>JAOXNO010000003.1:18300727-18322606 GCA_028565335.1 Limnodromus scolopaceus
GTGGTGGAGGCACCATCCCTGGAGGTATTCAAGAGACGAGTCGACATGGTGCTCGGGGATATGGATTAGTGTTGGGTTGGTGGGGTTTTTTCATGTGTGCTTTTTTTTTTTTTTTTTTTTCATTGGTTGGACTTGATGATCTTAAAAGGTCCCTTCCAACCTAGGTGATTCTGTGATTCTGTGATTGTCCCTCCCAGCACACCCAGCCCTACTGGTGCCCTCACCCACACAGCTACAGCGTGGTCATGGTTATGCCTTTTCCCCACATCCCCCAGAGCCTTGTGACCTCCTGGGGACAGCACAAGCAGACGAGTGGTCTGAAAGTCAACCACCAGCTCCGGGTCCTCTAATAGCCACCCCTACCCCAGACCCACCAGTTGAAGCCTCACATCAGAGGGACACAGTCCACTGCCCCATCCAGGACCCCTTACCTGGAAGCTATTAAAATCACCATGGGGTTCACTGCTACAGTGCTTGGTGCTGTTGTAGAGGTCTGTTTGCCCCACCAGCACTTAAATAAATAAACCAGGGTTTGGAAGTGTCAGCAAAAGCCAAGGCAAGGAGAGCAGCCCCTTCTGCCACCCTGGTTTTGGGGACAGCAGCCCGCTGGCTCCGGGTGCATCCCTGGTGCAGCAGCGATGCCCAGCCAGCGAGGAGGGGCTGCGTTCCCTGGTAGTTATTTGGGTGAGACAGGATGCCCAGGGGACCCTGTGGAGGGGACAGAGAGATGAAATCAGAAGGAGCAGGGGGACAAAAGGAGGGGCTGGGGTAGGAGCAGGAGCAATGGCAGAGGAAAGCAGGGAGGAGGAGCTGGAGCTGCCGGGGAGGACAGTGTTATTCCGATGCTTCATTCGGAGGCCTTGATGCCCTTCACCCTGATGCCTATTTAATGTCATCCTATTCAGCAAGTGTCCCCATGATCTGGTAATTATCTTTTACTTACAAAAGAGCATCTCTGTGTCACAAATGCTCCCCTCTCCAGCTCTGCCACAGATCAATATCTCCTCAAGGCCTTCGCCATTGTTTGGGGAATGGAATTGATTTCTCTGAGAAGCCAGGGGAGGAAAAATATATAAATAAGTGCTGCGAGATGTGTCCCTGCTGAAGGCTGAGCTGGGCAAGTGGCAAAGCAGAAGAAAAGCATACAGATCCCACCTGCCCATTGCAGGTATCGTGTCCTGTTGCTGTCCCAGCTGAACTGGCTGCAGGGGATGCTCAGTTGTTTATCATTCCATGCACAAGCATCTGAAATGCTGGAGCCAGAAGAAATCTCTAGCTCAAGATATCACCAGCTTTCAAAGGTTTTACAGCAGGGTAAGAAGTGTGGAGGTGCTGATTCAACACTGTCCGTCAGGATGTGTGCATGTCCCACTGTAGGGTTGAAGCACGTGGTTGAGCAGTTGCTGCTGTGACCCTGGTGGGCCTGACAGAGGAGCCTTGGAGACATCCTTGGCTTAGATGGCAGCACCTTGGTGTGACCATGTCGTGGTTTGGGCCGGACTGGCCACTGGAGTGAGTGACAGATGCTCTCCGAGCTCTCTCCCTTCAGAGAAGGGAAAGCATCTCCCTTCAGGGAGAGGAGGGAGAGAGAGAAAAAGACTTATGAGTTTAGATAAAGAGACTAAACTAATGAAAATATTAATAAAATCATAATAATAAGATAATGAAATAGATACAATATATACAAAACCATACCAATCTCCCAGGATGACAATCACGTCACTGGCAGGCACTGGCAAAGTCCCAGAATGGACTCGGCAATGGACAGGAACTGGATTCCAGATCTGGATTCAGGAATGCACAGATCGGAATCAAAGACAGACAGAGAACAGACAGGAGTCCTCCTCAGATACCAGCCACTGAAGAAAGAGTCTGACCTTTTGATCCCCCAGCTTTACACTGAGCATGATGAAGATGGGATGGAATACCCTGTTGGTCAGTTTTGGGTCCCCTGTCCTGTCCGCTCCTCCCCATGGGTGCGACCCCTCTATGCTTTTCTACTTCCGACCCTCTAATGGGGCAAATAAGAGAGTGAGCTGAGCTTGGGTGTTATACCAATACGTATAAGCAAGAGCCTCTCTGCATACCGTCCGTTGGCAAAAATTAGAGACAATCAGGTCTTATCTCTCTGGGAGCGAACAGTGCCTGGACAATAAGCCGTTAATTTCAGAGAGCTTGGTTAGTTAGAAGAGGTTGAGCTGCAAAGTAAGATTACTGACCGGGAAATTGGCTCGGTTTTACCTCAAATGAGGACAGACCAGCATGGCACCAACACTGAAATCCAGAGTAATGCAAGGGCCACCAAACCAGAGCATCACTCGGCTCCTGCAGCCGGGGGCTTCAGAGCGATGGGGAACGGCGTGGGGCAGAGGAAAAACCGGTCCCCCAGTGCACGCTACGCAGCGACAGATGGAAGCTGCAGCAAAGCGGATGAACACAGGGGAAGACACCAAAGAGTATAAAAATCATGCAGGTGTCCAGAAGGAGGAGGGGTTCGTTACTGCCTTCTCCCCAGCAACGGCAAACTTTTATGTATTTGAAGGTCATTGTCATGTTTTACCTCTTTCTTCTCCAGGAAAAAACAAACCACTTCTTATAATATCTGCAATATCTTGCTTTCTAATCCTCTTTTCTGTCCTTCTGTCATTTTGCATCCCTCTCGAAGCCAGCCCCCGCCGGGTCCCAGCTGGTGCCAAGGAGGGAGTTGGGGTTACACCACCTTGTTTGTACCAGGGACTGTGAGATTGGTGCTTGTCTCCCCCTCAAACACGTCGGCAGGGGTGAGCCTGCTATCCCTTTCAACCTTTCCCATCACGTCCTAAATGTTGTTGTTCAAGTGCAAGTAAAGGGAGGGGGGCAAAACCAGAGTGCAGGGGAGGGTGGAGATTTGACACGAGAAAACTTGTGGCAAAGCCTTTCTTCCAAGGACCTCTAAAAGTGCTCACCTGCTGGGGCCTCCTGAAAAGCAAACAAATCTCAAAGCACACTCTTCTGTGCAACAGATCTCAGTTGAGCCTGGTCAATGTGGGGAAGGAGAAATGGAAGAGGATGGGAAAGAGCATAAGGTGAAGGAGAAGCCTGCCTTCCAACGCACCGGCATCAAAATGCTGGCTGTGGGACAGAATTGAGGAGCACCCTGAGTGGGAATACACACGCAATGAGAAGGCGGCAATCCTTCACAGAGGGGAAAAACATCAGATGGGACTAGATACACGCACGAGTAGCTTTGGAAGGAGTCAGCTCATTCAGGGAATTCAGCCACACGTCAACAAATGAAATTCAGGGCAAGAATATCCAAAGTACCACTTTTGGGGAACAACAATTAGGACATGTGACGCATGCTGATGCAGCTCCAAATTAACCCCAACCATTTGAGGCAGAGATGGTGGCACTCTGGAGCACAGACACCTCCGCGCAAGCGACAGTCCAAAGGTGCCAGTTTGTGCTCAGAAACGAGCGGTAAATAAAGCTGTCATATTAGCTAGCAGGTCTATAAATCAGTGGGTCCCTCACCTGTGACACCACGCGTGGCTCTGCCGCGCTGAGCTGGGGGAAGAGGCAGATGCGGGGCAGGGAGGAACCCGGGCAGTGGCAGACTGAAAACATTCAGGGGATTTGATTCACTTACAGGAAGAAATGAATTTCAAAGGACACAGAGGTATAAACCCCCACGTAAGAAAGAAGGTACCTCTGAGCTCAGCTATTTAAACGTTCAGATCCGACGATGAGAAACACATCTCCCTGTGGAACTCAATGCCTCGAGATGCCGGGGACGCGATACTTTTTTCAAGGAACAAAAATCAGATTAATCAAGAGTATCGTGGGTTATGCTAGCCGAGATCAAAGTACAGAGGAATATAAGTGCTATCACTCAAGGATTTATACCTCCCAAGTAACTTCTTAGGATTAGAAAGAAATTTCAATAATCTGCCAGCTAAGTATGCATTGCGAGAGTAATAATCCTTCTCTCCCAACATCTGCTAGCAGCTACTAATGGAGATAGTAATAAGCCAGGTGGATCATAAACCTGACCTGATCTGATTGCTACCTTATAAACTGGAACACGAGGGTGTTATCATTTCTCCTGGGGTAACCTGTCGTCAACCAGGCCCACGCTGAGGCAGAAGCTGCAGGAACAGAGCACTGAGATGTCTTCTCCTGGAGCTCACCACCCGCAGGAAGGCAGACCTTTCGGCAGTGAACCTATTGATTTTCATATAATTTGTTGTAAACATCTCTAGTCGCTTCCTGAAATGAAGCATTTCCCCAGCAGACAACGTACCTACAAAGCTACAGGAGGACAAGAGCTCAAACGTGTGCAGTTTCTCTGCAGTAGGTCTATGGTTTGAGCTGGTGCTTGACGCAGCGTCAAACCCAGGCAAGTGGAATTAGCTCATGCCTTGGACAAACTGAACCTCACCATCGCTCTATTGGCTTCCCCTTTCTGTCTCTGACTTTTTTTGGAAATGTGTGGCACACTCAATGGAAGGTGACCCGTTTGCCATTTAAGATTGGACAAGGGGATATGGGAAGATGCTGCCACTCCCCATCTTGCTCAAACACGCAATGTTACTCTAGTGGGCTGGGACGTGTTTGAGGTGGGACGTGGGATGGAGTACACTGCCTATGTCCCAACGGCTCCAAACACCACCGGGGAGGGTTGGCTGGAGAGAGAAGCCATGGGAATAACAGCAAGAAGAAACAGCATGCACTAAGGGAGGAGGAAACAGAGGGAGAGGAGAATTACAACGCCAAGGCATCCAGTATAACTCATTTCCTCCAATAAACTCTGACTGAAAGGTTAGCTCTGGTATTAGAGCTGCGGGAAAAATGTCAAGAGTTTTTCAGAGAAAAGCGAATAACATTTTTATTCCCCATCATCTTCCCAGAAGGTAAAACAAGGCGAAACAGGAGCGGGGACCAGCACCTGGGTGGTTCCAGCCCTTGCTCTGCGCAGGCAGAATCAGCCCAAAACACATAGGAAGGAAAAAACTATCACAGTATCATTTCCTTCCAAATTCACTACAGTTTTGGATATAGTAGCCACAGTCTTTCCTGAATCTCTTACTGGCTCACCTCCACCAGCAGCTGGTCTGGAGGCAAAGCCCCAGCACCTCAGTCCCTGTCCCGATCCCAGAGGCTGGGCGTACTCTGCCCCTCTCTCCCAGCTCTCTGCCGAGCTGGGACAGCTTCAGGGCACATTTGCCCCCGTGGGATGTGACACAGGCACCAGAGCCTTCTGCGAGCCTGCTCCCTGGGGATCAAGCCTCGCCGGCTGGACCAGTGGTGCTAATCCAGCCAGCCGGGCAGGCTGTGTCCCCACCAAGGTCACCTGCATGACTTCTGCTGTGCTGCAAGTGTTCCTGGCCGGTACAGTAAACCCCAAGCAGTTCTCCACACACGGCTGGTTGCTCCGGGGAGGCTGAGGGGTGACCAGGCAACCTGCCGTGTCCATCACCTCTACCTCCGGGTGCCTTCGCACCAGGCCTAACTGGTGATGGCCTCTCTCAGCTCTGCTTGTCATTTTAACAGGCTCTAAAATGCAATTTTCTGCAAGAAAGACCCTTCTCCAAACTCATCTCCAGAGGAGTAAGGATGCAGCCCGGAGTCCCAGCAGGTGCTGGTGTGGTGACCCTGCTCTCCAGGCACACCACCACCAAGCTCGGTGGAGCCATCTCCCTTGGCAGAAGAGGAGCACGAGCCATCACAACGGCATTCACGCACTGGTGTCAGCAGGAATACATTTGGCTCATGGCTTAAAAAGACCAAGCAGATGGTAGGAATCGCCTTAAAAGCCCTTGTAGAAAAAAAATGCCCCGTAAACACGCAGCACTGCTCGAGGCAGGGCACCCGTGGGGACCAGCTCTGCGTGTCATCTCCCTGTGATCCAGCGAGCAGCAGGAGCCCAATGCTGGCACGGCTCCCGGCTCCCCACCGCTCTCCTGAGACACCAGCATGCCTCTCGTTAGTGTCTGGTGGCCACTTGTGGCCAAGCCCTGAAGGGTGATATGTAGGGAGCACTTGCCGGTGGCCCCTCGTGTCCCATTCGTGGCTTCCCCCACTTTTGGGAGAAGGGCGAACCCTCCCTTTGCAGCGCGTCTTTCTCTTAATACAAATTAATCCCCTATCGATTCCCAGCTTAAGTGGAGCTGAGCTGCTTATCCTTGCCTGGTGCAACCACTGATGCTCACGCACCTCCAGGGCCTGCACAGGGAATGTGGTGTCGGTGACAAGGGCTGGTGTGGAGCTGAAACAGGTCTTCTTCTTCTGTGGAGACCTGTTGCTGGGGAGAGGGTGGCTCGCTCCCAGCAGAGACACCCCAAGCAATGCAGCTCCTGAGCTGCTTGTCCCAGCCTGACTAGGGGGATCTGATGGTTAAAGAAACACAGAATCACAGAATCTTCATGATTGGAAGGGACCTTTGAGATCATCAAGTCCAACCACAAAAAAAAACCAAAAAAACCACACACCAAAAAAAAATCACAAACAGACACAAACCAACAATCTCGGGCACTAGAGCTTGCCCTGAAGTGCCACGTCTACACGTTTCTTAAATACCTCCAGGAATGGTGACTCCACCACCTCCCTGGGCAGGCTGTTCCAGTGTCTGACCACCCTCTCAGTAAAGTAATTCTTCCTAATATCTAATCTAATCCTCCCCTGCCCCAACTTCAGACGGTTTCCTCTGGTCCTGTCATTATTCCCTTGGGAGAAGAGGCCAACCCCCACCTCTCTAGAACCTCCTTTCAGGGAGCTATAGAGGGCAATGAGGTCTCCCCTCAGCCTCCTCTTCTCCAATCTCAACATGCCCAGTTCCCTCAGCCTCTCCTTGTATGACTTGTTCTCCAGACCCCTCACCAGCTTGGTGGCTCTCCTCTGGACACGCTCCAGCACTTCAATGTCCTTCTTGTAGTGAGGGGCCGCACCAGCTTCTTTTCTCGCTTTGAAAATCATAATTTTAAAACGGAGAAGTTCCTAGCAGTGCAGAGAAACTGTGCAGGGAGAAACGTGTCCAGGGCAGGTGCCTCCTCTGGAAGATTTAGCTCCCAGCAAGACATCTCCCTGGAGCCCCTCCTGTGGCTGAGCTCACTGGGAAGATGCTGGCATCAGTCCTACGTGACATTTCGGCCACACATCCAAGGGACTGTCACCACGTGCATGGTCCCGACCGCTGGAGCAGAGGTTGGAGCAGGGAGCCCAGGGAGCTCCTGGCAGAACAGCTTCTTCCCACCGACACCTACCCACGTACCGGCTGCTAGGTTATTTGTCATCTCAAAAAGAAAGGCTCCAGTGGGTATTCCCACCACCGCAGCCAACCTGGAGGGTGATCCCGCAAAGGGTCTCGGAGAGCAGCCGGTGCTGCCGTCCCTGCCCTGCCTGTCACAGCCTGCCAGCATCAAGGACAACGTCGGAGTCTCATCATGCGTTTCACTGGCCAGGAGCAGCAGAGAAAAAGCATTGCTATGGGAACAGGATATCGGAGCTGACAGGAGGTGGCCTTTGCAGGCTCCTAGGAGGACGTGGTGCTGCCCCCCCTTTTTAGGAGGCTGCTGTTCAAGCTGTGCTGGGAAAATGTACTTTGAAGGGGACACAGCTTCGGCCCCAGGCGGCAGCAGGTCTAACAGGCTCTGCTGAGGCTGGGGACACAGGCCAGACTCTGGCAGCGCCTGGGACAAGGCACCCTGCCCATTCAGAACCATTGTCACCTCCATCCACTGATGCTGGGTACCAGGTACACAAGCCCTGTGCTGGCTCTGCCTCCCGCCCGGAGCTCAGCATCGCTTCTCCTGCCTTGGCAGAAAGGGGGGAAAAATCAAGGGAGGAGAAGAAAGACCTCAGTGAATGGGGAAAGAGGGAGCTGAGCAGAGCCCAAATAATGGGACTGGGAAAGACAGAGGCAGGAACAAGCAGAAATTGATGTAAGATGGTGTCCTGCCTTTGCCACAACAGGAGCTCTTCTGCTTCCCCCAGCTCAGGTTGCCCTACAGTAAAGGGGAAGAGTGATAACTGAGGAGGTGACTTCCGTTGTCTTTCCACCAAAGGGCCTGGTTTTCAATGAAAGCAGATTTGCAGAGTCGCCTACGAAAGCGCTGGGGACTGGAGGGCAGCTGGCTGTGGTGGTGTGTTCACATGCCAAACCGCCTTACGTGTCTCCGGGCCCAACCGTGCTACCTGTGCTGGCACAAATCCCTTCTAGGTCACTATATCCTCCAAGGCTCACCTCCAAAAGTCTTAGCACTTAGCCCAGAATTAGCAACAAAGTCTCTCGAGCCCTGAGGAAAACGGGCGACAGCAAGAGGGGAGCCGAGTCCAGCCTTTTGCTGCTTTGGGGGCTCAAAGACGCGAGCTCTGCTCAGGCTTTCTGTGACCTTCGTCAAGTCATTTAGTCTCTGCCTGTCCCGGCTGGTTTCAAACAAGAGAGAACATCTCCCCTCTTGCAGCGTGCTGAGAGGCACAACAGGCAGAGAACAAGCCGAGGTGAGAGGAGCAGCACCAGTAAGATTTTTTTATCATAGGAGTTGACCCTAAAAGTTAGGAGAACAACACACAAGCCAAATCTGGGGTGTGTCAACCAGAACGTTTCACTTAACGTTTCCCTCGCCGTAAAACTTAGAAAAACACAGTATCATTTCAAAAGTATCACTTTTGAAAGGCTTTTTCTTGCCTTATATCAGCCCTCCTTTCTTCTAACAGTGGAGACCTATGCTTTCATGGAAAACAAAATCATCTGATAAAACGTGCCTCCCAGACAGGTACAAAAATACTGCAGATAAAACAGAAATACCCAGCAACAGGCTCCTGTGACGAAGGACTTGATGTCAGAAGCCCAAAGGATGCTCTGGCCGGCTCCGCCGGTGAGACCCTAATCACACCAGAAGGCTCCTGGCCTGGGCCGAGAGGAGGCGATTGCTTTTTAATTTGCAAACTGTGCATATTTTCCTGATGATGTTTACGCCGGGCTACAGCTCGGTGCTCTGCCATTGACCAGATAATTGCCGGAGAGTTAGCTCCTGTCTAGGGTACTTTCACCTTGCTGCCTGTATTCCGCAGCACAATGGTTTGAAGTCCAACTCAGAAGCACTTGAGGGTAATAAACTGGGAGAGGGGAGGAGGTGGGCTACGCTATACTGTTATGATTCTGCAAAGGTTTCTGTTTTCTTTCTTGTTATCCTAATAACCCTTTTATAGAGCACGTTGTTGGCAAAGCCCTCTGCTGAGGCAGCCGGTTCTGTGTAGGCACAAGACAATTTGCAAAAGCAATAAACTGACATTCAGCTGAAAAAGCCTGCTAGAAAGATGAGCCATCAGCAAATCCCCCTACACATGCATGGCCTTAAAGACACGCTGGGTTTATATTGCAGTGGAAAAAAAAATAATAAAACAAACCCAAAACAAACAGGCAGCGCAGCGCAGCGCCCCAGCCACAGGGGCAGGCTGTCGGGGCAGACGCCGGCTCCGCTCTCGGGTGCCTGGAGGCACAGTGGCCCAGGGTCACCAACCACAGGCCCCTGCTTGGTGGGAACCCCTTTGGAAACTGCTAACGAACCTGGCTGAAGACAAGTCGGCTGATTGCCTCTGCGACCGCTGGCAGGGTGACTTTCCAGAATCAGCTTCCTTTGGTGGCTAGAAATCTTCAGGTTTGCAGCCCAGAGCCATCCACTGGAAATTTCTCATTTATTCCGGGGTTGATGCCGCACGTGAGCCTGAACAACCTTTGTCCCTCTGCACATTTACCCCCTTGCTGTATTTACAAGAGCAACTGTATTTCCCCCCAATCTTTGGGGTCCGTCTCATGCTCACAGGCAGACCCAGATGAAGTGGGGACAGGTAGCCCCATTTGCCCCCATCTCTTCCCTCCCTGGCAGCTGCCACCCCACTGCAGGGGTGGCTGAAGAGGACAGGCAGCTGCTCACAAGCTGTTCCCAGGGCAGCACGCTACACAGATGGCGGCCGATCACAGGTTTACAAAGTAAACCACAGTTCACCAGAGCCCTGTGGGGTGGCATTTGAACCTTCATCTCACCGTGTGGGGCTCCCCTGCGAGCTCCCCTAGATCCCATGCGCTTTTTCCACGAGTGCATCATGTCAGGAGCTTATGGTCATCCTACAACCAACAACCACAGCTCAGACTTTCTAGTCGGTCAACCCCCCGTTTGCAGAAGCAGCTCTCGCGCTCACCCGGGCGCCGTGTTATCCTCCTGCTCTGTGTCGTCCTTCCATCCCAGCCTCTTCGCGTTTGCCCAGTCCTCAAGGTCACGGGGCTCCTTGGTGACAGCCTGACCCTCCTCTACCTGCGTAACGCACGTGGCACCCCAACAGATTTGACTAGCACATCCCTTTTTGTGTCCGGGCCATTAATCAAAAATAAGATTAATTTGGAGACTGGAGAACTGCACCAGTAACATCCTTCAACCCTAATAGTTACACGCATCCCGGTCCTTTCTGTAAGGACCTCATTGGTTTCAGAACAGGCAAGCACAAAATTTAGCTTTGAAGGGTCTCTGGCTAGCCAAGGACACAGGCTCCAAAGAATAAGTCATCAGCTGAGGTGTAAAGAAGAGGAAAATTTATTGCATTCAGAGCCAGGCTGGCTGGAGAAATCAAGCCTGAGAAAATAGAGACATATTACCAGGGCAAAGCCTACCGCCGGGTCTTAAGCCTATACTTTTGCAGGCGGCTAATCCCGCTAACATTAAAACAGGAGCTGAGGTCTTTTTAATGGCAGAGCTATTTATGGAGAGCTCATCTAGCTCTTCATCACCTAAGATCCTGGTGGAGGAAAGAGCCTCATAACTCAGAGGCCTGCTGGACACCAAAGGCAAACAGATGTCAATGTGAGCGGGGAGAAGACACGGGGAGGATCTGGTGGCGCATCTGATAGCCCCGCCGATGGCCCTGCTGGCTCGGAGCGAGCAGGCTGGGCGTGCAGCGCGCAGCAGTGCTGCTCTTGCTCTGGTAATAACATTTACAGGCTGAGCAGCTCAAACAGCTCGTCGTGCTGTCACCTTCCCTGTCCAGCCCTCTGCCAAGCCTCATCCCACCTAACATCATCGGGGATAGCTGGCGCCTCGCGCACCATGCTTCTCAGGAATCATTTCCACTAACGCAGACCTTCAGGGGCACCCAGCCAGGTCAGGCAACGAGCCCAGGGCCACCCGTCAGCTGGAAATCCTCACTGCCTCTGCAGAGTGGCACCCACCTCTGCTGCTGGGACAGGCACCGGTGGCCCAGTTGTGCCTGTGGCTGGCAGACTGGTCGTTAATCAAGGAGAGAGCAGAGATGGAGGAGCTGGAGAGCAGGTGGAGAGAGGGGGAGCAGCAGCTTGCTGCTTGCTGGAGTCCTGGCAGCCCCGCTCAGCGCTTTGTCAACGCTCCCTCTGCTTAATCCTCTTTTCAGAAGAGCATCTTGTTTAAATGGGATGATTCTTATTAAGATCATTAACTCCTGCAGTGAGAGCTGACCTGACCTCCCGTCACCCTGCTCTCTGCAGCCCTCTTCCGCCGGGCCCACGTTCCCCTTCATCCCACACCACCTCGTCCTTCTCACGTGCTCCATCACCACTGAATCAAAGCTGCCTATGTCCTTGCATTACCTAGCTCCATCCCCTCCCTCCAGAGGGCCCTACTGTCCATTTAAATTCCTTTTTGGGCTCCTCACTTCTTCCTCTTGCTTTCCTCCTCCCCGTCGCACTCCCAGGGTGCTACCCTGCCGAGCAGGAGAGAAGTCCCACCCCACGGAGGATGAGCAAGGACGAGCAGGGACAGATGCAAGAGATGGGAACCGCTGGTGTGGTCAGAAGGATGCAGATGAGATTCATCCTTTACTCCCCATTTCTCCCCAGCATCCTTCAGCCTGCTGACCCCAAGTGCCCCAGCAGACCCCAGGTCCCCAGCCTGCCGCCTTCCCACCTTGGTGCAAGCTCTTTGCTATCACCCCCATAAAAGCACTCTGCTACTGAAGGAAGCCCATCCCATCCCATCCCAGGTAAGCAAGGGGGTTTGCTGCTCTAGCTGTTGTCCAGCTACCAGCAAAGTCTTTAATTTACATCACCAGCCGTAAGAAAAGGGAGAAACCAAATCCTTTCTCACACTCGCGCTCTCTCTCCCCGCCCACTTCTCAAAATAAGGGCATCTTTCTGGAGGAAAAACTTCAGGGGGTGGGGAGGGCTGAGATATTTTTTTTTCCAACATTTTACGTCCCTTTTATTTAAAAAACGCTTTATGCAGCTGTCAGAAACCAAAATGAGAATTTCATATTTTTTTTAGAAGTCTTTGAAATAAGGATGCTATGTGGGATCAATTTTTTATGGCAGTAAAGTAAAGGGGGAAAATAGCAGCAATTTTCTCTTTTGAGCATGGCCTATTTAATGGCATGGATGTCACAGTGCAGCTTTATCCAGAGAGAGGGAGAAAAAGCCACAAAATGGTACTGTGGTCAATCAAAGACTTCTACACTACAATCTGCTTCTCCATCTCTCCTACAGCCAGCTGAGATTTCCATCACTTCTCCTCTTAGCCTTTCTTCCCGTCTCTCCCCACTCCGCAGCCCTGACAGAAGTTAAAATAAAGCACTAAGTGCCCGGATCCAACGGCTCCTCCGCGGAAGAACGCCGGCACGCCAGGCGCTGCCGCTCCTCGGGAATCGCAGGCCGATGCGGCACGTCGGGAAGCTGCGGCTGCAGGCAGGGAGCCGGGGAAACGCTGCTGCTCCAGCGGCGTTTCGGTCCCTGTGATACCACGCGAGCGAGAAAATCCATTTCATTACCACGCTAACCAACCCACGCTTAATCCCACAGCGCATCCCAGTACCGGGGAGACACTGCCGTCCCCCTCTCCCGTGGGGACAGAGCAGAGGGGCTCAGCTCGCTGCCTCCCTCCCCGGGGGAGCTGTGACCCCCGCAGCCTTGTTTCCCGCGCCCGTCGCCGAGCTCTGTGAAACGGTGTGGTCTTGCTGTGTTTTCCCTGCCTCTCCTCGCCCTCTCCTTCCTGCAAGGAGCCTGGACGATGCCGGCTGCCCTCCCCAGCACGGCTCTGCTGGGACAAAGCAGGACACAAGCTCTGGGCAGAGGCACACACGTTTCAAACCACATCCCCCGGCGGTGCTGCCGGCAGCACCCACCCCGGGCATCTGGTGTAACAGGGAGTCTGTTCCATCCCTCAGCCTCCTCCAGGGACCCTGACGTCCCCGCCAGGTCCTCCCATGGAGCAGGAACTTGATCACCATCCCCTGAGGGCCGTGCAGGAGAGAGGTCCAACCCCACGGAGGTCTAGCAGGGAGAGGTGCAAGACGTGGCTAGCGCTGGTGTGGTCAGGAGGACACAGCCTTTACACCTCACCTTCCAGCTGCCACAATGGCCTGGGAAGGAGGTGACCTGCACACGTGGATGCTGCCGGCACAAGAACTTGCCCCAGGGAGTTTGGGGCAAGCTGGGGATCGCAGGAGCCTTGCCTCCACCAAAACACCCAGCAGCGGGGAGGCTACGGGCAGCAGAGCTGGGGAAGCCTGGCTGGACGCAGCAGCACAGCAGCCACCCCGCCTGTCCTTCATCCCCCATGGTGGCAGAGGGAGCCAGGGTGGGCAGCCAGGGCTCCCAGCCCCCTGTAGGAAGCCATGCCAGGACCTGGCTTCTGTGACACCCCCCCGCATGGCGGGACACAAGGCAAACAGGGCTGCAAGGCTCACCTGGCTCCATCTACCTCCTGCCAGCACCCTGCCTGCAGGATGGGCAACCAGCAGGGCTCAGCGGGCTGCGGCTGGACCCGCCTCTGCTGCGGACGGACAGAGGGCACGGACTCACAGCACACACCGGGACAAGCAGCCCAGCCCCTGCGGTGAGAACATCTCCCACCCCACCGAGCAGCAAGAGCTGAGGCTCTGGGACCAGAGCAGGAGGAACCTAGCAGAGAGCAGAGACAAATTTATTTTCAGCGCTGTCAGCTTGTTTAAGTCCCATTTTTAGGATACTTTCTTTTTTTTTTTCCCCCCAAACAATCTTACACAAAACCTTATATGTACTAAAATACGTGCAGAATTGCATTTCTCCTCAATTTCACTTAAAACCACAATGAGTTCCAGTCCCCTGTCGTGCGGGGGCCCAGGCACACGCGTGCCCGGCTCCAGCAGGCAGCAAGGAGCCCAGCCAGGATCCAACCCAGAGAAGGCCAGGCACAGTGTTGGGAAGAAGTGGGAATATCCCTCCTTTTGATTATTTCAGCCTTAATTAGACACACACAGGAGGCTTGGAGCCAAGTTTCAGCTCCCAGCTTCCCTGAGGCTTAGGAGTGCTGGGGTCTGGGGTTTGGTTTCGGAGCCAGAGCTGGTTTAATTCTCATCATTAACAACACAGGGAGGGACTTTACCCCGGCCCAGACTAATCCCTGCTGTAATTAGCTGTGAACGAGGAGGGTGTACAGACCTCTGGCTTTCAAGACAACCGCCCTTCAAATATCAAACATCTCCATGTCCCCCATTCTCCTCTTGATGCTGGGTCTGGAAGCGGGGACGTTGGGACAGCGGCTGTGGAGGAGCCAGGTCCTCCTGGGGACCCCAGCCCTCGCTTTTCCCACACGCAGCCGCAGTGGTGATTTCCACCGGAGAGACGAGCCCCCACGATACACGAATCCCATACCCAGAACAGGCATTGCATTGTGTTAAGGGTTAAAAAAAATAAAAATACCGGAGAGGGAAGCAAGGGGACAAGGGGAAAAGCCCCTGCGGGAAGGCAAAGCATGGTCTGAAGGATGGATGCAGCCCAGATCCTTGCCAGCACTTCCACCACAGCTCCAGGACGGGGAGGGGGAAGCAATGAAGTTGTGAAGCAGGAGCAGAGGAGCACAGCCCCTGTAACCGTGCCCACGGACAAACACAAACGGGGGCACAGCCCGCTCTCCCTGGCTCGGGCACAGTGCAGCCCACTGCCCTCCTGCCACCCCGACACCCTCCGCCACCCCCAGCTCTGCACTCCTGCCCACTGTCCCCCATGCCAGACCCGCGCCGGCTCTCTGCGGGGACCCCAATCCCACTGGCAGCGCCACTGCAGGGCCACCCCGAGGCGGCTGTGGCTGCCTTGCTCTGCCCTTGGCTCTGCAAAAGGCTTCTCCACCTCCAAGGGCACGGGAAGGACACAGAGCTGCTGGGATCTCACCGCGCAGCAGAGAGGATTTGAGGGCTGTCAGGGCAGTTACAGGGAAAGGGGCTGCTCCCAGGAGAGGCTCCTGGAGCGGGTGGGGAAGCAAGGCTCCAAAAAGTCCACGTGCTTCCCGGGTGTGATCCCTGTTGCTGCCCACACCCACCCGCGGGACCCCCGGGCACAGGTCCCATCCCAGGAGATGCCGTGCAGCCCCAGGCCTCGGTTTCCCCACACCAAGGCACATTGGGCACGGCAGACAGCCAAGCTGAGGGTCCCGACAGCACTGGGTACCCTCCAAACAAAGGGCAAGGAGACAGCTCTGACGCAGGGAGGAGCACAGCCCGGTGACGTCTCTGCCGGGGAAGGCGCTCCAGCGAGCTCCCGCTGCTGCTCTCGGAGCCGCTCGCACAGCTTTCCATCTGAAATCCTCATCTAAACCAGCCCCCAGCAGCTTGGGTGGCAGAGCAAACAGCCCGACGCCGGCAGAGGGGGGCCGGAGCGCTCTCGCCCAGGGCCCACCACGCTGATGTTTGCCAAGTGATGTTTGCAGAGGCGGGCGCCCACCTCCCTCTGCAGCTCTGCTCCTCTCCGGGAGGATGGGCTTGCAAATAATTTACGTTCACGGGCTCACGGCTCCTTTTAACTGCTTTTGTGTCGTCTTAAACCTTCCTCCCGCCGCCAGCGGGAGGGCTGAAGGGGGGCAGCACTCTCCCAGACTCACTGCCATGACCTGGAGCACCAACACCGTGACCTCCACCAACCGCACAGGCGTGCGCCGGGCTGTTTGATGCGAGGGGAGCAGGGGGAAGGCAGCCGGAGAGGAGAGCAGTGCAACGGGTGGCAGGGCAGGAGCAGGGCCCCGGGGATGGGCAGCCAGGATGCAGGAGGTGGGTGGGCACTGCTCCCCCGGCTCCTGCTGCAGGTCGGTGGTGGCACCACAAGCCCGCTGCCGGCACCAAGGTCACAGCAGGGAGGGCACCCGTGCACAGCAGCGCCCAGAGAGTCCTGAGATACCCTTAACATGTCACAGCATCACGGTACAGGTAAGGTGACCGAGGACCGCAAGCCCATTTTAAGTGCCACGGAGCTGAAACCCACACAAGAGGAAATGCTGCTGCATCCAGACAGGATTTTGGTTACAGAAGGGTCCTCCCACTGGGGGGGGGGGCTTTAGCTCGCGCAGTGATCCTGTGCCACAGGGGCCAGAGTGCTCTGCTCTGCTCTCTGGCACACCAGGAGGGGGTGTCGAGGGGACGATGCCAGGCAGCAGGTATACCTTTCACACCAGGTGCCAGGCTTTGCCCCATGGGCTAAATGACCCACACACCAGGAGTGCCCAGGCAGCATGCCACATACAGCAGCCAGCCCTGCCGGCAGCCGGTGCCACCCAGAAACAGGGGACAGCAGGGCAGGGATGGGTGCTGGCACGGGGGCACTGCCAGGACACAGCGCCGAGGCCGGGCTGGTGGCCATTAGCCACGGTCAGAAGCCATTAGCCGGAAGGGAACAGCGTCCATCACCCCCAGGTCCCTGGGTGCTGGTGGCACCCGCTACCTGCCGACAGCCGCCTCCTGCTCCTCCCGCAGCACCGAGCCTTCCAAGCAATTAGCAATTCCGAGCTACAAAACATTGTCCCAGTGGGATAATAAACTCCAACATCTGTCAGAAGAGCTAGCGCCTATCAAATTGCCAAGAGAAACGTTTTTCTTCTCATTCAATTCACAGCTAAATTGAAAACAACCCCAGAAAGTATCCAGTGGCACCGGCTCACCATCCATCTCTGCGAGCGCGCAAGCTGTTCGCCATTGCAGGAAAAGCATCCTGGCCACGCAGTGATCACTCACTCAAATTAACAAATCATTTTATTTAGATATGAAAAGAAGCTGTAATTGACTGATGGTACGCTCCCATATGGCATCGTACACTGGAGAAGTAGTAAAATACTCAATGCAATCACCCCCTTGGAGCATGCACTTGTTGCAGCTCTGGGAGAAGAACGAGCCAGGGGGAGAGGCTGCGGGGGGCCAGGCTGTTGACGCGGGGGGCTGAGCTGTCAATACGGGGGGGCCACGGATGCCTAGCCCCTCTGCACCAAATCTGCTGCCAAAGCACAGAGGAAGGTGATGGTTTCCCACCCTTCCAGACCCAGCAGCAAGGACCACCCAGGACAAGCTGCAGCACCTAAGGGGGACCCTTAATATACCACAGCACCAGGGGAAAACAAGGCAGGCACCCTTATTTTATAGATGGGGAAGCCAAAATTCGGGCATGGGAATCAAGTGGGTCTGCAGCACCTCTGCAGGTCCCTCTCCAGCAGGAACTGGCACAGGATAGTCCCTGCCCTGTCCCTCATGTGGTCTAAGGAGGGAGCAGGCAGCTTCCCTGAGCACTGGTGGTCTCACAGGGTCCATGCAGGGACGAGCTGGATGGGAAGGGCTCGCAGCCACTTAAACCCTGACTGCCTCCTACGGGGCACTCAAACACAGGATGTAGAAATTGTGGGGAGGGGGGCAACGAGCTCCTATCTGCTCTAAAACCAAACCTTCCCTCTGACAGTGACCTGGGTGTTGTCTGTTTGAACAGGCGATGGAGGGGACGATCCCAACAACACGCACAGAGCTGGACAACGCTCCCACTTCATCTGAATTAATTCAGAGCATCAAAAAAAAAGGTCACATTAGGGGGGATTAGAATAACACCGTCTCAGGGATGCTTAGTGAAAACGAAAGGTGGTGCATTTCCAGTGCCACATTTCCTAGCCCACTTCCCACTCCACCGGGAAGACCCACCTGCATACCAAAGGCTGAAATGGTCAAGTGAGGTGCTCTGAACCTGGGGAGCACCCCTAGGAAAGCCCAGTGGCCTGACAAGCAGCAGGGTGGCTGCTGCTGGCCCCCTGGGGATGGATGACCTGGAGCAGTGTGCGCCTGGGCACCCATACATGGGACAGGACAGATGGCCCCAGTGCTGCCACCATGCTCAGTGATGGCCAGACCAGCCTTTTGACAAAACCAAACCTTGGTGCTTCATCAATGACATTTGCCTTGTAAAGGTTGTTATGTTTGAATGCTCCACTTGGTGGCCAGAGACAAAACCAAGCCTACTCTCTCTGCCACATCTGGTAAGATTTGGAAAAGCTTCTTCTCTTCAAAATTGCTGCCCGGGATTCATTTCCCACCTACCCACATCAGCCCTCGTGGCACACCAGGGTGCACGGTACGCAAAACCCCACTGCAGCCCCTGAGGCTCTCCGCTCCCCCAGGCACGGTCTGTATTTGCAGTGCAAGGAATAAAGAGCTGCCAGAACCCAAAAAGCAAGTGGTGATGCTGGTAATAATTCCTGCAGGACCCTGCAGGCCAAGGAGGCATCTCACCTTCCTGCTCCGCAACACGCTGAAAGCCACAAATATCATTATAGCTCAAACGTAATGCAACGCTCGTATACAGAAGCCTCCAAAGTGATCTGAAAGATGATTTGCTGGCAGTCGGTCCAAATTAGAAATAAATAGCAAAGAGAAGCTGATTGAGAGCCGTCCACCTTCATTCATGTTGTCAGCAACAGTTTTACCAACCACGCATAATGCCGGGCGAGATTTCTCTCCTTCCCCAAAACGTCAAAATCGTTCTGACTGCCCGGTCAGAAGCATTTCATCAACGGAGGAGAGCTGCCTCCGGTGCCTGCCAGCTCTGGGACGGCAGCGGGTTTAACACAGCCCGGCCTGACCCTGCAGCTACACAGCACCGGGGGTGGAGATGGGCAGGGTTGGGGGGGAGGCGCTGGCTGCATCCCTCTGCGTCCCTCTGCCCTCGCCGCGATCCGCGGGGACAGCCGGTTTTCAAAAGGAGGAAGGAAGGACACAAAAAGGGGAATCCTTTTTGAGTCTCCAGAGCGGAGGGAGGGGAAAATTAGTAGGGCAGAAAGGTCTGAAGTACTCTGCAGGGTTTCACTGCCCGCCAGCGTGAGCCTCCGCCGGGTCTGACACTCCCCCGGTGCCACGCTGCAGCGGCTGCGGACACGCTGGGAGCAGCACGAGAGGAGGTTTTGCCGGACGGTAAAAACCACCCCAGACTCTCTCATTCACACGGGAGAGCGGGGAAAGGTGGGAGGCGGGGGAGCGCTTGGGGTTGGCTCGGTTTCCTCCTTTGAAATCCAGGCAAGTTCAAGGGAGCGTGTGATGGATAAAGCAAACGGGACGGGGACACGCAGCTGAGCTGCCCTCCCTGTGCCCCGTGTGTCCGGAGGCTCCCACGTCTCGGCCACGGCCGCTTCCCCAAGCCCTTCTTCATCACCCCCTGCAGGCAGGGATAGGATGCCCTTGTTCCTGAGGTGGCTTGCGGAACATTTTAGGCTCAGCAGGTACTAAAGACCTCGTGGTCAAAGCCTTGCTCAGACGGGCGGCGGTCTCCAGAGCATCCCTGCGCTGCAGGATCCGGCAGGGCTGGCACTCGGCGTTACTTACTGTCACGCTAAATAAGCGCTGGGGCAAGGCTGCGGCCGTGCAAGGGCTGCTCCTCCTCAGCAGCCACGAACCGCAGGGATGCTCACCCTCGGCATGGCAGGGCGTCTCAGGGAGCCGGGTGACACGTTGAGACCTCTGTAGTAAATAAATGAGGCAGCGAGATGATTTCCTGGAAATCATCCCGGATTTCCTCGCCTCTCCTCCTCCAGCTCTGCCACTGCTGGGAGCCTCCAGCAACACCAACCTGGAGAGTCTCGCATGGAGCGAGCTTCCAGGAGAAGGTTTCTGTGAGCAGGTCCCCCACCAGCAGCAGGAGCAGGTTCAGCGCAGCAGGACCTCCGCTGATCTGACCCAGCTCGCAGCAGGCCAGAAAGGCCAAACGGAAAATGACTGAAAGCAAAAACCCCAGCAGACCGTTCCGCAGAAGACCAGCATTATCTCAAATACAGACACGTCACCACCAGGCCCATCGGCACGATGCTCTCCAGCTCAAAGAGAAGGTAGGGGCTCGAGGCAGGAATTACTGGGTGAAATTCCCTGGCCCGTGCCAGGCAGGAGGTCGGAGCTGATGGCTGCAACTGTCCCTCCTGGGCTTCATGTCTATGAACTTCGGAGAACTGAGAAAGAGGGAGAAGCTGTTCCCCGAGCGCTGCTCCTCAAGGTTAAAGAGGGGCGGAGGGATGCTGAGCGGAGGATGGAGACAGCTTGGGCACACCGAGGGAGCTGTCAGACAGCCTTTATGGTGGGTTTACGGGCCAGCAGGGCACAGCAGTACGGAGAGGAAAAGAAACCATAAAGAATACACACAGCCTTGTCCAGCCCCAGGATTTCAGAGGGTTCAGAGCGAAGCTGTGAGCACCGCCCCACGGGTAACCCACAGCCCCGGTCCCCGGTTTGCTCCGGGATGCTCTGCACACCTCTGGCCACGCTTTGGCACAACGGCTGCATCTCCCCGACGCTCGCTCACTGAGAAACCCTGGAGATTAATGACCAGAAGAAGGAGTCTATCTGGGAGATAAAAGCATTATGTTAAAAGCATGACAGCAATTATGTTAGTATTAGTCACAAAACACTGCACACTTGGAGAGATTTTAAGTCGGGCTCCTTGTTTATTTGCTTTGCTTTCCTCCTCCCTGCACAGCTTTGGTATTCCTGTCCTCCCCGGAATGGCAGCAGCAGTGACAACCTGGCCGAGCCCCGAGCCGGGTGTCAGGGTCAGGGAACACCAATGCTAACAGGGTACTTCTCATTCCCCACCTCTCTCAGTGACTGTCCAGCTCCTTTAGGTGAGGGTAACAGCCTGACACATCTTCACGAAGGCAGGAAAACAGGACCACAAACAACCTTTTCACCCTGAGACGCAGCCTGTGCCTTCCAGCCTCACAGGGACACCGAGTGCTGTCCTGGTGACATGAGGAGCTCCGATTTCCACCTACAGCTCCTCAAGTGATGCCTCCTGCCTAGAAATAATCCCCTTGGAGCTCAACTCCCTCCACACCCCCCACCATCCTGGGACTGTAACCCTCCCATTCATCCCACATTGGGATTTTAGGGTCACCAGCCATCCTTGCCCTGGTGGTACTCACTGCTGTGCCAGGTATCCCTGCCCTGCGCTGGCCACGCTCAGTTCTCCAGCTCTTGGCTCCTCTGCACTGCAGGCTACCAGCCCACTGCTCCATTTGTGCAACTTGCACAAACATCCCCACAGAGCAGGGTAAAGCCACCCAGAGAAGAGATGAACCAGTTTCAGTCAAGGGCTCACCCAGTCCAGCACCACCTGCCCAGCCACAGCCACCAGGGACGCCCAGGGAAGGTCATATGGTCACACAAGCACTCGGTGATGCTCCAGCATCCTCCTGACCTCCAGCAGCCCACGGTGCGGAGATTCAGCTCATCACCGGCAGCGCTAGCAACACTCTCAACGGTATTTTCCTCTTACAAATTTGCCTAATTACTTCTGGATGTTTTCTGAACTCATCTGGCAGCCAGTTCTACCGCTCGCCTTCCTCCTGCCCTAGAGGAGCCATCGTGTGTTTACTCTGCTCCTGCCATCTATTAATTTTATTTGATGCCCCAGCATCTGATTAGCAGAAACAAAAAAAAAGTAGCTTCCTACTGACCTCCCGGTGCCCACCCCTGCCTGCACAGCCCTGGGGCCGCGCTCCCCTGGCCACCCCTCCACAGCTTCTCAGCATTGCTTACATTGCCACATCTCGTATGGATGTCTATCGCCCTTGTCACCCTGCTCTGTCCCTGCTCTGGCTCCTCTCTCCTCCTCGAAGTGGGGAA
>JAOXNO010000003.1:18322706-18334211 GCA_028565335.1 Limnodromus scolopaceus
CTCGTATGGATGTCTATCGCCCTTGTCACCCTGCTCTGTCCCTGCTCTGGCTCCTCTCTCCTCCTCGAAGTGGGGAATCAGAGCTGCACACAGTATTTATTTCCCATGCAGACACATAGTAGATTTATGCACGAGTCCACAACCATGTTCTGGGTTTCATTTTCTCTTTGTTTTCGAAAAATTCATTACACTCAATCTGCTTTTCTGACTGCTACAGAGTACCGAGTCGGTATTTTCATGGAAGTGTTTATCCTAACTCCAAGGCATATCTCCTCACTGGCACCAGCCAGGTCAGAGCCCAGCACTGCTTACGGATGTGAGGATCGTTTCTCCTCGCGTGTGTCACTCAGCCTTCAACAACGCTGGATTTTGTCTACTCTTTTACGGTCAGCTGCTTGCTACCTGACGTCCTTTGCAACTCTTTGCACTTGACTCATTTTCACCACCCAGGACAAGCCAGAAACACCAGGCACCTTTGGTGAGGTGTTCTCAGCCTCCTTTCCCACGCTGTACGTGAAGACGCTGAACAGCACTGACCCCAGGGGGAATTCAACAGCAACTTCCCTGCACCGCGAAAGCTTACCCCATACCTTTTAATTTCTCATTCACCCAATTATCCATCCTCCTCCTTATTTCAAAGCAGGTTAATTCTTTAAAAGCCTGTGCTGAGGGATCACAGCGCAGTTCTCTTGACAACCCAAGCAGGAGTATTTCAACCAGAGTACCCATCTCACCCAACAGACTTTTGCCTACAAATGCTGTGCAAACCCCTCCTCGCTGTACCCCACTCACACATGTGCCGTGCACAGCAGGTGGGGACATCGCTTCCCCAGTGTCCCCAACCCTGGTCCAAGGCAAAGACATCTCCATCACAGATGCATGTTACCAGTGAGAAGAAAAATTCAGCATGACAAGGAAGGGATAGAGACCCTGTGTCTCCAATAACAAGGTTTTGGGGTGCTGCCACTGTGCTGCAAATGTCAGCCCCCCCCAAATCCTGCAAACAACCCCCGCTGAGAGCAAGGGGAGCAAGACAGCAACGAAGCGGGGACGCCCACCATCCCGTCCCCACTCTGCAGCAGGTAGGGACCACCAGCGCCTGTGCGAGGATTTGCTGTCCACACGTTTGCTCCTCGTTAATGATCTCCAAGGTGACGGTGACTTTAAGTGAAAGCAGCCATCAGGTCTCATCGCAGACCCAGATGTCAGGGCGGAAAGCAGGTACTCCGTGGGAGTCAGCCCCTAATGCCCGCGAACAAGCTGCTGGGCTCATTTTGCTGCTCGCTCTTCTATGCCAGCTAATTACTGGATTGTCAGGGACACTGATGCATGCTCCACTCACGGCAATTCAATTGTCCTCTCCGCTCCGTACGGCTTATCAATATATGTGCAGCTATATTTTCCCTGAAATCTCACAGAGGTGCAAAGAGCTGCTGACGGGAGATGGATTTTGCTCCCGGCGTGCCGCGCGGGCAAATAGCACAGCCGAAAAGCCACTGTCGGTGAGAGCCGTCTAGAAGCTCTGCTTGAATTTTTGGGGGCTGTTGCAGGGACATGAGACAAGACAAAGAAATGCACTTCAGGGAGAGCAGAAGGAGCAGGCGGAAAGCTGAAGGCAAGCAGCAGAGGGCCTTGGGGAGGGGGTATTTTGATGCAGAGAAGGCAGTTTGCCAAGACAGAAGAGAGAAAAATGCCTTTGCAGCTGCCCGACAGGAGCGTGACTCTGAGGGTGATGGCTTGGAGACCTGGGAGAAGCATGGGAAGGGCACAGAGGGTGGAACAATGTCAAACACTGGCAGGTCGGGCAGGTGAAATGGGCCACGGACAAGCACTCGGTGCCTGAAGATAAACTGCAGTAAGGGAATCACGGAATTGTCAGAGTTGGAAGGGACCTCTAGAGATCATCTAGTCCAACTCCCCTGCCAAAGCAGGATTGCCTAGAGCACATCACTCAGGACTGCATCAAGGTGGGTCTTGAAGAAGGTGACAGTGAAAGCCATCTATGACCAGAGGTTGTGATCACACTGTAGAGAGGGGAAGGAGGAGGCAGAAACAACAGAAACAGTGAGAGAAGCAAGAAAACCAGCACCAAACCCAACTGCACGGGCATTGGAGAAATCAGGGCAAGCTGCTAGAGAGGCAGAGGGGCTCTCAGTCATGGATGGAGAGACCCACCCTCGCATGCCCAGAGCAGCAACCATCACCCACACCCCCTGGAGAAGAGACAGTGGCCTGAGCAGCGTCAGGCAGCACATCCCCGAGGGCTCCAGCACGGCAGGAGACCCGGGGCTCAGCAGCATGGCAATGCAAACCAAGTGCTTGCAGTGCCTCACCTGCTTCCCAGCTGCTGGTTTGGCAAAGTCCCAGGGGTCTATCGCTGCAAAGATGATCAGGGCGTGCTGTAAAGGCACCTCTGCGTAAACCCATGTCAGGCACGCATCAGCCCGGTGCAAATGTCCTTAGCCAGCACTGGAGGTACCACCACATCATTAGAGAGAGCACTGCTACATCAGAACTGCCCGTAGCCACCAGAGTGCAGCACGAGGTCAGGGTCAGTACTTGAACTTGGTTGAAGTTCAGAGCTGAGCGTGACAAATCGACACATCTGATGTGTTTTCAGGGCAACACTTGGGCTACAGGAAAATTTCACAACTCTCCATAAAGAGCTTGGTATTTTTAAAGTGCACAGTCGCTGATTGTAGCATCATGGTTTGCAGCATGCCAAGTGCATCCCATAAGAACATAAAACCAGAGCTTCTCGTTTTGCATAATTCTTCCCACAACTCAAACGCCTGGGAAGCCTTTACATGAAATACATATGAAACAGGAGCAAAAAGTCACCTAAGAAACATTTTTAATTTATGAACTGTCAGACAAAAATGTCTCGGAATTAAAAGATAAGGGGGTTTAGAAGATAAAGGGCTCTGCATCTGACACCCTCCGCAGCCTGGAAGTATCCATGTGATTCCTTTCTGAAACACAGATTTTCCCACTGCGCCAGAACGCGGGAGCGATGGGTTGGGAGGCACAGACAGATGTGCTCCAAGCCAGAAGACAGATGTGCTCCCAGACAGAAGTATGGCAAGAGTTTACAACTGCAGTACTTATTTAAAAGGCAGCAATGCATTATCCCTTGAGGGGAAAAAGAGAATTTAAATAGTTTAAGAAAAGAAAACAGGATGATTAATTAAACTTGCTATTTCTAGAAAGGACCTGCCAGAGCAGATGCGCGCTGTCCTTCCCTGGGGATGGTTAACAAAAACGGAGCCCTGTGGCTCTTCGTTCCCCAAAGCTTTGTGTTATTACTGATGAAGACAATGGCTGTGCATTCACTGTTTTATTTCAGGTTGTTGATTAGCAGGTGGCTCTGTGTGGAAGAGCCCTGTGCCACTTTCCAGAAACGACTGCCCAGAGGGGCTCTGGGTCCCAGGCTGCTGGTGGCCGTCTCCAGCGCTGGGTCAACAGCCACCTTAATTTCAACCGAGAGCAGCACAGAAACTTCTTGGTTCCAGCACAAGAAAGGCTCTTGCAGAGAAGTTGTTTGAAAGCTGTTTCAGGGAGCAAGAGTCCCCCTCCAGGGCTGAGTGGACCAAACCCCGTGCCAGGGAGGAAGGCCAGCGTGGTCTCCAGCTGGTCTCCATCCTCGCTGTGGAGCCATACAAGGAAAGAGCATCAGAGCTTAAATGGGCAGCAACCACAGTGCGAACAAAACCAGCAAGATGAAAATCTATTAAACCCTCCCAAACAAGCAAAAAAACCCCAGCGGACATGTTTCCTGCTCGAGGCCACCCTTCCTGGCCTCCTGCGGTGACGGGAACGTGGTCCTTTGGAGGTAGCATGTGCGGCAGCAGCTAGAAGCTGATACTGTACAAATTGTCACTGAAGTGGGATTACTGCTGCCTCCTCCAGCAGCTTCTTCACTCCCCTCTCTCCCTCACCCTCCCTCTGCTCCAAAAGTAAGGGGGGGGGAGAATGACAGATGCAATATTTTACAAAATGAGATAATTATA
The DNA here is from genome assembly GCA_028565335.1 of Limnodromus scolopaceus. NCBI lineage: Eukaryota > Metazoa > Chordata > Aves > Charadriiformes > Scolopacidae > Limnodromus > Limnodromus scolopaceus. The sequence goes on from JAOXNO010000003.1 coordinate 18,326,717, forward strand.
TAGCAGCCACATGGGGAGATTAGATTAGCAAGAGATTTCAATGCAAGGATATTTAATAAGAATGAGACACAGGTACACGGAAACGCAGACAGCAAAAGGTCATCATCATCATCACCACGTTGAGATTATGAAACAAAACACTTATGACCTACACCGGCTTTGATGCTCACTGCAGTAATTCTATTGTTATTGCAACACAAATAGGATTATTCCGAACAGGAGATGTATAGCTGCACGCAGCCAAGAAGAATTAAAAAATAACACTACAGTGACTACAGCAAAGTAATTCAGCAGAAACTCTATCCTATTTCCAGCCTGCCTTGTCACCCCGTAAGACTTGCACGCTGTGTTCCCATGCCAAGTACCCCGGGAACAGCCAAGAGCTTGGGACCGAAGCCCCGTTTGCTGGTAGTAAAGCAGCACAACCCCTCACTGCAGCAGGACAGGGGGGCTCGCACCCCCGGGCAGCCCTGGGTAACCTCCGTGGGTACACCCCATGTTCTGCGCTGGACCAGAGCATCCCCACGAGGACACTTGCTCTACCGCCAACACAGCGAGCCCTCGCGGAGGCAAGGCCTTCATTTGTCAACGTCTCGGCCTTTGTTAGACTAATGCAAATCCATCTTTATGGATTACCATCTTATGGCTGTTGAAAAATTCCCTCCATGTTATCTTAAGCGCGAGGGGGGAGCAGGGAGGGGGCCGGACGAGTCACTCCCGGCAGCGTGGCAGAGCTGACATGACAGCCGAGCCGCTCAGAGGGATCTGATACAGACACAGAGATATATCACACAGATGAAGCGATAATTTCACAGCGATTAAGCCACACTCCGTAGGAGCCTTCATTAAAGTCTGCTGGGGAGAAGAAGCAAGCCCTCTTTATTTTTTTATTTTTTTTTTCTTAAGAAGGCAGATATTAACTCTCTAAACATGTTCCCAGATTTGCTTTAAAGATGGACCTTCCCCACTAGAACATCTCAGACCCTTTGCCAATCTCTACCTGCCCTCAAACTGCAAGTCCCCTGCTTGCCACAGATGCTGAGCTGTGATCTGGGTAAGCCTGCAAGGGCACGGCCCTGCTGAGAAAGCGGGTACGGCTCCACAAAGCCTCTCCTCGGAGCCACTGGCACCACCAGGAGTCTGGACCAAGATGCTGAACCTTGAACTGAGATGCTGAACCTCAGGCTGAGATGCTGAACCTTGGACCGAGATGCAGATGCAGGACTTGGACCAGCTGATCCCATTCTCTCTGCTGTGAGTCCCCAGGCATGAAACCTAATTACTTCCTTGCAGCTACAAGTTTTACTTTTGCTGCCCACACTCTACTGTCCTGGATATAAAAGACTAATTCTTGGGAGCTGCTTAAAACCAGGCAGAAATAACCCTCCCGCGCAATGCTGCTGCTCACCAGTGCTGTCTCAGCAAGCTTCACCCTGGGAAAATGTCATTCTTTGATTGACACCACAGAAACACCCATTGCAATGTGTTTTGAACAAAAACATCTGCACGCACTTGTAGAGCACAAGTCAGAGAGACGAGTCCCCCCTCCCCTCGGCGAGCACAGAGAGCAGGGCTGGCCCTGCCACCTGGCCACCCATGTCCCCTGGCACAGCAGCAAACGCAGGACCCGTGGGGACAGCCCGTACACCAGCTCACTACTGGGGGAAGGAGCTTCTCCTGATAAATTCAATAGCTCCTCACAGGACTAAACAAACAGCTCTGTGCCATGCCCCAAGGAGGCTGCAGCTGGGCAACCGGGGCAGGTCCCAGAGCTGGGCATGGTGATGGCTGCTGCCTGGCTCGTGTCCATGGGGAAAGCGCGATGAATCCTCCTCTGGAGGGACAGATGCAGGTGACAGTAGCCCGGCTGCCTGAGAGGAGATGGCTAAGTCAGAGCTGATCCCAGAAAAGGGGTGGCTCGATGTGGTCCCAGAGGAAGGATGGTGACGCAGATACCTCCATCCCAGCACAGTACGATGGGCTTGGACCTTCCCATCTCCCCACCCAGGGGCCGAGTGGTCCCGCGTTCAGGGCATCCCACCAGCAGGTCGGAGCACGGCTGCAGACAGCAGACTGGCGCTCAGCCCAAGAGATCAAACTCATCTTCTCTGTTTCAGGGCAGGGTCAGGCACGTTTCACGTGCTGGCACAACCTCCTCTGCATCAGATCATCCGTCAGCACGGCTGGGAGCAAGAAAGCCACCGCAGCAGGCAGGATGAACACAAGATCTTACAATCACATCCCAAGAAATCAGAGACCCAAAATACAGAGACACGGTTAAATGCCGGCACGTTCCTCTTCTACAAGACAAATTGCTTTCAATAATCTGGAATTATTTCTCTTGGGCTTTTTAAAGACTTCTCAAACACATTAGGACAGCCAGGAGCACAGATGAACTATTTAGCTTCCTTGATAAGAAAATATTCTCTTCACACAGTTGGTACAACTTACGAGAAACCCAGTGGGGAAACCTGTGCAATCTTCACACAGAGATGCGTAGAAATGATTAATCTAAAGTTAACTGTGATTTATTGTCCCACCCCAGGCAAAAGGTCCCAAACCCAAATAACGCTGCTGTGTCCAGAGGTAATCCATGGAGTGCAAGAGCCTCCAAAAAATAATTGCACCTTCACCGGCTCTGCCCGTCGCCGAGTACCAAATCCTGGCAGGATGGTCTCCTAATTAAAATGATAGGACCTGGGAGTCCAGGAGTCCAGGAGTCAATTAATTGCTGTGCTCTTGTCCCCCTGGGTGACCTGGGTGACTCATCTAATCCCCTGGGACATTTTTCCCCTTGTGCCACACCGGGAAAGCAACACCCCCCTCCCAGTGCTCCTCTGCCTTCTCTACTGCAGGATCTGCATCTGCGTAATTCATTTCAGACAGGGCTTTGTATTTGATACCTCATCACCACTTTATGGCTATATTTTGAAAATTGTCATTTTTTCTTTTTAAGCTGTGTAAGAAGGCTGAAATTTGGGATTTGGATGTTTTCATCCGAAAATCTCAGTAAGCCACTAAAAATCCAAACCCCAAATAAAACCAAGGCACATCAACAGTTTAACAAGTGTTTCTGGAGAGGTTATGTCACAGTATGATTTGGGTCACTTTTTCCACCACAGGAGAGAAGCAAATCAGGTTGGAGGACAGATGTCCTCCTCCGGACGTCCGAGCAGAGCCAGACAGACGGACGCACCCCGGGGCAGGTGGAGCAGCGCTGGTTCCTGGTCCCCTTGCTCCGGCGAGCGTTCAAGCTCCACTCACACGGATTTGTCACGCTCAGCCAGCACTAAAATAAATGAGGACCACCTCAGGCTGCGGGGTGGTGAATGCGCAGCTGGCACGCCAAGATTTCAGAGGGTCACTGTTCTGTTTAAGCTCAACACAATTATTTTAATTATTACCTGGGTCTCAATTTCAATTGGCTGCCTAAGGGCAAGTATTTATCTGCATGCAGTGATGCAGGAGAGCATTTCTCTGCACACGTGCAAGAGCTAACGTATACTTTTCCCCATACCAAGGATGTTGACTTCCCTTTGGCTGGAGAAGGAGGTTTCCCGTGGGCCACCACCACCTTCTCCCACCTCGCCAGGCACCTCGGGCTGGAGCCAGGAGGTCCAGGGTAGAGGTTTAACCCAAAGTTCCTCTAATAAACGAACCGACTTCCCCAAATTCAACAGCAAGAACCGATTACAGCAATGTCCTCTAAAAGAGTGCGAAAAACCCCACAGCTTAAAGGGCCAAGGATTTTTCCTTGCAGCCTCCTGAAGGGGAAGAGGTTGACAAGCGCAGGATTGTACTAATGGTTGTGGCAGAGCACTCGCCCGTTTGCAGGAGTGCTTTGATACTCTCACCAGACGAATGCCAGCCAGCAAAATGATTAAAAATGCTAAGGCTGGCAAAACTTAGGGAGCTTTGAAGAGGGTGTATCAGAACAGCTTCCACCGCCCCGACGCTGCCTCGGGCTCTGCAAATCCATTTCTCTCTACAATTGTGTTGAAGTACTAGTTTATCTCCCTTGTTAAGTAACCTGTATCAAAACGATCAGAGGAATATTTTTTTGAAGTTTCTGGTGACCCAGTTCAAAGTAACAATGTGAAATTTATTCGTCCGAGCCGGGCATATGATGTGGGGAGGTGAACGCTTCTCATCTGCATCGGGGCCTATAAATATCCTTATGCAAACCGCGGCCAGGCTCTTGTTAATGCCAACACGACCTGAAAATAATGTTAAATACCAAAGGGAAAGGGAAATTCAATTACTCTCATTTGATGCAGAGCAGGAGAGTGCCCTTTAGCAGTGTAGTGGTTTATGCACTGCAAGCGGCGGAGAGGTGATGGGGATGGCAGAGGGACCGCATCTCGCTGAGCTGGGACCGGGCGCCCCAAGGGCCCAGCGTGGCGCAGGGACCCTCCAGCTAGGATTCGCTCGGGTTAATACTCCATAGGTGTCAAATAATCATCTCCAGCTTTTGAAGATAGAAAGCCTATGAGCGATTCTGCATCGCTGTCTCCAAATAACTTGGAGGCTTCGCTCCTCTCGCTGGGACGCGAGCTGCCTTTGGAGCCCCTCCATCCCCTGCAAATCCCCCCGGGTTAATGGGAGTTGGGAGCGTGCGGCGAGGAAGGTTCACGCTCACGAATGATTCACCCTCAGTAATAGCAATTGTGCATTAATCCTCCCCCAGCACCCCTCCGAGGGTTCACAGGGTGGAATTACAGCCATCACTGAACTGTCACTGGTGCCAAACAGCCATCAGAGCCCAGGCGAGCACCGGCTCCCTCCCCTCCCTGAGCAGGCTGGGGCTGCCTGTCCCACAGGTGCTACTGCAAAGATCAAAAAATGAGATCTAATTGAAAGCACGGTGATGCCAACCCCTGCAGAAAGCACTAGGAGAAGAAAGCTAGGCTTGTAGGCTCACAGAGCCCCGCGTACGTGTACCCAAGGACACCATCATAGGCAGTGTGGGACAGGGAAGGTATTTCCAAGGGTTTCTGGGCCAGCATCACTCAGAGCCTCCCTGCATCCCCAGCCCTGCTGGTGAAGATGGGCTATACCATCCCCAAAAGCCAGGGGTCATCAGTCCCATGAGCTCTGTAGGTGCCTCTGGGCACGTTCCCTAGTGCCACTAAAAGCAAAGGGGGTCTACAACAGACTAGGACCAGAGCTTTCCACTTCAGCAGCTGGAGCTCACCATGAGCCAGGGCTCAGAGCTCACGCTGGGCTGGCACATGGACGAGGGACACGGGAGCCCACCCCTTCCCCTCTGAGGTCCACGGCCACCAACGAGGCTGTTCAGTAGCAGATCCTGCTCCGAGCATCCCACAAGCACAGTAACGTGGATCAAATCTCCATTAACCACCACAAGCAGCGGAGGAACAGCCTCCCCCCGCAGCCTTTATCCCAGACCACGTCTGATACCTTCTCCACTGATACACCCCCTGCGAGCCGTCCTACTCAATCCAGAGGAATAAGTCAAAGGTACTGTCCCTTCATCCCACCTTTAAGTCAGCTTTGTTTGCTTTCCAAGGCAGATGTTACACAGCAGCTCGATACAATCAGGCAAAGCAGCGGAGGAACGGCACCAGCGCCGTAACGGCTCGCGATAAGAGAGGAGCGTGCAGCGCAGCGAACATCTCCTTCCCATTAAACCTTTCTGAATGACTCTCATTTCCAATCTTGATGCACCCTATGGAAAAATATGATAGGTTGTTCCTCATCTCTCTAATGTACTTTAAATAGATGATGCTCCAGATGGTATTGACATTGCTAAACAAATTGTGAAACCCACATGCCAAAAATACTGTGGGTAAACATACTAAACCACCCTGCGCAACAAAAGAGGCTAAAAGAACTGCAATCATCATCAACTTTAAATGCTACTCACATCGCAGAACAGGGATTGGGCTTCAATTTTTGTTACTTTTAACAAAAATAAGATAGTACAATACTAATCAGAGATGAGGCTTGTAACATGCTGCAGCCAGGGTCCGGGGAAAGAGCCGCCAGCTGCAGAGCCTTCCACCAGTACGTGGATGGGACGGGTGCAGCTCAGGCCAGCAAGGACAACATCAGCGATGCTGGGCATGCTTTGTGCCTGGCTGAGAAGCTGGTGAGACCCAGCACAGATCTTAGCCAGGGAAAAAAAAAAAAACACAAACAAACAAATCCACTCATCAATGCAACTCCATCTTTCTTCAACTTGGGGTTGAACACGGAAACAGGCTTCGGGGAGACTCAGCACAGAACAGGACGGTCTCCCACAACAGCGTCGCCCTTATCTCCTGAAGATCTTCCCAGATCTCCTTAAGAAATATGGTCAACTACAGTCAACTTCAGCATGAAAGAGGGAAATTGAGTTTCAAACCAGAACAGCTGCTTGCAGTTAACTCAAGAAAGAGCCACAGTGCGCTCTTTGTGCTGTTAATGCTCCCAATAAAACCCTGCTCGGAGTACAAATGGCATTTGGAAAATTATTAGGAAGAGCAGCACTTAACAAAATCCTTGGGGAACCACCTCTGCAAAATCCTCTCCGATGGGGTTCAGACAGACGGGCAGAACAGCGGCCCTCTCCCTCGGTGTCTCCAGGCACAGGTAGCACCAGTAAGGCTTTGGGCAAAAACTGGTTGCCACTAAATACCTTCTCTGGCAAGGGGAACAGGGCTTGTTCTCGCATGAAGAACAACTCCGACCTCAGGAGCAGCCGCTATTAAGCAGCTGAGCCTTTCAGAGACGAGCTCAGCTGGGGGAGCGTGCAGTGAGCGTGCAGCACCCACAGCCACGTGTGTGCACACACAGCCGAGCGCAGGAGCCAACGGCCACCATCCGAGCACCCTCCCAGCACGGCTCCCCAGCACCGTCCTCAGCAGAGTCTCACTAGTGCAGGAGGGGGGGAAAAAAAAAAAAAAAGGAAGGGAATGAAGAAATGTTGCCACCCTTCACTCTGATTTTTCCCCCACGGTCACAAAAATAAAGCACCACATAGAAAACCACCCATTTAATAACAAAAGCTGGGGTGGGGACCAAGAAATCTTTGGAGAAAAATCACAGAAAAGTGCCGAGGAGCAAAGGGGCTGCAGGCTCTGCTGCGAGGAAATCTGCCGACGGGCGCAGGGGATTTGTGCTGCCAGGATGCCGAGAACGACCCACGCTGCCCGCTGCTCCGGAGAGCTGCGTCCCGCTCCCCGAAACGGCCTGAGTCAGCTCCGTCACCCCCGGTGCAGGGAGGGGGACGCTCAGCCCTCTGATTACAAGCGGAGACAATGAGGATAAGAGGCTACAACCACACCATTTCCGCATCACTAATGACAATTTGCATTTTAAGGGGCTGCTCCCAACCTTCTTACCAAGCAGTTTCAGCCCAGCAAGGGCACTGGGATGGATGCCGTATGTTGTAGCGCGGCTCGGCTGGCATTTATTACTATTCTTACTATTAATTTGTTTTACCATAGCTGCAGAGAGAAGTGTGAAGGAGCTTCTGGAGCAGTTGCCTCGC
>JAOXNO010000003.1:18349818-18374731 GCA_028565335.1 Limnodromus scolopaceus
AAGTATGGACACCGCATCTGAGACAGCCAGAGGCAGCAGGAGTGTTTTTAGCCCACCTGACCATGATCAGAGCATTCTGCATGCTCTTATTAGAGGGGAAACGGATTACGAAATTGTTCCTGGCAGAGGCCAAGCTCAAGGTCTCTGGGACACACTGCTCAGCAGCAACTCAGGTATAAGGCCAGCAGATTACTCCATTTTCTTTGGAGGCTGGCAAAAGACCTGTTTTCACCTCCATTGCACCCAACAGGAATGTGAGGTTGTTAACGTCACGTGTGAAGATTGGTAGAACCTGGTAGCGTGTGAGTGAATGGTGCGACATGGGCAACTCTTGGGGTGGATTTACTAAATTGCAAAACATATTCTTGGCATTAAAGCCTCACCCCTTTCAGAGATCTCTGAGCTTTGGGGCTTGCAAAGTAGCACCCAGGCTCTTGGCTCCACGATGTTCCCAACAGGTTGGTGTTTGAAAAGCTGATGTCTAAAACTCTCTAGGTTCTACTGAAACCTAAAGAGTTGCTTCTCCTTTCCTCTGTCTGCCTCTGATGACAGATGACAGATTATTATACTTCACATAGCGCTTTGTAATGTTTGGGTGATTTGAACATAATCAGGCTTAAATGCAGGCAATCAAAGAGAATATGCATTTCATAGACACTGATTTCCACACACTGACTACCAAATTGGCACAACTTACTACTTTTATCCCAAAAGATGGAAATGGAGGGGTCAAGATCTTTTAATAGACAGAATGGGTAAAATGCATGAAAAACTACTGCCTGTTTAAGAAACTACTTAATTTTTAAAGGAAAAGGCTTAAAAAGCAATAATGAAGGGCAAGAAGAAGTGCCGAAGACGTGCATGCACATTCTTATGCCTAAAATTCCCATTACAGCAGTGGGCTTATTCTCATCTCTCCTGTTCATCATCCTCACATTAGTGATTAGAAAAATACATATTTCATATCCAAACAGTTGACAGAGCTGAAAAGGCAGAGTAGCTATCAGAGGCAGCTACTGAGGCAGGTGTAATAAAAGATACTCCTCCTCCCTACCAATCATACTTCATAGATACAAAGCAGTCTAGAGCTCAATAAAATAGGAGATACCTGCTTTGGAGGTTCTCTAGAGAGAGTTATTGCCAGGTGATCTCAGTCTGCGGTGTGCTTGTAAAGCAGGAATGGGAAAGTTTTAATGCATCTTTCAGGAAAAGCAGAGATCGCTGTATTGGAAGCGGCCTGGAGTCCCACCAGCTTTTGCATCTTGCAAATGGTCTAGAGAAAGACCCAATTCTCATCTTCTCGGCCTGAAAGACTGCAACTACGTATCTTGCAAAATCCATCTGCAAGAAGTGGAATCATTTTCCTGGCCTCACTAATTATTGCCTTGAATCTTCCCAAAGCAAGAAACAGAACAGCGTTGGTCATTTATCTTCTCCTCGGCTCAATTTACAGATATTCACATTGATCTTGAAAGCCTCCATCACTCAAATAAACCCACTGTTACAAGGGCAACACTACAAAAGCCAGAATTATCACAACTACTGCAGAATTGGAGCTACTGTTCTTATTCATAACAAGCTTCCCCTCTTTTTTTTTAAGTTTCTTGCTAAATTTCTTGCTCTGACAGCATCTTCAAGCAACAAGTCCTACCAGTTAGCTACAAGCTACATTAAAAAGCGTTTCCTTTAACTTGTAGTAGACCTGTTGCCTTTTAATTATGCCAGGTGCCCTCTGCTTTTGCTTTCGGAGCAGGGGCTATCGGCACCAGGTAAATGGTCTCTTTCAGATCATTAATGGTTCTACCTTATTGTCTCTTTGATTTTCAGAACTCAATAATCTTAATCTGTTTCATCTAAATTTTTAAACTGGAAAAAGAGGAATCTGGGGAATTAGTCTAATTTCAAGCCTTACTAAAACAGTGGAACAAACATTAAGAGAAAAGCCTAAAAGGATAATAGAATTGAACAACGAGCACCAATATAATGAGACAAACTTGATTGCTTTCTTTTATAAAATTACAAAATCAGTGATCAGAGGAAAGAGGTAGACACCACACTTGGTTTTTTGTGGAGCTTTGATACAGCATCTCAAACCCTTGTTCTCAGGAATAAATTACTGTTGTTTTCAGTACGAGTGCTGTTACTTCAGCTGAAGGACCAGAAACAAAGACCACTGGGTCACTGTATAGAGCAGAATCCTATTAATTAACCCTTTATAAATAATTAGCAGAGGTTATGAGCATGGCACGGAAATGAGCAGTATGTATTACAGATGGTTAGCAACACCTCAGCAGAGTAAGTTCCAGATGATAATAAGATCTGGCTGTGGGCGACCCGCTGACCCCTCCGCTGTGAGACAGCAATGAATCATTCATCCTCCCGTTATAACAACAAAACCACAATATAAAAATGCATCCAGGCAAAGGACCAAATCGGAGAGGGATGCAGCCAACACATTCCCGTGATGAGTTACTGCTCCTTCATGATTTGACCAGGAAGAGGAGGAGGTGGGGAACACACCACCCATGAGACCAGTGTTTCTAACACACAAGTTACTTGGACTATCAGAAAGGCTGAAGTTGTAGTAAAAAAAAAAAAAAAATCTTAATTTGAATTTTGCTTAAGTAGGTGATGTACATGGAAAAGGGCTACGTAGTGGGACTCACTGCACTTTAATGCTTGCAGCGATTGAGGAATAAATGTAGCAAACTAATTAGGAGATTACAATAAGGAAAGACAGCAAAAAGCCCACTTCAGTGGCAGACTGAGTGTGCAGAGGAAGCCTGTCAGGGAGCAGAAAAATTCCTCTTTACCACAGAGGAAATCAGGTGTGGCAGCTCCTGGTATATTCCAGATTCTGCACAATTCAATTTTACAACCTATTTTTTCTTTTTTTTTTTTTTTTTTTTAGTGCCCTTTTTCACTACAGTAAAAGCTTCAGATTTAGCAAAGCAGTAAAGGAAATAATCTTAAATAAACCTCCATGCCTAAAGAGCAGACCCCCTGCCACAGGCCACTGGGGGAAATACTCCGAGTCCGTTGGATGCCGCACCTGAAAAGCCAGGCAAACCCCACGCTGGTGTGACTCCTATGTCCTGGAGGCACATGTCGAATTTACTAAAAAAATCAGCCAGATCAATTCCTTCACGTCTCTAACACGTTGTCCTCCACACATTACTGTCATCAGTTTGGAAGCCCTCGTGCTCCTGTTTAGTTTCCCTGCACCCCCCTGTTGGTTTGGCCGCTCTGCCGAGTGCGGTCCAGCACAGTGGGGTTTTACCACTCCGACTCCTTTGTTTCCACCAGCCTCCCCAGAAACAGCATCTTGACAGCAGTCAGCACAGCCCACCCTGCCAAGGCTGATCGGTGCTCTCTGCCGCTCTAGCTGAATGGCTGGGTTATTTCCTACAACCGTGAAAAAAGCCGGTTTAACAAATCATGTATTATTTTAGCTCTGGCACACGAAATCCGCACAAGACCTATAAAGTGAGTTGGAGACGTGCTGTTCCCCTGATGACTTCAACAAAGTCATCTGTAACACTCCCTCCTCCAGCTCGGCTTGGCTGGAAGTCAGGAGCGGGTGTCCTACATACCGCTCGCAGCTTGTCTTCTACCATTCCTGCAGCACCATCAGCCCTCCTTAGTTCAGAGCGTGAAAGCCCACTTTAGTTCTCTCGGACAAAAAGACCGTCATATGTCCAAGTCCTAGTCCCCATTCAGATGAGACCATCAAGTACTGGCTTTGGACTCTGTCCAGTTGAGTTTTGAGTACTCACAAGGATGGAGCCTCCAATACTTATCTGGGCAACCCATTCCAGTGTTCAACCACCCGATATCCAACACTAGAAACTCTCAAGCACAGTTACACCATCTCTCCCGGTGACAAGCAAACACCAGAGCAGGCAGGAGGGTCTCTCCATAGCATCAGCACCAGGGAGGAGTGCCCTCTGTTTGCCTGACCCACGTCCACAGTAACATCCAGCTCCCCGTTGCAATCCAGGGTCAAAATAATTGTTGCTATGACAGAGGTTGGGCAAATCCTGCTTGAGCTATTTGCATAACCTTTTTCCTGAATGAAAAGAGGTCAAGAAGTCGTCTTTGGAACAGGAGAGTTGCTGTAAGATGGGGCATCATCTAAAACACAGGCAATGTTCCCCAGAACATGCCAGAAATGGAAGTATATATGCAGAAGGTTACGCTGGCTCTGGATTCAAAACCATGTCCTTAATGGGGTAAAGGAGCCAAAGAACAAAGGAAGAAAGAGGCAGCAAGCAAGAAATCACCCAAGGGAAAGTCTCTAGACAGAAGAACAGATAGCCTTTGGTACTCACAGGGACTTTAACCACTCCTGCAGCTAGCGGAAGGACAACGTGACAGGGTGCAAAGCTGTTCAACACTTTTCTAGAGCATGCTGAAACCAAACTCTGTTTGGACATTCACAGGGCTGGGATGAGAGGCAGCGGACAAGAGGACAAATTCTGATCAGATATCAGAGGAAAAAAAAAAAAAAAAAATCACATAAGGTTGGTCAAGACAGGAACAGGGACTCAGAGTGTAGGAGCTCTACCCTTGGAGATCTTCAAAACCCAACAAAGCCCTGAGCACCACACCTAACCATCCTTGCTTTGCGCAGGGGGTTAGAGCAGAATCCCGCTATATTGCCCAGGATTTTGAGAGCAGCTTTCCGAGCACTGTTCTAGCAAGAATTTCATGCCACTGTGAGCAAAGGCGTTGTATCAGCAGAACCAGTCTTGGTGTGCAATCTCAGAAATGAGGAGTGCATCACTAGCTCCATCATTAGTTCCTCCTCCTGATGAGGCAACCCACAAGCATCGAAGTATTAGCGAAGCAGCTAGACCAGAGCAACAGCAGCGCAAAGGAGGTTCAGGTCCAGACTGCGGAGCTGCTCCGTGACGCCGAGTCGCTCTCGTCCCAATCATCAGTCATGGCAGAAAGCAGAAGGCAACAGGAAAGGACTGCAGGGACAAACTCCCAGCTCATGAGCTGTTTCAAGCAGTGCAGTAAAATTTGGTTCTGGTTTCCCCCATGTTCCTCTTTTTCACAAGACGCAAAGCTGTTAACCTGCCACCAACCAACTGAGCAACCCCACATAAAGAACAGATGCACACACCAGGTCCCGAACCCCCACAAGAAGCGCAGCGAGGTGCTTTGCAAGAGGGAGTTGGATTCAGGATATAAAAGCCTTCCAGGTCCACAGCAGAGACAACACACTGGGGCCTCGGGACGCTTTACAAAATGTCTATATCCTAAGAGACAGAGGGTCCTCTAGGTGTGGTTCCTGCCAGTGAAATTAATTTTCTTAGGAGCCTGCAAATGATGATTTTTCTTACTAGGGAGTCACCAATGCCCCAGAGGTTAATTCTTACGCTACCTGCCCTCACCAGGAATATTGGGAAGAAATAAGACAGAAAATAAAGCAGAATGCGAGATTACCATTTTCTTGCAGCCCAAGTGGGAGCGGAGACCAGCGACCCCCACAATGAAAGAGCTTGTGTCTCTCTCACGGGCGTGCTCCCCCCTTTCCCTCCCACTGTAAATTGCAGCTGCAGCGTGATGAGAGCCGGCACTTCTGCATCTCGACTCCGCGCTACGGATCAGGTAAATTAGCCGGCAGCTTTCTGCAATAGCGCAGCCAATCAGTCCCAGCTCCCCGCCTCGTCGGCCGCAGCCATCAGGGGGGAGTCTCAACCGGGAGAAGGCCCACGGGTTTCGGATAGGTGGAGGAGTTCAAAAGTGAGCACTTTGCAGTCATTAACTCTTCCCAAGGAACGGGTATGGCTGAAATCCTGCCACGAAAGATTCATCAGACATTTAAGATGTTCTCTGGCTGTCTAGGACAGAGCTACCCTAGTGGGATGCTCGTTCCACACCTGGGCAGGAGAAGGTGGCTTGGACAGATCCTGACAGGGTTCCTGGCTATTTGCCTTATTTTTCCAGGAAACCTTGTTGCAGGACCTGTAAGTCTGCTCTGTAGGCACAACAGGATGGCCAAGCACTCATGGGGGACTGTGTAACTGCCCCATCAGCTGAACTTGAGCAGGCCACTAGAGGAAGGCCACTTCCCAAGAGTCCTTGTTACAGAGGATCTCGGTAGAATGTTGACCAAAAGGTCTCTATGAACAGAGTTCAGTAACTCTTATACCCCTTATTCCTTGTTTTCCACTCTTCCCTGTAAAAAAGCATCCAACAGTAAAGGAGATGTTCAGAGCAGAAGACAAACCCCTCCAATGCATTTATGTACTGATCTTAAAGCTCTTCAGGTCTTACAAATCTTAGTAGCTTTGATCCCTGAAATTTCCTTAATGGAAAGACAGTGCCATTGCAACCAGGAACTCATGAAATGAGTGAGCACACACGTACGTCCCTTGCAGCCTCAAGGCCGCCTTCACCTTCTCGCCATTACGCCAGCTACATCACCCCAATCACCTGCACTCACCTTCCAGATATCAGAGGTTAACTCAGGGGTTACTCTCCCCACCTGTAAAATGAGGACAATGAACAGCAACCTCCCTAAGAACAACTGGTTTCCTGGGCAGCCTGCTCCAGCTCACCCTCCTTTGAGCAGGGGTTCAACTGGATGATCTCCAGAGGTCCCTGCGAATCTCACTGACTTGGTGATTGGCTTGTATTGCTATTCTGGGTTGTGGCACCCCAAACCACGTGTCACTTGGGACTCACCAGTACAACATCACATGCCTGTCCTGCCTGTAGCACCTGTTGGGAACCGAGCACACAGGACACAGCCACCTCCTCTAACCTTGTCAGTACAAAGCCATCAAAAATACAGTGTCACTCTAACCCAAGCAGCAATGCACTTGCCTGCTAAACCCTGCATGCACTGCCATCATTTTCAGCCCAAGATTGAAGCAGTAGACTCCATCTAATTTGCCTTCATCGAGGATGAATTTTAGATAAAATTCAAACTGATTAATGAAGAGGAGGTTAAGCACTTCCAATCAGGGTGGCGAGAAAGGTCCTAGAACAGTGAAATTGAATCCCAGACTGTCTGTCTCTCTACGCTTTTAAAAGGCGGGTAAGCTGGAAGATAACTCCTCTAAGCTGCTTCCCCACATCCCTGTTACTCTGGATAGATGAGACCAGCTGATGGTCCTCACGGCACACTGGGGCTCCACCATAAACAAGCGACACCAAATGCAAAAAACCACCTATTGTCAATAATGCAGAGAGAGAGTTTCCTTTAAAATTATTTCCATTTATGTTCCCCATTCTGAAAATTTCATATTCCTACCAGCCAACTGCCAGGACTGTAAAAAGCAACAGTACTGCACGACGGGAAATCGATAGCCATGGCTGGGTTTTATCTTGGTTGCTGCCCCGAAACCCTTTGCAGCAGCTGTATGTGGCAAACCTTGGCGAAAGGGGGCTTTACCAGAAGAGAAGCAGTACCTGGTGGGATGTGGCAGGGCTCACTAACAGGTCTCACCAAACACCCCTGGGTAAGGCAGCACTACTGTCCCTGCGACAAGCTCTGCTGCTTGAGAGACTTGAGGGCCTGCTAAAAACATTCGTGACACTGTGCCACTGGATGCGCTGTGGGAATAATTTTCTGCACAATGACGAGCAGGAAGGTCAAGGCTGAGCTGGTGACCATGCACACACAAGCAGCAATGTGTCCATCTCCTCCCCATGCTATCATTGTGCACCAGGTCCCTCCCTTGGACACACGTTGCACCTCTTTCAGGAGCTATGACAGAACAGTGTCTCTGCCCTTTCCAGAGCACAAAGAGGATAGGAACCAAAAATTGTCCCTAGAAGACCTGGCCTCCTGGCCCACCCACCCCAGGGAGCAGAGAAGGCATGTTTCCTCCCAGCAGCTCTTCCGCACTTCCAGTAGAACAGGACCTGTCTATCTGGGGTGACTTCAGCTCTCTGTGGAGATTAGAGAGACTCTGTATTAACTCTAGAGAAGAACCACTTCTCTGTTTCTGCTCTGGGACATTTAAAATCCAGATTTGCATAGGAGAGCAGCCACAGCCTTTCCACTTATTGCTGTGACACCACTTGCTCACCCGATGGTACTGAAGACAGACCAAGTGCCTGGAATTGAGTCAAAACCTTCCCATCACCGTTGGCTGCACCCTGCATCTGAGCTCTGGAAAAATTTACAACCCAGAACTCCAATAGGTTCTCCCTTGCCAAATCTTCTGCAAGCAGCCAGAGCTCCAGACACTCCCAATTTTTATAGTACGATAGCTTAACATAGCAATCTTGGGGGGAATAAAGAGAAAAGAAAGAGAGAGAGGGAGAAGATATTTAGGAAGAAGCAAGGCAGAAGAAGTTTCAGTGAAGAAAGACATCTACTATAAAATGGCAAAGATGACCGTTCCCACCAATAATCAGAGGATGGAGAAATACCATTATCAATGAATACGACATGTGCAAACTATGCCATCCTACAGCAGAACAATAGTGAACTTCTCCCCGTACACTGTTTCTTCAACTCCTATTACAACTTTGACAGCAGCAAACTGAAGGCCTTTTCAAAATTTTGTTCCTGCCTCTCTGTTCCAGACAAGGTCCTAAAGATATGAACAGCACAACATAGATTTTGGTATGTTATAGGGTATTTCTAATCCTCATGTCCTTGGTGAGCATGCACTCATAAAGGAGGTGATGGTTTTTATTCTGGAGGACTCAAAGCCTCAAAGAAATTTTCCCCTGGACGTCTCTCCAAGAAGCACCCACACCATGTAATCATCCTCTTTATGAGGAGCTTCTCAGATTAGGACTCTTCTATATCATCTCTAATCCATGCAAGTAGTTCTAATTCCTCATCTGAGTCCTGGGAGAAGCTACAGTACCAAACATCTCATCCACAAACAGCAGCAGAAGCCTTCTAGGGGATGTCTTAGCAGAACCTCAATCCATTGGTCTTTGTCAGGCATATTCTCAAATATATTAAACAAGTAAATGTAGAGTCCTAAGGGAAAGAGCAAAGCCAGTGTGCCACAATGGGATTAACCTCAAGACAGAGCCCTGGTGGTGAAATAAAGATAAATGCACAGAATAGCTTCCAGCTCAGATTCAACTGCGTCCACCCGCTTGTAGGCACGCCTGTGTGACAACACACACAGCAACAACCGAGACCAGGAGGCTGCGCGCGACAGGTCAGTGAGGGAAGGCACACAACGGGGCTGGGACTGTCCTCCTGCACCTGAACTTCTCCACAAAACCAGACAGTTGCCAAATACGTCCTAGATCGAGCAAGGGGCAGCAGGAGGAGCTGAGGCTCCTCTACCTCAGCACGTGGCTTGGGACCCATTTCACTGGAGCAAACTCAATTTCATCCTTCAACGTTTCCAATTCAAAGCTGCGGCTCCTGCACCTAGAAGGCATTCGGATTTTGACCGTCCCTCAACCTGGTCAAATCAGTGAAGTTTTTTCAAATCAGGTCCCAGGTTTGCACTTTGGCAAAGAGGCAAAATTGAAGCAAAATTGAAGCAAAAAGATGCACCTTAATTCAAGACCAGGCAGAGCTGACGATGATCTTGCCCAGCATCCCCCCACTGCTCTGGTGCTGGATCAAGAAGCCTGTGTCTTCTTTGTTAAGAGATATAATAAAGCAAAATTGCTGTCCTAAATATTACTAAAGCACTGGCTGGCATGTTTAATAAACCTTTCCATTTGGGTAAATTAGCACTCATCTGGACAAGTGCTGAAGTGCTGTTACTTGAAGAAAAAAAATTCAATGCTCGGAGTCTAATTTAAATAATTATCAGCATATTTCTGCTCTGACTGTTTTGCTGAAATTACCAGGAGACTTGATGCAGTCTGAGTGTAAGTGCCTTTTGTCTGCATGTAATTTATTGACCCCATTTCAGTCAAGTTTTTGGCCCACTCATTGCTGTGCTGGAGCACTTCACACCATAACCAGAAAGGACTTTACGGCCAGACACAGTAAAATCAATAACAACTGATCTACTTGTATAGATCTTGAAAGGGATCTTGATAAGTTACCTCCTTGGGTTCTCCACATGAGCTAAATCTCAGATCTGCGATAATCTTCCACCCTTAGGTGGCCATCTGGGGACCACAGGCATCCCTGGGGAAGAGCAATGCACTGGCTGGGGATGATGGTCACCCCATCCCTGCAAGTCAGACCAGGCTTCAGGTGCAGACAAAAGCTCCTTTGAAACATACCTCAAAGCACTGGGACGTACAAGGAAATATTTCAATATATCCTCCAAAAACCAGAGTGGGGATATCATGTCTTCAGCACCAAGTGCTTCACACTACACACCTACTGCCATCCCAGTGCTGGGCTCCGTGAGGGACACAGCCTGCTGCACCAAGCAGCTCCCAGCTCGGGAACAGAACAGCCCTGGGGACACAGCAGTGACCTACAGCCACGCTGGTAGCAGGCAGCCTTGGTACCCAGCACACCAGCCGCAGTGTTTTATTTCTAGCAAGGAAAACACAGAGAAAACTCTTGAATTCTTTTTCTCTGTTGTTTCTGTTGAAAAACAACACTGATGTTTCTGCCTTTTCTCCTGCCCTGCCTCCAGGACTTTCAGCGGAAAGCATCACAAGACGTCTTGCTTACTCCAAACGCTCCCTTCCATGGGAGCAGCTCTGACCAAGCCCCTGGCACCGCTGGTCCAGAGCCCTCCCATGCTGGATGCTGCTGTGAGGAAGGGGGCAAGGTCTGCCCTGAAGAGATAAAGGTGATGCTCCCGCCCCGCTCCCCGCTTCCCACGCTGCCTATGCATTCAGCCAGCGCTCCTGCCATCTGCACCTTATGGCTGCCGTGACGAGGCAAGCTTCCCTCCAGGGCACGTTCTGCAAGCCGCGCATCCACCAGCTCATCAATCCCTGGCTCTCATCAAAAGGCAAACTTATAAACAGGCCCAGACGCTTCTCCCAGGTTTAATGGAGGCAGCTAAGGAGCCGTGATCATTCGATGTTTTCCAATGATAGTGGTGATGCCTGAGGCCAGCAATAATATTACCATGAAAATAAATCTGCAGTGATATAATTAGCAGGGATGCTATTACAGCTCAGGTTTTAGGGACGCTTAGCATAGAAGGGAGCAAAGCAGCTACTCAGAATGGGACCTTGCAGAGGTTCTGGGTTTGAGTATGGGCTGGAGGTGGCAGAGACAGAAAAACCCTAATATCAAGGCAGTGGTGACTACCTGCGTTAGTCTGTATGCAAAATAAACCTGGTTCTTTAGATGCCAGGGTTATGGTATACACGGCTCTGCACCAGACTAAGGGTTAAATCCAGATGACTTTCTTCTTGCTACTCCAGATACTGAGTGGCTTTCAAATATTTGTGGCACGCTCAAAAAAGTCAAGTTCTGGCCAAACCCACAAGCTGGTTTGGAAGCAGGCGGTTTGCTGCATCCAAACATCCCTCCCCAGTCGCAGATCGCCCTTCTGTTCACGTCTCCATACCACCCTCTCTCTGTGCAGCGCAGGGGGCTGCGGCGTTCAGATGGAGCTTGCAGAGCAACTGCTTCTTCCAGCATCTGGCCTGTGATGTGCTTTAGGGTTATCTAAACTAGGAAGGTAGATGTAGCAGGTAGATGTAAAACAACACAACTCTGAAGTCCAAGCCTGGTGGGAGAAGGAAACTGCTGTTTTCTCTGGTGCGCTGCATCAAACGAACAGCTGAGGCAATGGAGAACAACTTTTTCACTGATACGTATCAAAGGTAGACAAATATCACTAGGTAAAACTAGGAGGAAAAGATGGAAGGGGCTGGGTTAGAGAAAGAGATGCTACGGGTATCTGAAAGGAAGAGCTAAGAAAAGAGCTGGCACCTACCCAGTGTTTTCTTTTGCTTACAGACTTAGCACTAAAAGCAAGACAAAGGATATAACTAGAGCAAAATGTTTAAAGAAGAATGCTCATGGGGGAGAGGAAGGGAAAGAAGAAAGTCAGCACGTGCCAGGATTGATCCTCACTTTTCACACGACATCCTTAGGGAAGCTGTTTCAAAGCCACACTGGAGGAACGGGGTGCTCCCCAGGTCTCCCAGCTGGGACAGACGACCTGGAAGGGTTTCTGCCCCATAGGCAGGACACAGACTTGTGAGCTGGAGCTTCTGTGCCAATGTCCACATGGCATGTCATTGCTTGGTTGTTAAAGGTGACACGCGAGGGGAGAGTTTGCACCGAAACCAGGAAATCATCCTCTAACTCAGCTGGGCAGGAGATGCCCCTGAGGAAAGCCCTGCAGCAGGCAGTCTGCCCTCAGCTAAGGCTCAAAGACTCTTCATAATTTTTAAGTGTGTTTCCAAATCTGCAGTCAAATCCTTCACCTTCCCTCTTTTTTGCTACAATAAACTTTATCTTAGAATGTAATCTAGTAATAAAAATGGTTTTAAAGTGATCTGACAAGCACTAGAAACCCCATTTCTTTTAGAGTGACAACTCTATTTACAGCAGCACATACACACACTCTGTTTTACATTCCACTCGCTCTCCAGGCCCTCAAGATTTGGGATATTTCCTTTCCATCCACTTGCAAGAATCAATTTCAGCCGTGAAAAGAAGTTCCTCAGCAGGCAGAAGGCAGGAGGAAAGGTTGCTGCTAACGTTGGAGTCTCTGCACTTCTCCCAGGACAGGGGTGCAGAGGGACAAGCATCCTCCCTCTCCGTTTCACAGCTGCTTCGCTGCCCTTGAGCAACCCTCCCAGCTACGGTGGCCACTGTTCAGCAAGCTCCACGTGCCCAGCCTGAAGGGGCCAGAGCACTGCTTTGGCTTAGTGGAAGCGGAAAACAGCTGGGCAGCATCGTGCAGGGAGAAGATTTAAGGCTAAAATCTTTCAGAAGGGTACATTTCACATTTTCTGCTTAAAAAATTCATATTCAAAGCCTGAACTGGCCAGGGAACAATTGTGCCAAACCCGAGCAGAGAAGGAGCTCTGAGCTCCAGGGAGATGTTATTGTAGTAACCACGCGTGAAGGACACCTTGTAGCTAAAGTCCCAGAAGTTAATTAGGAAGCACAGCTCCCCTTCCCGGGTGTATCAAAGACAAAGCATGATCTCTCCAGGCCTCAGTTTCCCCATGCGTAAAGCTGGAGCTGCCAAATATATCTATCCAAAGGGAATTCATCACTCGCTGGAATGTGCGTGGGAAGCCAAACTACCACCAGCCTGAAGCCTGCTTATCTGCCGCCACGCTCACCCAACAGCGCCGCTGCTTACCTCCTCTTCCCATCATGGTTTCCCCACCGCCCCCCAATGGGCTGCCCAGGGAGGTGGTTGAGGCACCATCCCTGGAGGTATTCAAGAGACGAGTCGACATGGTGCTCGGGGATATGGATTAGTGTTGGGTGGTGGTTTGTGTGGTGTGGTGGGTGTGGGTTTTTTGTTGGTTTTTTTTTTTTTTTCCATTGGTTGGACTAGATGATCTTAAAAGGTCCCTTCCAACCTAGGTGATTCTGTGATCTTCTCCCATCATCTTATCCGACTTCCTCAATTACAGGCACATCAGCAGAGACATCTCTATTTGTGCGGGTGGAGAGTGAGGCACGGCTAAGATTAGCGACAGGAACGGCACAGACCGGCATTTGCTCCCTATATAATTAGCCGATATAAAAGCTGTGCCATCTACTGGCGTGCAACATGAACCACCGCTCCCCACACAACTCCAATAAAGTTGTTGTTTCTACAGCAGCTCTTCGTGGAGAGCCGAGGTGGGATTTCAACTCACGCCTCGTACAAGTAGCAGCACACAGAAGGCAAACACAGGACGGCCAAAGACGAGCCCTCGTTCTGCAGCGCCGGAGCCAGGTGACCAGCCACCGACGAGCAGCATTGCTGGCACCCATGGGAGCCCTGGGCTACTGTCCCACTCTGGACAGGTGGTTCAGCCCCAGCCTTTATAATCCCCCACTTGCTAAGAAATTACTAGCTTTCCTTAAAGGAAGTTTAAAAAATTGTGGAGTCTCCCTTCTCTGGAGATATTCCAAACCTGCCCGGATGTGTTCCTGTCCAGCCTGCTCTGGGTGACCCTGCTCTGGCAGAGGGTTGGACTAGATAATGTCTGAAGGTCCCTTCCAACCCCTACCCTTCTGTGATATGCCTGCAGAAAAAAAAAAAAACAAACCCATCCCAGCATTTACAATTAGTTTTAATTCCCATTATTATGCTTAAAGTTTTGGGAAGACAGGTTGGCAGGCACAAATACTGACCTACGCTGCGCTGAGAAAAACTGGAGTTACCACTTCCATCAGACCCTCCAACAGCCTTTATGCTCCTTGGCCACTTTCAGGGACGCGGCCTATCGGAAACAGTACAGGAGGGACAGAAAGCAAGGACATAAAGCAGAAACACCAGCCCAGAAAACAGGGGGCTCCGGCAGGCTCAGGCAAAGCAGAGACACACCAGACCCAGGCTGGGTCGCGGGTAAGTTCCCATGCTCTTTCAGCCCAGGTCCGTGCCCGTGGAGCTGCTCCTGCTGCCAGCTCCCCCAGCTAACCCAGTTCCAGCCCTGCACGTCCCAGTTCAGCCCGCTGCTCTGCCAGCACCACCAGGCAGGCAGGCACACGGTTAAATATTCTGCTCACACTTGTTTCATCTCGCTTTCACTTCGGACCCTGCTTGTGAACGCTGACAGATTTCTCATCACATGGCTGTATTAAGCTGCTTTTTAATTGCACTTTGAGGGACCCAAGGGCCAGCAGGCAGAGGGGCACTTCATTTTTCCAAGGAGCGTTATTATAGTGGCAGGAAAGGTTTCCATTAATCCCCTGCAAGCAGACAGCTTCCATGCAGCACGCTGGCTGCAGGGACGGCCAGTCCAGAGGACCGGGATGACTCGAGCATCATCTGCTGAAATGCCAGCTCCCAACAACTCCTCTTTAAAGAGCAGATCACAGGCTTTGGCACTAAACTTGCATTAAATTGATACAATCTCTTTAATGTTATCTCTGGCTCTTTATCACAATTGTATGCGCAATTTACATTCTTGTCTTTTTTTTTTTTTTATTAAGATTTGCGAGGCCCTTATCACAGATATTTTACACATTGTTGTAGTGTCACTCAAACATTTAATGGACATCAGCTGCTCCGGGAATATATAATAGCTCCTTGCTATGGGGTAGGGCTGGATGCTGATGGGTTTCAGGCTCACGCCGTTAAAGCTGCAGCGGATGCAAAGCAAAGCTACGCAGAAGAGAAAGCAGGGTCCCTGCTAGACACCAAACTACAAACCAGCACAGTCCTGCGTGCCAGCTCGGGCACAACAGCACAGCACCACTTGCCCAGAGCCAAGCCAAATGCTTTTTATGCGAGCCATCTTCACCCCAGCCTCCTGCTCTTCACCCGCAGCTACCCCTGCTATTCCCGTGCAGAGACCTACCGAGACCCACTGTGCCAAAGCTGAAGTGCGTTCCGTGGGCTGCAGAAATTAGACTTGGCAAATCCACTTTCTTTAGGAAAAGAGGGCGGGTTTTGAAGAGAGCTTTTTGAGACAAAAAAGCTTCATGCAAGTCCATTAACCTGCAGGACCAAGCCTCCACCCCCTCAATCATTAGAGTCTTTAACTTCACTACTTCTCCATAAACACAGCTATACAAATAATTGATTTTTAGTTCAACTAGGGGATGAAACCCTTAAAAAAATAATCCTCATTCTACCTGAATTGAATTCAAAATGATTTAGTTTTTCTTCTCAGGTCAATTATTCCCATTCAGTGTAAGAGCATTCCATCCCAGATGATGCATTTCAAACATTCAGAGGAAAAAACACAAAACAAAAGAATAGATTGGTGGGAGCATTTTCTGCCCAAGGTCTTGGGCTTCAGAGAGCTCTTCGAGGATGTATAGTATCACAGAGGGCAGGGGCCAAACTCCCACGGACTGAAAGCAGATCCGTAAGTGCAGAGGTAGACATTCCCTGCAAAACTACAGGCAACCCCCTGGGAATAGAGATCCTCCCCTCGCCCTCTCCCACCGTACACAGACTACGAAGCCATAGCACAGGGTGCAGAAGCGATTCTAGCTACCAAACTGCCATGGAAATGCATTTTCTCACGCCAAAACTAACCAAGGAAATTCAAATAAATCCCTTGTTCAGTGACATGGTTTCTTTTATTTTGCTATCATCGCAAACACTTCTTCCCAACCATGTTTAAAGATTGTTTTATAAAGAATTAAATGGCAATTCTCTTCCCTAACACCAATTCCCTCGGAGACCCCCTCCTCTATTGCATTACTCACCATTTTTATATCTCTATCTATCTAGATAGATAAACAGTAAGTCTTACTCATCTTCTTTTATCCTTTCAGCCATCTCCAAATGCATCCCCTTAGTGCATGGAATACGGCAGCCCCACCAGGCCTTGGGAGCTCAAGAGGGTAAGGACCAAGCTGATGGATCTGAGCTTGGAGACAGCCAAGAACTACAACTGCTGCAAATCCCTTGACAACACTAATGGCTTTAGTTACCTCCACCTCTGCTAAAAGCGCTGCTCCTGCGCTAGAGAAACCAGGAAAAACTGAAAAACAACAATACAAACTGCTGTCAAATACACTACGCAGCTTTAGGAAGGGAAGTAAAACACCCTTTAAGGACTATTACATCCTTCTCTTTGCTTAGTCTCAGAGGTCTCTGGGTTCCTCGCGCCGCAGGGTGCAGAGCGCGGGAAGACAAGTCACGCACAGCGATTAAACCCTCAAAGTGAGGTTAGTTCCCATTACGGGGAGTTCACGGTCTCCCTCCCTGTGCGTGCAAACCAGCCCGGCAGCACACAGCGAGCGGGCACAAGGGCAAGCTTTGCTCAGGCTAAAAGCCCAGCTAAAATCCCAGCGCTGCTGCGTGACCCGAGACCATGCATCTCAGCCCCAGATGCAACGCGGGGACCGGCAGCACCCTGCAGTTCCCCTCGACATGCCTGCCTCAAGGATGAGAGCAGCACACAGCCCCTGCCAAAGGGAAGATGCTTTGGGGCAGGGAGCAATCCATAAGCCTAAAACCCATCCCTGGGCAAAGGCATCAGGTACAGAGCTAAGTGGTACAGACCTGGAGCGTGAGAACCAGGGTCAGTTCTTCCCCTGGGTGACAGCCAGCTGCCAGGGTAAGGGACCAGAGGGATATTTTGGTTTTTGTGGAGGAGAAAGTCAGAAAACTATTTATTTGCACAGGAAAAGAAAGAAAACTCCACTCTGGGTTGGAGAGCTATACTAAGAGACATCATCAGCTCATTTGCAGAACTGGTTTTGCCTCCTCTCTTGCTTCAAGCCCTGGAAGGGCATCACAAAAAACACAAACCCAAAGAGGTCACTTCTCTAAACTGCAAACATCCTAACTTCTTAAAGCAAATACCCAGGAACAGCAGCCTTAATCTGCCATTGGACAAAGGTTTCCTCATTTGTTCTTTGCCAACAGCCAGACAAGCCCATGGTGCCTGAAGGCTGACACCACGGGTACAGGGTGACTAGATCGGGTAGCATGGAGACTTTCTGAATATTTTAGATGGTCAGGACCACCTCTTCTCACTCCCCCATGCGTGACTCCACATGTACCTGCGGTATTGAGTCCGTACCTTGCAGGGGTGGGTGCCCCCAAACGGGATTGTCTCAGGAGCCCTCCAACCTCCAGCAGCGCCCCGGGAGGCAGCGGCAGGAGCCCCCTCACCCTCGTGAACCTCCGCAGCCGCAGAGTGCACCAAGCTGCTTACCAACTTTACTTGTAAAGCCCATCGGGCTGGGCTGCTGCCAAGCGTTCGTGGGAGAAGAAAGGGAAACGTTCAACATAATCTGCATGAAAGTGCAGGAAGCCCTAAATCGCGTTAGCGCTATTAAGAAAGCCGGTTACATCGCTCGGCAAACCGGCCCAATACAGTTTTGATAGACTTGTTACAAACATCTGATTGTCCCTGATTAGATTAGACAATAAACCCCCATCCTGGTGCGTGGGCATTGTTCGGCTCCCCTCTGCAATCTGTAAATTAGGATTCCAGACCTGGGAGATTGGATTCAAATTGGATTACTGGAGCAGGTCCAGCGCAAGAACAATCGTGAGGCACGAGAAGACACACGCACACACACAAAAATGAGTAAATAAATAAATAATTACATGGGGACAGTCAGTCAGGATTTGATTAGGAGCAAATTAAAAATAGAATTAAAAACAAAAGCCACCAACCAGCAATTAGCAAAGAAGCGGGAAGAGGGATGGATTTGTCATTATAAATTAACAAACCACAAAGATCATACCGTTAAACGTTTTGTACTTCAGCACACGCAAGGTTGATGTTGGTTGTGGTCCTCCCTCCACGAATACAAGAGCTCCTGCCCACGGCCGTGCGTGCACGGGGCAATGAAGCCCCACATCCCACCAAAACCACAGCCTGCATCTGAGCTCACCTGAACGTAGAACACTCCCTCTTTCCTCCCCCATTTTGTTGCCTAGGTGAGATGTGGAACATGTCCCTTAGCCTGGGCACTCATCTGGAACCCAGCAGGCTCAGATGTGACCACTGGTGGCCTTCTGGCATCCCCAGAAGTCCTCCACCAGGTAAAATCCAGGGCATCGCAGTGGGTAAACCCACCAGGGCTGTGTGAGCAGCACCACATGCTGCCACCCAACCCAAACCCCTGATGCCCTCCAGCTCAGGAGGGTCTCTCTCTCCTGGCCTGGGACCCCTCCAGTTAAACACACCAACGACTTGGCCAATGAGCACCTTGAAGAACTTGCTTCAGAAAGCCCAGCAGGGCAGTAAGACAGCAATGGGACCGTGCACCGCCAGCAGCGGAGGAGAAATCCAGTAGGACCCCAGGGCTGCTCCTGCTGAATGCTGACCCCCTTTGCTGCCTGCCCTGAAGACGACATGCCACCAAAACCAGAAGACATCAACACCTGCAAGTAGCAAAGGAGGGAAGAAAGCAAGCCTCTGTGCCCGCACTGCTGATCTCCTACCAGCCCATTCCACGACAGAGGTCAGCATCTCTGCCAGCGAGAGAGGAGGGAGCGTGGAGATGCTCTGAACTGGCCTGAGAGATGCTTTGCTGCATGCCAGTTTTTGCAGCTTTTTAGACAAGTGAAACCTTTTATTGTCCCTATCAGGGAGCAGAAGAGCTGATAAAGACCCCGTTCACCACATACCTGCAAGGGAAATCTCAGGGCTATCAGAATTGTTAAAGGGATAAACCTGTCCAATTAAATCCCCTCTGCACTCTTGATATATGCTTGTGCCAGACGTAAATGGAGCTTGGAACTTGTCCCAGCTGAACAGTAATGCACTGAGCATTCAACCGGGACTAAAAGCACAACCGGCCTCGGCTCCTGCCTCCCACCATGCCCCCGCTGACCAGCTCTCGCCCCTGAGAAGCCAGCTTGGTAAGTACTCCATGGTAATGCACCAAACTCCCACCCCATGCTCCATCAGAGGATCCGAAAGCACGGCCAAGTACTAACTGCACTGTCATATCAGAAGGAATATGCAAGGAAAAAATACCAATAAGTGGGAAAACCCCAAACTGAGGGTGTGTGGGGGGTGGAGAATCAGAAACAAAACTGAGAAATTTGCTTAAGGCAGTAAGAAAACCCAAGCCTTACTCATCTCCAGATAAACCCTCTTCACCGTGCACCAAATCCCAGCTCTTTCAGCCACCTTCCCTTAGAATCCGAGGCCAAGGAAGACGGGAATGCCCCAAACTCCTAGAGCCATGTTCATCCAGGCTTCGTACTCACAAGAAACCCAGCCAGACGTCCCTGCCGTATGCCTTCAAAACCCAGAAAATCCCCAGAGTCTTGTCCTTTGTATTCCTTTCTCTGCCAAAAGAAAACGTCTAATGCCAAGTGTAGGTTTTCCTGCTCGTTACAGAAAGATCTCAAAGTCTCCAGTGAAATACATTGTGAACTCCTACACCTTGGCTGGAGGAACAGGAGCCTTGAACCCTCCTACCAACCCTCTCCTTTCCCCCAAATGTTCATCACACACTAGAGCTAAAACAAAAATACGCGGTTAAATTCCACAACAACAGAAAAACCCCACAAGCTTCTCTCTTAACTACTAGTAAGTGCTGTTAGTTCTCTCATCGCCAGTCACGCAAGGTGCACTGAAGTATATAAAACACACACATACCATAAATGCTCTGAGACATGAAATGCCACTTTCCTGCACTTCTGCTCAATGCATTGTATTCAACACTGCACACAGCTGAGGTCCAGCAGAAATACAACCAACTTCACCTTAACTCTGCTGGTGATTACAATATGCAAAACTAAAACAGCTCTTCGGAAAAAATACCGGCCCATGCATGGCACCAGCATCCCATGCACCAGACATTCGTATCATGTTTTATGGATAGGGAGGTCTCTTTTCAGAGATGGGGGAAGACCACCAGCACAGACATGAGTCCTTAGGCCGGTCACGGTGTATGAATAGCTCACTTCAGGGCATAACACACTCAGTAAACTGTGGGATGTGCCGCTCGCAGGAGGCAAAGCAAATTGTCTGTGGTTAAATATGTGAAGGATGAAGCAGTCAGCACGCAAAAAGCAGCCTTCACAAGAACTGTATAAAAAGTAGAAACAAGCCTAAAACATACCTCAGGATCTAAAATTTCCATCTCTCAGCCTCCTCCTCCATCAAATCACAACTCACTCCCTTCTCCCCCAGTCTGCGGAGCTTCGGGAAAGGATAGACTCAGAGGCATCGCTCATGCACTTCACCCAGTATTATAAAAGAAACAGATCTGGGGTGTCCGTAGACCTGAAGGAGAGGGGGGGAAACCCTCCTGGATCCTGCACCACAACTGATTACCTCCTCTTCTGTTCCCCCACCACCTTTTTACTGCAGAGATGCTTTTGTGGCAATAGAAGAATTTCCTGAGGCACCGGGCTCGCGCAGCAGAAATGATGCAGCAACCCCTCAGCCGCTCATACCGACGCTTTCCGAAGCCTTTCATCACCTCAGCAGCCCCCTCGTTGCCCTCTCGCTTTGATCCACGCTGTTTGGCATTGCCAGCACAGGGGAGGGAGCGGGGTTGGGCTTCCAACATCTCCTTGGTGACCACAAGCAGTGGGCTAGAGCATCCAGGGACATGGCATGGCAGGAAGGAATAGCCCAGGTCTGGAGGCAGAGCATGAAGCGGGAGCAGCGAACAGCACAGGGAAGGGAAGAAGAGATGGACTTGTGTTCTGGGCACGTGGAGAAGAGGCAAGGGGCTGGATTTGACAGCAAGGGAGGCTCTTTCCAGTGCCTCTTATCTTTGCTGCTTCCTTTCCTTTCTACAGAGAACGGGCTCACCTTCACCCACCTCACCAAACACAGCCACTGAGGCTTTAGAGGAAAGGAAGGTTTTGTCACTGCTGTCAGGAGCCTGGCTCTCCTCAACAGCCTACACTGAGAGAAAAAAAAGAAAAGGGAAGAGAGAAAAACGCTCCTTGGGTTCGGGAATCCAGAGCTGGCAGCCGCCCCATGCCCACCCCCAGTGATGGCTTTGCCCTGGCTCGCTCAGTGCTCAACCAGCAGCAAAATCCAACAGCTGATCTCCTCAACAAGCTCACCGAAGAAGCCCAAGCCTGTAGACACGCATCTCTGGGCACATACAAAGGCAAGGAGAGGTCCAATCGCACCGAGAGATTGAAGAGGAGATAGGAAATTTAAGTAAATAAAAAAAGTGGCAAAATAATCTATTTGGCAAACAACCAACCTGTTGAATTCTAGTCTCAGATGATGTTGATCCAGGAGCCAGCCAGCTGTGATTCCCAGAACGAGGAAAACACAACAGGGATTTGTAGTCATTTGGCGACCTGCCACCACCTCGCTCCTTTCCACATGTGAAGGAAGATGTCTTTCTTAGCCCTAACAAGGGCAACCTCATGAGCATGGACAAGAGCAGCCCCTTAAACTTCTACCCAGTCGAGAACACACCTACTGTTTCCTTACACCTCACCTGCAGCAAGTCCCTGGAACTTCCCCACAATGTAATATGCTGCATAAATTTAATGTCATCGCCTTCGGGAGTTACTCCACCTTAGCAATATCTTTTACTTCCATTTCAAAGGACAGTAGCTGTACTTTTGGTAATGAAGACCACCTCTTCTACCTCCCCTCCTGCTAAAGCTTGGGAATAAAAGGCAGCTGGAACTACAGAGCCCAAAGGTGTCTGTGAGGGCAGGCCTGAAGCCATGAAATCATCAAGGAGAAAGCAGATTGGAGGATGCTGGGGAAAGAGGGTAGGTAATGGTGACAAAATTCCATGTCAAAAAGAAGTTGCTGCATGGGACACAGGGTAGAAGTCCCCCAGGTTCCAGCTGTAGATGCTCTTCTCTAGTGCCAGCTGGAAAAGGTAGGGACTGCAAAAAGATCTTCCTAGGAATTTTTCTGTCCCATGATGAGACTGTCAGCAGATATGATGGTCTGGAATGAAAAGGGAGGGACAGCATCCAAATAACCAGCCCCTTGTAGATGACTGTTATTTTAGGAAGCAATTACCCTCTTTGCTACACACCCCGGGCTCTGGCACTCCTCTGAAAAGCCCGTGTGAAACCAGAGTGTCCTGCTAGTGCCAGACCCGTGCCACAGCGCTGCACCACGGCCGCCAGGGCCAGACAGCCAAGCTTGGCTTCCCTGTGCTTGATTTCTGCTTCTTAGAAATGCAACACACAAGGTAAGAAACTATGTATTACTGGTAAGTGCTCTGCATGCAGTTTAAGTTTAATAAAAACACATTAATATTTTCACTTGGAAACAGAGGAAAACAGGCTCTTTGATGGCTGGACTGAATCACCACCTAATCAGAATGGTCCTCCTGAAGCACGTATGTCCATCGTGCATGCCCAAAGGCTAGATAGCACCTTCCTACAAAGCCTCACCAAAACACAGAAAATATCCCTTCTCCCTCTCGGAGCAAAGGAAACAGGGAGGCATCTTTTCAGCAGAGTGAGTACATGAGTGACGTGGCAATTCATACCTCAAGGAGAGGATCCATTTCTCTCTCCTCACCTGCCCTCACTGATACATGGATTCCCACCTGACTCAGATGCTGAAAAATACATTTCAAGAAGTCATCATCACTCTCGTGAGTCATGAGAGAAGGGGAGGAAACAACTCCAGGAGAGATGATTCAACTAAAGGGAGAGTTGAGACAGAAGAAAACAAAGGCTGGAGAGTGGAAGAAGCTTTGGGAGCCCCACTGCTTTGAAAGAGCTTAGCACAACATGGAAGAAATTCAGAAGATACTATTTCTCCTTCTCCCATCAACTTCCAGATTTTGTTGTCAGTACCACCGACCCAAGATGCCAAGAATTTACACACAAACTGGATGTAAGAGACTGGTCCATCCTGCGACTGGGCTCTGAAGGAGTCCTCTTGAAGGGACTAAATCAGGTCAATGTATCATTGATTGCACTACAATAAAACAGCACCAAGTGCTCCTTATCTAACCAGGACTGCCAGAATCATGCCTCTGCATCGGGTCCAGCATCAGATGAACCAGTAACAGCGCACCAACCAGTCCTGCCCCAAAACCCAACAAAAGGAAGTTAAACTGGAAGAACAAGGTTATTAGTACTATGGAGACAGGTCAGTTCCAAACTCACCATCTTAGGTACACCTCAGTTATTGCAACACCTTTTTCCTCACCATGGTACTTTGTCCTCTGTCACTCAGGATGAAGGATGACCAAGTCTTTTATGGCTAAAGTCCCTATGCAGACACAAGAGCTACGCTACCTGCTCCGAGCCTTCCCCTCATCTATGGCCCCACAAAAGCACTTTTAGTTAATCAAGCTGCAAGGTATGCCAGATGTCCACAGCACAGCTTCATCCTGCTCGCTACAGTCAGATATCTGAGAGGACACTACAGCTATTGAAGGGAAACCCTTACATGGCTCCCACACCCCTCTGGAGCAGAGAGGGCATCTCCACCTTTCTAGGAAGGCAATTACCTGTCTCTGTCCCGGTAGCAGAGCATGGCCCCGCTGCTGCCTCGTTACAGCCAGCATGTAACCATGAGCTGGTTACCTTGCTCTGCCACGGATAAAATGAATTCATTTTAAAAGGACTGCTGCAAAATGGGACGATAGATTGGAAATGTACGCCGGCACCCACGAGGGCATCTCACAAATACAGTCAATCACAGGATTCAAGTGCCAGGCACCAGCACAAAAATTTCAGTGCATCCTCTCCTAAACATGAAAAAAACCCTACTTGTCTGAAACACTTCCATGAGCTATGGCAGGGACACCACAGCACCTTTGGTCCCACTCACCACACCCCCAGTTAAATGACTGGGTCAAATTTGCTGCCAGGCTTTTGCTGTCGCTTGTATTCTTGTGGCAGCATCTTCAGGTGTTCACAAGACAGCGGGAGAAGATAAAAAAGCAAGGAGACACCCATAGTAGATCCTCACATGATACGTCCTTGCCTCACACCCCACACATACTCCACATGTATGATGCAGTTCCCAGAAAAGGCCACACAACCATAGAAATTACTTTGAAGCTGAGGTCATGATGACACGCCAGCACCAACCCTCTTCTTTAAATTGAACACATCAGACAAAGGATCAGCGCACAGCCCCCTCACCTTACCTTTAAAGCACGGACTTTCTTGGCCAAGAGGCTCTCTATGTCCCCTGCGACCTTCTCCACCAGTTTCCTGGGCACGTTCTCTTTGACTTCAAACAGGTTTCTGTTCTCATTGTAGATCTAAGAAGGGAAACAAGAGAAAGAAAGACAGTCAATATTAGAGAGAAGTACAGCAGACTTCCCACTGAAAAGCTGATCCTCTAACACAGAAGAATTTTAGCCATGTGGATTAGGCAACAACATCAGCTCTTGAAACGAGGGGAACAAGGGAAGAAAGGCTTTGCAACCAGAAAGAAAAAATAAATGCATTTGACCTGCTGCCCACACCATTGGCTTTACAGCTGCCTGCCTTCACGCCTGCAGGCTGTGAGCATCCCC
>JAOXNO010000003.1:18374831-18387862 GCA_028565335.1 Limnodromus scolopaceus
GAGGACATTTAAGTAAGATACATGAAGAAAACCACACAGCAAACAAGATTCTGCTTCTCTCTGAATCCTGGGGCTACTTGCAAATACCTGCAATTCCAGACATGAAGACATCTGGCAGCAGAAAACCCTCCAAGGAGAGCTGGACCTCCCCAAGGAGGTAGATGACTCCATGTTTAACTGTGATTTTCATGTTAAGCACATCTGGCACTTACTCGAGCTTGCATGATCCTTGGGAACTGAATCATCGCTTCCCATGGGACTAAAACCCCTCTTTGCTGGAGCTTCATGAGAGGTGAAATACTCTACCACCTGTAACTACTGGTTTGTTGCAGACCCAACCACTGCAACACTGCCCCGGGTATTGGAACAGCACCCAAACTCAAACAGTAAACAACTAGTTTCCATAAAGCAAACATGTACCCCAGAAACCCCCACATTTCACCCTGTGCCGGCAGGAGGAAGGCAGGACTAAGGAGTGGCTTGGCTAGAGACTCCCACCAGGCTGATACCACCACAACTATTTCTCTTGGTGGAACCAGCAAAAGTGAAGGTATGGGCAAGGCAGGTGCCCAGGATCGGGACAGCAGCACGTTACACAGCTCAGGAATACAATGAGACCCTCCTGATATGTTGGAAAACTACTTAATCTACCCTTTTACTTTTCCAGATGTTAATGAGCTAGAGCAGGAAGCTCTAGTCACTGAAAGGCAGCTAGAGATGAATTCCAGAGCCTAAGCAGAGACAACCCCCCTCCCCGAAGCCTCCCCTTTCCTTTGGTGGTTAAACAAAGTGGTTTCTGAGGTTGAAGCCACAGGAGTACGCTCAGAGACTAAGCAAAAGGCTGCTCTTTTGGCTCTGCATGGTCCCTCCAGACCTACAGGGTTAATCTTCAGGCTTCAACTTTGCTTTCTGCAGCTCTCTCCAAGATCCCTGCTCTGCCCGAGCTCCTTTCCTTCATGCCAGTAGGAAATGCTGGACAGCATGCCTCTCCCAGCAGCCTTGTGTCCACATACATCATTACTCCATCCTAGCTCTACTCCAGGCAACTGTTTGGCTTTTCCCCCCCCTAAAAAAAGCCCCAAGGGATTCAGGTAACCTGTCCTGGCTGCCAGGATGGTAACCCACCCTGCCTCTATCAGTGGGGCGGGACACAAAAGCCTCAGACCTGCTCATTTCTGAAGGTTCTGAAGAAAACAGCATTTCTGTGAATTCTGCTGCAAGAGCACAGCCCATGAGCCAAGAGCAGGGACGCAGTGAGCCAAACATCTGTGATCCTCATCTGACTCCTCAGTCCCTAAGAAATACATGGAGCACGGCTCCAGCGCCCTCTGCAAGGCTTTGCTCTTCGCAGGCTCCAGACCTGCCAGTCTTCAAAGAAGGGTAACTCCAAACATTACGTTTTCGGCCAGCCTGATCCCAAATCATTTTGTTCCCCAAACCACACATACTTCACACCAATTCAGCAACTCCTGTCTTATTATAGGTGATAGTTATGTGACCACAGCAACTCCAAAGAGGATGCTTTAGTAAGAGAACACAGTTTAGGGGCATCCTCAGACTCCAGCAGAAATGATTTCTAGGCATTCTTCTCATCACAGCTCCATCACACCCTGAGCATCAGACCAAAAAGTGTGTATTGCCAATGGCAAAACATCCCGTGCTGGAGAAAAATGTCCCACATCTGCACAAAAAGGGTTAAAGCAAGGAATGCTCGACACAAAGCAATATTCTCTCATGCTCTTTTTTCCCTTTAGTAAGTAACAGCATAACAAAATAACATGTTTGGAAGGCGCGCGCGCTACCTCCAGCTGAGCAGCAGCAATTAGGAAAGCAAAGAGGAGCAATCTTCAAGGAGAAAGCTTTGGGTAAGGAGGACGTCCTGACATTAGTATTTTCCTGTTATGAA
The DNA here is from genome assembly GCA_028565335.1 of Limnodromus scolopaceus. Taxonomy (NCBI): domain Eukaryota; kingdom Metazoa; phylum Chordata; class Aves; order Charadriiformes; family Scolopacidae; genus Limnodromus; species Limnodromus scolopaceus. The sequence goes on from JAOXNO010000003.1 coordinate 18,376,738, forward strand.
ACAGAAAATTGGCTCCTATTGGTCACAGGCAGAAACGGTGCCTGTCCACAAGGGAGGGAAAAACAGAAAAAGAAACCAGGAGATGTTCCTCCAGCCCTCTCTGCAGCTGCAGAGCTCCGCAGTCTTCGTGGCTGAACAGTTCATCGGCATTAATTAGAACAATCCAGCATGAATTAACAGTGACCATACGAGCACAAGAACGTACCAGACAGGCAGGGGAATGAACGGTAGTGCTCCAGGCAATTAAGATAGCTCCGAGCTCTCCATTGTAGCGTTTTGCTTTGGGTTGTTCAGAACTTGGCTGGGTTTTACTTATCTAAGGTGACATTTCCCACATTGGGTTTTTCCTTGAGCTGAATTGGAGGACGAATTTTCTGGCCAAAGACATCCCACACATTTCTCAGTGCTAGTAAAAGTCCTTTTTTGTGTCCAGATTAGAAAGCCATTCTCTCTGAAATTCTTCTGCAATATGGACCTGGGTTTGAAATTTGTAACAGCAGTGACCTCAAGGTCAAGAAACCGTTGCTTCCGATTCCATGTAGGTACCCTCATGCCCAGCCGTACCAGCACCCTCGGGGAGAAGCGGGGTGTAGGTTGCATGCTCTTGGTGGACTGGGTTTTACTTTGCAACCCCTTTGTGAACATACCCCATCCCCTCACAGCCTGCATGTCCCCCCCGACAGGCAGGGCGAGCGGGTGGCAATGCCAGAACACGGCAGCGAAGCCCAATCCTGCAATGCTCCAGCCATGCTGAAATGAGTAGTAATGCCCTTGGCATTAGCCCTGCACAATGTGGTTAGTAAACTTGAAGTTACTGGATAGGAGAAGGGCTACAGAGATCCCCCAAATCACCTGTGGAGGTACCAGCCCTCAGGCAGCACAAAAGAGGAAACTGCTGTATCCAGGGGATGGGGATCAGGACCAAATTATAAACTGCAAATCTCAATAAAAAGTCTGGGAAGGGCTGAAGATCCAGGCACGGCAGTGGAAAGACGAGTCCAACAGTGGATGCAGAGAGTGCACTAGTAAGTGGCAAGAGCAGGGGGAAATACTAACACAGGCAAAACAACAGAAAGTACCGAGTTGAAATGAAAATAAAATAAAATAAAAAAACAGTGGCAGGTGGGGGAGGAGAAAAAAAAAAAAAAATCAAACGGCTCAAGACAACCTGCAACATGAAAAATTTAATCCCAAATACTGCTAAGCATAACACAACTATAAACAGCTGAGGAGAAGATCTAAACCAGCAGAGAAGCGCTAAGTAGCCTTATTAAAAAGCAGAGCTGGAAACAACCAATTGCCACTACACGTTCACAGCAGCGACTGTATAACCGAAGAGGACCCGATACTGCCTCGGAACAGCGCTTCTCTACATTCACTGTTTGCCTTGTTCCTAATGCACAGCAAGTGATGCTCATCTCTGCTATTAATTCCCTCTGTGCCTCTATATCCAGGGAGCTGTCAGGGTTCAGAGAAAGCATTTGCCACTCCCCAGTTCCCCATGAGAGCACCCAGCGCCACGAAACTGGGCAGCTCGAGAAGGAACAGAAAAGGGTGCAGAAATACTCCCACGAGCACAGAAATCACTCCTTGATGAGCCACAAGAGGACCCAGCACCTTCCCGTGGGTGAAGGTATCCAGCGATAAAACACGAAGGAAGATAAGAAGCTCCCTGTGTAGCACCAGTAGCACGTGTGCCTTTGGTACTGGAAAGTAAAAACTGTCCCACCAGCGACACCCACCAAAAAGCTGAACCCTACCACACCAGCTGGCAACCCCAGCAGCTCTCAGCCCCACGGGGCCAGGATACAAACTGGACCCACAGCTCAAAGCCAGCTGGGTTTTTTTTGGGACCGAGCCCCGCACCCTGCAGCCCTCCAGCTCCTGCTGCAAAGGCGTCTGGTCTGGGTAACAGCCATCTTCCAGAAATTATTATTATTTTCCCCCCCCCCGCCATATGAATGCAATACCCCTGGTTTGGACAGCTGCAGTCCAAACACCAGCGTTTAATCACAGGGCAAACCTGACATGTTTGCAAAAAAGCAAAGTACCACAGGCAGCAACAGAGCGAGCCGCTTCCCTGCGCCCAGAGCATCGCACCCCAGCGCAGGGTGCTCCCGGTGAGGGAGACAAGGACCAAACCTCACCTCTATGGGAACGACAGCCACGTGCACCCGAGACAACCCCTCGCACCCCAGAGGTGGGGACTGTGCCACCTTATGCCCTACAAAGGCCATACACCAGGAAAATAAAAGGTTTTTCCCACCTGGCGTTATTAAGGGGGGGGTAGGGAAGGTCTCTGTTCAGGGGGATACTTCAGGCTCCCGCAGCCAGGCCCGTGCTGATCGGCTTCGTTCAGTGACCAAGATCTGGTCCCTGCAAAGGGAATTCATGGGTACAGCAAACACTGCAGCAGGATACCTGCCCTTAGAGGAGCCACTCATCTAGTGCTTTTCTCCTGGAGCTTCAGGATCCATTGGTCTCCACCAGACAAGCAATGGTCTGGCCCATTCGGAGTCTCCTCTCACCTACAGTGGGGTCCTGCCAGTTTCCCATGGCTCAGGGTATCACTGAGGAGGAACAGAGGGGGAACCCTTCAGCAGACTTGCTTGTGCCTTGGGCACACGGAGCAGACCCCTCTCCGATGAGGAAGGAGCCTAGAGAAGAATTGCCCAGCAGCACAAATGACCGGCAAGAGCACTGTGAGATGGTCCAAGGCTGAGCAAGGAGCACTGTGGCTGGGTACCAGGGAGGAAAAGGAGTGCAAAACCCCAGAGATCCTGCTGGAAGATGGAGACTGCTCAGGGCTGCAGGCAGGGAGCGGAGACAGCACAATTCCCATCTCGCCCCTCGTCCCTGCTGCACCTACTGTTGTTAAATTTCATCGTCTGGTGCTTATAGTTCTTGCAATGATGGTAATCATCGTGGTGTCTATATTACATTAGGAGGATGTCAGCCTCGGCGCAGCGTCAGGGATAATCAAGCAGGCAGTGATAAGAGTGATAGCAGCCTCGCTGACAGCCCGCCAGGACAATCGGTGCTGCCTGTACCACGTTGTACAGAGCAGATCACACACCACCGCAGGGACCAGGGGGATGGGGACCGGTGGAGGGCATGGGGACGGCCTTCTGGTGAAGCCGCCATCAGCCAGGACGGTGCTAGATCCCGGTTTTCCCTGTTGAGTAGTCAGGAGGGGGGAAGGCAAAGGGAAGTGGCTGCAGGTGAGCTGTGGTGCCGCGGTCCAGCGAGGGCTTTGCTCATCTACCCCAAGCCAACACCCAGAGCCTGTACCATGGATGCCACCAGTCCTGAGGACGCACCTTCTCCCCTGGGCCCTCAGGAACAGCGTGGGCAGCCAGTCCCACAGAGCCTGACCTGCCCCTTGCTGCAACCTCTGCCTTGTCCTTGGTGAGAGCCACTGCTCCTGCAGCCCGAGGACGTGCTGGAGCGCAGGCAGGAGGCAAACAGCTTGACATTTACTAACCCCATCTCCATCCCTCCTCGCACAGTGCCATTTCCCTGCTGCGCTCCTTCCTTCCACCTACCTAACAAAGAGCAAGCACCTTCTGAGCAGCTCTTCACAGCTCTCCCGCAAAAGCAGGACAGGGAAATACGCAGTTTAGCTGCTCCTCAGGGATGGTCAGCTAAAATCTAAGCAAACAAACCACAGAACTAAGGTCTCCTTCCTTCACTAAAGAGCCTGCTAAAAGGTAGCAGTACCTTTTAGGACATGGGGGACAAGAGGAAGGCAGCCCACTCCAGCGGGGATGGAGAGGTGGAGATGCTCCAGCAGCCCCTATCCAGCAGCAGCAACCACATCCCCCATCCTCTGTGGCACTGGCACCGGCTGGAATTCTGCTTGCTCAACCCAGGATGACGAGCTTCTATGGCTGAGACTTCAGGCTTGCCAGCCCCGAAGCAGACCTGAGACTGCTATGCATAATTTAGCAACTAGACAGGGATAAAGGGCTATGCACCGTTAGCCTGGATTACAGAAAACCTCTCCTGGCCTGGAAAGCTGCTTTTAGTCTTCAGCAGCCCAAACCCTTGTACAGGGAGCTCTCAGAGCAACAGACCTGCCTGGGTGTCTGCAGAGAGTGAATCTTCTGCGAGGTAATTCAGTACCACACAACTCCAAACTCTTCTCCTTTCAGATAAAGTGCTGTAAAAGTAAATCACTGCGTAGTTGAAAACGTAAGGTCTCAACTAGGGTGGGAACTCTGCCCAGGCACTACTCTGCACACTCACAGCCACTTGGATGGCGTGGGACTTGCTGCCAGGTCAGGGCACAAGCCCACCAGAGCCTGCTGTGCTAATGTATGAGAGGGAGAGAACAGCTACAGCATCTCGAAAAAATGACCAAATGCATTCAGAGATCACACGTGCTCTGAAAATACACGCTTGTACAATAAAACAGAAACATAACAAAAAAACCTCCAACCTGATCCTTGACTCTGGCTGCTCTCTTGGTTCTATGGGACATAAGAAAAACTTTAGTAATGAAAACACAGTGTTTTTAAAAGGTACCTCAACTGCTTTCCTCCAGGAGACATGCAGAAGAGTTTAACCAGTTTGATTAAGTCACGTCTATACAGAACAGTTGTACTTCAGATCAGCATCATTAAAACTGCACCTGGAATATCTTAGGAGGGATGCTGCCACAGATAAAGACGCACAATTCTGCTACATTTCATCGTTAGACTATTCCTATCAGAGTCATTGCCTTCGCACTATGGAGCATACCAGGTTTACCGTGTTGTCCCTAAGAGAATGAAATTATGTTGTCCCACAGCAAGGGATAGGTCAGATCAAAAGCCGCATCGATACAGCAGCGTAAATCCTTCCACGTGAAGCTCTTCCAGAAATATATGCTTGATTTATATCAGTTCAACAGAACTCAATTTCCCACTGGTTTACCTATAAGCAAGGATTAAAATCAATTTTGAAATGGATCATATGCTTAATTGAAAAAGGTTAAAGTTCTCTCTGGCAGAGAGGCACACGATCTGCTGAAGCACCATGCTGGACCCATCAGGACAAGCACAGGGGTCAGGAGGAAGGGGACACCAAGGGATGGTTTGGAGGAGAGGGCGATCGGAGCAGGAAGCCCAGAGAGGGAGAGAGGGTGGGTTTGTGCTGGGACTGATGGTTTCAGAGAGCACGTAGATGAGATGAACAGGAGAAGATGATGAAGATGATTAGGGAAAAATAAAGCAAGAAACTTCTCAGTTCTTCCCTGGACTCTTTGTAACTGCAATTCTGCCTTTCTCACAGTTGCTGGACAGTTTAAAACCTTGTTTGCCTTTATTGTGCTGCTTCTTTTCCAAGGCTAAACGTCTATTATGGCACCAGAATCACAAAAGGCCCAAAATGGGATCTTACACTGGACTCAGTTTCCCCAGCAGTGGACAGGACGAGGACGGGAACACCCGTGCTTTGGGAGAAGATGGAGAGCACTGCCCCAACCTCTTGTGCCAAGGCACACTGACAGTGGGGAATGTTCCCCATTCCCCACAAGCGCACCCCACGCACAGCTCCCTCACCCCCTCTCCATCGCACCAGGCAGGACTCTTGCATCCCCAGAGACTTGACTTTACGTAAATATCCAGGCCTCTTGCCCCAAACAGCTTTATCTTCTGTGCCAGAAAAGCTGCTGCTTCTTGTAGGAAGGGCTGTGGAAAAAGGCTGTGCTGTGCAGCTAAAGCTCCCAGACACATTTTGCAGGCTTTCCTTCTATCTGCACAAGAAAAAGAGTAACAATTACCTCGCGCTGCCTTTTATTCTTATTGATGGCAACCACTGGCCAAATTCAGCTCTCAGCTGCAGTGATGCAAATTTGGGATAACTCCACTGTCATGGAATTAAACTAAATCTCTTATTAGAGCTAGAGCGATTGAAATCTAGGCCAGCATAAGTCAGCACTGTCAACAGTTACCCCTACAGGTTTCTGCAGAGTAATGATCTATTTTAAAGAAATTGAACTTTTAGAAATAGCAACTTTGCAATTCTCTTGATTTACTTTCTGATGTAGGTTTTGGGGCTTTCTCTGATCTTCAGAGATTCATGTTTACAAGCTTTTCTCCCTAATCTCGAGTACCAAAAGCATTTCTGTAAATGCCCCAACTCATTGGAAACAAGGCTGGAAGAGACCCACTTGTCTAACCCATCCCTCTGCCTCAGGCAGGATCCACCTAACCTGTGCTATTCAAAAGCCCTGGTCTTCTCCACTGGTGAAGGAAAGCCCAGGCTTCCCTGGCTGATGTCCTCCAGTGTTTTCCTAGCCACACTGTTAGAAATTTACGTTTAATATAAAGTCCTCTCTGTGGTGGCATAGGCTCACAAAGCTTTGCCTTGTCCCCAGAGGATACGGCGAATACATTTGTGAGATAGCTTTCTTCCACACATTTCCAGATTCATCCTTTCTCCAGCTAGTGCTTCCTGCTCCCTGAGCCAGTGGGTCCAAAAACTGAGACTTTAACAAAAATATACCACATACCTGGAGATTTTAACAAAGAGGTGAACCCCTGCACAGTCCTATCAGCTGAAGTTTTTAACTTAGTCCCACCTCCAAAGTCTCACCAGCAAGACTTGAGCAGCAGCACCAAATCCTCCAGCTGAGAAACTCAGGCCAGGTTTTAGTTTTCAGCACAGACTTGGAGGGGCAGAGGGGTAGGACAGATACACACCCACAGAGGTCCCACAGAATGTCTCTTCTGAAGGCAACCTCCAGAGATGCAACATACAAATGGAGAGACTCCACTAAAAGATTCAGAACCCTCATGTAGTTCCAGCCTGCTCAGATACCCCCAACGGAAAGTAGTCTCCTAGAAATGTAATTTCTAACATTACTACACAGTTATCTCATTCCTAACATGTTCCTCTGACCCGTTCCTAAAGACATCCAGCAATGGAGACTCCTGTTCTTCACAAGACAAAATGCTTCATGCTCCTACTTGAAAACTTTTTATGACGCCAAATCTGAAAATCCCTTGCTGCAAATTAAAACAATGCTCTTGGAAAGACGCAGAGTTAACGAGGAACAGGCACTTGTGCCTCATGCTGCTGAGCCCCATTACAGATCTGAAGATTTGTCCTACTTTAGCTTTTACTCTTGTAGGCTAAAAAACTCAAATTCATTTTTTCTTTCCCCACAAGTTAATGCTTTTCATATCCAAGTGTTTTGGGTTCAAACTGCGATTAAGGAAACCAGTAGGAAATGCCATAGGCAGATTCTTCACCAAGGTGCTACTCAAAACAGTCCCCAAAATACCCAGTCATTGGTCAAGGCTGGGGGCACTTCTCATCAGATGCCCCAAGCCAGAACTTCAGGGGAAAAGAAAGCACAGACCAGGAGTGAGGTGAGGGGGGAAAAACAGAGCAAAACCAGAGCCCAAGTCCTGAGCATAATAAGGCACACGCTTTTTTGATGGAAGGGCAGAGAGACAGTACAAGAACACTCAAGACAGGAATTACAAGAGCAGATTTGAGGAATTCTGAGATCCCTGGTCCTGATTTGATCACTGATGAGAGTGGGGCAACAAGTGGCTGCAGCCTGCCATGGAATAGCAGAGCAGGACGTAAAGGTCAGTAGTGATGTGCAAAGGCAAAACTGCGGCAATGGGTGGCTTCAACAGCACCCATCTGTGCTGTGTCCCACCCTTTGCCGTTCCTCCACCTTCCTCATCTTCACAACCTCCAAAATATGTGTTTATGCCAACAAAAACATGCAGCTTCCAGTACGATGCGGCTGCTAAAACCGTCTCGCTGCTGCAGCCCCCACTCCGGGCTGTTTCCATCACGCAGCCTCCCGGTGCCACGCAGGTGCAGCCACAGCATCCCGGCCTGCTGAGGAGCCCTTCAAATTAAAAGGAAAATGCAGCGGGGACCTCTTAGCAGAGCAGTAAATCGCCCTCCCCCCTGCACCGGCCGCCTTCTCAATCAGCTGCTCCTTTAGCTGTGGCTGTGACAAAGAAGCAAAGCACAGGGCTGAGCGCTGTCATCGTGGGAAGGGCCAGACACGGACTCCTCCTCGGTGGGGAGCAGAGGGTAAGCATCCTACAGATCCACCCTTCACAGACCCCACCAGGTCCCCGACACGTGGGGGCTCACTCACTGGGCTGCAGGCAGAAGTCGGTCCCTGCTCCACCATCTCCTGCCAACCTCACCGAGTGTCCTCCCTCCCAAACCAGCCCCTGCTTGCTTGATCAGCATTTTGGCAGGTTAATAATGGTAAATTCTCCTCCATCAGCCCTGAATGGCGCAGCAGAGACTCACAGGTTCTCCCATCCTCTCCCTGGTATCAGCCAGAGCAGGTCAGCTTCAGCTCTTGGGACAGTGGTCCTCAACACGAGAAATGGACCACAGCAAAGGAAAACACTCACCGTTTGCTAGATACAGCTGATCCATACGACTAGTGTAGGTGACGGACTCACTAGGAGATGTGTTACAGGCTTGGGATAAAGAACTATGGGTAGCCTGTTTCTTTCCCAGGCACTGCCAGACATACAGGCTTTGCAGAAGCAGCTATCCATGGGCTGTGAGTTTCTGTTCTCCATATGGCCGAAGAGGAGACAGCAGGATGACCTGTGACCCTACCATAACTCCTAGCAGCCAACACACTCTGCCCATGTACTCTGCTACGATCGCAGGAGTGCTGTCCCCGAGATGGGGAAGATGTCTGTCCCTGGGTCCCCATCACATCCCAGGATTAGCAGGGAGCAGAAAAGTGGCTGCGGTGTGAAAGCCAGAGCTGGGCTGCACCACTGGCCAGCACCCCCAGAACAGCCTCAAGTACTCGCTCGGATCGACCCAAACACCATCACACAAATCTGGACACACACTTGCATCCCCACTTGCCTTGCCCTCTCCTTCTTCAGCTTTTTCCCCAATATTTGAGGGCTCTAGCCCCTGCTGTCGCAGCCCTCTCCCCCTGCACACACACACACTCAGATACACGGCCGAGCTCCAGACCCATCTGTCCTCACAGAAACAGCTCCTCACGCAGCTCTGCCCGGGCACTTTGCTGCCCACACAAAGCGCTATTTCAGCTCCACACCTGCACTCTCCCTACGACTCCGTGCGATCTTAATTAAGCTTAAGGCACAGGTGGGGAGCAATTGTCTGGCACTTACGGCTGAGCAAAGGGACTCGGTGGGTATTCTCCCTTTGCCACACACAGAATGCTGATCTGCCTGCAGGATCGTGGGCAAATCACCTTCCCGCGTCCGAACGGTCTCACCGACCTCCCACTTTAAAAGAATTTATCATTAATTTTTGCAAAGCTTTGTGGAAGCCTTAGAGGAAAGGTAGCACAGGAACAGAGAGTATTATTGTTCCACCAGGAGCCTCTAGGGACCGACCAGTGCATTAAACCTACTACAAGCAGAAACAAAACTTTTTTATGGCTCAAGCCAGACCCCCAAAGCACTGGCAAATTGTTTTCAGTGCTTTCCATCAGCATTAGGAAACACGTACGTGGCCTGTTACACACTCAGAGCAATGGTCCTGCCACTTGGATCTCAGATAATGTAACCAGGGGGAGAAGGACCAGGGATGGATTCAGATCTATTTGGTGTAGCAAAAAGTTGCATCATGCACCATGTACGGTAAAGCATTAGTCTCCTGCTGTTCCAGCATAAAGTTAATCAGGGACAGAAATTAATCCCTCCTGACAGCATGTTGCCAATTTCTGATTTCATCCCCATTTGCTTGTAGCTTATCATCAAGGGAATGGGAAACTTGTAGCACGGACAAGCCTGCCACGTGTCTCCTCCTTTGGTAACGGCTCGCACGCACCAGCCAGGGGTTCACCTACACTCAAAGCGACACGTTCCTGCTCCGCGCGCACGCAGGTGCCCTCACATCCATACAGATTCACCCGCCGCTGCACAGGCAGACACAGTGAAAAGTTACGCATATACTTAAGGCAAAATATATGCCCAACCATCAGCTTTACTCCAAGACAGTGGGAGGGAAGGGAGGAAAAAAAGAACAAGACGAAAGAAATCCTCTCCCCGGAGGGACGGTGCCAGAAGAGCAAAGTGGCATTTACAAATCATAAGCATTTCCCTTCCACGGTCTCTGCTCCCTTGCCCAGAATGTTAATTAGCATTACTCTAAACAGCAGCCGCAAACCCAAGTAGCTTCAATTGCTTTAAAGGAAACATGGTTGGGAGTTCTTTCAGACGAGACATTTAAGTTCAAATGATGAGACATCTGATGGTGATGTAGCAGGTGCTTTTTAATACCACCTTATAATGTTCCTCCTAGAAGGAAGGAGAAAGTTCTAAAGAGGAAACCATAATTTCCCAGGTCCACAGGATTCTGCCTCATGTTCCAAATGGTAGGGTTCTATTCTGCAGCTTCTTCTCCCAAGCCCAGCAGATCATGGATTGAGCCCCACAGCACAGCAGCAGCTCCTGCTCACCCCAGCACTCCCGAAGCCCATCTCCGTGCTGCAGGCTGGGCAACCCTGAAGGCTGCTTTGCAGCAGAGTTCAGCTGATCATGTAACAGAAAAGCAGGCTTGCAACTGTGTTCATAAATAATAGCACTGACTTGGTTTTGTATCATAAATAAAACTTAGACAATTGTATAGACCACATATATCCCTGTGTGTTTGGATGATCAATAGACATCTTAAAGTATCACCAAATTTTAGCCACAAAAATTGTAGCAGGAAACACACTTCACAATTTGCTTCTCCTTTCAGTGCCGTTCCCTTTCCTACCATTTATAAATCTCCCCATCCAACTTATCAAAACTACTGTCGTCACTGGACAAATCCTCTGCCTCGAGTGATGGATGTTGTGTTCCCAGCGCACCCAGTACCACGCTTACGCAGCCAGGAGGAACCTGCACTCTATCTCCTGAATAACACAGGTGATGAGGCTGCTGGAATTAACTCCTGCTGAAAAGAAGAACTCAAGAACATCCCATGGACTGAAACAACTGCTCTTACAGAGGTGGACAGCAGTTCTCAATACCAAACCCACGCACAGCTCCACACCAGCGCCCAGACTCTGGGGTGATGGACTCATGTTGGACAAATTGTGGCTGCCCCATCCCTGGAGGGGTTCAAGACCAGGCTGGACGGGGCTTTGAGCAACCTGGTCTGGTGGGAGGTG
>JAOXNO010000003.1:18387962-18403385 GCA_028565335.1 Limnodromus scolopaceus
CCAGGCTGGACGGGGCTTTGAGCAACCTGGTCTGGTGGGAGGTGTCCCTGCCCATGGCAGGGGGGTTGGAACTAGATAATCTTTAAAGGTCCCTTCCAGCTATAACCATCCTATGACTCTATGAAACCAGCAGCAAATGTGCCTCAAAGGGGTCCCAATATAACCCCATACCAAAACCAAAAGCACAAAAAACCAGCGCAGTCTCCTCTTTGAAAGCAGAACACGCACAGCACAGGAGCATCCTCCGCAATGCGTTGCGGGAGCATTCAGCCCCAGTGCCTTAGAGACTGAAGAGCTGTTGTGAAATAACACAGCTTGCAAGAGAAATTGGGGCGAAAAAAAAAAAACCCAACAGACTCTCAGCCATAAAACCATTAAGAGAGCTACAGCGCACTCCCAGCCACTCGCTGAGTTCACGGGAGAATTGCTCTCCTCTCTCCCTCCAGCAGCCCCAGCTGCAGATCGCAGACCTCCTCGTCACCAGCTCCTGCAGCCCAGCCTCCCAAACCAGGGGATGGGCAAACCCAGGGACAAACAGGTATTTCTTACATCTCCTGCCAGCGGAGGGGCCCACCCTCCTTCCGCTTTTTATTTTTTTCCCAGATCTGTTATCAGGCTGAGGAATTTCACAAGTAAGTGGTTCTGCATGGGGCTTACTCAATAGGACATAATTGACTCTTGTTGCAAAGAATTAAGTGCTCTCAATAGAGATGTCCATTTTTAATGCCTTTTTTTTTTCTTACTAATGAATTAAGCCAAGATAATACCAAGTAGTTCCCAGATGAGACTGATTGTCAAGCAGATGAGGATTTTATCAATATTTTTTTTCCCCTCTTTTTTATGCCCAACTCAGAAAAATCATAATAATAATAATAAAAAAAAAAAGATACAAGCAACCAGAAATGCCTTTTCCTCCTTGAAAAAGCATAGAGTAATCTCTCCAGGAGATTACTTTCCCAGCTATATTAGTTATTACTGCCTCTGCATGGTTTCTAGTTATGTGTGCATTTGAAGAAAAAGGGGAAAAAAATGCCCGAGTTCACAAAACTCCTTTATCTCAACCTCAGGATGCTTCAGTGAACATTTTGAATGAAATGACCCATAAAGTGATTAACAGTTTATTAACTTGAAGGGCAAGTCACACCACCACCAGAGAAAAGCAACGCACTATTGCTAGACACGCTGGGGAGTTTGCTTATGGACACGAATGTTCTCACTGTTCCTTTTTTTTTCCTCCTCCTTTTTTAAAAATAGGTATATTTCCATTTTGTCCTCCTGCTCTCACTCCCCTGCAAGCCCACTACCTTTCCAATTCATGGACCAGTATCCAAACCTGCCACAGACATTGCCTCCTAAAGATCACTCTTCAGAATTGCAGAAAACGAGTGCTTTCTATCTCGACTTGCTCCAAAATACCCTCTCGTGCAGCCTGGAAATGTCAAGTGCTGTGGCTCCTATCATCTGTTCACTACATTTCAAATGCTTTTGCGGCTCTTCCTGTGCCCTGCTACTCAAGGTCCCTCTTCTTGTCTCTGTACCTCGCTCACGGTGCAGAAAGGGTCCACCACCCCTTCTCCAAGCAGCTCAGGGCTCCAAGATGAAGGAGACCGCAGATCCTACTGGGGAGATCATCCTGGTTATGCAGGACCTCCATTCTGCATCTCCAGCTGCAGTTCCACACGTGAGACGGAGACCCAATTTACAGAGCTAGTTTGCAGCCTATATGACTGCCCCACCAAGCTCATCTCACTTTCTGGGGAAAGGAAGAAGGGCAGGGAAGGAGGATCTCCCCTGAAGCATTTCACATGCAGAAGTTCTGCAGCAGGTAGGTAGGTAAAGGACAGGACGAGGCACAGCAGAAGAAAGCACAGCTGGGAAGCTGGGCTGATCTGCTCAGGAATTCATCACAGTGTGCACGGCCAGGCTGGACAGATGCTGGGGTTGAGCGGAGGAGTTCCGCGCAGCAGATGGTCAAGGAGCTGCGATTTGCAGGTAATCTAATAATCAAGTAGTCACATCAGTGAGGATATGAGCCACGGGGTCACGAGGGGTCGGCGCACTTCCCCTGCTTCTGTAGGAGTCATTGGACAGCATAAAGCAAGGACATTAACTGTTTAACTCGCAGCAGCAGCTTCAGAAAACAGTAAATAAATCACAGAGGGGCACAACCAGGAGCCAAAGCCACATCGGCACTCACCGTTACCCCAGTCACCACAAGCGGACCAGGGCAACGTGCAACTGCCGTGGGGGATGTCACCTCCTCCCCTTCCCCCTTACTACAGCCCTGGTGCCGGCACAAGCGATGGCAGCAAGTCTGCTCAAGTCACTGACCCAAATAAACTAACCCTATCAAAATCTCCAGTTGGGAATAAACCGTATCAAACTCTGAGCACGTTATGCCAAGCTCGAACCCCTCGGAATGACAGGGTTGACTTCTTCACGCTGTGCTGCCGCGCCAGATACAGGAGACCTGCGCTACCAGGAAGGGGGGAGGAAACGGAAAAATCCCAGGACAAAGCCCTCCAGTGAAAGTAAAAATGCATTTCCAGAAGTGATGAAATGCCAGCACTCACTCTCTACAGCCCCCAACAACAAAAAAAAGCCTGTTCAGATATTTTTTTTTTATTATTAACTGTCACAAAATGATGTAATGCATATAGTGTAATTATGCTTAAGTGCTTTCCATGTTAAATGTCATTTCAGTTATCACTTTTTAAATGCAATTTTTATTGAGTGCACAATAATAATTTAGCAAGTAAACAGGCAAGTTACAAGAAAAGGAGTGGAAGTGCAGGGGGAGGTGGGAAAGCCTCAAGTGTGACAATGAAATGCACTGGGGTACATGGAGCTGTTACTTCTGAAAGCTCGGAAAGAATTATAAAAAAGCCATAAATTACAAGGTTGCAAAATGCAATAAATTACAGCCTCTACAAAAGGCAGATAATGGAAATGAGAAAGGATAGAGGGAAGGGGGAGGAATCTACATAATTTGTCACCACTGACCCCAGACATCTGCACAGCCTGCAAAGAGCACTGGAAATATTTGGGTGTTTCAGTCTCCTCGCAAACAACAGTCCTCAGAGGCCAGCGAGGGACCCAGCTTCCCTGCAGAAGACACATTCTCTCCTAAACATCCAGCCTTCCCTGCATCAAACATACCTTGAGGAAACCAGGGGAACTCCAGGCAGAAGACCAACAGCCCCGCGCTTTGTTGAAGCTAAAGACCATCAGTGCGCCAAGCCAACAAGCTGGAAGGAAGCGCTGACACGTTCAGCAAGGAGAGGTATGAATGCACTTAATCAAGCCATTAAACATGGGCTTTTCAAAAATATGACCCCTCGTCCTCACCCTTTGTCTTTTCCACACAGGCCTGAGAGCCTTGGTGGACACCAAGTTGACCATGAGGCAGTAATGTGGCTTTACAGCAAAGAAAGCCAACAGCACCCAGGTCTACCTTAAAAAGAGCCAGCAGGTCAAGTGAGGTGACCCTTCCCTGCACTCGGCACTGGTGAGGCCAGCCCTGGAGCACTGGGTCCAGTTCTGGGATCCCCAGTGCAAGGGAACTACTGGGGAGAGTCCAGAAAAGGGCCGCTATGATGGCTAAGGGACTAGAGCACCTCACATACAAGGAAAAGCTGAAAGAGCTGAGACTGCTCAGCATGGAGAAGAGAAGGCTGAGGGGCATCTTATCAGTGACTATAAATACCTGAAGGGAGGGTGTAAAGAAGACGGAGCCAGGATCTTTTCAGTGGTGCCCAGTAATAGCACAAGAAGCAGCCTTCCAATACCTAACGGGCCTCCAGGAGAGATGGGGAGGGACTCTTGATCAGGAAGTGTAGCAATAGGACAAGGTGTGATGGTTTTAAACTGAAAGAGGGGAGATTTAGACTAGATATCAGGAAGAAATTCTTTCCTGTGAGGGTGGTGAGACACTAGAACAAGTTGCCCAGAGAAGCTGTGGATGCGCCATCCCTGGAAGATGGGCTGGATGGGGCTTTGAGCAATCTGGTCTGGTGGGAGGTGTCCCTGCCCAGGGCAGGGGGGTTGGAACTTGATGATCTTTAAGGTTCCTTCCAAACCAAACCATTCTATGATTCTATGAAGAAGCAATGGACATAAAGTGAAACACAAGAGGGTCCATCAAAGCACAAGGAAACACTTTTTTTTTTTCCTCCAACTACGGGAAGATAGAAAACTATACCAGAAAGAACTATACTAGAAAGAAATTCTTTACAGTGAGGGTGGTGAGACACAGGAACAGGTTGCACAGGGAAGTCATGGATGCCCCATCCCTGGAGGGGTTCAAGGCCAGGCTGGATGGCTCTTTGAGCAACCTGGTCTAGTGGGAGGTGTCCCTGCCCATGGCAGGGGGGTTGGAACTCGATGATGTTTAAGGTCCCTTCCAACTCTAACGATTCTATGAGGGTGACCAAGTACAACCTCCCAAGGTCCCTGCTAGCCTCAATCATTCTGAAATCTGTGATTCAACCACCATCCCAAATCCATACAATTGACCCCAGCTTTAGCATAAGAATGTGAAGCTGCCGTTAAGGCTACCCGTAACTGTGAACCAAAGACGGCAGCAAAGACAGGCAACCTTCTGTGCAGCAAGTGGGAGTCAGCAAGCCAGGAGACTGCTACGAGAAGACACATGCACATGAGAAATGCTCTTCAGCAGCAACACATGCCATGTGGAGGAAAGACGACACGCCACATCTCAGGAGCGGGGGGCAAGCGGAGGCAAGAAGGTGCCAGGAGGCAGAGCTCCCTATCGATTTCACGGCCAGCTGGGTCTCCCAGGAATCAATACCCTTGGAGTATCAGGATTTTCAAAACAAAGCCACCAACAGATAGGAAAAAACCCACCAGAGTAAAACCTACAAACAAAACGAAGGCAGCCAAGTTCTGAGAGTGGAGATGAGCAGGATCTTAATCTCTGGAAAATTAAATCAGAAGAAAATGGAACAGGCGCAGACTTTGGCTGACAGAGAGAATCCTCCTTTCAGGAGCGCGTGTGCCAGGTTCATTTGATTAAAACTTTTCAGGACGGAGAGATACGGATGAGAAGGGAGTGTTTTCATTACTAAAGTGGGAGTGAGAAGGAGGTGGCCTATAGTTGCTATAGGACCATTTTTACTACTAATGGCAGCAAAAAGTCCCAGTGGATGGGAGAAAATGATTTTACAGGTTATTTCACTCCCTGGGGACAGAATTTTTTTTTGCAGGAACTAGCTGCAGGCTTCCCGGCGTCCATCTGAGCTCTGGACTAACACCACAAACTCTGAAATAGTCTGGCAGTTGTTTTTACTGCCTCCAGACCTCAGGGAAGAGAAATCCAGCCTGGGTGCTTTGAGGGGTTGACTAAGATGAGGTTTTACTACTGCAGTGGCAAGCCCTGGACATTCCTCAGCCAACGCCGAAGGGGTAGGACAGGTTGGACACTGCCAATGGCTCCTCAAGGGCCTTCTTGAAATTACTTTGGCAGGGATCAACTGAACTCCCAATCTGTCCACTCTTTTCCCTCTGTCTAATCCAAGTCCCACCTTCCGAACACCACCAGAAGAATTGCCTGGGCAGCATCACGAGCACCAGCGGAGGGAAGAAACCAGCTTCTCAGCCCATGCAGGCAAAGGGAAGGGGAAGCCTGCGTCACTTGTGCTCATTCCTCTGCTTTAGGAAAAGGGGCTAAAGAAACTCAGACAGCAGAGCCATGAAAGGCTGGTCATGCCAAGGCAAGCCAGCAGGACATGGGCAAGAAGGCACAGCAGAGCTGGCAGCAAGCACTGCACCCCTGATGCCCCGCCAGCACTGGTAAACCAGGCAGCAAGTCCCCTCAAAGCAAGGGCTGAGATCTCTCCATGTTCTCCTCCATCCCGTGCTCCCCAAGGGTTCCTGCCTCCTGCGCTGATGGGCTCCGGCACAAGCTGCTAATCAGGGCACAGTGCGAGCAGGGACTGCCAGGAGCTGGGCTCCAGAGCTTTTTTTCCAGCAGGAGCCGAGTGCCAGCACTTCCCCTGGATTTGAAAAAAAGAAGTGTCTATGTTTCAGATGAACTGGGGGAAAAGGCTTCCCAGGTTTCCAAGAAAATGAAGCAGAAGGTTAAAGGGAATGCAGTTCCCAAGGCAGAAATGGTTAACCCCTGGGTCTGAGCAGTCCTGCCACCCTCTCCTCTGTGCTCTGTTCCTTGGCCCCAAATCGCACTGCAGCAACGACTATCTGCCCACACCAGCTCCTCTGCCCGCAGGTCCCCAGTTCAGCCCCATCCAAGGAGCTCTCTGCCACCCACATCCCTCCTCCTGCCACACCGTGAGCACTCTGCTCCTCTTTCCCAGCTCTCCCTCGGCCACGCTTCCAGAGGAGAACACTAAAAGAGGACGGTGCTTTTAGAGCCCCCTGAGCTTGTTAAGTTCATCAGCTCTGTGATGCCAAGTGGAACAGAGTCACTGAACTTCACTAGAAACGCCCAGAGGTGCTGCCAGCCCCGGCAGCTCATGCCAGCCTCTCCTGAAGACAGCCCCTCTGTTGACGTTGGCAGCCACCAGGTCAGGATGCTCCTCTGCTCACAAGCCACTGTCCCCCACACAGGGAGAAGTGGCAGAAGTGACCCACTCACCGGTGACTGCCTTGAGGCAAGCGGGAACCAAAACCCAAGCCAGGATCCTTCCAACAAGATCACTGTCCAAACCCTCTCCATCCCCTTCAAGTCCCCCCATCTCCACGCTGTCCTTGCCTTCACCCTCATGAGCTAAGCAACACAAAAATAATCTTTAATTCTCCTCTCAGCAATCGAGTCCAACGCTGCTGAAGATGCACCGGTTTCTCCCACATCTAACGGGCCAGGGTAAAGCAAAACCTGTCCTTACACACGTTTTTCTCCTGCCTTCCTCTCTGCTTCCACGGCACAAAGACCCCTCTTCTGTGGCCAGAAGACTGCTACCCTGTGGGAAAAGTCTGCTCTGTAACCCCTCAGCCTTCAGTCTATACGGACAATAGCTACAAAAGCAATTTCCCATCTCATTTCAGGATTCTGCCAGCACCTACAACATGGAAATGAGGGAGGCTGGTCTCTCTGTTGCAGCCCTAAAATACTTTGACTCACTTTGGTCAGGCTCACTTTCCTGACTTCGCTGTCAGCGCCACATTGCCCTTACCCAAAGCACTCTGGCACCCACAAGGACAGGTTTCTGAGGGTTTGGTACCTGGGATAGGATTTTTACAAAGTTTCCAAATGGGCAACGAATGCTAAATAACGGCTTGGGCATAGGGAGCTGGAAAACCCACCACTTGCCCAATAACTTTAAGTCTGGTCCCTATCTCTTCATGCCTCTGACCATGACTCATTTCCACAGCTCTACAGCAGCTAGAAATGGTGGCCTTTTGGTCTTCTTGGTTATCCCTCAGAGCTGCTAAATACCTCTCCCATCTCTTTACTTTCCTGCTCTTGCCCTGCTCTCCCCGAAACAGCAAGGAGACAGAATCATCCTACCAGCTCTTGATTTTGGGAGACAGTGAGTGATGGCCCAAAAGCAAGCAAAACAGAGGGCACAGAGCAGAAAAGCAGAGGAGCTGGAGTCAGGCTAAATAAGGGGTACACACTTCCAAACAGCCCCTCCTGGGACAGGCTACCCCCCAGCAGTGGCTGTCACCTCTTCGCGTTTCAGAAAGAGTGTATAGGTTTGGGCTGTTGAATGTCCCCATGAAAGTGAACAGAAATCAATGATGTGCCATTCGAGCCCTTGAGATAATCCTATCTAGTCAAACAGACCCAGAGAAAACAGCATCTTACGGGCCATAAAACACCAGAGGCTTATTCCCCTCATAAATACTGAGCTGACACCACCACTGCAACAGCCCCTTTGGCTCTTCCTTCCTCCTCTCCCATCCTTCCACTTGAACGCTCGGCTGCTGACAGCTCCTAATGACTTGGACTCCCATGCGGTCCCTGACTGCCTAATCAGGGTTACATTAATGAAGCGGTTATCTCATCCAGCCTGACCCCAAAACATCCCCAGCGGAGCAGTGCCCGTGCCCGGCACACCAGGGAAATGGGTTCTTTCAGCAGCAGCCCTTGGCTGGTAGGGTCCAACTCCACGGCGTGAAACAAGCCTTAGGAAGCCCGAGGGAAATCCTGGCTCTGCTCAAGCCCACAGCAGAGCTCCCTTCACAGCAGACAGGCTGATGTTTCACTCTCATTTCAGCTTTCAGGGTCATAACAGTGGCCTGTACCCGTCCCTACCCCTTCTCCCACCAAAACTTACTCTGAAAAAGCTATCAGGAGTCACCCCAGGTACAGTAACAGGGCAGCCACCTCACACCTTCCAGTTTAGGGTGAGGACAAAGCACACATGAGCCTTGTGAACATGACGAGCATCAGATGGAGCTTTACTTGGACCCCTCAGAGTAGAATAGTTGACACTTTTCTTCTGATATTGAGTCTTTGATTGCTGTCCCAATTACCGCCTTAAAACTGTGTGCTAAGGGAACTCCTAGCAAGCCCTGAATGCTTGGCAATGCACACCCAAAGGCGACCAACCAGTGACACACGTCACAGCCAAGTGATGTTCTGACAGGGGAGATGGCCTGACGCTTCCCCACCTGCTGCCATCCAACATAGCTAAGGTCACCTGCCAGCACCCGCAACGCAGACATTACAAATAATAGGAAGCTGCTGAGTTCCAGGACATTTCTGCAGAGAAGTTTACCAAGGAAGGTGACATGTCCTAAAGCTGATGGTCTCCATTCACCTGTGAATGGAGAAGTTCCTCCAGAGGAACAGAGACGTGGCAGCTCAGGTGAAGAGGGCTACCTCAGGAGCTGTCTGAAAACAATTCTTCCCCTATTTTGCATAAGGAGAGGGCTGTTGGTGGGACTGTACCCATGTGGTACAGTCTGGGATGCTGCCCTATCTGGAATAGTCCTCATGTAGGGTTTAGTCTTGTTCCCCGCACTGGCTTCACCAGTTTTGGTTTCCAAATTCCCAGGAGCCTCCCCTCCCAGTGTGCCCAGCCTTTCCCATGAGGAAAGCTCTCCATGCTAAGGAGAAATCCATCTGCTCCTGGAAAAGCAGGATGCAGCATGCAGCTGGGAGAGGTTTTAGGACCTTTTCGCTCCTCCTCCTGCAGGGTAATGGAGTTTCCCACAGCTCCCCCAGCACCTAAAGCCTCCCTGGTACCCCTCGTGCCTCGGGGGGCTGCAGCAGAGCCCTTTCTCCCTGTCTTCCCTCCCTCAAACATGGCAAGGAAGGTGGGAATAGCAAAGCCAAGGGGAAAAACAAAACAACAAAGCACCGTATAATCTGCATATTTCACCATTTGGCAGAGGGGATTTTTTAATCATTTAATAGTTTTAATCCTTTATCAGATGCTCATCTAAGAGGATTTTGCTGCACATACAAGATTTGGTACAAATTCATTTGCAGTAAATATACTCATTTAGCAAGTTTATTTCCCGCCTGGGCACTGAGTGGGGCAAGTTGGCTGCTACTTGACGAAGGTGGCAGGACCTTGCTGGAAATCCTCCGTGCTGTGTTTCTCCTGATTTCTGCAAGCCAGTTTCTCAGCTACTGGAGAAAAAGGACACTGGCCATCCTCAGGGCTTAAGGTCCGGCAGAGAGCAGGGCACATCTTCAAACAGCACCCCGTCCTGCTCCAGCAGGCTGTACTCAGCAGAAAGGCACCAAACCGGTGGCCTCAAAGGACACAAGATACCACAAATGAAACCATTTCTGGCTGCCAAAGGAGATGCACCCACCTGCCACGTTTCCACGGCAGAAGAACCAAAGGTGACAGAGGTGAAAGCTGCCAAACAGTCTCACCTTCGCCTAAAGCAACACCAGTCACGTACAGCAAGAAGCAGCTGTCCTGGGTGTAAATCCAACAGGAGCAACTCCAGAGGCCACCTGAGCCACAGGACTTCACCAGTGAGTACCACCTTACTTGCTACCTGCCAGTATCAGCACCCACCGAAGACTGTAAGACTGCTTTCCCAAAGACAAAGGAAAACACAACTCTAACTGAAACGTCCTCTCTTGTCCACAAAACCTGCTGTGACAGTAGCTGCCCAGTAACACCTTGTGTTCACTGCAGCCCTACACCAGGGCGCAAGCTGAAATCTCCAACTCTCAAGCTATTTTAGGGGGAGGAAATGGGAACAAACACTAGGGAGAATTTACACCATCCTGAGGCTGTCTTCATTTACAAGTGGCCAGAAGACACCATCTATATTGTAGGAGTTATGTGGTCTGTACGCATGCAAGGTATTGTCAAGGCACCGCTGAAGGTTCTCCAACTTGAATACAATTCATAGGATATAATGACACTTCTTTAGATGGCTTAAAGCTACAGCAAGAGCCTGCTGCAGGGCTGATCATTTCTCATGTTGTTTGTGCGCTTCAGTCTCTTTATGTGGTTGCTTTCGTCCAAATACTTCAAAATACCCCCCAGGAAGTGAAGCTGGACCCCCAGACGCCAAGTCCATGATTAACCAATGGGTCGTTCCACCACCAGCCTCCCTCCTTTCATCTCACCACCTCTGATCTTCATCTAAGGAATGGAAGGAAAAGTCTCCCCTTCCCCACAGCCACCAGGGAACACACAAATCCCTCTTACCTACCTTTAGGTCAGTACCAAGGGCCCCTTTAACAGGAAAGGGCACGCAGTATTTCCCTGACGCTTTACACCTTCTTAGGACAAAAACCGAGCGCCACACTTTCGTGTTCACAGACCAGGGAAGAGGAGGAGCAGCACTAATGCCAGCACAAGGCTGTTTTTCCTGGGCTGTAAAATCTCACCACCCGAGCATCTCGGCCAGAGAAGGGGCAAGAGCTGGGGGGGGTCAGGGGACTGTCCTCAGCCTCAGTGGAGCTGCCAACAAGCCAAGTCATGCTGATGCATGGCTTTTGGATGGAAGCTTTCATCAAAGCACAGGAGTGATCTTGGCTGGATTTACGCCAGGAGCTTCCACCCAGCAAGCTACCTTCCTTTTTCCGGGACACCACTGATGCAATCCTAGATGCATGGTCAGCTTTTTAGACAAAAGCAACTTTTTGGCTCCCCAGTATGTAATTCCTGCTGTAAGCGCTGTGGGGCAGAGAGCACACCTCCCTGGGCAAGCAGAGCGTACCACGCGTGCCGCAGCCAGGCATAAACTCTACTGGGGCATAAATAAGTCATAAAAATATTGTGCCCAGTTCAAACCATGGTTAATTCAAACAAGCCCACCAGTTTTTGACAGCTCGGTTTGAATGCTCTGGTGCTTAAAATGCAAAATACAACATAGTCCATTACCCTGCGTCTGCAGAGAATTATATCTTGGTTTTTGTAGTTTATTCAACAAATCCAATAGACTGATCCTATCCTATTCCCTCTGCCTTTAAGACAATCCAAGAATCTATTTACTTTCCTCTTTCCACATGGATGGCAGCAGTGATAGGTGCTTTGGGAGAGAGAGTGCCCACTAACATTTATTTATGGTCCAGCGGTGGCTGCAGCGTGCCGAGCGCTGGCTGTGCGCACAGCGAGACACACTCCCTGCCCCGCATCCTTACAGTTCGTAACACTTCCTTAAGCTTTATCTTTGGGATAACAGGGGCCTAAGAAAAGATTTCCTGAGATAAATTGCCTTCTGCACCTCTCCAGAGGCAGCCCCTTGCAAAGCCTGGACACCAAGCTAGACCAGCGTGATCCAATTTTGGCAACTGCTGTGCCCCATTTTGGGGATGGCGAATCTAAAGGCACAAAAAGGTGAAGGGCTTCAGGCCTGATCAGCAAAACCGAACCTTTAAAATATGCTTCCTACTAGAACATTTTGGGTCTCAAGATCTGCACCTGGCAGCATCCAGGAAGAAGCTGCCCCAGCAACTCATTCAGCTTCACAACGGAGGCAACGTTCTGCTCTTTCACAAACGCACCGCCCAAAGGGCCACACAACCCTCAACAACCAGGATGTCTTTAATCCATGGCCAGATCCTGATCAGAATTTAACAAACAGCTGCTCCTCAAAACAACAGACAGACCAAGCCCCAGCCCAGGATGCAGCCCTGCTCGTATTTCTGCAGGGCCAGAAGGCTGATTCAAAATCCGCAGTTTGGGGTTTTTACATCTCTACATAGATGTATCTGATGCATTCAGGTAGCACTGTGTATGTGCCACCTCCAGGGAATTTATTTTCCCCCCATTTGCCAAGATAAACAGCATACCAAGCATGAAGAGGGGAGGAGACAAGGCTGATTTAAGTGATTTCACTTTGCAATTTTCTGTGTTCTTTTTAAGTCGCTTATCCATTTCAGTGCTCAATATTCGGCTCTTTCCCTAATTAGAAAATCGCTAATCTGCTCTGAAAAATGTAAAAGTGAGTCTTGCTTACGTGCATTGCTTGGAATATGCAAGCGTGTTGGGTTTTGTGTTGCTTTCAAGCTCTTTTTAAAAAGCTTCTGGTGTCTCCAGCTGGCATCGCTTGCCCCTGTTGATCCCTCCCGGCGTCCACGTTCAGCCCCGGTGTGCAGCAGTGCTGCCCATACCTAGCGCCCGCAAGAAATTACTCCTGCTCTGTTCCCAGTACACACGTTAACTCTTTGGCACGCCTTTAAGTAACATCCTCATCCCTTTTCTCTGCCCGGGAGACGCCTCCCCACCACAACAGGGCAGCCTTTCCACACCACATCCCAAACACCAGCAGCCCCCAAACCCTCGGCAGGGTCAAGGGAAAGCTGTGAAAGGTGGAAGCTCAAGAAAAGCAGGTTTTCAAATCAGACCAGCCAATTGCTAAGGGTTCAATAGCAGCACTGAATTAGCCTGATGTTACACCCACAAGACCACGTCTGGTGCCAGGGAGCAGCGAGAATGGGGCTGCTCTATGTAGGGGACAAGCCAGGAACCATGGGTGACCACAGGGCAGCCCTCACCAACCTGGCACAGTCCCACCAAGTCTGAGCAGGGCTGGGTGGTGACAGGTTCCATGGACAGCCCCAGGCAAAGAGCAGGGACAAGTCAGGGTCAAAGCCTACCCACCAAGTTCAGTGAAGAGCAAGAAGAGGCAGAGACAGAGCTGTAGAGGATACCTGCAATATAGGTCCAAAGTCCACCTGGGAGATGGTGTTAGAGGCCAAGCTACCTGCAGTGTCACTCCAATGTCCTTCCAGGAGACCCAGCCAGAGGCAGGGTTGCAGCAAGGACCCGTAATGTGGGTCTGGGGTCCACCCAGGGAGCCAGGACAGCAGGGACCAGTGCTGGGGACAAGCACACCTCCAACATAGCTCAGGAAAACACAGGGACCTGAGCTCAAATGAAGCTCCTGAGGCTGGGATGGGGGGATGGGTCCCAGATGAGGCTGGTTAAGGCAATTGAGGTCCATTAGCACACCAGGGCCCTCACAGCTGGTTGTAATCCACCACCTCCCCACCCTGTGTGCTGCTGCTGCTGGAGATCTCAGCTTGGGTAAGCAGCAGTGGAGACAGGGACAGCTGGATAATTCAACCTAGTGTGGGATGGACAGCAGACGGGACCGAGCAGCTCCCAGCTCAGCACTGCTCCGTGCATCAGGAATTCAGCGCCTGCTCAGAGGTATAAATCCAACTGTCCTGAAGGTCAGCAGCTGGTGGCCTTAGACAGCAGTGTCTAGCCAGGGTGATTCATCACTACCCTGTCGTGGAAGAAATCCCATTAAGCAGGTACCGGCGTCAGCCCGGAGGGTGAGGGGTTGGTCATTAACAGCTCACCCCGAGCAGGCAGCGCAGAGACCAGGCTCCTCCACAACAAGTGAGCGCACCCCTAGAACGTGACTGCTCCCCAGGAACACGCCTGGTACTCCTGGCTGGAACCGGCTGCACCCCCACCACAGCGCAGAACCCTTAGGCAGATCCCAACACTGCTCAGCCAGCAGTTGACATTGTACTAAGAAAAAAACCAACCCGCCCACACACTGCATAACCAGCAATTAGGGGAAAAAAACAAATCCAGAGCAGCTAGCCTGCGGTGCTCCAAGCCTCACCTCTAACAAGGCACCCACCACCTCCAAGGAACGCCCCAGAAACCTCCTGGCTACGAACATTGCCTGTTTTAAGGACCATCATCCTTCCCCCCTCAACCCATCTCTGTTATTTTAGGGACTTAATTTTTAATCACTAGCTTGCCAAGACAGGAAAGGTTTCTTGTCTCGGTACCCACACAGCACAGAAGTGGAATTAAAGACAGCCAGGCAACATCCTGGCCAGGGCACCCACGTGCTGCTCAGCCAAGACAGGCTGCTCCTCACCCTTTGCACCCCCTTCCCCAGCGTTACTGCCGTGGTCTGTCACACTTGGCTACCTGCACGTTAACATGAGCAACTGCTTGCCCTGCTCCAGCGTCCTGCTGTCAGTAGCAGCTCTTATGCTGAGCATCTTCAGCTTATTTTAAACCAGCTTCTTCTCCATGCTCTTGTACCCAAACCTCGCCTCGTGCTGCAAGAGCCACCCTGGTGCCCTCGCTCACGCCTTTCTCCACCAGCTCTGACCAAGGGCAGTGTTGCATCATCTCACCGTTTTTGGGAGAGCTCCATACGTGGCTATGATGTGCCTGTTGCTGAATCTCTGTAACTAACCTGTTAGAGCCACGCTGGTGGCCACGTGCCCAGCACATCCATCGTCGTGTCGTAGACACATGGTGGCTCTGTCTGTCCCCCAGGAACAGAACCAAAGCAAGAGGAAGAAATCGTGTCAATATAACTAGCAATAGTGCATCTAAGTAACTCAGAGCCCTCACGTTACACCATTTTCCAGGGGTGTTATTTGCTCACAAGCTTTTCACAGCCAACTACTTTGCTGGGAAGAAGAGTACAACTTAAATGGCAATTAAATAGTCACCCATCCTGCCTCTGTTCCCAAAGGACACCCAGCAACGTTTTGGGGAAAAGACTGGGAAAATTAATCCAAGGCCGACGCGCGCATCCTGCAGCTGCATGGACAGTTTTCCACAAATCCTCTCCTGCCCAGACTGCGCACAGGAGAGGCAGGGAACACAGCTGCTATCACAAATCTTTCCAGCCAAACCGCCCTGCTTCATTATAGTTTGTCACCTGCTCAGGGAAATCACTTGTCACAAAAATTTTCTTTTCCACTTAATGACTTCAAACTCAATTTGAGGATTGGCTCAGCGGACTGCAGCTGAGGTGCCTTTCAACTGGAGCGTACGCTTTCCCCGGTGACGAGCTGAGGGCTGGATGGATCACAAGGGCATCTTTGGCTCGGGATGCAGAGCTGTCATACGCTTGGCATAATTAAAGGCCTGACTCAGCAGAACACACCAGCCCTACTGATTGTAACCCTACTTATTAAACACCTACTGTTTAGTAAGGATCATAGAATCATAGGATGGTTAGAGTTGGAAGGGACCTTAAAGATCATCAAGTTCCAACCCCCCTGCCCTGGGCAGGGACACCTCCCACCAG
>JAOXNO010000003.1:18407934-18432648 GCA_028565335.1 Limnodromus scolopaceus
TGCTCGTTCCTCCGCAGCTCCCAGCCCCTCCGGTCGGCGGGGCTGGGAGCTGCGGAGGAACGAGCAGCTCTTGCTGAGGAGCGTTCGTGCTGGGAGCTGCAGCGAACGCCTTTGAAAATGCCCCCGCTGAACCCGCCGAGGCAGAGCGGAGCAGGGATGACAAAAATCGGAGCTGGCAGCTCTGCAGAGCGCAGCCCAACAGCGGGTTCACCTTTCCCTTCCCCTCCCCAACCCGTCGCGAGCAGGAGGGCTCGGCGAGGAGAGGAGGACGGGGCAGCTGAGCAAAGGAGGGCAAAGGCAGGAGACAGAGGTGGGCAGCGGCCGCGGCGGTAACACGGTGACGCAGCTGGTTCTCCTTGCTCCGAAAAAGCACTCGCAAAGGGCACGGGCACACAACCCATGTGAGCAGAGGCTGTTCAGGAAGCCCTTCAGGCACAGATTCAGTCTAATCCACAGCTACACCGCAGGATAAAACCTTCAAAAAACTTCCCCCCCTTCTGCACCAAGGGGTGCAGAAGATGCTCAACCACGGTCCTGGCCAGGGCTGTGGATGACGGCTCAAGCCCTTGAGATCTGCGTGCCGCGGGGCAGGAGGGCTGGCGTCGCCCCCTCACTGCCACCATCCACACCTGCTTGCTGAAGGGTAAGCACGAAAAAGGCAACCTCGATCCCACAGAACATTCAGAACCCACTGTGCTACACAGGGAAGACAAGCAGGGCTAATCCCCAGCTCACAACGTGCAATGCAAGTACATTAGAGGCTGTTTTTCTATTCTTCTTTTTTATTATATTTATTTTAGCAACTTTGCTTCACCCCTTCTTTTTCCCTAGCAGACAAACAGCGGAGTAGAACAAGCATGGATAATTCTCATCCCATTTTATTTTATTTCTCTGTGGCGTTTCTCTGTTTGCTTTGGAGAGGAGGGGGTTGTTGGAGCATGTGTATTGCTTTGCAATTACAAATTAGCTTTTTAAATGAAGTGTGCTGCAAGAGGCCTGATATGCCATGTGCGAGCGTGCTACTCAGCCTCTGATGAGGAACAAAAGTGGAAAAAAACCCACCCTGCAAACGAGTGCCTCGGTGCTGCTCTCAGAGCCTGGTGCGAGCGGGAGCTCTGCACAAGCGCCCGTGCAAGGCACGGACTGGTCACAGCCACAGGCTCCTCCTGGGAGTTCGGTTCCCACAGCCAGCGAGGAAGATTTTTTTCATGGAGTAAATGGAAGCACTTGGCAGCAGGAAGCAGGTCAAAGCACAGCTCTGCTCCTGTCAGGCTTCAGGGAGGCTCCGAGAGAAGGGGAGGAGACAGGGAAAGGGCATCCTTCTCTCCCATCGAGTGGGAAGAGCTTTCCCCGGACCTCCAAATCAAGAACGCCCCTGCCAGCAGTGCACCTTGTGCAGGGGAATTCCTGTAGAGCTGAATTTTACATGCATCAGAGTGGATACTGAAAAGACCTGCCATTTCCCGTTTCTCTTCCATGAAAATCCTCAACAGCCGTAGCAGCGAAGCCCGGTCCCACACACATCTCCCAAGGGTTTCAGCACTGTGGGTCACCACCGCCCTGAGAATTTATAGGAGTGCTCTGGATCTGACACCTCTGCGGAAGCTGCTGACGGAAAACACACCTCCAGGAGCAGTTCTGCAAAGGCGATTCGATACGCTTTCCGTCAGCCCACAGAGTCAGGGAACTAGTAATTGCGTGTGAAGACTGGAACCACCCCTTTCCCGATGTCTGTTATTAGCAAGCCGAGCCAGTGCCTTATTGTTGACAAATACTCAATTGCAGATGTGCAGTAGCCACGTCCCAGCCTCTCTTCTTTCATCACCTGCAATCGTTGCAGCGACGAGTCAAACGAGCATAAATGGTGCGGGTTTTCAGCAAACGCTATCAGATATTCAGCACAAAAGGAGAAGTTGACAAATGATCAAATGTGGCTGCATCTACAGTCTGCTGCTCACAGACAACTGACAAACAGAACACAAGTGGCGACATTCCCTCTCTGAATTTAAAAGGCAGTCCGAGAGCAGCCATTCAGCTCAACAGCTGTAATAAAAAACCAACATACCCCAAAAAGCCAACAAAACTATAAAACCCTTGTTCTTTACTCCCCGAGCTCAGTAAACTTCAGTCCAGAAGTCACTCCCCATGGCATGGAGAGCTTGCTCAGATCCCCACTGTGAATCTTTTGGTACCACTTTGGGGTTTCCCTACAGCAGATGCTTTTTAGACACGTGTGGGCTTTTATAGGTTTATTTTGGTTTAGGACGCGAGCAATAATCTACTTGAAGCATCTTATGAAGAGTTCCCGAGTCCTCCTTCACAGGTCCTGATTGCTTTGCCCTGTCCTTTCCCCTTTCATTTCACCGGTCTCTGCCCAAGTCATCCAACCACTAAGGAACATATTCTGTAGCACTGACCTGCCATCCGTGGCCTGGTGCTCTGATATGCTCTCCTCCGTCCCTCACCTGTGAAGGACTTTGTCTGCTCAGACCAGCAGGTCTAGTATTTTCCATTGCACTCTCACCTTCTGCCCAGCAGAGCTGGGTACATTTTTAAGGCTCCTCTCAACCACCCCCTGTCCTTTTTAATGCTGCCAAACTTTTTCTTAGAGCTGCTAAATCGTAAACCTCTAAACATCTAGACACTGTGATTTGTGTTTAAGAAAATAAAACTCATGTTTTATAAAATACTGGCAGAGTTCTTCCCTCTGTCCTTCATGAAGCCTTAATGTTTCACATGACATGTCCCCATGCAGACTGTAGCAGCAGCAGCGTGCAAGTTCAATGTAGGAAGAATAAAAAGCTACCTCGAGATTCACAGTATATTAAAATTAACAGCCACTGCAGTCAAACGCTGTATCTCTCTCCAATCTCATTACAAACAGCTTGTAACATAAAACAGGATCCACTTCACAATATTTCATAGAAGGATCCACAAGGAAATACAGAAAAGACAAATACATGTCAGAGTCTGGTTGAGCAAAGAAGAGGAACATGAGGGGAAGGAGAGGAGCCAGATGGCCAGGGAGATGCTAGCCATGCTCTGCTTTTGTGCGGGGAGCAGACTGCACCCCACTCACCGCCTCTGCCTACGAGAGCACTGCTCGGTCACAAGGGCGCTGCGTGGGGAGCTCAGGTCTGGGCTTTCTGCTCCGAATCCAAGAACAAAATAGTGAAAAATAAAGGCGAAATAAATGAAGACACTCTAAGCCTGAAGCAAACCAAGCAGGCCGTGGGATCTCGTCTTCGCCAAACAGCCATGCAGTCGGTGTCCTAGTTCATCCTGGTCATCTGTGGTTAATTGAGCTCCTGAGGGTTTCTTGACCTCATTTCCCAAGACACAACCCACAGCTCTGTCCTTCCCGGGCACCTTACTTCAACCAGCCCCCAGCGATCCCTCTGCACGTGGAACGTGTGCCCACCAAGCCACGTTGCACAGCCAGCCACGCTAATCCCATCAGCCAAAGAGATAACTTGTTCTCATGAAACACAATAAATGCAGATCTAGGGAGGCTACAGAGCAACACACCCTGGAGAAGAGCCACAGACACTGGGGTGTACCCCACGCCAGAGCCCCCCTGCCCTGTGCCTATAAGCAGTCCCCTGCCATCCTCTGCTTCCCACCCAAGCACAATCTTTCACCCCAACACATCCCGATCAACTCATACGCAGGAGGGAGGTTATCGCTCCTGACCAAACTCCTCCACTCCCACACCTTCTGAAGTGCAAATCTCCAAAGCTATCCTTCCAACATCTCTCTCCTCCAAGGCATGAGTCCCCCCAAAAGCCCACTTTTTCTTTGACAGCAACTCCTTTGAGAAAGAAAGGGTGGTTTCTGCCTCAAAGCACACCCAGCTGGCTCGTCCCATCCATCCTGGCCAATTGAGTTCGCTAGACATTCAGCAGCCCAATGCTTCTCAGAGAAAAAGTGGTGCTGTCAAGAACTGCAACAAGGGAAATTGCTCTGCTAGAAAAACCTGGCAGCACAAGTAGCCGAGGAGCTCACAAAGCCAAGCTGAGAGGAAGAGGGAGCTAACCGAGAAACTGGTGAGCTCTGGGAAAAAGCTTCCACCCCCATTTTGCCACTGGAAATCCCTTCCAGCAGGAAACATATCAGCAAGAGCTGCCTGGGACTCAGCTTGGAGAAGGATGGAGACTGGGGGAACAGACTCGGTCTATTCCCCAAAAAACCTTTTGCAAAGCCAGTTGCAACAACGCACAAAGGGTAGAGACTTTATCCACGCAGAACCAGACTGAGGACACCAGCTCCTTGGATAGCCCCCTTCATCGCACCTGCAGGCAGAAGGGAACAGCCAGAACGATGTTATTTCTCACAGTCATTCCCCCCAAAATCACCATTCCCTTTAACCCTCCCCCTCCTTGAGAAATACAGGGAGCTCAAAACCTCCAGCACCATCAAGTGCTCCAGGCACAGCCACGGCACAGAGGGAAGCGGCTTTCATCAGGCCGGCAGACACAGCATCATTTCGCTGGGTAGCTGGATGTGGTTGACTTGGCTTCGCTCTCTCCCAGGAAATGATTGTGATTGTCAGAGGAGATTGGTATATGATTATTAATAACAACACCACAAGGAAAAATAGAAGGCAATCAGCTGAGCGGGGCCGGGAGAGGAAGCGGGGAGGGTTTGCAGCGTTAGCGCTGGATCCTGCTCGATGGCCGGCAGGGCTGCCAGGACCTTGCTACATGTGTTAGGCTGTAACGCAACTTCATTTTGCTTTTTCCAATGAACAAATTCCCCAGATGCCACGCACAGCCAGTTAATAAACAGCCGGAGCAGAGAGGAATAAAGAAGCGCCGGCAATGGAGACGGGGTTTGAACAGGTGATTTGCAGAGAGCAAGTAGCAGAGAGGGAAAACTGGTAGAAGTTGCTCAAGAGAAGCGTTCTTATACCGAAATTGGGCATAAGAGGGCACATGAAGTGGTCGGAAGGAGCTCAAAGCTAGATTTCAGGTCACCACCTATCGCTTGCATAAAAAGAAAACACACATGCAGCCTCATTAGCCCTCTAAAAGCCAGAAGGGCTATGTTTTTAGAGGGACTGCAGAGGTTTCTAGTGCACGAGACACTGCACGTTTCATGGTTGCGAGTACAAAGACAGGAAACAGAGGTGCTTTGGCTTCTCTGCTCGCTCGGGCGCCCAGGCAGAGGAACCTGGGCAGCTCTGCAGCCTCCGGGTCACAGCCGCTCACTCGAAGCCATTCCCTGCCTGCTTATCTCCCAAAGGCAGGGAGAGGTCTGTCCCTGCGGGGCTATCGCGGCCATGCCCCAGCCTGTAACACACTCACCTCTGCACCCTCCCTCGGCCCCAAAACCATCCCTCATCCTGCATGTGGAGGTCCCACGTTAAATCACTAGCCCAAGATCAGTGCTGGGGGGCTTGCAGCACAAGGCGGCGATGCACAGCATGCACCAAGTCTCAGCTCAAAGCCTTCACCCCCAAAACATCCCCCTTCCTGCTCTCCCCACGCCCTCTATTTCCCAGAAAATCACCCCCATGACTTGACATCGGCACTAGAATTTTGATTTTATGCTGTATTTGAGTCAGAACACCTTCCGATAACAGCAGACAGGCCCCCGACAAAGCAAATTAAACCCTTGGCCGAATGGGCGCGAACCTCTCCCCTCCGCTCCTCTCACAGCGGAGAGATGGCTGCAAGGGAAGAGGAGGAAGAGGAGGAGGAGGAAGGCAGCTCGCTCTGCGCTGCCTTACAGCCTCCCCGGGGAAGGGAGGCAGGCTGCCAGGCAGGGGGGGCGCAGGTCTTCAGCCTGTAACTGTGCAAACACTAATGCTGCAAAAGCTAATTTTACAGAGTTCCACTCTGCGGACTCCTCTTTGTCCCAGGATTCCTCAGCCTGGGAGATTAGCAGTTCAGAGATGGCGAAAAAGAAGTTATTTTAAAATTCAGCATAAACTCGCTCAGACTCAATGAACAAGTCGGTTTGGGAGGGTGGGGACGGGCACAGGAGGGAGGGCTCAAATAAATGAGAAATAATTGAAAGACTAGGAAGAAGAAAGAGCATATCTCCCACCCTAGAAAGCTCAATATTTGCTTTCATTTTTATTCTTGTCTTCATGCCTCTTTGCAGCTTACTTTCTACCCTTTCCAAGCTTTTCCTGGTCTCCAAACAACATTCCTGTCCCTGGCTGTGTTTAACTCCCTGTCCACCAACCTCCAACTATACTGGGTATTTGCTACCACGCCACTCTCTGACAGTTTTCCTGAGCCCATCGCTGGGACGAGGCCATCCAGCCTGCACAAGAAATCCCTGCAGTGAGGATCTCATCTTCTGCAGGCTCCTCCAATCCCCACCACCAACCCCATCAGTACCTACTTGGACCTCACAGACACTACATCCTCACATTCCCACTTCTGGTACATTTATCCTTGCGATGTGTTGGAGAGAGATGGAAGGAACTGCTGTGGGAGCAAGACAAGAAGTTAAAAACCACAGCTCCCTGAAGGAAGCCGTGTGTGATGCCCCGTGCCTGAGCTCTCCACAGAACACCTTGGGACTACAGCACACGTGGAGCTTGAATCCTCGTCGCAAATGAAGAAGGCAAGTGCCTACAGCAGCTCACACCCATCCAGCCTGCACGAGCGAGGCTGTACCCACACGTGCACGTGCTTCCAAGCAAAGGAAAGACAACAGAGAAATGGCTTCAGCAGGAGTTCATTACGCTTGTTTATCTTCATTTTGCCTGTAACAGATGAACAGCATAATGGCTTTGGCTTTCCTGGATGCCACAAACCCAGAAACATCCTAATGAAAAATAAATGTATTTACAGGGAGACGTCAAAACAGCCCAAGACAAGGCAAAGTAATGTGCCTGCGTTGGGAGCGAGTGCTTTTATTTCATCGCCCCTCCATGGCCTTCAAGCAGATCACGCAGCGGAGAGAGATAAATATTTTAAATAGCGACACTTCAGCGGTGCACGGTTGTGCAAGACAGGGAATAATTAGAAAATAAATTACTTTTTTTTTTAGCACAGTAATTCTAAATGTTGAATGAATTAGATTACTTGACAAACTCCAGACCCGTTTCAGCATCGAGGGTCCTATCCAAGGAGACACAGGAAACCTGGCCTTCAAAAGGAAGCCAAAATACAAATAAATGCAGCTTAGAGAAAGTGTTTAAGATCTGCCTGGCAACCTCCATAAATCTAAAAGATGGAAGGTTTCTCCTGGCCTCACACCAGCAGTTTGGCCTAAAAATAGGTTAATCTTCCCCAGAGCAAAGGAGCCATCACCAACACAACACACTGACTGCGCGCACGTACCTCCTGCCCCCCGCGACCACACGCCGCTGCCCTGGGCGGGCACAGCCACACAAAGGCTGTTGAACTTCTTAATTAATAGCCAAATCCCCTTTCTTAATCCACCCCGTGGAAGTTCACGGCACTGCCGTCAGCCGACCTGCTGCACGGAGCAAGGAGAGTTGGTGTGATTACTTTGGAACAGTCTCTCCTTGCTCCGTTTTCTGGAAGACCATTTGCGTAGATGCAAATGTGTTTTCCCCCAATCCTGATTAATTATACAAATGTATGGCTATACAGGTTGTGATGAATATGCACGCGCGCACTTTATTGTTGTGCTGACAGGGCGTACTGCTTATTTGGGGAAAATAGTGAGATCTTCACTTGCTCCAGTAAAGAGGATTATATAATCTCTCCTCCCCTGTCCCCTCTTCTCTTTGATTTCTGATTTAACCTGTTGGATCGTTTTATACCTGAATCACGCAGACATATGGAGACAGTCACTTATAAACTTCTGAAAACCAGGGCTGGGATGCTTCTAGGGAAAAGCCATTGACATTCTGGGAAACGGTGCGTTGGTCTGCGTCTTCCTGATGGCGCTGTGTGGGCTACACAAGCACAAACCTGCCTCCCGCACAGGCACACACCCCAGACATTGCTGCTTAATTCAAGTTAATTGCTAAAGGACCCACTGAGAAAGCTAAAAAGCCAGGGGCAATTTTACCCACCAGAAGCTTTCACTTACAATAAATATATGTTAAAATAGAGCTAAATGGAAAGAGTGCTTACCAATTTAAACATGAGAAAACCCCTACAAATCCTAAGAAGTTGTCATTAGTCCCGAAAAAAAAGCATTATAAAGCAGAGCTGACATATCAGTAATTTTGGATTAAATATTTAAAAGCATCTGTGCAAGAACAGGCATGATAAAATCAGGAAATTTGATGTTTTTACACTAGACTGGAAAGAGAAGCTAGCAATGCCTACAACCTGAAATGCACAATGAAACCATCCAAAGATTAAACTGTGTGGTAGTTACGTAATGTTAGACTTTTTAAAAAACATATTATGTTTTGAAATGCTATTTAACTTGGGTTCTTAAACCTTAATCATGATTGTTATGGTTTTTGCTTAATACTATTAAAAGAAGGGAGGGTAGAAACTTTCAGCATTAAGCTAATGATGAAGTAACCACAGTTAATTTAAAAAAAATTAAAAAAAATAGAACTCTCACATGATTCAATGAATTCTAACAAGAGTAGACAAATGGTACTAGCTTGTGAGAGGGCAGAATTGAGATTTGTTTTTATCCAAGAACTCATTAGCCTAACAGAATTATACATCATAACGGGCATTCTTAATTGTGCAAATCCTGGGCTTAGAACTGACCGTTGGAGCTGCACTTCTCTGTTCAGATTGCACTGATGTGAGCTCTGAACCATCACTCACCTTGGCACAATAATTCCCTGAAGAATATTCTTTGTTTTCAAAATGATTAAAAAAAAACTTAAAAAAAAAAAAAAGGAATCAAGTAGCCCAAGGAGGAATTGGCAATGCAATATTTGTTAGCACTTTGAAGTTAAGCATCAATCTCAAGCCATTTAAAAAAATGCTTTTAAAAGCAAAGCTAGTAACACATAAAAGCCGGGGGAACAACAGCATAAAAGCTGAATTTGCAGCTGTTTTGTACCACTAGAGCAGCTGAAGTGAACTCATGAATCTGGCCTTTAATTTGTAATTGATTTTATGACTTCGCAGCGAGCGCGGGAACACAGGTCTCTATGTAGGAGGAGACCAGGGAGAGATCAGTCCTGGAGACTCGGCAGGTTTGTGTTCTCCAAGCCCCCGAGGGCCGGCGCTGTGGCACGCAGTGGGGCACAGCACCTCCACCTTGAAGGATGATGGGTCTACCACCGTACACATAATCACGGCACACACCTTGTCTGCATCAGCCACGGGTCCTTAGAACAAAAGCACTGCACCCAAGTTACCCGCAGAGAGGTCTACGGGAACGTTAGACCCTGCTTTGTAGGTGCTGTGCTGCGGACTTAACTGCGTTGTACCCGAGTAATTAGATACAACAACCTTTAATAATTTAACCAAAGTATGACCTGGTTGCCTCAAATACAGCCTGTACCAAGCTTTCAGTTACAGCTATGGAAAATTTGTCTTCATTACCTTGCTGTTGTTATCATTTGGAACACAGAAAAAAAAAAAAAAGACAAATTCCTGAAAGGACCTGATAACTAATAATCAATCTTGTTCAGATTTGCCTTTAGACTTTCAGAAAATTCCTTCACTCATAGTCCTACGTACTACAAACTTGGATGCTGGGCTATATTTTCACATTAAACAGACTATGAACTTAGATTTTAAATGAAATAGTTCTAATTTCCCATAGTTTTGGTACAAGGGATCACCACCTGTAGCTGTTGGCTAAATCTTTGTACTGAGTGGGTGAAATCAATGCTGTACAGCTGGCAACTAAAGTGCCAAAAATTATTATTTAATATGCATTTATTATTTTTATAAGTCACCATCGGCCTTCAGTCCCTGGTGCTAGGCGCAGAGCCTACCATTAAGACACAGTAAGAGAGATGGTCCTACTGGCATCTGTCAGCCACCCCAGGTTTGTCTGAGCTGGCGGGTGCTTCGTTCAGGACACAGGGAATGCCTGGGAAAGCTGCTCGGCTTCCTTTTGCTTTAAACGAGGGAGGTATAAATATAGAAGCCTTGGAAAGGTGCCTCGAGTTTACTGCATTGCAATTGCCATAACAATTGGATTATGATCCTTATTTATCCTCGTTGACAAAGTAATTGAGTTTGGTCAGCTGGATCTTCCTCTTCCCTTCCTCGGGGACGGCAGATGGGTGACGCAGCCCCAGGCGTCCCGGGGAAGCAGCAAAGATCCAGCTCTGGCTGACACCCAGCGATCTCCAGGGCCCTTCCTGGGACAGTTTGGACCATGCCGTTGATCCACCACTTGCACGAGTCCCTCCGGCTGCAGAAGTTACAGCTGTGAGCTGTAACTCGGAAAAGGTAGCAGAAGAGATACAAGAATGATTCCCCTGCACACCGTCCACGTAACACAGACCCATCCTGGGTGCTACACCCGTCTGTTCAGCTGGAGCGAACACAAAGTCAGAGATGAAGAGAGTCCCCCCCACCTCTTAGTTCACTCAGTGCCATGGAATTCCTCTGACCGGTCTAAAAGCTATCTTGCTTTTCTAGACAAATGGCCTGACAGGCAGGAGAGCTCTAGATGACAAATAAAAGAAATTATCTGCCACCAGAAACATTGGAGTTGCATGTATAATGGGTGGGGGGGGCATAGGGGTGAAGATGAGTTTTGGGGTGGCAGAAGTAGGCAGAGATTTAAACAAGAATTCTAATATTACCCTTAAAGAAGACTTGTTCTGCCATGGTTTAGGGTTCCTCAATATTTGACCAAATCATTTCTAGGTAAATTCAAAGCATGGGGAAAGAGAAAAAAAAAAAAGCAGGGAAAAGCAATGACAACTGTGATCAAGCGGTAATAGAATCACAGAATGGTTATACCTGGAAGGGACCTTTAAAGATTATCTAGTTCCAACCAATTATCTAGTCCAGGGACACCTCCCACTAGACCAGGTTGCTCAAAGTCCCATCCAGCCTGGCCTTGAACACCTCTAGGGATGGGGCATCCACAACCCAACAGTCTCCACCATGAGGTGTTACTCTATTATGGTATCATCTATATATTAGAAGAGATGCAAAGGTGGAGAAGTAGGAGTAACAGGACCCCTAAAACACCTCCAGACATCTCAAAGCATCAAGATGCCGCTTGATAACAGCTAGTGTCAGGACAGGAGAGGTTAGTAACAAACTGGAAAGATTCGCTGGGGAATTCTGCCAGTGCCACATGCAACAAGCTTGAAACTGTAGCTACTGTAGTTGAATTCCTAAGTATCTGTTGGACAACAGACGTATCTGAACAGGAGACACCACTGAGAATCAGAGGATACTGAGGCAGCCATTGCTGTACCGCTCCTCTCCCCTTCTGCTCCCAACGCCGCAAATACCATGAGCGGGAACTGCAACTGCAATTTGAAGTACCCTCAGCTCACAGGCACAACACTCATAGAAGGACATCTGAGGGAGAAGACAAACAAAAAACTGCTCTAAGGAGTAAGAAAGAAACTAGGAGGAACACTACGCATTTGGAAGAGAATAGATTTACAACTATTGCAAGACCATAGCGAAATAGATGGAAGGAAAGAAGTACGGTAAATATTCTACAGCACATACAAGCAGCCCTAGAGATGTACCAGGACAAATAGAGAGGAAGAAATTATTACATATAGCTAACAGAGATCCACATTAGGTATGGTATTACAAGAAAGATTACCTCCGTCAAAGCCAACCCCTGGAGACCTTCTTAGGCTAATGTTTGTCCTCAACAGCTGCTCTTAAGGTCCTTATGAAACAGGGACACCTTTTATTACAGCACTGATTTCTCTTCTGCTCAGTCTTTCATGAGAAAAATAACCAAAACAGAAGCAGACCTCAACACCTTGAAGCAGCTTGAGCCTTAAACCCCTATTTAGAAGCTTTTGGGGGGGTGCGGGGAAAGACTATTTAAGTGAGCTCACATGTGATTTTTTCCAAGGTTTGCTGGATCTCTATGAAGAGGGTTATAATAGCACACGAAAAGCTGAAACTAGAAGTCTGCCAAAAGGTACTTTTCTATGAATACTAGTGAAGTAGTGCAAAGCCCTGTTGTGCCCAAAGTTTTTCTTTACTTTCTGTTCAGGCTAATTTCTACCTATTGAGCATCAACTTCAAAACATAAATTACAAAACACTCACGGCGTGCTTATTTTTTTTTGGTTTGCTTTTGAAAATAACCAACAGTGTGCAATTTGTCCCTCAATTTTTCTGTGGAGGGCGTTACTAACTTCCCTCACGCATTGAGGATTTCTGAATTCACGCTGGATGGTGGTCCAGGAGGACCACCATTGGAGGAAGTCCACCAATATATTTCTACAGCAGCATGATGCACAGAGGTCAAAGACCTAAAGGCTCGTAGAACAGGCTCAAGACAGAGCCAGGACCCAAGCGTGAATAGTCCCGACCAACTATTTCCAACAAATCAGCTCAAGTTTGTGCCCTGTCTGGACTAACTGAAACTTCACAGACCTACTGATCCAGAAATAAATTTTTTATTTGTCATGAAATCCTAAACCAAATGCCATGTGAGGAAAAAAGGTCAAAAATCAAGTGGGATGTATGAGTCCTCCAGATGCAAGTGGCTTACTTGGATAACGAACAGCCCAGAAAGCTCCATGGCATTCTCACACCATAGCAACGCTCAGATGAATGTTTCTGTCTGCCTCATTACAGCAATAATAGGAAAGTCACCACGTGGTTCTTCTCTTCAGTCTATTGCAAGGGTTAAAGCCAACCACAAAGTTTAGACTGGGATGTTAAGGGCCGTTCAGGTGACAAGTTTTTATGTTCATTTCAAATTTGGGCATGAGCACAAATATTATACTCTGTAATAACAATAGTTTATAATTAATTGATTTTTTTTCTCTATAGTAATTTCCCTTGAAAAACAATATTTGCTTTCTGATGAAATATGTAGACATGTGCACTGTAACTATCATTGGTTCCCATAAAACAGTAATCCAGCACGGAATACAGAATTTACAATTTAACAGGGACTTACACTTCTTTAAGGTTTTTGGTTTTGGTTTGGTTTTGCTTTTTTAAACCAGTCAATGAGCCATTTCTAAATGAAACAAATCTTGTTAACGAGAAACTTATGTTGGAGGGAAAAAAAAAAATACCCTGCCCTTCTGGATTTGAATATGAACATGCTTCTCTTTCGTGGATATCCCTCCAGTTCTTCCTCATCCATTTTCAAAAGGATTCATGCACGTGCTTGCACTCTGGAAATGCTAAGAGCACATTTAACTGGAGGATGGACAACTAATATCGCCATCAATATCTATAAACCCAGCAATTTTGCTAAATCAAACCTCCAGCCCTAAAGCATTGTTGTGGGTTGTTTTTTTTTTTTTATCACAGGGACCACCAAGTATTTTTATTCTGTTCAACACAGAGGTGCCGAGTGGTTTTCCTTCCACTGAAGCACAGCGTGTAAAATAAACCAGTGGAGAGAGGACTCGATGGATTATCAGGCCAATCTACCTAAATTCTTACCCGAGCCTTTCCTCCTGCTTTGTTTTGGACTTGGTCAAGTGACTGCAGGAGATCCCACGTACAGAGGGCTGCAACTGAGGCACCAGAAAGAGTTCCTGTGCATATGGCATTACAGCATATTGCCAGAGCAAACCAGCTGCTGAAGTGAAGAATTCAGCTTTGCTCCTACCACCCGTTTGAAAGTTATTTGCAGATGGATTTTTTTACAGGTTTGTTTATTATTCAAAATCATACAACACGCTGCTTTTGCCAATACTTCAGCTTCTCCCTATTGCAGAGTATGGATCCTGGATACTCATGAGCTGAGTGACGAGGCTTTGGAGATGCCCTTTGTGGTATCATGTAAGACCATCTCTGCCACCTGGCTGAAGAAATCCAAAGCTGACACATTGGTCTTGCCAAAAAAAACCCCAAACAACCAAAAAACCCCAAGAAAACAAAACAAAATCCCCTTCACGCTTCACATGAGGCAACCACAAGCGGACGCTGATAAGATCAACCTGTAGCTTTATTCAGACAAGTGGAGCTTGTTCAAGTAAGTGCACAGACAAATACATTCAATGTTAACTGTCAAAATGTTGGGGCATCACAAATTCAAGCATCCAACTTCCTCCCCTGCCAGCACAGCAGTGCCACTTGGGAGAAAGCCCATAGTCAAATAGAAATACAGTATCTGCAGTAAAATACATACAAAATTACCGGGAAAGTAATTGCTTTTGGTATAAATGGTCTTCTTCAAAGTTTTCTCTAGCATAGAAGTCCCTTCAAAAAGAACAAGAATAAATTTACTGCATGTGAATTTATTCAAAGCTAGTAGATTCAGTA
The DNA here is from genome assembly GCA_028565335.1 of Limnodromus scolopaceus. NCBI lineage: Eukaryota > Metazoa > Chordata > Aves > Charadriiformes > Scolopacidae > Limnodromus > Limnodromus scolopaceus. The sequence goes on from JAOXNO010000003.1 coordinate 18,422,243, forward strand.
TAATGAAATCCTCCTAAGTAAATATCTGATAAAGAAGCAAACACTTAGCACTTGACCCCAGGAGCTGGGATTTCTTGACACACGGCTGCAATGCAAAGCAGCAGGAACCTCAGGACTGCTGGCACAGAGGAGTCAAGCAAGGAAAATCTCAAACAGAGGGCTCCACTCCTGGGGGGCACAGAGGCAGATGGCACGGTGCACAGAGCCACACAGGGACCTGGGCAGCCCACACCTTGGTTCCCAAACTGACTGAAGCTACCAGTGCTACCAGAAGATGTTCTCTGGGGGGGACTCTGAAAGCCCCCTCCTAACTCACAAGGCCGTGCCCTTCCTTTGCCAAGGGCCATGAGAGACCCTGCATGCATCTAGAATGATGTGTTTTGCTGAGTTTTCCCCAGACTTCTCTGTCTTGGATGTGAACAGCAGCACAATTTGGTTTTCCCTACACAGTCAGATGCTCCTTGAGATAAGAGCTTTATTACTGTGTTAAATAAAAGAGGAAAAGAAGGTGTCATTCAGTTGCATCAAAGGATCTTCACTCCCGTGACACTTAAACCTCGTAGAGAGCATTGCCTCTCTGTCACCAGACATCCCACAGGCTCAGGAGCTGAAGGGCATTGGTGCCCTGCAAGGCTAAGTGCCCTACTCGGCCATTCAGTGGGCTACCTTGTCCTTAGGGTGGGATGCCCTCTGCCACGGGTCCTCCCACGTCCTAACTTCATGGTGTGCCACTGCTCATACAACAAACACTGACGGAGTCCTGGTGGTTACAGTGATAGCTGGGGTGACAAACTCTGCTCCTGCAGAAGTAACAGAGACCAAGGGCCAAACCCATGGTGACCACTTCCATTGTACGTATGATGTGTCATAGAAGATGAAATACAAAAGCTGTCTGAATTCATGTTATCTCTGCATACAGCATGTCACTTAATTGCCCAGAAAAGCCTCTCAGAGAAGCATATGGGAAGTTTTCCCATGAAAAATGACACTGCTCAAAGTCTTCTCTAGCTAGAAACCACTCGACAGTATCTATCACTACTGACATCTGGGACAGAAGCTCCAAAGCAGTTAATTTACAATTTTAGCTAGAGTCAGTTTCCTATAGACATCGATATCCAAAGTAGATAATTGTTATGCCAGAAAGCAGACTCATTAGAAGAGGAAAAAGGTAACGAAGAAACCCATGCAGTAATTCCAGAAAGCAGTGCTGCCATTCGCGCATCAACTCTGCCAGCACGCAGGTCACAGTCCTTGTTGGTGCAAACCTTTGACCACCCCGTCCATATGAATATCCCCTCTCTGACCCTCCTCTTGACTGCTGGTGCCCATTTATCTCCCTCCACACGCGCTCACATCAGACAGATGGGATGGTGCATGGAAGCACCGCTCTGCCATGGACCACGTGTGCGAATGTTTCTCCTACAGTACCCAGACCCACCCAAGGTGCATTTAGGACCGCTGATGACCCCCTCCTCGGCCTCCCACATTACTGGACTTTTAAGGCAATGCTTCTAACAAGGTATTCTACAAGATACTGAATTCTTCTACAAGCTATTCACACCTAACCACCAAGACAAGCCCCCAGCTAGGTTACAAGCCAGAAAAATAAAGCCTGTGCACGTATCTGTTGGTACAACTGCAGATCACCTTTAGCACTGAGCTCAGCTTCTCAGCTGCACTAATTAATTGCTTAAGGAGTTCTCACCGTCTCCCCGTGACGCAGAGCGAGCAGCCATTCACACTCCTCCACTCGCTGCCGCAGTCACGTTACCTGCTCTGTCTCAAGGACCTCCTAAGGCTGGTCTCCCCATCTGTCCCTCTTACAGGCACCACGCGCCCCTGCTCCGTCTCTGCAAGCAGTAGCTGTAAAGAGCCAATTCACAGCAAGACTTCAGAAGCATGTGCTTCCTCTGTCCTCATTGCTTCCCCACCTCTGCCAGCCCCAGCAATTAGCAGGAGCTTCAGTCCACCTGCAGAGTTTCTAACCATACGGAGGGTCGAGGGGCAGGGCTGGTTCCTTAGCCTGGTGTCCCACCTCTGTTTGACACTTGCAGCTGCTGAGAACACACACAAGGACCTCCTGCCAAACACACAGCTTCCCCCAGATACTCTTCACTGAATTCAGAGTGCTCACCCCTACCGTACCCATATAAATCTTGTAGTGATGGACAACAGAAAAAAAAAACACCTGCTAAAACACCCAAAATCTGCTGCAATTCAGCCGTGGAGGGACTGAATAACTCCATTACATCATTTGCCTGTGAATCCTTTTCCCAATCCTTTCCAGTGGCTCCAGTCCTCTTTCCAGTCCACGAGGCGAGGACATACAATAACCCTAATCCTACAGGCTAAAAGTACACAGTTTCCCCCTACTAACACCATTCCTGGGGATGCCCACACCTGTAAAAAGATTCCACAGCCCTATCAAGCAGGGCACGGTCCAGAAATCCCATGCCAGTCCACAGGCTGGCAGGTGGACACCCCATGTAAATAAAACTACAAACAACCCTATTTTGTGACGGCACGCGGGCAGTAACCACCAGCTTTTGCTTAAAAACTGCTACCCTCGTTTCCCAGTCTTGCCTTCAGAGCCGTGTGAAGAACACTGCTCATTATTTTTTTTAAAGGTGAACCAACACTAATTCAAACGACGGTAACTTGATGTCTCCCATCAGCAATTCTGCACAGAGCAGAGCAGTGACCTCCAGCCAGCGGCCGACTGAAGGGTATCCACGTTGCTGTAGGCACAGGCACAGCCGGGGCAATGCACTGTAGCACCCCTTTCACGTATATAGGTACCTCCTTCTGCCAAGGGGAATGGTTGTAACTTGCACTGGGTACCAGCATATGTTTTAGAAACGAATCAGATTGTAACCAATATGTTAGGAAGACAGGCCAGACTCCTGGAAGAGCAGGGCTAGGAGATGGTTTCTGCTAGCAGAGTGCTTTCAGTTTGAGGTTTGCATTGAAGTTGTTATATCTACAGCTGTGATGAAGGAGCCTTCCTTAATACTGTTTTGCCTTAGCAGGAGAAGCCTGATTCCTTATTGAGTTGTGTAAGCAGAGAGGCCAGGTCTAGAAGCGCCAAAAAAACCCCCCTGCAATTCCCTACCCTCCTTCGGGATGCGGCAGGTCAAGGTGGAAGTACAATGGCAAGTACATTTGCCCTGATGCTGCATTTGCTCTGTGGGTAACCAGAGACCATCTACTCCCCGGGCTGTCATTCTGGCATCTTTCATGACCACTAAACTCTCTTTCAAAAGAAAAAGGAGGTTTTATTAGAAAGTTAGCGGACAATCCAAATGTCAGAATGAAAAATCCAGAGGAAGGTTAAGGATTTTTTTTATTTTATTTTTTTTGATACAGCCGCACTGGAGGTGAATGAACACCAGAACGTTTTGATTTCCTGCCCGGTTTCAATAAATGTTGCACTCCCAGGCACCCAAGGGACTGCTGTGGTTTGTCAAAACCAATTAATTTTCTTCCACAGAATGCTTCAGGCACCTCAAAATGCCGTGCGAGAGCTAGCACACATCTAAGGAGGAGGGAAAGCTAGCAATCAACTGCTGCTCCGGCTCCGCATCAGGAGCTCAGCCCTCCAAACTCGCACCAACAGCGGAGGCAAGGCAAGAAGGCAGGCACATCACCTGGTCACGGGAGGGAGCTGGGGGCAGAGCCAAAGAGAAAATACCACGTGTTATAAACCCCGTGAATATAGACAAGAAGCTGCTACTTGTGAAACATGCCAGAAATAAGTTTCCTAAGGGAGAATTCAAAGCGGAAAGTTTGGCTCTCTCACTTGTACTTCCCAGGATCCATCGCTCAGCGCTAACAGGTGCAGTAATGAGCCTGAAGTGACAAAACGAACAGTTTTCATTAAGATTAAGGCTTAGAGTCGGGATTCACAGGTTCCCTCTCCAGCCCTCCGTCAGGCTCACTGTTGAGAATAAGGATTTCCCTTGCTTGAGACTCAATTTACCTACTTACAGTGGACAGACTAATGTTTTCCTTCTCTTCTGTATTGAGATGTGAGAGCAAACTTGTTTGCAAGTAATTTTAATAATCAGCCATGAAATGCACTAGATGTAAGCATGGTATTATCGTGCTATGATTTCTTTTTCAATGAACACCAAGACACTGAGAGCTTAAGAACCCATTGGAGCTACCATTTATACTCAGAATCAGACATACACAGTACTGATGCTATGAATACCCTATGTATACACCTCATCTCAAATAATTATCACTGGATCCTTTCCCCTTTACAAAAGGCAGGGATGGAGATGGATGTTTGCCTTCCATGCTCTGCAAAAGGGGCAGAAGACAAAAGCTTGATTTTTAAACAACTTGTCTTGAGTACCGTGAGGTCACAGGCAAATCCCTGCTAGAGATGGAAATGGAAGCACCAGCTGATGCTCCCAGCAAGAACTATGGCAAGGCCCAGCCTACTCACAACGCCCAGGGAACTGGGAACCAGGGCTCCTTTAAAGATCCCAGGTCCCTAATCTCAGGTCCTGTGTCATCCTTGCTGGACCATTGACAAAAACAGAAACAAAGAACTTCCAAAATTTAAAATGACAGCATACTGAGCAGTGAAGTGAGCTTTACAGTGTAACAAATCTTTAGAAGAACAAGGAATAAATCCGCCTTTCTTTCTTTTTCTGTTCACCAACCACGGTATCTTCAATGACCTACTTGTTTTTAAAAGTAATCCAACATTTACCATTACAATCTTCTTTGCTCCTCAAGTCACATAAACCCCCTGCCGTCTCCTCCTTCTCTATTTACCTGGCCTTACAGTCACAGCAGGGAACTGAAAATCTGCTCCCTGCCTCCTAGCTACAAGCAAAGGCTTCACTTGGCCATCCAACAGCTGGTAACTAATGTTGCTGCTTAAACAATCCCTAGAGTGACACACACAAACATCTAGATCCTGCTACTAATCCAAGACACATCGCCCAGACGTTTAGAAAACTGCCCTGCTAGAAATAGCCATGTCTCTCATTCCCAGCATCTCTTCACACAAGCAAATCTCATGTTTGATTCAGACAGGATTTTTCTCAGTGCTCTTACTTACTATTTAATATTTATACTATGGTCAGTATCCAAACAGCACGATGCTATTGGTTACGGTAGGTGCTGAACAAACACATACTAAATCTGTCTTGGATGCTTACAGGTGTGAAAGGTCAGTTAGAAAAGGGGAAAAAAAATCAATAAAATCTGAAGCCCAATGAAATAACTGAATCACAAGGACCAGACACAAATATAATGAAACAGAAATCCTCCAAAATATATCAAATCAAAGAGGTGATGGTCCATGTGCATCATTTGGCACTGACCAGCCCAAGAACAACAGAAGGGAGAGGAGAATTCATAACCATTAGCATCACCTTCCTGCTACATTTCTTCCTGAGCCTGTTGATCTTCCATTTTCCCTTCATTCCCTCTGCTCTGGATATGACCTCTCAAACTACAAGAGCACCTGGCTTATCTGTAAGACATGAAAGAACGTGGAGTTTTTCAAGCTCATTGTCCGCAGCATTGGCCAAGTAAGCTGCAAAGGATACAAGTGTTGGAAAGCTACAGATCCCTGAAGGTTACCAACATCTGGAGTCTCCCAAGAAGCAGTTCCTCCCAGAAGCAGAGCCATCTCTTCCAATAAAGCAACAGCAAACCACAGCTTTAACCATAGCACAGGTCCTCAGTCTTTCAGCAAATCTCTCCAATATAAGCAGATCATCTGGACTTCAGTGAGGAAGGCAAGGCTGAGCTAATACCAGCATCCACTCTCGCTCCTTCCCTTACAATAATATTTTAACTCTAAATAATTAAAAGGAAGTAAGTACCTATAAAGCCAGCAGAATCATTGCAGGCCAATAGGTCAGCATGGCTGGGTGTTTGAAATAAGCAGTCCATTCAAGTTATCCACATCAGATGTCAAAGGTGATCTGTTGTAATGAGAAACGATAAATACGCTCACTTAACATGCAAGCTTGCAGCTGCAGTCTACCAGGTTGAAGCCACACTAGAACATAAAAACCACAACTGTGCCCTTGAGAAGTCACCTCCACCGTGTTCTCCCCACCTTCCCAAGCCCTCCTGCATCTCCACGTGCAGAACAAAGGAGATGTGACACATCTTATTGCTTCCTCCACACAATAGCCCCGAGTATCTAACAACAGCTTCCTGCTTTAAACCTTTTAGTCCGGCCGTGTATTTCAGCGCTGCCAGTTGCCGGCTCCTCCACGGCCCAGTATCGGGAAGCAACTGATCCGCCACCAGGATTCGGTAGTGTCTGATACCAAGCATTTCCTTGGCAAACCTGCCAGGAAGAGAAATGCAAGCTCCACAGCCTGCAGCATTTCAAGTTGAGGGGGCACTTACAGCCTATAAATGGTATTTCAAATCTGAAGCTATGATGGAATACATAGACTTATTTTCGATTGTTTTGTATCTTGATCAGCAACAGAGTTGCTTTTCCGGTTACCAGCTCTGCTCACAGGAGACTGAATCCCAGGATATATCAATTCCCCTGTGAACGTAAAGGAAAAGAACCATCTGGAGAGAATAATAAAACAATTAACTTTCCATTAAAGAATAATCTATGTATGTTTTTAAGGAGGCAAACTTTAGTGATCTCCACCTAATTATTCATCCCACATTCTGGCAGGGTTGCTTTGGATTTTGTCTTGCTTTGTTTTTAAACTCAGTCTGAAGGTAACAGTTCAAGCTGGAACGGACGTGGGGACCACACGGGCTCCTCCAGTCGGGGGCAGGACCACGGGGCTGAGCGAGGTTTCCAGAAACATCAACCAAGGTCTCACGGCTCCCATTGATTCACGTGGCTGTGCAATGGCAACACCATTAATTGCAAGAGTTTCACTGAATATTCCCGAGGATCGTACAAACCTGGCTGTTGACTGGTTTGGTACATCAGCTATGTTTTTGGACACGAAGCGCAGCCCACTCAGGCGATGCGTGCACCTGAACATCAGTCTGCTGAAAGCTGAGCTCATTTAACTTGTTGCTGGCAGCAATATAAATCAGAAACGACTGCGTAAAACTCGACGGCCATCCCCTCTGATCTTGCTAACTCACCAACTGGCTGCAAGCGTATTATCTTTACTAAGTAATTCTGTAAAGTGAAAAGGTTCAAAGCGAGGGCTGTAAGGACTATTACTGTGCCTGTTACCCTTCCAAACACATCCCCCTAAGGGCCCGCTGGTTGTCCACGTGATGGAGAACAGTCCAGGCTGCACCACACGTTCGTTACGCACACTCACTCGGCTTAACCACCTGCCTCAGTTTCCCAGTGGATAACACTAATGAGCTAGTAAGTGTGCACGCCTGCGTTTCATTCCAGTTTACACAGCACTTTCCAGCCAAGGCTCTCAAACATTTGGAAAGGACCAAATATAGTTTAAGCTAAAATTAACTGGAACATAAATACCAGAAATCAGCCACTCGGATCACTCCTTTAGAAAACCTACCTGGGACTCTGGGCTTTCCAGCATGAGAACTCACACGCTAAAGAGCTGGTAAATAGTGAGACAGTGCCCAGGCAATCCTTTGCTACTATTTATTGACCGACTGATTGAGATTATGCTCTGTGACACAGTACAGGCTAGTTTACCCCTTCCCCTCTGCAAGCTGCTAAGTTTTATGATCTGAAAAAGTCATTTAAAAAAAACCCATAAACCTGGCACACAAACTAACAAACTAGTCACACCTGAGTCCTGCTGGAAAAATCCCTGCCTCAGCTTTCAAATGTTGCAGAACATTTTAATTCACAGCTTCTGCATAAATGGAGCAAGATTTGAGCCTAAGAGTCTAAGGCATTTTAGCCTCTGAGACTTCTAGCCTGCTCTTTCCCCACAACTGTAAAAGCCCATCTTTCTTGATGAAATATATATATATATATATATACACACACACATATATATATGCAGACCCCGATCTCTCAAAGCGGGGCTCCTGCATCTGCCAACAGGCTGTACACTGCATCGGCACAATGGCTCTGGTGCAGGATCTGCACCACCCACTGGAAAGGATTTAGCGAGGGGTGCTAACGTCACACACTGAGCAGCCACATACAGCTATAAATTATTCATACACATTACTCTAATTATGCAAATGTACTAAAAGCTGGAGCATATGTTTCCCTGACATCTCCCTGTACGGATGCAATATGGTTCTAGTAGGGAGAAAGAGTGAGAAGTAAGACGATGGGTGTAAGGGGACTAATGACAGCAGACAGTGGCTCGAGCAAAGGGTGGCAGAGGACCTTTCTCCTCCACCCAAGCCCCTGCAAGGCTGAGGACATTTAAATGCTCCTCCTTGATAATATATTGTTGGCTTTGCACTCGGTGCTGAACAGAGTGCTGAGGCTGCTGAACGGCCCAGGCAGATTAAAATAAACCCAAGCAGTTTGGAACAGGAATGTGTTTATCTGGCATCGCACACTTCCTCTTATCAAACATGAGGAGCAGGGGAGGGCACAGCGATGGTGTGCGGAAGCAGGCTGCGTGCACGCTGGTAGGAGAGGGGGAGGGAAAAGCTGGGGGAGAACTGCAAGGATCAGACAGATAATGCAAGAGCTTGGGAACCAAGAGGACGGAGCTGGGCATCACCTCAGTGGGGTACAGAGCCCATACTCTTGGTCAGCCCCCGGATGGGCACCAGCTGTTAGAAAACTCAATTAGGTCCTTCCTCCCTTGCAGCATTGGGAAGAAGGCAGGCGTTCAGCCCTGCTGTAGCATAAGCAGCTGGCTGTGTGTGTTGCCCGAGCCTTGGGCTCAAACTCCTTCTTGAAGCTCTTGTTGGGCACAGTGCAGGCACTGGGCATCACTGGCCTCCCACTCCAGAGACTGGGGCTGACTCCTCAGAAGGAAAAGGCACAGAGGCACTCTGCTATGGCGTTTTGAAGTCCAGACTGGGGATTATGGTACTGGATTGAATATCAGAAGGTTAGCATTTTATTCTCCCAACTCTGCCATATCTAAGGACCACATCCACTGTCCTTCTGTAAATGCCCAGTCCGCCCGACAGGGGCCTCTGGAAGCAGACATGCTCCTCAGACACTGCGTGCAGAGCACTGTGCAGGGGGGCTCCAATTCTCTAGCATCATTCATTTAAAATCCCATGAACACTTTCCAAATTCTCCAGCCCTACTGAATGACCAGGTGAGTGTTTCTATACCCAGAGAAAACAAAAGAGCAAATTAAACATCACCTAATACCACAGCTACTTGGAAGATCTGGGCAACGTTACTATTATGCCAGTAGTAACCTAAGATCAGAAAAGTTGAACAGAAAACCTCATGAGCTCCTTTGATAAGAGCATGTTTTACCTCCTAGTGCTGGCATTAAAGAGACTCTCTAGCTCTGTCCCAGCAGTCTGCTAAGGGATGCTCTCCCACAGCCACATGAAATACTTGGCGCTGCAGAGACCCCACCACAGGAGGGGTGCTAGTGCCTGAAGTAATATACAAGGTGGATGCCACTTCAGCTCTTCAGATCCAAGCCAAAACTCTGCTAGTATACTATTTTTAAAAAAAAAAAATAAAAAAAAAATCCAAGTCCTTGTTGGTGCCCAGCTCAACCACAGTTCCTCACCTGTGGCTGCCTCAACTCAAGGCTGGCCATGCTTTGAAAACAAGAAGTGATGTATCAGAGAAGCAGTGCTGAGCAGGAGGGGCAGACAGGCTGCACGGGAAGCTGCGAGGCGGACAGAGGTGGGGACACCTGCACAGATCCCGGTCACTCTGCCCCAAGCCCTGGCCAGCAGGATTTGTCCTTCCCTTTCACAAAAGACCAGATGAATGAACAGCAGCACTTCTGCCAGGCAGAGATGCCAAACTGGCAAAACAAAGCTGAGAAAACAGCACAAGATAACAAGCAAGAACAAAAGAGAGAGAAATTAAAAACCCACTGAAGTAAAATAAGACGTTGATTACAAGGACCAAGCCCAGCCACTTCTGCTCTGCCACTTTCAGCAAAGCCCTTGTGGGTAGCAGGCTGCATCACGAAAGGCACCCTCTCCCCTGGGCTCATCCTCCTTTCCCTGCAGCCCCACGTGTTGAGGACCAAGCACAGCTCACGCAGGGGCTCGCTGCCTGCCCAGCTCTGCCCACAAGCTGCTCACCACACCTCGCCTGGGCTCAGGTTTGGGGCCATCTGCACCTTTATGGATGGGGTGTTTCCTCACGGCTGAGGCCAGCAGCATTCATACCTTCCAGTCAAATGGTGGCGAGGCAGATCCAGAGGTTGTCTCTTGACTTCTATTTATCCTGCTTGAGAAGTCTATTTTCTTTAGATTAACACCATAACAAATACTTAAAGGGAGGGTGTCAGGAGGATGGGGCTGGTCTTTTCTCAGTGGTGCCCAGGGACAGGACAAGAGGA
>JAOXNO010000003.1:18436577-18453325 GCA_028565335.1 Limnodromus scolopaceus
GGTAGACCCGCTCTGGCGGGGGGGTTGGACTAGATGATCTCCAGAGGTCCCTTCCAACCCCATATGATTCTATGATAACCCTAACTTCAAATTATTCCATTTGAAAGCTGCTAGTCCACACAGCAGGGTTGGGAAGGGGAAAGAGGGTCTCACTGGGAAGGGGAAACAGAGAGTCTTAAAGACCCTTTGATCCACAAACCTAATAAACCATGACAAAGACATTCTGTAACTGCCCTAACCCAACCCCGAGCACTCCTGCCAGGAAAAGAGGAGGTCTGGCTTCTGCTGTACTCAAGCCTTGGTGCTAAGTCAGGGAGCAGGAGGCAGATGCCAGCATCAGTACAGGGTTTTGTTTTGTGCACTTGGAAACAGAAGCCAAACAAGAACTGCAGCTTCACTTGCAATGTATATTTAAGAACACAGAGCTTCCAACGGCTAGTTAAATTATCCTTTGAACGTTTCCTGCTTTGTCAACAGAAGTTTAAAATTAAAACACAAATTAAAGTACCTTCAGTCCCTGGAGGAAAGGTTAGTTGGATTGAAGATGCATTTAGAGTGTCACATAGAAAAAAAAAAAAACCGCACAGGTACATGCTCAGATAGCAGCGACATGCGGCCCGAGAGACAGACAGGTACAAAACACACTCACTCCCACACGCTCAATAAATGCATCAAATTGACCAGCGACCAGAAGCACAGCCAGCCATGACCCTGCCCATGGGGTGAGCCGAGAGGGTGACTTATTGCAAGTGTTCACACAGGTGATTTCTGCGGATGAGAACATTCATCGCCACAAGGAAGGCAGCACAGGTAAAAGACAGACAGCTTACCCCTCTGAGCTGTTGGACTCCACCAAATATCCTCATCACTCCATCAATCTCCTGCTCCAGCCTCCTGGCCCAGTACTGCATACTGCAAGAGACGGAGAGACAGCGAGAAAGAGAAAGGGAGAGAAAGAGAGAAAGAAAGAGTCAGAGCCCTGACACTTCACAGATAAGCAAGGCGACTGAAGGGAGAGGGAGGAAATCGGTGCCCTCAGCTAAATGAACTGCTCTCCTGCAGCACCGGGCGCAGGCAGAACACCAAGAACGTGCAGCTTCGAGAATTACAGCTGGGGCAGGTTATAAACCCGAAAACTTCAAAATTTACACACAGGGCACCACTGAGAGAAAAGCCCGGGGGAAGGTACAACCAAGGTGCGGGGTTGGTGCTTTGTTTTCTTTATATAAACAGTCACGGTAGATAATTATTTAAGCCCAGAGTGATTAACAAGGTCGAAGCGCTGTGGCGTACAGAAAACAGCTTACTGCTTCAGCAGGGCTCTGTGGCAGAGAGCAAACACAGAGCCACGGCAGGACCAGTGGTGCCCGTCCTACTGCGGCTGTGGATTATTGCTGCGGCACAGCCCGAGAGACCTGGGCAGAGCCAGGAGCCAAGCACAGGCCATCGAGTGCTCAAGGGCTCAGCTGCTTTGCACCTTCAGCTAAGCCCAACCTGAGCCAGGCACAGATTCTGCCAGCTCCACCATGGGCAGAGCTGCCTCCTGGGGCAGCAGAAGGGCTCAGGAGCTGCCATGTGGCACCTCCTCCATCCTGACCCCTGTAAGGGAGCTGGCTACCAGTCCTTCCAGCACCCTCCCATATATTCAGCTACACAGATTTCCACATAGAACAGTAACAACAAGCTAAAACAACAACAAAACCCTCTCTTCTAAATCCACAGAACTTGATAACTGTCCTTTTAATGAGATTTCCTGGCTCTGGATGCTGGCCACGCAAATGTCAAATCCCCCATCTGACGTGGAAAAGCAATGCTGAATTGCCTCTGCACCACTTGGTACCACTGTCGGTGCTTTTTCCACAGCAACTTTCATCGCTCCACACTACCCCAGAGAAAGGAGGGATGGAGCAGAAGTAGTAGAAGGTAAGGCCAGCATCATGGCAAAGTGATGGTGGGAGGGAGCACACCAGCTCAGAGGTTTTGCTCTTAGCTTAGGTTCACAGCGTGATTCCATTCCTCATGCAAAGAGATGTTCCCCAGACAGCCCATGTGCTCTCCCACCATCCACACTAAACCATAGAAGAGGCTCTCCTGGAGATCAAGGAGCAAAGAAACCCAGCTAAGAAGCAAGGCCACAGAAAACTTCAAATTGCAGAGCATGGCCAAAAGCTGGGCAGAAATATCAAAGCAGAAAGATGCCTTAGACAACCAGCAGACTAGAATCAAAGCATCATTTGTGGGGGGTGGGAGTATGAAAGGAGGCAGAAGGAGGGACTGACAGACAGAAGCCTGTTACTCACCCAGGCAAAATTCATGCCAGTTAATAACACATGAGGCTGTGGATGAAAACAAGATTTAATTGCGCATGCCAAATCTTTTCAGCATAACTCATGTTATTTCCCACATTCCTGCAGAGGAAATGCTGTCTCTTCTCCACTGGGAGCCTAGCTGGGGAGGAGGGGACATCCAGGGAAGGAGATGGGTGAGGACATCTGCAAACCCACCCTTCTGCCAGAGGGAGAGCAAAGCCTTCAGTGGGACTGCCAGCATAAAGATAACAGGTCACAAGCAGAGCTGAGTGGGAGTTTGGATTGGCTTTTTTTTTTTTTTCCCCTTTTTCAGTCAAACGTTTTGTTTGCCATCAAAGGTTTACTCAGGTTGTCCAAAGTCACCCATAAATCTTCTAAGGTATTTTGACCAAGAATTATTTATTTTCACACATTGTTCATTTTAAAAAAATGCTTTGAAACACCAAGACTGAAAATATTTTTATCGTTGTTTTCCTCCCCCCCTCCAGTTTGTCCAGTGAACTGAAAAAAAAAATCAATTATATGCTCATACGCAGCCACAGGTCCGAGAAACCCTGCTGAGGACTAATGGAGCTGACACCTTTCCATAACTTCCAGCTCTGTGCAAGATCCTCGATTTCAGTGACACCTGCCCATGCCAGCTCCCTCCAGGAACAAGTACACCACCACAGCAAAGGAGAATTACTGTCCACCTTGAGCTGTATCCATCAACATCAACAACTGCTCATACCCGCATAAATGCCACGTATGGCCAAGCCTTCAGGGAGGATAAGTTACACAGGAAGACAGAGGCATCAGTATTACTCTGTTGGTATATGCAAAAGAGACTCTGAGTGCTCAGTCGGGCTGGGATTTAAAATGAATTTAAATTTAGTCAGCAGATTTGTTTAAAAAGGAAAATAAAATTTTTAACTTATTCCACCCCCTGCCTCCGCCCCAAGAAGTACTACTATTTTAGGGAAAAGCCATTGGATTTTTCATTCATAAGAAAGACTGCAATTCCCTTTAATTGTGCAGTCTTACAATACCTGGCTCTGAACCTTACAGACTAGCAGTTTCACAAAAGGCTAAGCCTTGTAGAAAAAAAAGGGTGCATTGGACTATCAAAAAAGTGAAGGAAGGGACTCCTGCATAGCTAACAACAGGTTTCTAGATTAAAAAAAACATAACAGCAGAAGCCACTTCTTTTTTTGGTGTAGTATGGCTATATTAGAGCTTTTGCCAGCAGTAGTAAAAGTTTTTTCCAAATAGCACATCCTTTACACACAAGGGCTTCTGCTAGGGGTATGTGTATCTGACCCATTACTATGTCCCTCCAGCCCTTGTAGTGTCCATGACATGTCCATATCTTCAGAGTAGGCCACATCCCAGAATTTGGAGGTTTCATCTCACTTACCATATGCTGGGTTGAAAGCTACCATTTAAAAAAAATATAGAATAATAATGGGGTTTATGTATATATCTCAGTTGACCTTCTGCCTCTTGTTTCTCTCCGACAGCCACCGCACTTAAAATTTTATGTAAGACAACCGTAGCAAGGATGAAGAGGGTAAAGAAACTGATAGCCCATTATGAACATGGAGATTTCTCTTTGAAGCGTGTCTCCTATGGAAGCTGTAAGCAATAAGACATGACAGTCATTGCATTCCTGGGCCATTACTGCACGCCTCAGGTGGTGTTACAGGGCTTGAGGAGCAATAACTCCTCAAAACACGCAGCCTGGAGTGCCCTACTGCTCTCATGAAATAGCATTTACAAATAAAGCATAAAGAAACCAGCTGATGCACGGACTGGGAAGCCACGAGCACGGCTGTCGTGCTGCTCACAGAAAGCCACCAGGACCCCTTTATGAGCCATGTGTGCAGCCTCCCTGTTAAAGCAAGTACCAGTTAATGTCCTCTGTAGTGAATTAACACAGGCAAGGAGAAAACTTTTGAGCTCAAGTACTTGGGATGGCACTCGGTAGATCTGCGCCTACAGGAACCACACGCAAAGGCAGCCCAGCAGCCCCACCATCCCCTGTCCCCTCTTAAGCAGTGACATGCACAGCACATCCCAGTCATCTCAGCTGGCTCTGCCTTTGCTGGGGAGTTTCCATAGGACTCTTCCAACCTCACTAGGCTATACCCTATTGTATGCAGAAGCATAATCACACACAACCAGGATACACATTAAAAATCTCTTGCATTGAAAAAAAAAATACAGTTTCCTTCCACTGTACATTTTACAACCTCCTTTGCAACATTTAACAAGGGACATAAATGATTTTTGAAAACACAACACCATTTGTCACTGCCTCTCCAAAGAAAACTACAAAAATGCTAATTGATTTCATAATTTGCATATTTGATTTTTCTTAAAGATGAGATAAAGTAGGTTTAAAAAAAAAAAAAAAGCAGCAGAGCTTCAAAAATATTTACTGTGATGAGCAGAACATCAGGAGACAAATCGCTGCTGTTGCAGTCAGGGCCAGGAAGCGAAGTGTCCCGCCAGCCCCACTGCCCCTCAGTGGGATGCCACTGGTCACAGCAACCCTGACTCAGGGTCAGGGCATGTTTCATGCTTTAGGTGACATTGGTTTATGAGGCCACACCACTGCTCCAGCTGTGCAGCTTCAGAAGAAAATGAGAATTGCCTGGAAAGATAGAAGACAGTCGGTCCTTGGCCCACACCCTCCCACACTTGTGCACACAACAGATGGTCACTTGGAGCCCTGGTCTTCTGTACAGAAGCTGAAGACACTTGCAGACAAGTCACTAGTGCAAGCCACGCGCTGACAGCCCGTGGCCAGCACCAGGAGGACGTACCACTGCAACTCAGCCCAGGGTCACTCTGCCCCTTGGTGTACATGGGACAGACCCTTCACAGGCTGCAGTCACACCTCATCATGTCTAACCTAGGGATGGGTAAGGCAATTACACAAACTACTAATGAATATTAGCCTCATTGAAAGCGACCTCTCATAAAAGCACAGGGAAACAAGAAGTAAGAAAAGAAAGAGAATTAGTTTTCTGCTGGAGGACATTTTTATTTTTTTTAAGCAGCCTTAGGAAAGGGCTTGTTTGGCTGCGAGTGAGAGAGGATGTCAAAAAAAAAGAACCCTCAGTCCTTTTCTCTTGCTGTTTTCCTGGCCCAAAAAATAAGAGAAAGATTCACACAAACATGAAAGGACAAGAGGAAAAACTACTTGCTAAGTAGATATACTGCCCCAAAGCTTATTGGGTTCTACACAGAGAGTGTTCTGTACAAGTGTCTACACTTCACGCAGTGTGTTCAGCCAAGAATGCTTCACTCTGATTCATACGCTTTGGTTCAGTGCCCAAATATTGCTATTTAATAAGGTTATTAATTACTGTGTTGTCTAATTTTTGCTGTGTAGGAACTTCTTATAATTGGCTTATTCCTTCAAGATGCTTAATCCTTTAACTATAATAGCGTGTGTGTCAGTGCGCAAGCGTGCATGTGTGTATGTGCACGCTCGTGTCCCCTTTGAGTTTTTGTCATTTCTTACATACCTGAAACCCAACACGGGCCAATATTTAACTATCAAGGAAAAACAAGTTGCCTTTTTTTTTCTTCCTGAAGATACAATATCCAGAGAGCACCTGTTTCCTTCAAAATAACTAAATAACTGGACCATGCTTCCAGACATTATCAAGCCTCCCACACTGTCATTTTATGACTCCTTTTTAATTTCAAGTATGTGCACAGGTGTTTATATAAAGGAGGGGTGGGAAAAATTTGCCTGCTGGACTAGTCTTTTCTTAATATTTGTCAAGACAGTATTCACCTCTACCATCTGGTCTCCCCTATAATAAGAGCGCATCTTTGACACTATTACAGGAGGGCAGGAAGGGACAAATTAATATTGAAACTATATCCCAAGGAAGATCTTCAAGAAACATGAAGGGGAAATGTAGTGGAATAATGTGTTCTACGTTCAGATCTGTCACTAAATTACTTTGTTCTCCTTGATTCAAACACTAACTTTCTGCGCCTGTTTCTCTGTCCTATCTTTTATCTGCTTCATCTTTACATTCTTTGCAGCAGAATATGTCCTGCAGAAATAATAAAAAAAAAACCACCAACAAAAAACAAGTCCCAAACTCCCTACTAGATCCATCCTGATCCCAGTTTGATGCCCCAACAAGCATCCAATGGAAAGGATAACTGGGGAGTTTTCTCAACCTGCAGGATAGATAGAGCTGGGCAAAAAGTGAAGGGAAAATAGACTGACACACAGAAAATTTGTGTTTCATTAACAGTTCTTGAGCACAAATGTTCTTGTAGGTACCTGTGGGAAAACCAACAGTAACCACCAACTTGCCTTCAATAATGACATCCAGGGCAATAGGAAAATTGTTTCTTAAATATTCTTTCTCTATCAGAAAACAGAAGCATCAACCATTTAAGGTCTAACTCCACCTAGAAACAGAACAGGTAGTAGAAGTCTGGAAAGTTCCCCTTCCACCATTAGTTGCACTGGGATATCTAAACACCTGAACCCTCTGCATGAAGAATCTGTTCTGCAAGTCCTGCACTGAAGGTGAACCCAGGGTCCACACAGTCCCTTTTTTCCAGTTCATTTTTCACCAAGTGGTGAAAGAGTTCCCTTCTTATCCACTCTAAGTCTCACTTCTCTCTTCCCACTTTTCTCACCTACAGCAGACGCTGAAAAATTCTTACAAGCAGCTCCTAAGAACCGGGAGATCATTATTCTCTTGCATCCTTTGACCTTCAATTCTTTATTTTTCTACTCGAAACGCAGGTGTTTTTTTTGTTTTTGTTTTTTTTGTTTTTGTTTTTTTTACAGCTTTCTCTCTTTTGCACTGTTTTCTAAACACATCGTCCTTTTTGTTGCCCTGCTCTGGATTCTCTACAGTTTATATGCCTCTCCAAAGGCTCATGCCAAAAAGTGAGATCAGGTTCTCCACCAAAGTCAAACCCAGTGCTGTATGAGGATGAAAACATCACCTCCCCAGTCTTGTCCAAGAAACTACTGTGCACTGCAGAATAATTGTGTCCTTTTGCTACAACAGAACTCCATTGACTCAAATTTTGTGATGCACGATAATTCTCAAGATCTTTACTGCCACACTGCTACCCAGGCAGATATTCTTTATTCTGTATTTGTACGTTTGATTTCTCCCTCCTAAGAGCAGCACTTTGCATTTGTTTTCACTGAATTTCATTTTGCTGATATCCAGCTCACCATTCAAATTTTCTAGATCATTTTGAATTCTGATAATGCCAACCAAAGTACATCCAACCCCTCCTTGCTCAGTGTCGCCTGCAAATTTTATAAGCATATTTCCCATTCCATTGCCTAAGTTATTAATGAAACTATTGAATAAAAGCAGGTCCAGGGCAGATCCCTGCAGGACCCCACTTGAAATGCCCTCCCAGTATTACAAAGAGCCACAATAACTATTGAGAGCTACGTGTCCAATCAAAATATCTTGAATTTCAAACTTTACAAAAAGCTGATTTGGAGTATTTGATATGCAAAGGAGCTGGAGGCCAAGGGATAATTCAGTGAATAATTTAAAGCCTAAGTGTAGGTTTGAGGGAAATCGCAATCTGTTGGTGGATGATTTGCCAACAGAAAGAGGAAGGAGAAGTCAATGAATATGTTAGCTGGTCCATTTGCCTGGCAGTGCTGCAGGAGGCCCCCACATGGGCACCCCATTCTTTTGATCAAATGTGTGCAATGAAAAGAACAAATGGCAAACCAACCATGGTAAACATCTTCCACATGGCAAAGGACAGCGCTTTTCCAAAAGGCACTTCCAGCCATGAACTCCATCATCGAGTTCCTCCCATCCTTATCAGCCTAGAGTTCATCTTCAGGCCATCACTCAGTGATGGATACATGGATGTTAAGAGCATTATTTGGCAGCACCTCCATATAAGGATCCCCAAATACATTGAAAACGTGCAAGAATTATTTCTCACAGTCTTAAGGGGTAAATCTGATCTCAGCACATTGCCACCAACTTGCATTTCTGTAAGTGCAAACAGAACTAGGCACCTCAAGATGTTATGCTGGTTTGCTGTTTTCAACTGGGAGACAGAAAAAGTTCAGCAAAAAGTCCTCTGCCAGGCCAGGAGTCTAACCAAGCCACTTACCAACTGCATAAGCAAATCTGAATTTGGTTGCCTTACTACAGGAATAAATTAGTTATTGCATTTACATCTGGAGATCCAGACCAACTGTCCTGAGAATGGGAACTTTAATGGGTGGCTCACATACTTTGCCCTCTCGTGTAATGGTGGCAGAAGCACCAGCACACAACTCCAGGACTGTAACATAAGCAAAGTAAGTCAAAGGCAATGGCTACCATACCAGCAATGTGCTACTCTAATCAATTCACTGTTTGGTTGGAGCCAAAGCTAACCTAATACCTTAACCTCCCTGCTTTTTGGAAAGCTCTACTCTTATTTTAGATCTTGAAACTAGATTCCTGTGGCATACTTGCTGATGCGCATTAGGAGCGAGAGATGTCTGTGGGTTCCACCAGGGTGGCACTCATCGTGCAGGATTAGAACTGGGCTCCTGATCTCAAAGCCTGTCACAAATCTGGACTTGAAACACAATGAATTAATAAATAGGTGTCAGTTTTATGAAGCACACTACCTGCATAAATTTCCCCCAGTGCAGCCACTTGTCATTTTCAGCACCCCTGGAGACCCCAATGGCTGATAACTCTTGCACGCCGCTTTGCAGCCCATTATACAGATGAAGTTTTATGATAAAACCTTCCTCCTCGCTGACTCCTTCTGTTTTACAGATGCAATCTGAGTAGAGGCTGAAGAGATCCCATCCCCCCCTGCAAAGATAAGGTTACGGAGGGTAGGTCTTAGTACGGATTTTGCAAGCTGCATGAATTATTAAAGTCCTTTATGATATAATGACAGACATATCAGGTTATTTGTTTATTCTGTGTATAATTCATGACTCTCTTGGGAGCTAGACAGAAGTAGGATAGATTGTTGCATCTTCTTGTTCGTTCCAGTAAATCCTCATCACCAAATGGAAGGCTGAATCACCCCAGAAGAACAGCCACACCTTGCAGGATCCGCACTTTTGGTTGAAGATGGCAGAGCTTTCTTCACAGCCTGGAGAAACAGGGTCACTTGAGTACATCAGGCTAGATGGCTAGAAGACGACAGTCCAGGTAGTGTTTCTGTATCGTGCCACCAGAACACCAGGACTATCCAAGCTAATGCAGACTCCTGCAAGACTTTAGGAAAGTTCACAGCAACCACCTCCCGGCCATGCAAATAGGAAGATACTGGATAAAGCAAAACAGTCCCCCTTGCTTGAGTCATTTGTGTAAAGAGTCTGGTTGATATGGGGCAAAGCATGATAAAGGAGTGCCATGTCCTGGTGGCTGGAACAGAGTTTTGAATGCATACACTGTAGTCATCTCTCATTTCTCTAGTGTGCTGTTTAAAGGGTGAGGGAGAGACGTTATGCCATAGTGGCAACCAGAACATAAAGCATTGACTAGAGCCCCCAAGAAGAAAGAGCTTCCCAACACAATGTACTACACCCAATGATGCTCCTAGTGCCAGGAAGAGTCATGCTACTACGGAGAGTAGCATGGAGAATACTACTACGGAGAGTACTATGGCCACAAACATGACCAAGCTGAAAATGGCACACTGGGTAACTCTTACTAGCCACAGGACACTGGAGGACTGCTTTCAGCATCCACCCCTCCCACTGCAGATCTTCAGCTGACCAGAAACAGACCAGGCACACAATGACTAAAACACAAGCCACATTAAGGTGCCTGATAGAGGATTACTGACTAGTCAGATCTCTGCTCAATTTGTGTCTACAACTTCTCTCCTTACCAAGAAAAGGCATCATTAACTTTTGCCACAAAGACCTCCCGCTACAAGAGCTATTTAGGGGCAGTCATTGCCATTATTCTTCAGCTTCTAACCATGTTAATTCAAGCCTCCCAGGGTTTTTGGAGTAGCATCTCACAGCATTATATGCAACATTCCTCGGGGGTTTTTGGGGTGTCACTGTCACTAGATGTCTATCTAGTTAAACCCCCCACCTTAAAAAAATCCCTCTCCCCACAATCCTGCTACCTGAGAGATTCCTGGCTCCTAAGAGAGCGTTGTAATCATTGTTATTATAAAGCACTTAGCGATGCTCACTCATTGCACCTCACACCAGCCGAACACCCAGAAGCCTGTTATTTCATATGCAGTTGCCTTCGTTTGCAGAAGCTCTTCATTGTGTTAGTCCCTTTCAGCAAAGAAAAAAGGGGTGGGGGTGGAGAGCATTAAAAAAAATAAATAATAGCTTACTGCATTTTATGCCATTACCTCACTACTCTGTGATACACATCTAAAAGCTGTCTGCAAGACCTCTCCTGTTGTAAGGTGGCATCCAGACATGTTCCGAGGCAAGGATAGTGGAAACATGAAGCCCATGTTCGGTTTGGTCCCAGTGCTGCTACATCACCCAGAGCACTACAGCAACAGGGATGAAACCGTCAGCTTTCACAGGTCACCTCCTCTTTCCATCCAGCTGGGACAAACACAGCTCCCTTCACTGGGGAATAACAGATACATACAACCTTTCCTTTGAAAAGGAGACAAGCCTATGGAAATTGGGGTGATGAACCACACTGGAAATACTCAGAAGGTACTACAGAATTTGCTCTGCATGCTCAGGACGTTGGTCCATCAGGCTCAGTTTCCCCGCCTCCAGCCGCATCCAGCTTTTCACACTGGAAAGAATGTACCTCCTGTCCTGGAGGACCACGTGGAAGCAGGATGCTATGCTGGAGCACCTTTAGGAATGAGGACGCTGTGCCAAGCACCTTGGGAGTTCTTCATGCTGAAAGAGAACACCACTCTGCAACAAGCCATCTTCCCTTTCAAAAGGGAAGAGTCACTAGGAAACTCTACTGGAGCCCAAGCACAGACGTGTCCCTTTCCTCACCAAGATGTCTCCAAGCTAATAAACCATCAGTGCAACCTTGCTTCACAATCATCATAGCTCCTGTTCACATTCCATCACCATTGCAATATCACAATTAAAGCACAGATAGTGCAACAGCCCATCAAACATCTTTTTCAAGGGACCGATCAACATTAAACTGTCAAATCCTCCTAATAGGTCTGACAAAAATATTTTCTGTTTTTTTCAGGAGGGGAGAATGGAGCTATGAAGGTGAAGAAGTAGTCTCGAATCCAGACAGGCTTTTGGGAGTAAAGTCAGAACTACAACCCAACCTCCTGATGTTAAATTTAATGTTTGCCCTTGGAAGGTAGCACTTGAACACCAAAGGAGGAAACTCGCACACCTGTGGATACCCCTGAGTAGGTCTCCTCCCAGCCCTCACACACAATACACTCACATGTAGCTAAAATCTAAGATTACAAGATAATTGTGTCTTCTGCTTTTCAAATTAGTATTGACATTAAAAGGAAAACATCTGACATCCAAAAAACCTGATGAATATAATGCCTCGGACTGCTTTCTGCAAGGGAGAAAAATCCCAGTCTCTGATGTGGTCCTCTCAATGGGGCCCGTGACATCACCAGCCCCTTTCTATTTAGAATAATGACTTCTTCCACACACCAAGAGATTTGAAATTACCTGTGAAATATATTTCCCTAGGCACAGGCTCAAGAAGCATGTAAATTACCCAGCTTAATGGCCTCTAGAATTTCTCTGAGACACGCACAGGGAGTGGGAAATGTTCAGATGATATCTCAGGTACCGTCCGAGGGGATAAACGTCCAAGGGATGGTCAGGAGTTTACTGCCCTACAGTTTCCCCAGAAACTGGTCCCACTGATGAGCGCTTGCCACAAGGAGGCAATGAGCATGAGAGATCCAATTCTAAATGAGTGCATCATCAGCACAAAAATGCAATTTTAAAGAGAGCATTTCTTGGGAAAGGTGCCTGACCATAATTTACATGGCACAAGCCGCCAACATAGGGCTTACGCAGCAGAGGGCACCCATTTAATTTGTAAAAGCCCAGTGCTGAGAGCGTTAAGCACTCGGCAGCAAGCCCTCTTGCCCTTCGCCTGATTGTACAGAGAACAGCACTGCCCAAGCTTTGACTTCCAGGCATTTGCCAGAGAACAGTGTCCTTCAGAGAAGCTTTTCATCCATAAGGACAGTTCCCACTCCCCCAACACCAAAAGGACAGATACCGTCCCTGGAGTCCAAATCCTCCTGGCCGCGTTTCTGTTCTTGCAGATTAATCTTATTAGATGTCTTATTAGTACGTAGCAGAAGAAATATTTATCTTGAAATGAAGACCACGGATTCATTTAAAAGAACAGAGGAGGCATGACTTCATGTGGGTTGCATTTCCTGCTCCACCGCTGACATATTGGAGGCTCTGAAGCCTTAGTTCCATCAGCAAAACGAGCAACAGGGAAGCACAAGTGCTATTACAAAGCGTGTGTAAAAAAATGTTACAAGAGCAGAAAACTGAGAATAGAACAAGACACTCATATGGCAGTGGGGAGGGGGGACAATCCCAAGGGCACCATGAAAGAATTACTTGTCTCCCTAGGGAACAAGCCTGAGGCACACAAGCTTTGCTCTAAGACTGACAGGTTGGTCACCTTTTAATGTGTAGTGGATAGAAAGTAGGCCAGAAGATCAATCGGGGATAAGAGAACACCTGGAAGATCAGCCTGGCAATGGGAAAATGGGCCAAATTCCTCAGTGTAAGACTCCTCAAAGCAAAGGTGTAAGACAAGGTCTTTGCTGAGACTCTTCCAAAGTGAGAATCTGCCCTCATTCTCAGCCACAAGCATCTTGCTAACCCACATACTGCCAGAACCTGTGGCATCACAGCAAAATTAACACAGCAGCAATTTTAACAACAATTTCCAAGCTAATTTCCTTACTTAGAAGCATGCCACCAAGGGCTGAAGTCTGTCTGGACTCCTCCCAGCTATCTGTGCTCAAGATTAACTATATGTCACTGCCAGTAATGCAAACACTCTGCTATTCAGAAACTATTAGAAGATAAATACTAAACCTGAACATCATAGCAGTAGAAAAAAATGGAATGACATTGTAATAAATATTGTAGCCAAGCTAGATGAGGAAGCAAGGTTAGTTTGATGGTGGAAAGTTAGACAAAAAATACAAAAAATACAAAAAATATACCTGGAATAGTCTTTGCGTTGGTCACAGGATCTGGACTGTTGTGCACTGAACTTCACAAACTTCAGAACATTTCAACAAACTGCAGTTCCCCCAGTACTGCAAGTTGGCCGCTCTGGTGAGGGATGAATCACTGTTCTCACCGCCAATTCCATCCAGGCCCTAAAGCACCAGGCTTTAGGCATGAATCCTTCATCTGACAAGGGGCATATATTGTTAAGGGGAGAAACTGCAGGTATACGCACTACTTGTAGCCCCGACGTGGGCCTTGGATAATGCAACAGCTGGAGCATCTCACCCATAGCAAGTTTTAAGCTCACCACCACACTGCAGTCTCTGATATTCCTCTTAAGAGGGACAGGCATCACTTACTAAACCTTTCATTTTTGCAGCTGCTTGGTCTTCTCTGGAAGAAACTCCACATACAAGAATCCTCATGCTACCTTGTGGGATCTAATAATAACTGAAACAGCACAAACACAGCAATAAGTAGATTTAACTAAGAAGGATTGTCAAGTACTTCGCAAACTACCATGAAAACCCCTCGTCTTCTTTTTTTCTCTGGGAAGTGGTAAGCCTACTCTTCCACCAGCCAGCTGTGACTCCAGAGAACAGGACAGGGTCTGGCAGCCACTTCCCAATGCGAAGGCGGCCATGTGCTCAGTCGCCTAAGAGTCACCAAATAAGCGACATTTATTAAGTGGCCCTTATAAAATAAAAAAAGGCCGCTTTCAGCACACATAATCGCATTCATAAACTGAACAAACCAGCAATGCTTTCAGCACAGGGCTCCACTTGGAGTGGTGTCAAGAGAAGAAAGGCAGGAGAAGAAGATTCCCACACAGCAGCGTGTGCTCGAGCAAACACGGCACCAACAAGGCTGTGTCAGGACAGGGCTCTAAGGGGGGAGCTCTCTCCGCAGCCACCAGGGTGAAGTGAGACCTCATGCCAAGACACAGCTGTCGGAGCCTGTTCGTACCTGGCTACTCCATCCTCACATCCAGGCAGGGAGCACAGGGAAGCAGGGGGAAGTTGAGGGCATGAGGTTCACCTGTGGAAGGGGTCACTTCTCATGAAAGAGAGCCCCAGCCCCCAGCAGGCGGTAGGAGTGAGACAGAGATGGTTTGATTTTTCTCTAAAGTAAAGACTAGATCAAAACAAATAAACATAGCGAGAAGCAAGTGACACAGAAGGGTTCAATTTAGCCTTAAGATGATGGGTAAAAAGGCGGTATTGATGTCAGAAATGCCAACACAACATTTTCGTTGCAGGGTCAAACAAGCAGGCAGGTGCTAAATGGGGTTATTTAGAAACTGGGACCAAAGCATGAGCAGAGAGTAGAAGTGTTAGATGCATTTCTTTTCTCCATCTCACAATAAAAATCACATCAGAAGCAACCGCAACCACCATAATACTTAAGTTAAAAGACAAATGCCTGAAAGTTGTCCCCAGCATAATCCCACGGCATCATTAACGTTGGGGTGGATTTGGCCCAGTATCTCAAAAATATTTTTGATTTTTTCAGCTTTTAAACCCAACATAGCTGCAACAGAGTACAGCAGGCAAGACTGAAAATAGCAAATTCTTCTGCATCGTAACAAATCCAACATCAGGAAGAATGGCTCAATCATGAGCAGTCCCACAGCACACAGCCAAGGAGGGGTGTGAAAACATCCCTGCCTGTGCACAGAGGGGGCCTTTTTGGGCCGATGCTCTTGGTCTCTGCTCCTGAAGTGCTGTCATTCTCTGGGAGGCAAAATAATGTCATCAGTTTGGTCACTGACTGACCATTAAGATTTCTCAGCAAACAAAAACAGAATAAATAAAAAACAAGAGCTATGTGAAAAGAAAAATATTGATTCTTTATTATTTTTTTTTCCCCCCCATAGTCACGTAACCTACCCTCCCTCCCAGAGCAGGCAGGGGAGGAAGGGAAAGCAGAATGCCCATGAAGCTGCAGCGCACGACTAGCTCACTGTCCTGAAACTCTTTTCAGCTTGCAGGTCTTGAATAATTAAATGCTGTTTCTTCCACCCTTTTTCCCCCTGGTATGCATGACACGCTGCTGCAGAAGGTTTACTTTTACCTGGGCAACAGGCATCCCTCCCCCTGTAGAGGCCCTGGAAGCACATGAGCCCACACAATACATTCTTTTTCTTTCCCCCTGCTCATCTCAAGAATGTGACACTACAGTGAATGCTTAGTAGAGACCTCTCATTTATAAGACTACCTCAGACATGAGGAAACGGTACTTTGGCTCCTCCTGGGTCTACTGCATTCGTTATGGAGCAATAAAAAGACGTTCAACCTCTCACGGCTCAGAATCCGACTCAATCTTCAACACCTGATAAAGCTGAATATTAGGTGCTTCGCTTGGCTTAAGTCTGTCTCTATTTTGGTGCCCATGTTACAGCTGCCAAAAACCTGACTGTGAACTCCACCATACATTAGAAATGCAAACAAGGCACTGCATTCATGACCCTCACTGTCTCATACTGTAGAGGAAGTGTTTATTTGACCACAATAAAGAGATATTATTACATAAATTCAACAGAGATGAGAATTCAAACACAAGAATATCTCTGGTTCAACAGAAATTAAATCAGTGAGAGCCTTATGCATTTTTGAAGTGTAAGTGGCTTATACAAGGTCAGCTCTGAAAAATATTTTAAAATATTCCTCTTTTTTTTGTTTTCTCATTTGGATAAAAGTGAGCTCAGATTTTTGGATACTGGCTTCTTCTGGACTGAAGGATATTAAGCACCCACTGGAGAAGAAACAGACTGACAGCAAACAGACTGGTAGCTTGCGAGAGAAGTTTCAGGACCCAGCTATGTTCTGAGTTGCAAGGCGTTGGTATTTGTAAGGAGAATCATATCCTCATTTGTCACTTCAATGGAGATGGATACAACACTCTTTCCCAATTCTTTCCACCAGTTTCACAGTTTAAGGGCTAACTTTGTTTGTGCTTGGAAGGCCAAGAGGCTTGAAAACCTGAAAGCGTGGGGGAGGCTCTATTTATCAACAAATCAGGTATGCAGTGGCAGCTACACCGAACCTGCACCGCGCCTGCTGCATCATGGATTTTTAGTTCTGAAATGGTGTTCCAGCAGGGACCGAGGGAAACCGACACGGTGCCGCTGGGACTCAGACTCTTATTGCCCTCATCCTCCCTGTTGGATAACACCAGCTTGATGCTCCTGTGGGCCACACATCCTCCAGGTTACCCTGAGCAAACCCCTCTGGTCCACAGCTTCATAGAATCATAGAATC
>JAOXNO010000003.1:18461118-18488277 GCA_028565335.1 Limnodromus scolopaceus
GCCGCCGCGCATGCGCCCCCTCCGCCGGTTGCCCCCGCTCCGGTCCGCACCGGGGAGGTACCGGCGGGCACCGGGTTGGAGCGACCCGGCCGCGGCATCCCGCCGCCAGCCCTCATCCCCTCTCCAGCCCGGGGTCTGGTCCCCGCCGGCGGGGGTGGGGGCTGGGGGCAAAGGCAGGCGACATCCCGGTGTGTCGTCCTTCCCCCCGCCCCGACGGGCGAGGGACCCCGTGGGCTCCTTCCCCCCCGCGGAGCTGTCACTGCCGTGCTTGCCGGGTACCGCGTTTTTCTCCCGGGCCACCTCCCGGGGACAGACCGGCGTATGGGAATCTCCAGTCACGTTAAATAATAATAACAGCAGCGATGACGGTGGGTTTTGTTTTTGTTTTTTAAAAACACGCTGTGACTTTGGGGAGCGTCGGTGAGCGCGCTCAGAGGGCAGGCTAAACATTCACGATAACAGAATTAATAAACACAGTCCCAAAATGACCAGGGTTTCTGAGCCAGACTTTTTAAAGGCCTGGATTTTGCAACGCTGTCTTGTGGGTAGCTGCAGTGTAATTTCATCTTCTCTAAATCCAAACCCAAGCTGCTCGGCTCCATTGAAACTGACCACTGGCGAGTCACGGGGACAGCTGGCACAGGAGAGGCAGGGACGCCGTCCACGTGCTCCCCCCTTTCCATCCCCAGACAGCCTCAACCTGGACAGTCACGGGCCAGGCAATTCGGAACCAGCACCGCTTTGCCCCCTTTAGCTTCAGAAAAGGTGTCATGTCGGCAAGATTGCCAGTACCTGCACAGTCCTCGTGAGGAAGAGCCTCAAAACTATCCATCAGCGCTTTAAAGATGCTCCTTCCTGATGCTCCTGCCCACTGCAGCGGCAGGACGGGAGCCCCCAGCAGAGGTTTAAAAGCCTTCCAGCTTGGGAAGGGAGGAGGATTTCGACGGGGAGAGGCTGCTTCTCTGAAGCCCTCCATGCCCTGGTTTGCTTCTGCTGCTGAGTGGAATTGCCTCCATCCTTTGTTTCTGGTGGGAAAAAGAAACATTTTGGAGTGACAGAGACTCAGGCTCAGGTTCCCAGCATCCCGGTATCACCAAGAGTGCTGCCTAAATTCATGTGGTCACATCCAGACACGCCACGAATTTCATGCAGTGAGGAGCACGGATACATAAATGGAAACAACGAGGATTTGATGCGCTGACTCCAGCTTCAGCCGGTTCACAGAGACAATGCCTTTTTTTGATGAAGTAGAGAAATGCTATCGTTTTCCCAACTCATGTGGGAAGTCAGCAGTAAACCCTCACACTCGAGTCCAGAAAACTGGACTTGCAAAACCATCAGACTCTGACCTGATGTGTTCAACACAGAGATGGATACGCACCGCCAACTTAATACTTCCGAGAAATATTAAGAAATACTTCAGTATTCCCTCTCTAGCTCCTGTACCACGTGCAGACTCTGGCTATTCTTGGCACACGCTTCAGGATATAGTCTGGTTTTGCATCCTGTATTTCAACTGCACCTCCCGCACATACTTTAAGTCAGGTTTGTACGGGCTGTTGGAGTTGAAATCTCAGTTACTGCCCTGTCGTATAGAAGTTTCCAATTGACAACCTCTGAGTGTGTTTCAGCAGTGGTAAGTGGATAATCTCTAGTGTATACACGGGAAACAGAGCGACAATATGATAAACAGCTTGTCCATTGCTGGCAGAGCCAGCAGCAGATAGTAAACACTCTTCATTGTGTAGAATTTGGCTTTCCAAACTCCTGAAAGACAAATTCTGTTGTCTGTCACATCCATACTTTCTTTCCCAGAGGACCCGGGTTAGTATCTGTCTAACAGATAAAATTTAACTCAAGATACGGGCCCACAGGGTCCAGGTTTCAGGTTCCTATTCTGACAGGATAGCCAGGGTCTATGAGGCAACTCCGCAATTGCCAGCTATCCTTTACAATTTCGGGATTCTTCTGCATTATGCAATCTGATCCTCTGTCCTGTAAGAAAAGCTCAGGGACACAACTGCCTATCGCCACGGCCATCAACTGCTTTTCCAAACTCCCGGCACCCAGCAGCTGGCTGCTCTGCAATTCCAAATGCGCGGCGTGTACGCAGCAGCCCCAGCACCGGGTGCTCCAGCCTGCTGTGCCTGAACTGTGCCTGTGTACAGAGCGATGCTCCATCGCAGGCACAGCAACCCCACGCATTCACAACGGCAGGGGTGATTTATTTCTTTGAGACGTGGCTCTCCAAAATCCTTACAATTGTTCCATTTTAATCCAGATATCAATATCCTTCTGAGCAAAATTTGACCTTGCAGTCTTACAGTAGGAGCGGACCTCTAGATGTCAAGTAATTACTTTCAAATGTTGCTGTTTGGGTTTCCTAACAGTAAAGCCTTGCCTGGTATGTCCCTGTTTTTAAAGAACAGTCCTGCACTGCTGAGAGGGACATTTTTCTTTTAGTTTTGTTGCGAGTGTTTTTCTTTGTAATTTTGAATGCCTTTGATTATGTGGTACTTGTTGCTGTGATCTCCACATCCGTACATGGATAGGTTAGTTAGTAGCAAGACGCTTGGAAACAGTCTTAAATGTAACAGGGCAAAATCACGGAATTAGCCCAGATACATGGCAGAAAAAATGTTGATTCACATCTGGGTGCTGCTAGATTAACCCTGTCACCTCACAACCAAAGCCCATTTCTCAGGGCACAAATGTATATGAATTTATCAGGAGCTCCTTTTTCTACCAACCTTAAAAATGCTGTAAGATTATTTTCCAAGCTGTGCACAGGAGAGAGGAACATCCAGGACTTGCATTAAACTATGTGTTATGAAGACCTTATGCCAACAATTTGCTAAACGAATGCTGCCCTGAAAGGAAGGGAAGCAAATCAGTGGAGTCGTCTTCTACCTGGTGTCATTGAGAATGACATGGAAGACAGCATCACTACGGACATTATCCTTCACCTTTTCTGCAGCAGGTGCTGCTGCACTGTGGCCTCTTTGAAGCGCTGCCCAACCTGCAGTACCAAGTCCCACCAAGGCACACAAACATCGACTTGAACATGGAATTCGAGCCATAGCCTCCAGAGCAGCTTTTAATACGTCAGTGTAGGTTCTCAGAGCAAGTGTGAATCGGCCTAAGATTGGGGTGAAAGCACTGTAGTCTATACAGGACCCTGTGAAATTCAGCACGGTATTTGAAATACCGACAGGGTTGCAGCAAAGCAGGCAGCACCACTGCTGTTCTCCCATGTCTTTTAGTGGAGAAGCCATGTAGGAGGAGGCTGTCTAAGTTATTCTTATGGCTGATTAATTTGCAAATGCAGGTGAATGCTACAGAAGGTGTGAGTTTAACTCTCCCTTGAGAAATCATTTCAAGAGGAAAAATTTGAGATTTTGCAGTCAATAACTGCTGCATGGACATGTTTCTTTCCTTACTCCTTCAGGTAAACCAAGTTCAGCCTTCCCTGCCTCTGCTTTCACGCAGAACATCGGTGAGAAGAGAGATAGCTGTCCACACTGTCCTCACAATCATAGAATCATAGGATGGTTAGAGTTGGAAGGGACCTTAAAGATCATCCAGTTCTAACCCCCCTGCCCTGGGCAGGGACACCTCCAGGTTGCTCAAAGCCCTATCCAGCCTGGCCTTGAACACCTCCAGGGATGGGGCATCCACAGCTTCTCTGGGAAACCTGTTCCAGTGTCTCACCACCCTCACAGGAAAGAATTTCTTCTCAAGATCTCATCTAAATCTCCCCTCTTCCAATTTAAAACCATTACCCCCTGTCCTATCACTACACTTCCTGACAAAGAGCTCCTCTCAGCTCTCCTGTAGGCTCCCTTCAGATACCAGAAGGCTGCTATAAGGTCTCCCTGGAGCCTTCTCTTCTCCAGACTGAACAACCCCAGCTCTCTCAGCCTGGCACAAAGCACATCCCCTCTGTGCAGACCGAGTGACTGAGAGGAATTAGGTAGCAAGGCTACTTCTTTTCGCATCTTAGCAATTTACAGTGAAACACCACTGCCTACGTATTTCTGATGGGAAGCTGTAGGGGAGAGCCCAGCACATCTCGGGGGAGCACAACTCTGCACAGGATCCCCCCATGAAGCTGAGTCAGTGTCCCAGGACACTGGCTTCACTTTTAGGCAGGTTCGCACAAGCACCCAGCTTGGTATATTAAAAGTAGTTCAGCAGAACAAATATATCAGTTCCAACCTGAAGCACTTTCATGGAATTAGTCCAGATCCACACTTGTGTAATTGCTAGTGCAGTTTTGCCCCCCCACGGCTAAACACGTGCCTGTAACTGGAGCAAATGTGTACCTACAGTCTTGACAAATCAGTTGCTGAGTGAGAGGTTAGAAAATGTTGTTGACATACCGTTAAAGGGAGACAAAAAAGGGAAAGAGGCAATTAAGAGTGAGCAAATGATAATAGCTAATATACAGCTTGACTTCAGAGGTTTATTCTTATTCAGAGTTTTTAAACCCGAGCTCCTCAGTCAATGATGTATAGGGCTGCTTGGTGCCAGATGTTAGCGTTTCAGAAAAAGAAGAAAAGAATGCACTTAACATTGATAAAAACATACGGAGTAACTGTTGCATCTACCACAAGTCATGAAAAGCCACACTGTGCTTAGGAGTCCAAGGAGACAGGAAACAGTCTCATGGATGTTTGTAGTTTTTGAGCTGGAGCAAATAAGAACCTGCAAGTAAGAGCAAAGAGGCGCCGTGAGGATGCCACCATGGATGGGAGTGAGAAACAGCACAGGGACAAGATAGAAGGTATTCCAAAATCCTTTCCCATCTGTCTCCAAAGGGCGCTTACCTGCATGTTTCAGGGCCTGTGCTGGCCTTACATTACAGAGACTGTAAAGTGTGCAAAGTGTAGTATTTAGAGAAACATACAGGTTCTTTGGCCAAACTCATGTCACGCCAAGGCAAAGGCCTGGTCTGAGTCCATAACTGGGATGGATTCCTCCAACACTGTCATTTTGTACCATGTATGTTTTCTAGACAGTCTATGAAGTTCACACACTCCATCTCAAACTGGCAAGTCTCAAGATCATTCTGGATGATATTCACATTTACAGAGGCCTTGGGCATGACTGGAAACCTACTATGGAAGTGTAATTGGGATTTGCCTGTTGACTTAACAAATTTTTTGTTTGTTTTTTGGCTTTCAGTACAGGAATGTAAAGCCCTGTCCATGACTGTAAACTTTTACAGCTCTATAAAGAGCTAGCCTCATTGCCAAAGGGCTGATGGGCCAGTATGTAACATTGGGTATAGTCCCACAATTGCTTTGCAGACAGCTGGGACAGCCGAAAACTGTATTGTCCTCCAGCTTTTATCTGTACTTGTGTGAAAAGTACAGGTCTGGTATAGCAAAAAAAAAAAAAAGGAGCATTCAGTCAGTCAGTTTAACTCAAGTCCAAGTCATCTGCCATTGAATCATTTATCTTTGCGATCCAAATGATATTTCTGCACAATGTGAGGGTGAAACAGCTGAGGTCAGCATCGTATCAAGTCACAGAGCATTGCACTCAGTTACCTAATGTAGTCATGCCTCACTATTGCTTTAATTTAAAACGTGGTTACTTCACAACAGTAATCAGCACTTGTTTCAGAGTTCAGTACAGGAGATACTCAACCTTGACCCATATCTAATATGGAGATGGTATTTTTTTCGTTTAGTTGGACAGTGATTTAGGATTGCCACCTTGTTAAGTGCTTCTACTGTGCTCAGCACAGCCACTAATATTGTTCCCCCAGCACTTTACAACTGTTAACATATATACTCTTTGGAGGAATATGTCATGGCATATATACTCCTGGCATTCCTATCCTACCCATGGGCAGGTGAGCACCCAAGAAACAAAGGAGCTGAGTGACATTCTCAAGGACATGCCAGAAATCTGACGGAGAAGAAGTGAACTACAGTTTACTAAAACCTGAGCCCTGAAAACTCTCAGTTCTTCTGTGACACTTGCAAGTGCTTCTACAAAATAAATAGTTTTTTCTTATTATTAAATTCAGAAGAAGACCTAAAGGTGATTTGATTAGATCATATAAGTATCTTTGTCATGAGAACACAGGGGTTTTCAAAGGGCTTCTTAATCAAGTGGAAAAAGACATATTACAAGAACCAATGGCCGGAATATAAAGCCAGAAAATTCAAATTAGAAACAAGGTGCAGGATTGTGGGTTTTCTAACTGTAAGGATGATTACATACTGGAAGGACTATTCAGGAATTATTTGCCTTTTGAATTCCTCACATCATGAGTAGTTGTCTCTCTGGAAGATCCAATTTCATCAAACACAAGTTACTGGGCTCAATACGGGGGTAACTGGATGAAATGTCTGGCCTGTGCTAAGCAGGAGGTCGGATTAGATCATCTAATCGTCCTTTACAATCTTAAATTCTATGAATCTATGAATAGTAATGACCATCATTGTACGTTACAGTTTGTAAAACAGCAAAGAGCGCACTGCAACATAGCTGCGAGACAGAATAAAGAAGCATGTTATAAAAAAATCCACTTTGCTCTGGAACTAAACATTTGGCCAGTAATTATTTAAACTTCAGCCATGTGTTTCCAAATTTTTCCCCCAAACAGTATTTTAATTAGGTTTCAATTATATGGCAAAAAATAATAATCCATTAATCAAATAGGTACTACTGCATCCAGAAGAGCATTGCCAACATTCCTGCATAATGTTTAAATGCCCAATTGATACAGAAATAGCTGCCCATTTGCAGGAATTATACAAAGGAAATCTGTAAAGGGGGGCTCGTCTATAAAAGATTTTATAAGCCTGAGCCTGGGATTCCTATATTATATTTGAGTAGCTATAAAAACTTTTGTGTTAGATCATAACATTCTGTAGTTGTGAATGCAACAGATTTTACAGAAAATCTGTTTTAGAAATGTCTCAAGGAGTTTTTCAAATAAAGACATTGGCACTGCTTTGTGCTTCTTTGCCCTATAAAGCAAAATTCTGTTACTGTCATGCTACAGCCTTGATCTTAAACTTCCACATCAGTTTAAAGCCCCCCCCCCAGAAATCATGACTTTCATGTCCTGCCTTGGGGTTGCAAATGGGACACTTTTTTCAGACAGGGGCCTGAATAAAATCCATGGAAAGGGATCTGGGAGGCCTTCTGTTTGCATAATTGTCTAACGTTCATCTCCAAATCATAGCTTTTGAGCATCTCACAGCCTTTAACAGATTTATCTTCCCATCACTTCTGAGACAAGAAGTGTAATTCCCACATTACAGTTAGGAAACTGAGATATGGGGCACATGAAGTGATATTCCTAACATTAAACATGACACTTGTAGCACAGGAGGGGCTGAACGAAGGTCTTGTGATTCTAAAGAGGTGTGCCTCATACTCTAGATTGTCGTCACCCTTCTGCATTTGGCCGGAATGCAAATGATAGAAAGAAAAGAGACACAAAAAATCAAGTTACACAAGCAAATTTTCCTTACAAAGTGCTGCCTTTTTGATGGGGAGAAGGTAAGAGGGAAAATATGCTTCGTGAGCTTCTGAAAATCTCTACCAACATCTTTCTTAAGGATTTCAGTCATTGATTTTGCGTGTGAATTTTGGAAGGGAACACACACACAGACACACACGCACACAGAAGTCCTTCTCTTGGAACAAAAGCTAAAACTATAAAAGCAAGAAAATGTGGAAAGCAGGCCTGCAGCAGTGTGGGTTGATATTCTGTCTTTAAATCATTCTGGCACTTGTTTTTTTCCCCTCGAGGTGGAAGTGGTAAGCATCAAGGCAAAACTGCAGTAGCCCTAAATCAGAACATGCTTTTGTTCCTGGGTTTACAAAGCAGACTCTTTGCATTCCCAAGCAGAGGTCTTGGTGGTTCTCTACAGCAGTGTGAAGACAGTTTCTACAGAGCTGTTCCCTATAGAGAAGCCAGCTTGCTTGCTTTCTCACCATGCATATTTTAGTACCATTGACATATTCTGATACGGCCATTGCATTCTTTTCTGGCCACATACAGGTGGTCCCTAAAAATCTGGTATTTGAAGGATCTAAATATATTATGCTACTTATTCTGGAGAAGTGAAAACTGTATCATCCTCCTGATTCCATGATATAACCTAAACTTTGTGAATTCTTTGCTATTTTAAGAGACTTTTTTCTTCCTCTTTTTCTCTAAATCTGTATCCTATCCCTCTGCATCTCCCCTCCCATTACTTATCTTTCCTTCCCTTTTCTTACCTACCCTATCGAGCTCTTCAGTCCAAGGATGAGGTGACAGTGCTGTCTTCCCTCAAATCCCCTGGATCTTTCCCTCAGTCTCCCTGGCTCTACCAAGCCAAATTCTCTCTCCGTTTTTCTCTCTCCTCCCCAATGTTAGATCTCTCGACTTCTCTGTGTTCCCGCATTTGAAATACTCCTTTAAAGCAAGAGTCTCTGTCTTCTTGTGTCATTTTGATCTTCTTAGTGCTACCGATCAGGCTATTCCAAAATGACAGAAAAATATCTCTGGCTTGTTCATCCCAGTTAGCGTTACAGCAAAAGCAGGCAGCTACAACAAACACTGAAACATCAAAAAGAGAAGGGTATGTTCAAGGGGCACCCCACTTCCAAGCTAAAGGACGGTGAATCACAGCGTGTGCAGCTCACTGCGCAACAACAACATATTGTCATGATGATGCATGTTAAAATTCCATGGTGAACATCAAAAACTGGTTAGATCACCCCTGAAGCACCCTTTACAATAAGGAGCCCACAAAGAGGTGCTTCCCAGGAGGCGTGTCCTCCCAAGGAGACACTGGACATTATTATAGCTGGAGGAGATGCACTGCACATGTCTCTAGTGCAATTGCATGCATCTCCCAAGGTTAATTCTTTTATGAGCTGTGGGTGGCTGTGGCATTTTTCCAGAAGACAGACATCTGCCACAGTTCCCTGAATTATGGCCAAGGTAGCTCATGATTCATGCATGCCCATAGGCTTAATGTAGCAAGTGCTTGGCAGGGCTGAAGTGTCAAGTGTAGCAAAAAGGCCAGCAGGAACAGCAGTGGGTCAGGCCCTTCCATGTCTGTGGGTGTAAGGGGGGGGCATAAAATGGACATAAAAAGGTAAAGCCAAAGACAGATTATCAGCACACAATGGCGAATGCATTCCATGTTTAATCATCCCAGCTGCTTCTCTTGCCCCCTAAAAACATTCCACCTTTCACTGGGCATCACACTACTGCTATAAGAAAAGCACTCAAGAAGGGATATGCACTGAAAAAGGAACACGACCCAGACACACCTTCCCCTCTACACCACCCAAAACCATGCCATAACACAGTCTAAGCATCAAATTGTCAAGTGTGCCAGCATGCTGGACACAGGCAAAATTAAGTAATGGTGGTAGCAACGACAGTAAGGGTCATGGCCGTGAAAAAAATTGGAACAACAAATAAACATTCAGGTGAGAATATATTTACTACTTTCCTTTAGACAGCTAATTATTTTCTTTCTTGATATTCCTCATCTTGCCAAAACAGCTTCTGCCATTTCCTGGCAGAGCTAACCATTTGTTTTGTACAGTGCTTGAAGGCTACCAGATTCATATTTTAGTGAAGGCTGTAGGGTTTTCTGTTCTGGTGACAGTATTTTTTTTTTGCAGAATCCAGACCCTCTTTGTGTGCCATATGCCACATCATTCCTGCAACGGGGCAGCAATCTCCTGTACTACCTGGGGTTCAGGAAAGCAGAGTGGACTTTTCAGTGTGATTGACATATTTTTGCCTTCAAACTGGCCTGAGCTCTCTTTGGCTTGTACTGCAATAGAGGGGAGAAAAGCAGGATTTGAAAAAGAGTAAGGATCTCAATTTCCGTTCCGTCCTCGATCCTGCAGAGAAGGAACTAAAAGAGATACTCCATATGATAGACGCAGAACGGGATTAGGCTGTGACAGTGCTGTTTTAGGAAGAAAGGGTGCAGCAGTTCTGCCGTGATATTTTCTCTACAGTAGGCTATGAAAGAGATAATAGGTCTAATGGTTAAGCTAAGAGTATCAGGAGACCTTATTTCTAGCCCTAATTATATCAGAAATTATCTGTGTTTCCTTAGGCAAATCCCTTGGTTGCATAGTGCCACAATTCTCCAGTCAGTAAAATGTTTAGACACCTCTAAAGCACTGAGATGCACAGATGAAAAACATTACTGTCATCATGTGGCACGATTCACTCACAAAGATTCATGCATGGAAACTTCTGACCGAAGTTGATGGCCAAAGTTTGCAATGCTTTATTACATTCTGAATTGCCTCTTTATTAGTTCAACAACAATATCTGCGAACACTCTATTTTATAAGCCCCGTGATACCTTCTGTTGCTATTGGCTTACAGTTTCTCAAGTCTATCTAAGTTTGTAAGTATGTTTATCGCAAAATGAAAATCAATAAGGAGGGCTTTTTTTAAAAAAATGGCAGTATTATATGCTTAGATAGAAGGGCAAGGAATCCTGTGCATCTGTACTGCTTTTAAAACTACCTGACAATAAGGTCTCATCCTTGGCATAGAAATTGAACTGTTCCGTAGGTACATTGTTTGGGCTACATACAGTGTGAATCTGTTCCCCCAATCGACCCTCACTCCAGGTCTGTTTGCTGGCTCTGGCTACCACCATACTGTTGCAAAGAAAAGAGGTATCCAGATATCAATATGATTCAAGGGCCCAGGAGACTGCAAGGGAGAAAAAGGGTATTTTCCGAATCAGTTCCCCATGAAATCACTGGAACTAGCCTTGTCCTGGGGGATAATAGAATGGATCATTAGGTGCCTTAAAAAGTTCACATTGGATTTCGAAGCCACCCTGCAAGATGAAAAATCAGTAGTTTAGGCAAATAAATAAAAGTCAGTGAATCCTCTTAAAGCTGTGAACACAGGGGCAAAAGGGTTGTAAGAAGAAAGAGATTCCATTCTTCACAAATGATACGTTTTAAAACTCCCCCCCTTCCATCTCAAATCCTTCTTTCTCTTCCCTGGTGATTTAATCACATAAGATACTGTAAATCAAATTGCTTCCTTTTCTCCTCAAGTATGAGTTAGGTCTTAATTAGGCTATTGGGCAAAAATGAAATACATCCTATTAATAGCTTGGGATACCCTTTGTGCTAATGTAAAGGTTAAAACCTACCTTTTCTGTATTTCAGCAGCACGATTCTGCTCTTGCAGACAGATGCTTTACCTATTGCTGAATTCACTGGAATTCATTCTGATTTGCACACACATAAAAGAAAGAGTAATCAGGCCCACGGTATTTAATTTTTCTATTTCAAGCTTCTGTTCAGATAAGAGAAGTGGATACATGGGACTGAACGCCAAGGTGAGCAACCAGATTATTTAGGCTCAATTATTTTCATTCTGTGCTTCCCATATGTACATCACAGGGTATAATCTAACATTCATATTCAGGTGAATCTCAAACTTGACAGAGGATGCAATGTACATATGGAGGTAATTGGACTTGTTCCTGAGAAACTGCTCCATCACATTGAACAGGCATTGCTCCATGACATCATGAATTAAGGTCATCATGCCTTGACAGTACCAAGTGGTGTGATGACATGACATTGTGTTGTGATGGCATCTCTTTCCAAGGAGAAGCTACCCTGCTCACGCACTCAGGTCACCAGTCAGAGGAATGGAACTTACTCCAGCTTCTAGTTGACATCCCGACTGTGTCAGCTGGCTTAGCTATGCAGGGTCTTGGATGAAACCCCTGGCACACGTCTAAGGCAGATGTGGTACTGATGGGAGCCAATTCAGTCTGATGAAGTCAGCATCTGAATGAAACTTCTCGCAGGTTGGCCTATGATAATGATAATATATGTCTTCATTTTACAGCTGACAAAATAAATGCACAGTTATTGTCAACATCCAGAATTACAAACTAAGACTTCTGGTACCTCTAGACAATGCTAACTAATATTTACTGCTAAGCTTATTCTTTACTAGGAGATATTTATCCAGACTCATATAAGCCTCAGTTATGAAAAATTCTTCCCAGTCAGGATTTTTCATAGGATGATTGAAGATGTCCAAGGGAAAGGTGTAAACTTTGCAGACTTCTTTCACAACACAGATTTGGATTGCTTAGTCTCTTATATCCTGTTTCAAATCAATTGCTGCAGTTTAGGATAGCTCTTTGGAATGAAAAGTAAAGCCCTATCCAAGATACTGTACTACTACAAACTCCCAACAAAGCAAAGCATACCTAACATTTATGCTCAGAAATAGGCCCTTTTCCTCTGCTAGCTGTTTTTCATGTGAGCAGTATAAAGCAAAATGGAAATGAATCCTGCACTAGCTAGTGTGACTCGGCTTATAACATCAAACAGGAACCCAGAGAACAAAACATTAGTTTCATGCTAGCTACAGTAAACAACATTAGACTGGCTGAGAGCTGTAGTTGGGTCCCAGGCAAAACAAGGTCTTTGCTAAACAACATCAACACAGTAACTAAAATGTGAATAACTAAATCATACACTGTGCAAACTGAACCACCAAATGAAAGTAAAGCGCTGAATTATTTGAATGCTCTTCAAACCCAATTTACATTTCACCCACTACTGAGACCTCCATTTACTGGCATCATAACTAATAATGGGAATGCTGCTGAAACGTCAGTTTTAGTGAGAAGCCCATTAAGAGAATGAGAAAAAAAAAGAGACATCATACAAGAAAACCAGCCGTTTACAACATGGCATATAAGCTCCTTGCATAGAAATACAAAATAGCAGGAAATAAAAGCCAGGCAGTAAACTGTCCTTTTTCCAACATATTCAGTAATCACATCCATCCAGAGCTTCACACAGGAAGCCCTGAATATAAATATTCTACAGCAGATGCTGCACTGGCATTAAAGTTCCCTGTTGGGGGACTGGATGATTCAAAGGGTAGTAGAAAATCTGCACGCCTTTAAGATATTGGTCTGAAACCAGCCCAGGTTAATTTTGGTATGAAAGTCATTTCCATCTGAGAGGATTTTTTAGCCAGCTGGAAATGAACTGGAGGTCTACTATGTCCCAGTCTCAGCTGGCAGCTCTACAGAGACGCTGATATATCAGGGAGACTGATCTGTTCGTAAATCCTACCAAGGTCTGTGCCTTGTGTAAGCGTGGAGCTGTTCAGGAGGCAGGCGTTCCCGTGCAATGCTGTGCATGCCCGCTCTTACTCCAAATTAAAGGTCATGGAGACTGAACAAATCCCTGCATGTCAGCTGAGCTGTGTGCACATTCCTATCCTCTGCCCCCAGCTGTAAGGTAAAATACGCCAGCACAAGCCACCAGCGACAGAAAAGCTGGTGCCATGGGCTCAAGTGGCACACGGGGGTTTGCACACAGCCTCTCACCAAGGGCGAATTGCCCCTTTTGGTGTCTGTGTCCAGGTTTGCTCAGTTATTTAACCAATGCAAGTACGAAAGGTTGCACACAGGGCTAAGATTAGGCTTCACAACATCATGGCTTAATGTTTATAGAAATACGTTTTCTTCTTGCTCTGCTCTAGTTCCTGCCAACAAGGATCCCAAAGCCCCAGAGAGTGCTAGAACACTCCATATCTCCTCTAAACATCGCCAGCTGTGTGATCTTGGGATTTTCAAGTGCTCCATTTCACATTTTCCCATGCTACCTTCCATCAACCATTTTCTAGCCCATTCCCCTGATGTATTTTGTGCTTTTCGAAGGAATTGTCTAGCAGATCCTTTGAAGCTAACAGCATTTCTGATGTAAGTGTCACAAAAACCACTGTTACTCTGCACGCAGCCTTGCTCTCAGGCACCGGGGAGCTGGGAAACTGCGCTGAAGATCTTTGCAAGCGACCTAACCCTGTAAGAACCTGGTGGCCCCAAGAATGACCTCCTCATTGCTCATCTGTTTCAACGCATGAGAGCTTGAGCAGCCAAAGAGTCCAATTATTTGACAGGAGATTTTTATCAACAGCTTTCCGAGGTCTAAACAGAAAGAAATGTCATACACATTCATTTTATCAGCTTTCTTACTGACCTCACCATAGAGAGTAATTAGGTTAGTTTGGTATGGGCTGTTTTATGTACAGTTCTCTTGATCTTCTTTTATTTATAAATCTTGCTATTTCAGCCTATTCCATCAAACTGTCTTTTATAATAGGCTCCACAGGGCTCAGCTCTCCTCTCACAGGAGGGTAAGTCCGGAATGTTTGTATTGTTTGTATTCAGTGAATGCTGCCACCCAGGTTTGAAACCACGGTCCTAATGATTAAAGTCAGTCCTTGTAATTTTGTCAAATACTGAAGTTAAACTAAATGAGTGATGCTTACATGGTTGATAACTTTTTTTTTTTTAAGCTAGGTTAACATGAGATATCTTCTAACGTGAACAAATTGCTAGCAACACGAAACATTACACTCACACTGGCTGGTCTACTGCCCCTCGTCTACTATGTCCCTAAAATATCCCAAGGCAGATATGCCACATTGCACACAATATGCTTATTAGCACAGTTAGGAGCCATTAGGGAGAACTAGCAGAAGTGTTGTTAAAAGGCCTGATGATGATGTAAAAAAATTCTGATGCCACTCAAGAAATGCAAATATTGTAGATGACATAAACAGACTGGACTTATGCCCATTACAGATACTACAGAAAGGAAGAATTTGGTGTCAGCATCCAGCAAGTTGGGAGCTCCCTTACCCCATTGGAATGCAAATTATTTGAACCTGGTAATTTATTAGGTCCACATTTTTTAAACATAGTCAGCATGAACTTGATTTCTCAGCTTGTAAACTCATCAGGGCAAGGACAGCCTGCAGAGCTGAGTTCAGAGTATCCTGATCCCAACTGGTGTTACCGAACAGCAGTAATGAAAATCCAGTGACACCTTCATCCATTGTGCATGCTTGTACCCTGTTTATTTAGTAATCATCACCATCTTCCTTAAGACAACTTTACTCAGTTCCTCTCTCTCACAAATTGATCTTCCTTGCACCAATAAACTTCACATAGATTCCCTCCAAAAGGGTTATGACATCTTTCCGCATATTCTCAATTATGGTGTTTTTATCGATTAACTGTACTTTCACAATTCTACATTTCTGAACAGCTGACAAGCAGGCTACACACTGCTCTGCTGCAGTTGTCCAAGGAGCAATGCTGGAGAGGAACAAAAAGATTTGCTTCAAGCTGGGAAGGGATGCTCGTTCTGAAAAGAGCTCAATTCCCAGTACATGCCGCCTATCTGGATGTGACTTGGCAGGCTGAGGTTAAGGTACAAAGCTCACATTGGTGTTGTCTCCAAGGCATGAAGACAACTCACTCCAGAGCTCTCTGAACTGTGCGGAGCCCATAGAAAACAGTTGGCCTATGTTTGCAAGTTAGCTCAGATGAATCAGTTTCCTTCTCTCTTACTTCCCTGACAAAATTCCACTCGTACAGTAATTAACAGGTCTTCTCGTTACTGCTCACTCTCTCTTGAGCTGTTGGAAAATGATCTGCTCTTTGGCAGCTATTGTATTAGTTTGTCAAGGGCTTCCTACAGGAAGATGGCCTGCATGGAGGCAGCCTCCTGGGAGCTGGCTACGGGACAAGGCTTGGCAGAAAGCAGTGGGCGAGCCCCATAGTGCTGCAAGAGGATACAGACTGCAGCCTGGGAGTTAGAAGTCTGAAGAAAACATGCATGCACACAGAAGAATCACATGAGAAAGATCTCAGCTGGAGCACCACTTTCACGTCCCTCTTTTGGCTCATCTCTCTTGGCAGGGTTAAAAACTGCTACAGTGATGGGAAATATACTTCAGTTTTGGGGTTCAAAATTCTCCAGTTTTGGCTGCCCTCACAGGGTAATATCAGCCTAAGAAAGTGCCTTAAACCAGTGCAGGTGAGTGTTCAGAGCACCTCCACGAGCTCACTGTGTTCAGATCATTTGATTAACGATGAAGGAGAGTCTGATGTGTCAAAACTCTCACAGTCCCTTAGCAGTTGTTGGATACAACAACCTGCACCTCTTTACTATCTCACAGGCATCTCAACAGGTCGGCTTTACGCGCAAAGAGTGGTGGCGATTTTTGTTATATTTTGTGTAGTATCTGGAGATTGTACTGGGAAAAAAGGAATTTCCTTGTCCTCAGGGTTCTCATGCAGGCACGAGAACCAGTTTTGGAACCCAGCAGGCAAATCTGAAGAACAGGGAATTTGTCATTTTTAACCCAAGCTGGTGAGATTCAGAGCTGTAACATTTTTTGAATAGCAAGGCTTGATGATACTACATTTAGCTTCTTGTTATACCCCTGGGAAATGTAAATATTATGCCAGCTTCACTGTTATAGAAACTCAAGAAGGT
Organism: Limnodromus scolopaceus; assembly: GCA_028565335.1. NCBI lineage: Eukaryota > Metazoa > Chordata > Aves > Charadriiformes > Scolopacidae > Limnodromus > Limnodromus scolopaceus. Next base: position 18,477,469 of record JAOXNO010000003.1, read on the forward strand.
TCCCATTATAAAGTCACTGACATTACTGAGTCTTGGAAGGTAAGACTGGAAGAGACCTTGAGACAGCATCTAGCACACTCCCTGGCCCCAAAGCAGAAAGTTATATGTAAGCCTAAACCTCTACAGTCACTAGCTCTAACCGGGACTTATTTAGTGATGACTTGAACTGCTTTGGACAGCAGTTTTCTTATGTAAAAGAAGCTGGTATTTATAATCAACTGACAGTTTTGACATGCATAATATCTGCTATAAAATGTTCAGTAGTTAATAGGATCCACATGGACGAACTACTAATGTTCTGACCTAACCTTAGACTATACTTTTATCCCTTTAGTATTTATTAGAGCTTCTCCTCTTAGCAAATGTGCTCTTCTTTTATTCTCCTTGGCAATATAGGAGCATTAGTCTGTTACTTCTGTGTGTATTCCTGGGGAGAAGACTATTCTTTTTTCTAGTGCAAACCAGCCTCAATACATCTCAATGCCTGCCCCTGTCCCAAGATTAAATCTTAGGCAGTAACTTGAAGCAAAAAGAAATAGGTACATGTTGGACAGGTAGTGCGAGAAACCGCAATACTAAAAGGCAGTATAAGTATTACTAAATATATAAAATAAATTGTTTAAAAGTGGATTGCCCTATCTCAGGGATGAAAAAAAAAAAAACACCTGGATGTTTCTGTCCACTCTCACCAGACGTACCTGTAAACAGTTTAATGAAAACTGCACCATGTTTGGATGGTTTTGTATGGCAGTTTTACGTGTGCGCTATATTGTATCAGTCTGCAATAATCAGAATTCACATTCAAAATTCTCTTTGATCTGCTTTCCTTACTGGCATATTCTACAGGAAATTAAGGAAATCACACAGACCAAACTGGTCCTTGTGCTCTTTGAGTTGGTCTCTCCAATTTTATATAAGCAGGACTTGCATAGTTTATGTTATTTATACCCATTCAGTGGACTATCCAAAGTGTAAAACCCACATCTTTCATCAGTATAAAACTGGTTATGACTTCAGTGAAAAAAACTCAAACGTAAAGAGTCACTGGCTTGGTGGCTTATGTTCTCCCACTGACAGCTAGCTTTTAATTCAATCCTTGTTCCTGCATTCCTAAGAAAAAGAGGCTTCAGAGAGCTTGCAAATCTGGCCCAGTAGCTACAACAGTAGCTTGAGACATATGAAAGCTAGAATCTATGCTTTACTTTGCTATTATCTTCCCTGTGATGCTTCCTTTCCCTGGAACCATTTCAGCTGTGCCCTATTTTTTGTCTGGTCACCCAGGCTCTAATGTAGCAGTCCTAATAAAAGCAACACAGTAGGTACAGAGACTGCGGGCTCATCTTTGCTCAGCAGTGCAATAGCTTCTTGGAAGCAAGCAGAGGTGCAAAATATAACTACCTTTCCTATCAAAATCAGCAGGAGAAGCCAAAGCTATGGTGTCATTCTACTTAACGCGAATGAGTCCTGGTGCAATATCCTTCTGCAGTAGCTTGATCAGTACTGCTGTCTCTGTCTTAGAAAACTGAAGAACCTGAAGACACTGAAGCTGGGTGATTAGTCCAGGACGTACTGAAAATCTGTTTCAGAACTGTGTTAAAATAAAAGAGTTCCCAGAATCTGGTCCTTTGGTCAGACCACACCTCATTCTTCCTGTCCCTCCACCACAAAATACTGAGCTAAAAAATAATCCTGTAAAAGGCCAGAACAGCAGTCACAAATGAAATAGTAATTGGAAGCATTATCTGGAAGAAACCAAGTAATATCTGCCTGTTCATTAAGAAGGGTCCCAGAATATGGTTCTTTTGAGGGGTTTGGATAGCACTGCCCAAGGATGGCATTCAATCTGCCTGTGACATGCTGTGGTTTGTTTATTGGCTTTTTCTCCCCCTACAGCATTTGTCTTTTATTCAATTCATCTTCTATTTTCTTATCATCAGATTAAATTATTTTGGTCATTTAATGTCCAAAATTAGACCTATCTATTAGATCAATCTTTAGATCTAATTCTTCTGAAAGAATATTGAGTGCCTAAATAAAATATACATACGTATTACTAGTAGCAATGCCTACAGTTAAGGTTGCTCAGCTCTTTCTCACATATGACACTGGGAATGGGAGTATGCCTTTTGCAATATCTAGGAAAAGAAAATGTAGTAAGGTAATAGGATGGGCTAGAGTTAGAGTGGGGACCTAAAAAGGCACAGAGGGTGGGAGAAAGAGCCCCAGGACTGGCCAGGAGTGCAGAGGGAAGAAGTCAGGTTATGAGCCAAGTAGATGGCAGAAGATGAGGTGTGTAGGATCAAAAGAAGACTCGGAAAGAAAGCACAGGGAAACTACAAACTAAAAGGAAGGGAGATGGAAATTTGGAAAGTGAGTTGCAACTAACGGAATTTTGCTTGTTGATGGAATGAGTAAAAAAGGAGATCAGGAGAAAAGCTGGCATAGAGTGGAGAGCTCAAGAGGAGAGAGAGCTGACTGAGAGCAAGGGAACTACAACACAGACCTGAAACTGAACCCATCCGTCCTGCGTCATCTATCGTCAGTCAGGATCGTCAAATTTCCTGACAGTGTGCATCTGATTATTTCTTTATTCTGCATCCTTTAATGTCAGGATCACATGACATATAGCAGTATAACAATTTACCCTGTTAGCTCAAGTGATAGAAGTTTGCGCTACAGATCTGAAAAAAGCAATGTTAAACTCTTGATGTGAGAATCGCTACAAGCCTTGCTCCACTGTGGATCTAAACATCAAAATCTTGCTGAGTGGGGAAAAACATTTCTTTGCTGTAACGAAGAAAAGTATATTGTAAAAGATTTTAAAGACTGTTAATGTTGCAACTCCACTGATCACAAAGGTGTATGCCAGTCAGGTCCCGAAGATCATAAAAAGGGAAAAAGTTTTTTCAACAGACTTTGCGGCTAGGACTTGAATGCACACAGGTGTCCATAAAACTAGAGACAGAAGGCATGGGTGCTATTCTTAGGTCTGCCAAAAGAATGGCATGACCTTGGGCAATCTATTAACCTCTCCACACCTCAACTTCCCCATCTATATAAAAGAATGAGGATGACATATTTTGTACTTGACAGGTTTGTAGATCACTGAGACCTATGAGATATACCCAAGGGTAGCTCACGCTAACCAGCTAGTTCTGCACCTCTGGGCGGGAGAGCTGCCATTTCCATTTTATGCACCACCCAATGCAGTCAGAATTATGGTCAGAAGTCAGCTCCTGTGGTCCATTAATATACACCCTGGCATGTCTCAATGCTGCATTCGAGAACTAATCTGCCTCCAGTCTCGGCTAATTGGAAAAGGTTTTTTTCTCTATGTTATGTGGATTTCTAAAGTTAAATCTTGAGTGATAGACAGTGCTGTCACAGCAGCATTAAGTGTTTAGAGAGTGATTATTCTTGAAAGACTTTCATTTTTCAAATTTCTGCTTTCAGAAAAAGCTGTGGAAATAAATGAGAACACCAAGGGCTAAACAACACTTTGAGCTTTACAACAATGATCTCCAGAAAGGGGATGCAATAGCCCAGAGCCTTGCCCATTGCATTTACAATTACAAGAATCTGCAGGTTTCCTCATATCACTGTTGGCATTTAAGGGGCCTGCATCATGTAAAATCCTATTCATAACAGTCAATGTTTTCCTGAGAGGAATCACTCTCAAAACGTCAATATATTTTTTTGTAGCCTTTCTATTTAATAAAAAAAAGAGACAGCTTCAATTAGTGAGGAATATTCCATATAAATTAGATTATTTTAAAAGTTCCAGCAATATTAAAAGATATTTTTAGTAAATGAACAGCTGTCACTTTGGCAACATTTGTAGCCTTTTACTCTTTTTTTTTTTATTATTTTTTCAATTTTGATACCTGGTCACTTATTCTGTATGAGTCAAACCCATACTCATAATTTCTCACTACAGCAAACAGAAACTATGCCTGCTGAGAAGATGAATAAGGAATATTCAGTATTTATGATCTCACTGCCACCAGCAGCTGAACGGCCAGCTAGGTGAAAGCTGAAACTTGCCCCATACAGTCTGTATGTTGTTGATCCCTGGAGCAGCGCCAAGTGGGAGCAACTCCTTGGAAGGGCAGGGAAGGACCCGGTTTAGAACAGGAATCCACCTCCGTGTCTTGCCAGAGGAAAACAGCATGTTGTGCCCTGGTGATGCACAGACAGCCCAGGCTGTAAGTACTGAGCAGTCAACCCTGCCAACATGCTACCAAGATGAACATGCTCGCTGGTAGGAGATTAAATCCCAAACCTTCCTATCAGCAGAGATGGAAAAGCAGGTTCTTTCCTAGCAGCACAGCTTTGACATACCTTCCTCTCTTCCATTCTTCTGGCCTCCAATCAGTACTAGGGCTTGAACCTTCCTCTTATTCCCTAAAGGAATATTTAACTTGCATTTTAGCAAAAAGCTTTTTTTATTAATATTATTATTATTATATACAGATTTATCAGCAAAACTCTTCAGGGGGAAAGCTTTTGTCATCCGTGAAAGCGCAGCACAAAGAAACCTGGCCTTATCTTACTAATTACTCCAGTGCCTCCCCAAATCCTATCAAGCTGCTTGTTACTAATCAGTTAGAACAGTGTTGCCTGTATGGCAATATAACATATGCCAGGATGAGATCTGTTTACAGAACTCCAGCTTTGGCAATGAGCAGGGAGACGCTGACGCCAAGAGAAGCAGTCTTGCTGCAGTCTATCAGCCCAATTAGGGGCCAGCAGACATGTGAGGTTTCAGCTGTTGGATCTAGAAGGCTGTGGATGCCATGCCCTCGTCACCTTCCCTATATTGTCCCTAAAATAATGCATATTTTGAGTTAGTCTTGATCCCCCCCAAAAAAATTACTGGGATAGATGTGGATATGAGTCTATCAGTGTTATCAAACACCATGGTGCACATCTGATGTCCCATGAAAAGAAAGAGATTCTTTTGTCCCTCTGCCTGCCTGCTGATTTTATACCCACACCCCAGCAGTGCAGAGAAACAGAGAAAATCTTATCACGAAGTTGTTTTACTCTCATCATCCTGAAGTTTCTCTGTGACAATTTATGAAACATACATGGAGTAAAAGTTATTCTGTCAGTCCTGTCCAGCCAGCAACTTCTCCGGTGAAGGCTGAGAAATTCACTAACAAACTAATGGATCCAGGCTCAGAATATTAACTCCAAATGCAGTGATCAGTGGTGCGCTCTCTCTTTTCAGAGGAGCATGTGCGAGCTCGTCTCAGATGTGTTAGTGCCAAACTCTTGATTTAGCTCTTCAAGCAAATTCCTGCTTAAGGCAAGTGAGAATTTTGCCCCAAGAAAGGCTGCTGCAGCAATAGCAGAGAGCAAAGCAAGTCCGCAGCATTCGTCTAAAAGACAACATGGAAAAAGCTGCCCAGGTTGATGAAGAAAGTTGGACAATAAGGTTTCACTAGAAAGCGATTGCAATTTTTGCCAAGCATAGAATGAAAGGTCTAGAACAGAACTCCTTCCTTGGGGTGGGGGCAAGGAAATATATAAGAAACAAGAGAAGTACCATGTGATCTTTCTCTTGAGACACCTTTCTACATTCTGGCAATCAGCAACTCAGAGTGAAAATGCAGCTAAACTTCCTACTTGAGAACGTCAAAATATTGTCAACAGTGGCAGGTCAAGTTTCACAGCCAGGCTGAAAACCAGCAAATTATTACTAGTGCTATTTACAGGTCATGAAATGGAGACACAGAGAGATGAAAGAACTTGCCTACAGTCCATTAGTGACAATGTTGAGAAGAGAATCCAGGAAATCTTGTGGCTGATCATCTGCTTTGTGCATCACCCCATTTTCTCTCCCCAAAAGGCAATGCACTGTTACACTGTTACAGGTATACTACATTCAGTAAATATTCCTCAAGCAATAGTAAACAGTAATCTCACCACAGTGTTTTTCCTCATTTTCTTCAATGATCAACACATAATATCGCCTCTTTCATTTTACACGTTGCTCCTTTCCGATTCCAAGTTCGATGCTTAGACTCTGAAAAGATACTGGTTTTCCAAGAAAACATAGAAGTAATTCTGCTGACTTCAAATATAAGCTGGTCCAAGTCTTTTGTAATGAAAGAAGAATGTTGGCTAGATATACAGGGTTATCCTCTATTCAAGATGTGTTGTGGAATCTTAAATATCTACCTGGACAGGACATGGAGAGAGCAAATGTGACTACAGTTTAGCATTTATCCAAGCAGCAGTACTCAGTAAGGCAGCATGTCTGAGTCCGAGCCTCAGCCCTAGCTTAGTTAAACCTAAGTTGACCTTCTAGCCAAGAAGTAAGAGCACTGTTGAGTCAGCTGTACAACACCACAGAGGGAGATGGCAACGGCTCATAAATCTGTTTTGTATTTTAGCATGCCATTAATCTACTCATAATTAGGACAAAGCACAGGATGAAACCCTAGGCAGGCACTGATGCTGCCCTTATTACCTGTGGATTGATTCTCCTCTCACTCATCCTGATGTTACATCAGTGATTTGCTGGTGTTTCTCTGGTTTACTTTGCTGCAGTGAGGATATGAATCTGGCCCAGAGCTCTAATATCTGTTCTAATTTAATTCGTGTCTCTGTCTCCATGTGGGAATTCTCATCTAGACACAGCCCCCTTTGGGCACTGTGCTATTTCCAAATATAGGACTTTTTCCCTTTTGTACTGGATTTGGTGGAAAGCCCACCTTACTCTAGTTCATTCACATGACTTGCGACATGTTTTTAAGGTTAGATTTAAGATTTTTCTCTCCTTTGCCTACAGTCCATTTTAAGTACATTGCATGTTTTATTATTTTGTGTAGTTTTCTTACACATAAATCAATATATAATGAAGCTAAGCACTTTTACACTTGCCAAGGCACTGGCAGACATTAACTCTCCTAGACCCCTGGGAGGTGAGTAAAATAAAGAGCATTATTAGCCTCTCTATCTAGGTCTTTCCAGTGCATTCCACAGCAGAGTAGGGACATGTCAGATTTTACAAACAGACAAAACGAGGCTGGGAGATTAAGGGGAAAACTGTACTAGGACAAGGAAGAATATGACCCAGAGAAATCAGCTTGTGCTTATCGCAGCTGAAATGTGCAGAGAACCCACACCCCTGTGTACCATGAAGGTGTGCTCTCAACAACAGACTTTGGATGCAAGTTAGACATTGTACCTACGTAAATCCACTGGCCTCGGTTTAACTATCACTTTCTAATTCTACCCCCCAAGGGATATGCCTTCAGAAAGTAAATAGCTCCAAAGACTTATGGAGATGATTGCCTTTTTTTTTGGGCCCATGCCGAATGTTTTGGTGTGTTAGGCTAGAGATGTAGCTATAGTGATTTGCCCAAGGTAATGCAACAGAACGGGCCAAAGAATTGGAATCACGGAGGTTCTGGCTCTCAGCTCCAAGTGCTATTCCGCACAGCGTTACTATCTCAGTGGTATTCTCTTCTACACTGATTGACAGATTCACATTAAATACATGTACATCCTTAAACTCTTGAAAGGACAAACCTATTCCAGCAAACCCAGATGTCACAGATGACACCCCAGGGCAACACCGATCCTTGAATAAACACCTGGGAATGTCTAAGGAACAAACCTATGGGGGAAGGAGGAAACAAAATGTCACGGTGTAACCCATGGGTGAGAATTTGTTACAAGGCCCCTTTGTGCCCAGCCACAGAGAATATGGGCTTGCTAGAGCCTGAAGCTCATACAACGGCAGCTCACAGTTGTTAATTCTAGAGAACCAAGCTCAAACCCTGCTGTGTTGGCCAGGATGGAGGCCAATCACAATATGAGGCAAATCCTTTTAATATATTGCATATCATTGCAGTAATCCAAGACAAATCTCAGAAAAGAATATGCCTTTGCAAGAGCATTTTAGTCACTGTGAAAATTATTCCAGTGAAGAAACAGCAGAATGATCTTAGCAGCATTCAAGTTGCCTGTCAGCTTTGGAATGAGAATCCCTAGGCAGCAAACTGAGGAGGACGCCAGGGAATGCTGTGGTTCCTGCCGACTTTTCTGCACAAAGGCAAATACGGTTGTACTGACCAAGGCAGCGAACACAGCTACACAACACAGCATCAATACAGAGCTTACTTTTCTATTCCATAGGACCAGCTCCATTTGTTGTAAAATTGTTGTGTGTGTGCACATATCACAGCTTCTTTATAGTCCGTTCTGACTTCCAAGGTCTAATGGCACATGCCAAACATGTCTGCAAGCTTGTCATTTCACTATCTCCAAGTTCAGAAATACACCCTCTTAACTAATAAAAGCTGAGGTTCAAATGACTCCAGATTATATCAATGTAAGAAAAACATTAAGTATTTCCAGACATCATAAAATTATGAGAAGTGTCAATACCAATGACTATTTATTAAATAACTTACTCCAAATCCTGCCCCAGTTACCAAGAAAGTACTGTAGGTCTAATCAGAAATTTCCATGTCTCTAGTGAAGCCAGGAAAATCAGTCCACTTCCCCTTGTGGCAATCCATACCATTCTTGGGGTTTCTCTATTGCTGCTACACAGGAGAGAGCAGTTCAGATGTGGTAGGTGGATTCTGGCTCCTTTAAATACATTTTCTGAATACAAGAGTTCAAAAGCCGAAAAAAGTGATTTTTAAAAATACTTGATAAGATGCTGATTGTGAAAATCTCTGGATTAGAAGAAAGTCTTACACAACAAGAAGATGCAGAAGAAGTCTATAATGAACAAAAATGTAATTTAAGATTGTTCCCCAAGGAAAATAACCCAAAGTATATCTCCTTAAAGAAGCAAAGAAATAAATGGAAACAAAGACTAATATCCCATTTTTTTGTTGGAAAACATCACTTGCATTCTCACACTGTAAGAATGGTTTGCTCTGCAAGCCATTTTGAAAAATAAAAAAGTGCTTGACACAGGATCCGACATTATCAGTACAGCTCTAATTTCTAATGTCTAAACTCTTATTTTTTATTTTAAATTAAAATCCTGAACACCTTTAATAGTATCAAACACTTCTACAACACTTTTCACCATTAAGTCTTAAAATGTCTTACAAAGGTTAGAGACATTATCTCCATTTTATAAAAAGGGAAACAAGCACGGAGAGCCAATTTGCCCAGACCCACCAAGCAGACCAGGAGCAGATACAGAGCTATGATCCATCCTACTGTGTGTTCTCGTCCTAAGGAAATTATCATTGCCTTTAATTGCATTTTTATTTCCTTTAGAGAGCACATAGGAATATCTGGAAATTTAGTAGCAATTTTTAAAAGTGCTTTTGGGGAAAAAGGAAGATTTTAGTCACTCATTATGCGACTAAATTAATGCACATAGAAAAACACTCTTATGAATATAAAGCATGACATACACTCCACTTTCTAGGCTATTTAATATTTGCTCTGAAACTCTGAATCAAATCAAATCCCTCAACGCAGAATTGTTTACAATTTATTTCAACTTCAATTGAGGAGACAACACAGAGGTTCTCTTCAGTTTACAAGTGGCTGTGCTCTACTGATGTCACCTTCAACAACACTCGACCAGGTCTTTTGTAGTCCTCTACCCCATCCAGCTCCTGATACTCTCTGAACATTGGTACCTATCAGTCTCAAGTTCTCTGAAGGGAAGCCTGAATCACTTCCACTACATTTTTCAAGACATGTATTTAGCACAACAATAATTTCAGACAGAGCTCTTCCTTACCACCTTAATTCTGTCTCAACCTTAATTCAACAACTTACCAACATCCACCGGTTATTTAGTTACAGAGTCACTTTCCATACATTCATATATTCTTGCCTTATATATATATAAAGGGAGAGAAAGAGAGTGAGCTACAAATCAATTTCACAAACATTTCCAGGCTTAGAACATAAAATCCCCTGCAAATTACAACCAACTTCGGGCACCTTGATAAGACATCACTGAAGCAGGAGAATACTCACCACGCTAATTAAAATTACTGGCATCTAATTGACCCTTCCATTTTCCTTTCAGTCATAGAGATGGGAAACAGAGGCTCCCTGAAACTTTCCCAGCTCTAGTACTGGCACATTCCAGACATGGGGAACAGTTAACCCATGTATTACTCACTAGGGTAATAGTAGATATTTTAACACCACATACTGGAAAAAAACAGGAAAACATTTTGCCAGGTAAAGCTGGCGGGAGAGCTGGAGTAGGTAGATGAGGTATAATTACGCTCACTGGAATTTGGCCAGAACACTAGATCAAATACACCTAACAGCCATGTTAGAACCTTGAACAGTTGGGGATACTTTAGTTTTCTGTCTTACCTAAAAGACAGCACATTGTCTATATGTGTAATAATGTATTGACTTGGTCACAGGGGCTTGCAGGAGAGTTTTAAGCAGGTATTATATGTATTAGCACATACCTATCAATATTCGAAACCAGAGCACCAGTAGCATCCACTTAACACAAATTTGCATAAATATACATCAATTTGCATAAGACTACATAAACACATGGTCATTTTCTCCCTGACACCTACTCCACACTTAAGCTGCACCCTCCCCGTACCTCCTGAGAGACTTCACCCCTCAGCTTCCCACCCACCTTCCCGCACCGCTCAGGCCTCACCTGTGCCCGGGCATTTCACGGTCATTCGACCGGGGAAACTCACACAGAGACTCCCGTTACCGAGCCCAGGAGCAGCTCCAGCCGCCCGGTCCCCGCTTTGGCCCAGCTGCCGGGCAGGTTTCTCCTCCCGCCTCAGTGAGGAACAGTTTGACTGAGAGCCCCGGGCCCCGTGAAAG
>JAOXNO010000003.1:18488377-18585268 GCA_028565335.1 Limnodromus scolopaceus
GGCCCAGCTGCCGGGCAGGTTTCTCCTCCCGCCTCAGTGAGGAACAGTTTGACTGAGAGCCCCGGGCCCCGTGAAAGTGAACGGCCCCTCAGGGACGGGGAGAGAGCCCCGGGCCCCGTGAAAGGGAACGGCCCCCTCAGGGACGGGGAGAGAGCCCCAGGAGGGGAACGGCCCCCTCAGAAACGGTAGCGAGTCCTAGGACCATCATGGGGAAGAGCTGGTCGCAGAAGAGAAGAGCCCTGTGTGGAACAGCCCCTTAAAAGGGAGAGAGCCCCGAGGCTGTGAGGGGAAACGCCTTTAAAGGGGGGAGAGTTCCGAGGTTGTATGTGGAGAAGTTTTTCTCTGGGGAGGGGCTCTGAGGTGTGTGGGCCCTGCACCTGTGCAGGGGAGCAGTTATCTAGGAGCTACCTGAGAAGAGGACAGAGGGTGTGGAGGTACATGTGGTGGAAGGGGAGCTGGTTAGGTTTGTGTGAGTTTTATAGCTGTGGTGAGAGGAAAAAGGGACAGGGTGGAGGGAGTAGGGCCTGGGTCTTGGAGGGGCAGCCCTGTGTCTTTGCATGGGTTGGGTGTGTGGAGAGGGAGGGAGTATGGCCCTGACTAGGAAGTCTTGGTCAGGGCCTTCAAAGGGAGAAGGGATAGTAGGCTCCCTAAGGGAAGAAATGAGACCAGCCCACCCCTCATGGGGTTTAGCTGCTCCTCCCTTGAAAATGGGAGTGTAATCACACTAGACTGTCTGGTGAGGTTCCATATTAGGCCTCTAGGCAAGTCAGTAGCTTTGTGAACTCCACCTTATCTGAGGGTGTTCCTGTAGCTCAGTAGCTGAGGTCATGCTCTGTTTTGTACTGCTGGAGGGTTTCAGTCCAGTCCTTGGCTTCTGGAGCAGGTGGGAGATCAAGGGAGACCAGAGGTTAGGGCCAGTACCAATTTGTGAGCAGTGTTTCTATTTGAAATGCAGGGTCAGTGAGAAATCCCAGCTGTGAAATCTACTCCTGAGAAAGCTCTTCTGGAGGACAGCAGATGGGGAATGCCATGACCAGGAGGCAAATGAATGAGGTAGGCTGTGGTCAGCAGGATGCTGATCATTCTGAGCAAAGTGATCTTTAGGGTTACAGTGGTGTCTCTAGGGATGCTGTACTGAGACAGTAAAGTAGTTCTGGGCTTGTTCCAGTGTGATTAAGATCAAAGTCCCATAAAAACATTGGGTTTGCAGTTCAGGCATCTGGACAGTGGCTCAGCAAGTGTGGCTACAGCCCTTCTCCCTGATTGGCACTTAGACAAACTGAAGCAAGGCTGTTAATTTATCTGTGTCTCACTTGCACATATGTAAAATTTTTACTATGTCAGTTAAATCAGGGATGTCTCTTCCTATGTAAATGTAGAGCGTCTAGCATGGTGATGATCTGCCATTCTGAGTGGGTTTCCAAGGGGGCTAAAAACTTTTGAGGAGAATCAATCATTTAATCAAAAAAGGCTTTATACATAACGATGTTATTTAACTGTATATGTTTATCATATAAGAGATGAAGGGGAGAAAATGGAAAAAAATATTCATGCATAAAAATTCTTTAAATTGAAAGGTTCCCAAAACCTTGTACTAGGGAGCAGTAGATGTTTAAAGGGCGCTGTTGAGTAATATTAAAAATAGTTTTGGTACTCATTGCTTGTAGAAGTCTCTCACGACCCTGCAAATGATTTCGCTCTGTACTGATTTTGTCCTTTTCCCATTCACTGAGCAATGATTATTTCCCATGCTTTTAAATGAAGCTGAAATTAGCTTGGTTATTTTTGTTTAACAACAACAACCTCAATGCATGTTGTGCTTTTTATCCTGCAAAAAGAGCTTTGTTTGTTCCCTGGCATTGGAGATGATGTCAGCAAAGCTCCCGGAAGAGCAACTGCTGTTAGCTAATTGCTGGCTGCTTCACAACCAGCAAAGGCAGGAATTAAATCAAGGTACAGCAGGCCCTACAAAATGTAATCTGTGCTTACATCCAGTGGTGTTAACGTCCTTATCACAGTGCAGTAGCATGAAGTGGGCATGAAGTAGTTAATATATTAAGCTTGATGTGTTAAGATAGTTTTCAGAATTTAGGTTATTCTTCTGTTCAGTAGCAATAATAGTAATATATAGACAGGTCCTGCTTTTTGTGATTAGGGGTGCAACTTTTGAATAAAATATATGAGATTGAAACGTCTGGAAGGATAAGCCCATTTACACAATCTGGCAGGGGTTTGCAGATGGGGTTGATTTTTTTGTCACTTCACATAAGAGCAGGGAAGTGTATTTTTGTCTGTTTTGTTGGGAGCATCATTTATCCATCTAGGGCATTATCAATCTAACACATGCATCCAGTTCCCACTAAAATCAGTGAGACAGACCCTGAGAAATAAGGGCAGAAGGTGAATACTGTGAAGATAGAAGAAAATGTCTTCCTTAATTCCTGCTGGCAGTAGTTCATTGTGTCATGCAGAGTGCTAAGGTCTAATTGCATAGAGATGGCCAGCCCTCATACAGGAGTTTATCTCTTTTGGCAGACTAGTAGCTAGGAGAATGGTGACTCCTCAACCCTGCAGTCGCATGAGCCAAAGGGTTAATTTTTATTCCTGCTGTGGTTTCTCAGACTCTCTCCTTTGATGGAATCCACATTCAGATTCTCCAGCAGTGAAGAAGAGGGCAGGTTTTTCCCTTCCAGGCTTTCATTATGTTGCAGTTTTCATGATTTTCCAGGGCTGCTGGGTTCATGAAAATTAATGCAATTCTGCCAGACTGTTTCCTTCGCTTCTGATGTGCCCTGATGCATTATGAAACCATTCAAGGGACTGAAATTTCCCTTCCACTGAGTTCAAACCAACAGGGTTTGATTCGTGCCGTTTCTGGAGACTTCTTTATGACTCTGGGATTGTTCAAAGTAGCCCAATGGAATAAATTGGGTAGTCTTCTATGTCTGGGGCCCTTCCCTCTAAAGCTTCTTCCTATTTGATGGCATCAGCTCGCTTTGCTGGGAAGTGTTACATCTACTCAACAGGCAGATTTTGCAGATATGTCTGTTCTGTAGAATTTCAAAAGCACTTGTCCTTTCTTTTCCTTTAATTCCTGGGCAAGGACAGGGAAACCGGCAATGGACAGGGAATATTTAGCAGATGGGAGTTTTCAAAGGCAACCAGAGACTGATGCAATTGGTGTAATGATAACTGAATAGTTTCTTCTCTAATGTATACTTTTAAGTCTTCCAGTGATGGCATCTGAGGTGATGGTAAGCTCAATTTTAGCTGTGGGAATTTCCACTGAAAGCTTGGGTTTACTCTAGTGCTTTATTGATTGCTGTAAAGTAGTTCTGTATTTCAGAGAAAAATCTTCTGTCAGGTGCTCATAGTTTGGATTTCTTGATTATGTCATGCCTGTGTCTCATGGCAGAAAAAGTAAACCTTGAAAAAGAGAAAAGTTGATTTTTGAATGTAAAGGAACATGAAAAATCAGGACTGATCTCAATCATGGGTATTGGAGAGGAATAAAGGTTTCGCTAAGAGCTGTCAGTATGTATATAGGCATGCCACGATGGCACATCCTGCAAGGTCAAATGAGCATGATGATCAACTTTTATATTTTTCAATGTATGCTGTGAATATATAGGCTCCATCTAGAATCTTTTCCCTGTCTTTTGACAGTGGTGTATGGGCGTAACCAAGGCATCTTCAACCAGATGACAGTGAAAATTGGGGGCGCAATACAGGCTTTTCACAGGAGGCTCCCATCTTTAATTAATAGGGATGCAAGGGATAAAGCCATGCTGTGCTTCTGAGCCTGCATTGCTTTTGCTATGCATGCGGCCTAAATTTGAACTAGCTGAAGGATGTCAGTATATGCTGCAATCACGTTCCTGATTGCACTGTAGACATACCTGCAGAGAGGAACTAGCTCAGGAGAGTCCCAACCCCGTCATTCACATGGCAACATCAGGTGGAGAAGTGGCTCTTCCGAGGAGCTCTCCCCTGCCTTGCTTTTCTGCATTGTTGGATTTCTGTCTAGTGGTTCAGTAACCTGCAAAAATTGGCCGAGGGGCAACTTGCCTCCTTTTCCCTCTGTTATTCTCTCCTAACCATTTGCTGAAAGGACAGATAGAAATTCCAGTGAGTATATCCTCATAAACTCATAGATAAAGATTAAAGTGGGTAAGGAACCTCTTCTGGCTCCCTGTTCATTTCTTAGTGGTTTCCTCAATGGCCTCTGAACATTTTATGTATTTTTTCAAGTATGTAAATGAACCAATTCCTGTCTCTTCAGTTGTTTCCAAGTAGGAGTCAGGCAAGCACCACCTATTCCAATGATTATATGCCTATTCTGTACTGTGATCCCTTTCTCATTCCACTGGGACACCTCATACTGTTTAGCAGTGTGTGAATAGCAGGGTGCTTATGACACACTGACATCTACTTATATCTTGCAGCTGAAAACCCTGGTTCTACAGAGAAAATTGCTGTAATTTCAGATATAAATGCATGAAAATTCTTGGTGTCAATACTGTACTGTCTTTATAATGGTACGGGATGCTTTTTCTGGAGGAGCGGGGTAAAACTGTGTAAGTAGGAAGTTGGAGGGGTTATTTGGTGGTTGAGTAAGCGTCCGTTGGGTAAACTGTAGGCAAAGCATCTAGAACATTAGCTGCATGCACAAATAAAAGTGTATCTCAGTACACCTGGCTGGATAAAACTGCAGTTGTAATGGATAGTCTCAGCCTTTTCTCTGTTGTGGGACAGGGAGGCAGTGTCACAGTGAGCTGCTGTAACAATGAGCTATGCCTCCAGCAGCTGCTGTGATGAATCTTCTGGAGGACATTACCCATGGTGGGGCATCAGCCTGCTGTTAACTGCAGCCCAAGCCAGGGAGCTGCAGTTGCCTGTTGTCCTGACTCAGCAACGTAACATTGGCATCCTGGTATGTTAGCACAACATCTTTAAGGCGAAGTCTGAACTTGAATGAAAAAGCCCTTCAGCAGCATTCCTTCCTTCCTCTTCCTCGCTGTTCCAGCGCTTTCATTTCTTCACAAGTCTAACTGCTTCACACTTTTTGCTTGCTTTATGGCTTGAAAGGATCAATAGGGAATCATCAAAGAAATGGTGTAAGGGCTCATTCATTTCCAAAGTCTTTTCTTTTTTTGTCATTGTTAATTGGATTGCTCATAGCCGGTGGGCTTTTGATCTACTTAGCTGCCCCCACGGCAAGAGAATGGAGAAGAAAGGAGAGAGTATTTTAAATGCTATAAATCACGCAGAGATGCAGAATGGTTTATAATGATCAATAAAACAAACAATTATCCTGTCATTACCCAATACACTGTCACGATGGCTTCAAGCACTGGCAAGGAAAATATAAATAATAATAACATGCATAAAAAGGAAAAAATCAGAAGCCTCGTTGGTGATAATAAAATCCACAGCCCAGTAAATTGGGGCTCCCAGTTTAGAGCACATCTGAGATGGCAGGCAGAACTCACCTGCAACTATGTAATGTGGGTTTTACTTATGTTCTGGCAACACCATTAGATCTTTAGCTGAGATCAGGGCTCTGACTACACTCATCACTGCACGCAGTGACAGCCAGTCCCTGCTCTGGAGTGTTTCAACTTAAGCAGGAGCCTCAAGAGCCAATATTCATCCAGGGACTAGGTTTTCTCCTCTATGGGAGGCTCTGATGATTGAGGGCTACAGTTAGCTTCTGTTTCCACTGAATGCACAAACTCAGGCTAAGATTTTCCTCTCTTTGGGCTCAGAAAAGAGACTCCATGGATGCCTGTTGGACTTGAAGTGTCTTTCCGAAATTTAAATTGGTGGCAAAATTTTTGCTGGTTCAAATAGTACATATTTAATTCATCATTTTATAGACACTGCTTGCATCAACACAGCCAAAACAGAAATGAAAGAGCTCTTTTAATACAAGCATGGATGAAAACAAGGGGATTGCCAAGTGGTGGTACTGTCCCAAGGTAGGTTTTCCTCACTCCCCGACCTTGTAGTGCCTGTGCCTCTTCCCCTGCCCTCCTCCTTTGGTGAAGGCTTGTCGTACCTACAGCTGTCCTCTAACAATTGACTAAATGAAAGATTCCCAGTGGGATTTAGTGCTTCCCTGAGAAGTTTAATGGGGCGTGAGGTGGAGTTATAGCCACAGCACCAGTCCCTTTGCCTGCAATTAGGAAGCAGCTACATCGGTGACTATATTGTCCCATCTTACAGCACCACAGTGGATTCCATCTCCACAAATCCATTGCTAATGGTCCTGGATCCAACTAGATAACATGTACCTGCCATGCTGGCAAATAAGCAAGATGCATCCTTTTAGTAAAAGTTCACCCCCAGTGGACATCTGTCATGGTAAAATAGATGCTTTTGTACCAACAAACAGCCTGCATGCATCCTGAACGTTCCCCCGGTTTCTGTGGAAATCTTCCAGCCCAGCAGTGGGTCTGGGAGACCAGCAGGGAAAAAGTTAATGCAATTGAATGCAGAGAAGAAAAAGCATTGAACTTTTCAGTGGTATTTTTCTGTTTCATTTTTTTTAAATGCAAGCGCTTAAAACGATATATTTATAACAGCTGGAGGAGTTTTATAGTGCTGTAAAATGCAGAGTTTTACAGACTTATAACCTGTTGTGTAAGGGGTGTGGGGGGAATGTTGCTATGGAACAAAAATAATGATGTCACATTATTAGTACTTTTGCCTTCAATGTACCTGGCTGCTGGAAAATTACAGTGTTTGCAATAGACATTACAAAGATAAACACCCAAAATTTGGAACAGGAGCCACATGGTAACTTGTTAAAAAATTAAACCCACCCACAGGAGTAATTTCTTTGTTCTTGCATCTCATGTGGTAGAGGAATAGAAATGGCTCGATGCTCATGATCAACCCTGTGTTCACGCTGGACATGTTCCAAACTTCACTTACTTTCTCTTCATACAGCCCATCCTTAGGAAATAGATGGGCCTAATCTTTTTGAATCCACTGTGCAGGTGTGGCTCCTTAGTTCTATATTGTCTTTAACGAATACATCTTACTTGAGCTCTGCTACTCCTTCCTGTCAGAGAAGAGGGATCTGGAAGAGAGTCTTTTAGAGACAGAAAGGGAGTGAGAATAGAATATTTGGGTGATGTCTGTCTCCATACTGTCATCAGACTGGGATTACCCTGTGTGTGGGCATTTCTCTGTAGTCATTGTTACTTTTACTTTGACATTACCTGAATATCCTGGTTGGGTTCAGGACTTGCACTCCATGTATATGTATTCAAGTCTCCCTCATCAGGAGCAAGAGAGGGCTGGAATGCTCCAGACATCTGAAATTCCTAAATAATACCTTTGCTTCCAAGTGTGAGCTGACTTTTACAGAGCTGGCTCCAGCATTGCTGCACTGCCCTCTCAAGTATGTCTGTATCAAGGGGATCTCATTTAGCAGGGCACAGCTCTACGCAAATATGCAGGGACAATCTGCTGCTGAAGTGATCTTGCTTCCTTAATAAAATGCTATGCTTCAACTACTGTGCCTATGACAGGGTCCAGTAGAGCTTATTGCTGTGCTATTCTGGACCCGGGCTAGACTGTTTACAAACAGTAGAGACAGTCTGCATTTATTATACATTTTTTTTTCTGCAATTCAGAGAAACATTTCAGGGCTGATGTAGAGTTGTCAACAATAAGTGGAAGCCTCAACTCCCAAGAGATTACACTTTAAATAGAAAGCAAGGGCAAAGGAATGATTATTCATCCTCGATTTGCAGATGAGTAGCTGGTGCATACTGAAACTAAATGTCTCGTCTGAGATTATGCAGGAAATCTGTGAATGAGCTGAGAACTGAACTCAGACCTCCTTTGTCCCAGCCTAGTACTGTCTTTCCTCTTTTTGCTGCTTGCAGGTAGTTATTTTGCTTTCTTGATATAGCTACCTAGTTCTAGATTCAAAGCTGTCAGTGATTGAGTTCCTTCTTATATATTAAGATGTGTTTTGGGAAGAGCTAAGTGCAGGGGAGAAATCTAACAACAATCATTTCTTGGCCATACAGGCAATGAAGACACCACCCTTTCTCTTGCAGGGGCTTAACCACTGCCTACTGAAATCCATGGACATATATTTATTGATTTCTCTCAGATGCTCGATAAAGCCTTTATTGGGCTACGGTGCTTAAGCTAGAATGTATCACTGTAGGTTAGAATATATGAGTGCTTGCATTGTTAAACGTATTTTTTCCCATGGTACTTCTTTTTGGCAGGACAGTTTTGCTGTTTCATGTAACAGAGGGAGAACTGAGGCACAGAGAGACTAGATGACTTGTATTGAAGTACAAAGTCAGTGGAAGAGGAGCAAGCTGGATCTGGCACTCTGAAGTTCCAGGCTTGTACCACCAGCAGCCATTGACATCCAGCCTGCCTGTCTACCTCTTCTAGTGGTTCCACTTTACTGGGGCAATTGCTCAGAGACAGCAGAGGAGGTAGTGATCCAGAGATAGAAGGACAGACAACCTGCAGATGTGGATGCTTGGATATGTTTTCTGGGATGTTTATAACCTGGCACAAGTGATAAAGTTCACCTATCTATTCAAGTATATAGATTTTACGGAGGAAGGCAGGCATTGGTTTTGTGCCCTGAGAATGGGCTAGCCACTGTTACAACCTGTCAGTTCCTCAGCCTGCATGCTCTGTAATTTATCATTTCCTTTGCCTGCTGAAGAGATGTCAGTTTTTATGAACTGTACGTGTTGGGTGATACACGAATATGATCCATTTGACACATCACTGCATAATTTTGCCTTTTGTGTAGCGTAGGTGTGACTTGTCACGTATGTTATGTGGTAATTTTCCTGTGACACTGATTGTGACAGCTTGAGAATAACTACCAAGAGTTAGGAACAGCTTAAAGGGTAAACAAGTCCAAGTCACGGCCAAAAGTATCCCCCATTGGGAGTGAGAAGGACTCCTCGCTTAGTTTTTCTTTCAAAGTGAAGGAGACAGTCTGAAAAGTCTGTCCCAACCACTGTATTTCACACTGGACATCTGTAGCATCATAAATCAGATTACAAGTAAATCTTGAGCACTTCAAAGCTATGAGGATACTCCATATCAGGAATGGGAGAGGGGCAGCACAAATGAAGCTCTGTCCTGCTGTTGCAGATGCACTGAGTCCAGACTGTACAGCACCTTTGGCACACAGTTTATCTGTCTGGGGTTTATCCAGTAGAGGGGAGTGTTGTATGCTGACCTGGAGATGGTATTTGTTTCTAGGTGGTGTGATCATTGCGCAGTTCCAGTTCTCCTTGCTTTTTGTTCATTTAAAAGCAATTGATAGTTGGTTGTTTTTTTTTTTGACAGAGGTCTCATGATCAAATTATTGTGCTCATCATTTATAAAGGAAACATGTTGTTGTTGATGCTTTAACTAGTGCTGTTTGTAGTGATTGTACCCCTTTAAACTGTGAATTCCAGATGACCTTGCAACTGGCAAAGGTTTGGGATGTGGCATATGAAGAGCCCAGGGAATAAAAGCACATTATGGTGGAATTGGGGGTGATAATGCAGGATTAGGGGTAGGCCTGAGGGATTTTGTGCTGAATAGAAACCAAACCAGATCTGTAGAGGGTCATCTGTTATCGGAGAGGTGTCTTACAGCTAAGAAATGAGGTATCTGTAATCATTCTTATAGCAGTGAAAACCTGGGTATACTGTGAATATTTTTATTTGTCTACTTTGGTTCACAACTTGGTTTTGGTCAGGTGGCTCATTTCTTCTTCTTTCTAGTTCTAAACTGTTGTGTATTGCTAAACAGATGTCATGCTTCACTACAGAGCAAGTGTCCTATCAGTTCTAGGTAAAGTCCTTCTTGCATGCATTTGTTTTGGAAAAAAAAAAAAAAAAACTAAAAAATCCATGGAAGCATTGTGGGCAAAGGTATAACTGTTATTATTCCTGAGGATCACAACTAACTGTGTATAGCATGTTGACAACTCATGAAAAGGAGGGGCTCTCAGATGCCCTACTATAAGGAGGAAGAGCTGGAGAGCATTTACCATCACCAAGCAAAAGATAAATGTACCGTGACTCGTGCTCCAGAGAAGTCAGGAAGAGTTACTTAGACCCTTGGACTTTCCATATGAATTGAGTCAAATTAGCTAAGGAAAGTGATACATTTGAATCTAAGAGCACAGCTTCCTCCATGTGACTGTATTTCAGGTCACTAGCTCTGTGGGAATGCCTCCAGACAGGACCTAAGCAAGTATAGTTTTCCATGTCCAATTTCTTCTCTTTCCCACCATCTTTTTGGTCTCAAAAGAATTCCCAAGAAGGGGAGAAGAATCCAGGATCAAAGAAAAATGCTCTTTGTGCAAGTATTGACTAAACCTACAGGAACAGATTTTTGTTTTGGTTTGGCAAGATAAATCAGAATGAACTCACCTGCAGTAGAAGGACTGGGATTGAATCATGCCTTTGGAGTCATGTCCAAATGGAACCAGCACAGAGACGATATTCTAGCAGCAGACAATGAGAGTAGGATGATAATGGCCAGAAACAAGCCTGTTTTGTACACCTCATGAATGTACCTGGAGAACAGTCGAGGTATCAACCTCCTTGCTCTTATTCTGGTTCCTTTCCTAGAAGTAAGCTGAAAAAAAGTATGAAAAACTACAACTTAGCACAAGTAAAACAGAGCTGTAGCAGCTGGAGAATCCCGCTTCCTCCTGAGATTTGTGAGTTATTCCCCGCAATTCAATTGAGAGGGCTTTGGGTTAAGTCCGTTGGCAGTGAACTTGATTCTGATCCAGGCCCAGGCCTGTCGCATGGCCTTGGCCATGCCAATGTGTCTCACTGTGCCTTGGCTTATGCAGATACAAAATGTGGATTACACTGCCTCGGGGAGAACAGCAGCCCCTTTCAGTTCATCAGTGTGTCTAAGGCACCAAAAGACATAGAAGAAAAGGGTAAACTGTAACTCTCTGTAAGTGCATGGGTTTATTGAAGTAAATGGGAGTACTACTATGGAGGATTCAAAATTGGAATTTTAGGGGCCAACTTATTTTGGCAAATTGTAATCCTAAGAGGGGCTGCTTTTTTTTGCATGATAACTCCTTGGACCTATCCTTGAAGCTTTGTTGTGAGATGAAATTCTCCTTTATAATGCACAGCTGGAAATACTTTATCCCCTTATAGATTTCTTCTGTTGCCTGATATTTCCTACAGCATCATGCACTATACTGTATAGTAAATCTCTCCTCCATCAGACGGACAGATACAAAACAGAAAGTGATTTATTATTCTGTCCCATTATGCCTGTTTTCATAGAAACTAATTATTCTGTATTGTTGTATTAGATACTTTAAGAAAGATTACATTTTCTTACTTTTGGCTGATAAAAAAAATTAAATCCATCAGTTTTCCTAAACACATTAGAGTAAAGACAGAATTTCTGGTTCTAATTATTAATCAGTCGGATTTGAGGACACAGAATATTTGACTTAAGCTCAATATATGCACGAACAATGTCCCAATATCACATTTTGTATTGAAACAATTTTTCACTTTATTAAAGTCTTTAGGAGAGGAACCCAAGCTGCAGCTCTTGCTCAAGGTCGTGGGAGCTTAACGCAGCCTCCTCGGTGTAACAAAGCTTAAACGTTATCTCCAACTTTACAGGCACTACAGGCATCTTCTTCCCTCCCCTCCAAGCCCCTGGTTATGCCTTAGTGTTGTAGGGATGAGATAAGGGAGAGGGAAGCTATCCATTATGCCTGGAGCCTGGGTGGGAATGCTTCTGTAGAAAGAAGAGAGACCAGGGGCCTGGGGTGGAGTTAAGGTGGGATAGAACGTTTCTTGATTACTTTTATAGATGTGATTCTGGAATTCAGCCATGATTTGGCAAAAGGCATGTGTGTGTTCTTATACCTTAGCACGTCAATCATCCTACTCCATGCACAGGAATAGGCAAAGTGAAGCATGGGTCTAAATATTTTCCTGAATCTGATCTTCTGGCAAGGACAAGGAGGTAGATTGGAGAATGGCTCTGATACTGTAACCATGTCACCATTTCCTGATGGAGCACAGGGGAGCTATCAGGCTGTGATCTCGCCCCTATGCACTGGTGGAGCCTGATGGATCCGTCCCACCAAGCTTCTGCACGTGGGATCAGGCAGCTCTGCAAGGCCTCTTGGCTGGGAGGGTGCAGCAGTCAGTTAGCCCTTACAGTTGCGTTTCTCTATGCAACAGTAGTGCATTGGGTTTGTTGTTGCTTTTTGCTGTGTAAGCAGATCTTGTACTGAGGAAGGGGGAAAAAATGGCAGAATTTTACTTCAGTTTTAGCCCAAACTGCCTTGCAGTCTACCTGTGGTTTTTTTGTTAAAACGAAAAATTTTCATCAGTCATTTAAGAGTTGGAAGAGGTGATGATTTCAGGAAAATCAGAAATAATTTAAACATTTTCTACTCCCCAGTCTGGACTGTGGTTCTGTGGGAGGACCGAAGAGACTTGACTTGCAGAGGCAGGTCCGACACAGGCCCTAATCTAAGCCAGGATGAGTTCAGGCTACTCCAGTTCTGCAGTGGATGATAGATAACCTCCTCGCTAAAGGATGACTGAGCTTTTAAAGTACCCTCCCCTCCTGAAAGGGACATTTGTGGTGTTATCCCAAGAAAGGGACTTTGAACAGAACTCAGTAAGGAAGTAGACCAGAGAAGAGAGTTCTTGGCCTGCCTTTGAGGCTTAGCTTTAAACCAGTGGGTGGGTACTGTTAAAATGAATGGAAAGGGCTTGTGTCATTGCTGTAGCATTCCTCGGAGACCCCAGGATGTTTGATGTGAATTAACCCTTGAATTAACCCTTCCATAAGCTTGGAACAATATTCTGTTCAATGCATACCTTTTCCTGAAGGTGAACTTTTCCATTCAGCCACTCCACAGCATTTAGGAAGAATCTCATCTCATAGGTCTCATTTTCTAATCAACCATGCTCCATTTATGAACATCATTTGTGTACACAATTATGGTACAGTCAGTAGCAGCATAAGGTAGTTACGTGATTTGCAGGCACCTGCATCAAATATCTGAATAAACATGATAATGTCACATCAAATTTCCATTTTAGTGGCAAAAATTTATTGCACACACAGTCATAAAAGTATTTTTCTGAAACTGGGCTCCCTGTCCAACAAGTGGCAGTACAACGGTCTTGTCTTCTTTTTGAGATACTAAGAGGCCTGTAATTCACTATAATATGCTCATGTTCAAAACCACGTTTGCTTCTATAATAACTGCAAAAAAAAAACCAAACCCACAACCCCATGTCTTTTTAGGCTCCCCTTGCAAAAGCCCACTGTCAACATAAAATGTAGGGCGTCAAGATTAATGGCAGAGTAATGCACAGAGATGTCATTTCCATTTTAATTCTAATCAGCATTTAGCGTGGCAAGTGTCACTGTAATACAACAAATGGAAGTTGACACTGTCACTGTTATCGTGTGCAAGGGATTGTGGGTAGTAGTCCAAAAGGTAGGGCCTTGCTCTGTTATTTTCTTCTGGTTAAATATCATATTGCAGCAAATCATTTTGTTGTCACATGCTCTTCTGTAGCTGCGCTTGTAACATTGCTGACTCTGCAAGCTTGAGAGAGTGAGGGCTAGTGGTTGGAGGGGGTTGGTTTGAGGCTCCTTCAGCTCGCCAATGGCACTGAAACACGTGTCGTGGGCATGACATAGAAGGAAACAGAGCAGGAATACAACTGAGAAATGTTTATTACCATCTCCAAATTTGTGCAAAATATTTTGCTGTTTCTTTTTTGTTTTAGCATTTTGGTGACTCAGAAATATGCTATGAAACAGCAAGCCCTCTGGCCTTTTCCCTGAGGCATTCTACAGTGAGTGCCTCAGCCTGAGCCAGGTTCCTCGGGGAGCCTCGTCTGGGGCTCTGTAGGTTAAACATGTCTGCCTTTTGTTTCTCTAGAACACCACACTGCACATATGTCAGGTCACACACATTGTGCGTGTCACTCATTTGGCATCCTTGTTTGAATCTGCATCTCTTGCGTTTGCAGCACAGCACCTTTGTGTATCTCCTGCTCTGTGGTGGATTTCTGACTTGCCAAACAGTTGAAATTCTTCAGTGAGTTCTCAGAGCAGAAGAGAGGACAAGGGGTTGCACTGCTTTTGAGGTGTGCAGTCTAATCGGGTACCTCTATTCCAGGAACTCTGCTGAAAATCCCCCAAGTCAGGGGAGGCTCAGATGAAAACTTTTCCCCAGCTCTGTTTTTCTGTGTCCTCCCATGCTTTAACACTCAGGACTTTGTTTATTCTTGTAAATACAAGCAACTGCAGAAGAGATAGCTGATTGTATCTGTAATTTTTCTTCCCTTCTGCAGGCTCCTAGTTTTGACTAACCATTCTTTTAAAAAGAGTAAATAGCCCTTGGGAACGTGTTAACTGGAAACCAAGATCTCATGGCAGTGAAACGTGCCTGTGTAGCTCATACATACTTCCTTGATAATCCTTTTCCTGACTGGTGTTCTCCAGGGCAGATAATAATTTTATCTGTAGATGTCACCCCTGGAATATCCACAAGTTGTATTCTTGAATGAATTTTCAAAATAATCCCGTTGCCTCATTTGGCTCTGCAAAGTGCTTGACCTTGATCTGTCATTTCATGCCTTAGGACGGTCCTTCTGCCCCTCTCTCAAAGCAGAAAAGGAAAGGGTAGCCACTAACTTCTAGGCAGGGTTGTCAGGATGGGGGAAGACTCCATAAGGACCTTTCTTCCATAGTCACATAGCACTTTTTGTCATATTTACACTACAACAAAGTCACTACTGCTTGGGCTCACTCCATTCTTCATCAGGAGCCCGACCCAGTAGGACTAAGTCACTGCTGACAGTTGTGATGAGTTCCCATCATGACATACACTGGTCACTGCTGTGCTTGCCTCTCACCATGCTTCCCACACAAGTCCTGTGGTTCTCATAGACCTAGGAAAGGGGCAGGGAGGTCAAATGCTGCGTCTGGTTTGTGGACAGAGCTGACAAATATAATTTGTCCTCTTTTTCTATTTTACTATTCCAGGGGATGCAACTTAATCTTTCTAGTTAAAAAAAAAAAAAAAACCAAAAAAAAAAACCAAAACACAACAGAATCCTCTCCTGGCCACAAAGCAGCATATCCAAGAGATTATAGTTTCCACTTTGTCATCTCTCTTGTAAAAAGCTTATCAACTGGATGTTTGCACTACACTTAGATTGCAGGCAGTGTGTTCTAATGGATGGGACTGGGACTTAGCTTGAATTTTAACTCCATCTCTGCTACTGGTTTGCTGCATGCCCTTGCAAAAATCACTGCATGGCTGCCTCCCTTCTATTATTGAGCTGTTAAATTTATCAGCCTTTCTAGAGAAAAGCCCGCTCTTCTCACAGATACAAGATCCAGTGCAGTGCGGCTGCCCCACTCACTGTGAAAACTGTTCAGCAATTGCCCAGCAACTGTTCTCTCAAGGTATCCCAGCTTCCTTCTGGTCTCAGAGGTTGTCTCAGGTTTGAAAAGGGTCAACACAGGTTTTCCTGAAGGGGTGTGACAGAATTGTGCTAGATTAAGGTCAGACAGCTTGAAGTGGTTAACCTCCCCTGTCTTTCTTCCCTGCTCTTCTGACTGACACCACTGCCCTCAAGGCACGATCTGCTTGTGAATCAGCTCCTGAACCACCACAGGTTTCAGCCTGGCATCTTAAGGTAGAACGACTTTGCAATTGGGTAACAATTTCAGTAATCTGATTTTAATTTGCCACCAAAAGCAGTTGTTTGATGAAAGAAGGAAGACTTCCCAGGATGAATGCGTACTAGATAGCATCAATTTTTTATTTTTTAAGCATTGAAAACTGTTTCTAGTACTGCAATTCCTCAAAGCCTTGATGATCATGTCCAGTAGGATTACGTCACTGTTGCTGTACTGGCACAAAGCAAGTATCAGCAAGCTTGGACATCGCAAAAATCTCAAAATAAGAACAAAAGTCCACAAACATGAGCTTAATAGCCCTGTGCCCTGGCACTTCTCAGTCCAGAACTGCCTTGCTATTCAGACAGATTGGAGGGGGTCACCTCTTTAAAACAGATCTCTGGCTCCCTTTACTGTGAATAAGGCTTTGGAGAAGAAACCTTTGATTTCTGTGGCTTGCTTAGAGGGCTGATGCACCAAAGTCAGATAGTAGAAAAATACATGGTGCCACTGAGTCTGTATGTAGACACCTAACAGGAAGACACAGAGATGAGTTTTAAGCTGGAGAGGGAGTCTTATATATATGAGCTTTCAGACAAATTCCTGTTTTTCCTGACAAGGATAGAGAAGCACCGTCAAAAGCTTCTAAGAAACATTTCTACAGCACACATCTATCTGTCTATCTTCTCCCTTGCTTTTATTCCCTTTCCCCCTATACGTGCCTGTCTACTATATATAGACTCATCACTCTCATGATTTATATTGCTACTTGATATCTTCAATAGAAGTGCTGGCTTGACGCATGCATGGCTTGGGATGTGTTTTAGAAAGACCAAATTTGAAAGCAAAGCTTGAGCAGAGCCTTACACTCTTGCAGCTATCCCTGAGTTCCCTGTCTTTCTTGTATATAAATATTGGGCTGATGAGAGTTTTGGACAGAACAAATACTGTAGGGGTAGTGTTCTGTCACCCAGTGCCACCTTACCTCTGACCCTCCATCATGCGCAGGGGAGATAAAGGGAAGCTGAGCCTTCATGGTTGAGATGTTCATTGGCATCTCTGCTAAGGATGCCAGCAAAGAAGCCATGCTGGTTTGGCTGGAACTAGACTGAATTTTGACATACTCCACTGGAAGACTGATGCCTTGGCCAGTGTCCCAGACCTGTACATTGGAGTCCTTTCTCCAGCTCCCTGGTTGTCTGGTTCTTTCCCCAGAGACTCCCGTATTTCTCTCTGTAAATAGGCATAGTTTTGTCTGCATATTGGGAGTCAAGAACAAATAAAACTTACGCCCGATAAAGGAGCAGCTGGAAAATGGAGGTACAGCCTTCAGGGAAGAACGGAGCTTGTTTCCAGAGTGAAGCACAGATCTGTTCAGGGATGGTGCTGGGGAAAAGAAAGGGCTGCAGTGTGAGGACTTGGGTAGGAGAGGGCTGAAACCAAGGAGCATAGCAATGGCTGAAGGAGATGGCTGGTAATGAGAGGACTCCCACAGTTAATAGGCAGGAGGTAGTAGGGGAGCCTGTGCTCACTTACATCATGGAGATTGGAGGGGAGCACACTGATTGCTCTTCCCCCTTACCTGCAATGCTGAACTAGCAAAACAACATTGTTTCCCCGCAAAAGGAAAGGAACCGAGGCAGCGACCTCATCAGTATACCACGCAAGACAACTGATATAAAACATTCCCCAGTTAGTACCATTCTAAAGAATCTATCTTTAAAAGATATTCCGTTTTGTAGCAATCTCTTCAGCTCTTGCTGATCCCTAAGGGGAAAAAAAAAACAAACCGCCAACCACAACCTAGCTCTGAAAACAAAAACAAAAAATAACCCCCAGCAGACATCACAGGACTGGGATCAAGAGATAACAGCAGAGAATTCCTCTCCTGCATGCAGGTTAATTAAATGACACAGATAACCTTGTGCGTGCCCAGGAAAAGTGTGTTTTCTTTCTGAAATCATATCAATCATTTAATTATCCCACTTCTCACGCTGCCATTATCTACAGCTATAGGCTGCACAATTATTTCTTGATTTAATTTTTTTAACTCACCTTTTTTCTTTCAAAGTCTGAGTTATCACTCAGTTAAAGATACATGTGGGCACTCTAGCCCAGATCTGACCTCCCAGCTTATTTTTTCGAACTTCTTGCATTTCATTTCTCATCACAGTATATGCTAACAACTTCTTAGTGGCGTATGCGGCAAGTTAATTGGTATTTGTCACGCATGGTAAAGTAAGATGCTCAAAGTCATACAGTAGGTCAGTGTCAGAGAAGGGTTTCACTCCCAAGCTAATGAACTCTCTACAGCCTGCTTTTGTCTTACCTTGTTGGCTTTAAGAAACAAAGATGGTTATTAGGCTTTGAATGCACCCAATATCTATAAAAATAGGTTTAATTAGTATCTCAAATCAAAGGGAGAAAAAAATTGCTCGTCTTCTCTGGTGATAAATATGCTGTGAATGCATCAGTACAGGTGTACTGCAAACAACACGTCACATAGTTTGGCCATAGCTGACTGACTTTGATCAAAATAAAATGACTTCTAGAACACTTGAGGGTGTTACAGGGAAGAACTGGGTTTACATCATCTCTGTGGTGCAGAACTGAAAAACAGGGGAAGCTTCAGGGCAGAACTGAGTGAAACCAGCTGAGCTGCATCGGATTGCAGGACAGAAGTGGCAGGTGGAGCTGTGAGTGTGTGAAATACATTTACAGAGCTGGATGGGAGCCTGAGGCTGCCATGGCAGTGGGGGTCTGTAGGATAGGACCATGTACATTTTTCTGGTCTACGAGCTGTTTTCTCAGGACACTAGTTCCCAAGTCCCAAACCTTGCATGAACCGCTAAACTTGCAAACCTCCAGTGTGAACCAGAGCCCACTCTCCACTCCTCGCCCCGTGGCTGTATTCCAGGTCAAGGTGTGTATGGGCAGCATGTCTCCAAGATTTTCAATCCAGAGGAATCTGCTTTTGCACTACCAAAAGCAGGATGATGGGAGGCCAAGAAGGAGTGTGTGGGGAAGCTGGAGTGATGGAGAGAACTTCCTGTGCATTAGGAGGAAATTCTTATTGGCTTTGACTGCAATTTGTGCCTTGACAGCCTGGGTCCCTCACCAGCTGTTTCTCCTGCGCTGAGTGCTCTGCCTGCTCTTGTTCACATTGCATTCTCCAGGACTGTATTATTTTTTTTTTCTTAACCAAAGAGCTGCCAGCTGGTGTTGTTGATCACACCCCCAGCAGCAGGCACAAAGGCCAGCACACACTTTACACAACACTCCTTCTCTTTCCCATTCTATTTTAGCACTAATAAAAACATTGTCATTTTAAACAAGCAGCTGGGAGTGTCACTAATTTCAGTCTTTTCATTAAGGTGGTTTGGCAGAGCTTTCTTAGTACAGCTTTTCTTGCCCCAGAGCTATGACTGGGCACGGGCTGGCCAGAGTCCAACCCTGTTACACGCACCAGGTGCCAAACCCTCAGTCTGCAGCAGTTTGTAACCCTAACTTACCCACGGTGCAGGAGCAGCCCTCATCAGCTGTGTGTTCCCTTCCTTCAACCCCCAGAGCCTCCTCACGTTATCCTCTGCTGGGAATTGTCCTGGACCACATTATCCATTCTGTTGAGATTCTGAGCCTGCCCTTCCTCCATTGGCAGTCATTGCTGTCCCTCTGGTAAGGGCACAAATCCCTAACCTACCCACTCTTTCTCATATACGGTTAGTCAACAGCAGCCACCCCATTCAGCAGCCTAACCAACCCATCTGACAACACAGAGTTTGAAAATGAAGGAATTTAAGTGGAAAATGTTGTACCTTTTTGGATGTTTATGGAGAATTGTGCCTAAGATTATGGAATATGAAGGAGCTTGCTGGTAAATACAGTGAATGAACAGTGGGCTTTGGCACTGTGGGCTAACCAGAGGGGAGAATCTGCTTGTCAGAAGTGGTGGAGAGAGGGTAGTCTGCAAGGTGAAATCAGGGGATACTGATCTAGATTTGTTCCACCTAACTTTAGGCACTTACCTGAGGTGCTTCAATTCAGAATGTAGTTATCCTAGGTTCTTTATGTGATCCATGGAAAGCAAGAGGCTATTAAAGATCTGCTTTACACTCCCGTTACTGGAGAGGGAGTCTAGGGTTTCCATCTCAGACACTGAATTTAAGTAGCTGAAGTTGAATGCAATGAATCTGTGCTTTCGAAATCTGCTACCACTCACAGTGGCAGACTCATGAGTCTCTTGCATCTGTCTTACAGAAGGCATCTTTTTCTCTTCTTGTACCTGCGTAGTTACCTGTCTAATGCAAAGAAGTTCAGTACGTAACTTGTGCTAGAAGTGACCTCATGCAGTGCTGAGGTCTAGATGTCCAAAGTAAACACACCTACCACTGACTTTTTCAAGATACAAGATTAACCTGAGTCACTGACTTTTCCTCTCTCTGATGGATATCCTTTCCATACCCTTTCCATTTCCATTATATCTATATCAGCATGCATGAGAGAGAAAAAGTGTAAATAGAGTCAGGGCACATGATAAAGAGCAGGGTAATACATTTTTTATTCCCACCAGTTAGGGATGACAGCATCTCATATTTACTCTCAGTGAGTTGTGGATGTTTGCTTCTAACAAATGTAAATCAGGAGCATGGTACTACACCATCCATCACTCAGTATTTTTAGACCATTCCAGAGTTGCTGAGGTTGTACCTGAAGTCATTGATGTTATTAATAGGGGTGGCAGTGATAACAAGATGCTTTGATACTTTATTTCCCAGTGGGGTTTAGTCCTGCAGAGAGTGTGTGTGTGTGTGTTCTGTATCTGTATTTTTCCAGTCTTGATTCGTCTTCTTGCCCCTCTGGTGTTTGAGTGACAGCCTTCATTGTAGCGTCTTAAGAGAAGCGATGACCATTTTCATCATCTGCACTTGCAGTTACCCACTTTGTCTTTCAGCCTTTCTAAGGATCCAGGCAATGACCCATCACATCCCTTGGAGTGTCTCTGAACAAGCATTCAGAGCAGCACACCTGGCTAACCTTCAGCAATACAGGAGGGGAAAGCCAGCATCGGAAGGTCTCTTTAGTCACACAGTGTGCTGGGCACTGCGGTGTACTAGCAGGAGGTGGGCGGGGAATAAGGAACAAGAAAGCAGATGATTGATTTAGAGAGATGGCTGTCTGCTGTCAGAAGCCTGTCACTGCAGAGCAGGTACAGGGTGATGAAAGCAGTCTGTAGGGCCACTCAGTCACCTTCTCTCTCTCTTTCTCTTCATTCCTCCCACTTGGAGGGCAGAAGCAATAGGGGGCATGGCTATGCAGTCTCCCTCTCTTGGGGTTCACAGCTAGTTGCGCTTCAGCATGAAAAAAGAAGGTGGAATGTCTCCATATTTGCTCATATTTTAAAACAACACTAGAGAAACCCCACCCTAAACAATTACCGGTCTCTCCACCTACTCTCCCACTCTCCATTGTTCCTGCACAGAACTTGTCAGCCTTCCATCCCTAAGAGAGACGAACTGCAGGCAGGGAGGAGGGGTGAAGGAAGGCTGGGGGCTGGAGCCATTTAAGCTGTCACCAACTCTATCAGTGCATTTAAATCACTGACACAGGATTACAATGCCACATATTGCAGTTCGAAAACAACCAGCACCAAAATTCCCATCAGTGTAGCATCCTAATGCATTTTCTAACTTTATAGTATATTGGTATACAAAGAGCAGGGCAGGCTCTTGGTCTGGATAGTGTAGCAAGGATCTATACATGGAACTTTTTTTTTGCTGCTGGGTAAATCAAATTCAAACAGCACAAGCCATTTATGCTCTCCTCTTTCTTTCTATTTAAATGGGTTACTGCTGGTAAGCGCCATAATAGTTAAGGATCTGTCAGCAATTCCAATACAAAGAAGAGCAATCACACCTTTAAGCAGACTCCTAGTGATGGGCTATAGACTATCAAAGTTAAATAGATTCTTAAAATCCTAGCCGTTAGGGCTGGGAAATCTTTCAGCACTAATAGTGCATGACTGTTCCCTGCAATGAAACCATCATGATAAGTGGTTTAGCCCGTGCTTCTCAAGAACAGCTCATCGTGCCCTTGTGGCCACCCCCCTTCAGGTCAGGTATCCCATCATCTAATCTGCATCAATTTTAGAACTTGTTCCTTCAAGGCACCTTCAGTCAGCAGAGATGCCCCTACTTTTTCAGGGACCTGTGGTCTTAGTGCTGATGCTGGACTATCTGTTTCAGTACTTAGGATATCAGTTTTTGGCTTTGCCTGTGATCACAGTGCCTGACCCTCAGAGAAGGTAAGGGACTTTGGCTAGTGCTGGCGAGTAGAGGTCTCCCTTAACTGTGATTTATAGAGTAATTGCCTGTCTGCAGCACATGGATACACTGTTGGCCATGCCTTTGTTCTCCTTCAATTCCTCTTGAAAGCACTGTACACTAAGCATTATACTCTCTCAGTGGGTTGCCCTTCCCAGAGATACACTCTTCCATTCCTTGCAATTAATATCAAAGCCAGGAGTTCTGAATTTTTGCATCAACTCTGCTGCCCTTTTCTGGATTCTCTGCAATTTATTTACATCTCCCTTGTGTTACCTAATGTGTCTTCTGTGTTTGATACTGGTTCTTCTCTGACAGTAGTCTGTAGCAAATTGCTAGGGAACAATACAGGAAAGAGGGCATTTACTGAGTGATCTTTCTCTCGATATATTCTCTCAATTCTCAACAATTTGTGATGTAAACACTTCTTGAGACAGAGTTTGGTACAGGAACAGTAAGACTAGGGGAAATAGCTAGCGCACTTCATTGCTTGACAGCTTCTTCTGAGATGGGACAGAGATATTTTTTTTTTTCCCTGACTGTCATTTGATGAGATGCTGTAGGAGAACAGACTGTTCCAATGTGTAGAACTCTGTTTTCTCTATAAATTCCAATGAGAACATAAAAAGGAAAATCTAGGGAGCTGCTTGATTTTAGGTCATATTATATTTAGTTAAAAGTGGGAGTCAAAGTAAATAGACTTTCTCTTCTTACTGGGACACTGATAAAGGCATGGCATCTTGTACTTTTGGAGAATTGCAAATGAAGATTCAAAACCTTTGGTTTCATTGAGAAAAGACTGGTTGCAGCAAGAGAGTTCAGAACGTGTGAACAGGAACTCCCCCAAATGTGCTAACACCTCATTTTGACACAAGTTGACTTAGTAAATGAGTAGAGCAAAGTGAGATATTAAAGTTGCTCCAGCTTGTCTTTATGATTCCTTGTCCAAGGATTACTGCCTCTGCAGCTTACAGGGCGAAGTCCAGCAGTTTTGCCTAAAGTGTACAAGGCCAATGGCTTTGCTCTGAAGTAGGCTAAGCAGCTCCCACCCATTTTGCTGCAAACCTTGCCTCCTTTGGCAGAGGGAGGGTGACAAACGGCTTGAGAGTAGAAGTCTCTCGCGCTGCTCCAGCCATTTGCCAAGTGAATGTGCGTAAGCCCTCACACGTTGAGTAAACCACTCTAATGTTGTGCCCTGATGTTGTTCCATATTGTCTCATCCTGTACGAGTAAGATCACTGGTACACTCAGCTCCTCAACTAGTGGAATAGCTGTTGCTGCAGCTTAATTGTATTTGTCCTCGTGGAAAATGAAGAATTGGACAGCTCCCTACCCTATACTCCTTCATTTCTGGCTGCTTTGTATATTGCTTTTTTCTTGACACTTGACACATTCTGGTCGTTTTCATTTAGTGAAGGTAATTGTCCTCCAACAAAGCCATTGCAAGCAGGGAAAGACAGTGCTTAAGAGAGAATAACGCAGAACAAAATGCATCAGTGCCATGGTGTACCCAGATTCCTTTCACCAAAATTGAAAGTCAACCCTCTCTCCTCTCCAGCAGCAGAGATGTTAATGGCCTCGCACAGGTACCTGTGTGTTTTAGAGATGTCCTAATCCATGAGTTTGAAGTTGTGTGTTCTCTTCATCTGGGTCTCAGGGCAGATTCCTCCGGGTTCTTTTCACTTCCACCAAAGGTCACAGTGCTTACCCTTTGAGTCCTGCAGAATCACCTCAAACCAAAGTAGCCCTTACCTTATTTCTCTGCTTTTGTTTTCTTTAAGTCAGAGGTATTATGTGGGACTCAACTCCTGAGTGTGGAAAATATAGCAGGAAGTACACTTGGTATTACTGCTCTGCTGGTATAATGGTTACTCAGCAGACTATGATATATGAATTTAGTCATCTTGTATCAGTTTCTAGCAAGGCAGTACCCCACTGAAGTCACTACATGGCTGGTCTTTGTCACAAAATGGTGCTGAAAATGACCTTGCACACGTAAAGGTATCTTTTCTGTACACAAATGACACATGGAAATGCAGTATGGGCTATGCTGTGCCCCGCTGGGGAATCTTCTCTCATGGTGCCTTTCTCAAGGGGTGGTTAGACTTTCAGTAGTTGTGTCCATCTGAGCAAAGAGAGGCATAGATTTTCCTCATTCGATACAACGTTAAAATAGTAAGCTGCATGTGTTTGTGGGAGCAGGTATTTGCTGTTCCTTGAGCAGGATTGTAATTCTTCTGTAGAGCATGAGAGCCATGATTAGGAAGCCAGGATTGCTCTGCTCACAGGAATCCTGCCATTGTCTTTGATTGCATGGTATTAACTGTAAATTATACCCTTTTGGAGACCGCATGTAAAAATAAAATAAAAAAAATTGTCAAAAGACAGAGAAAATATTGATTCCGGAGGTAGCGGAAACTATGGCTTGGTTAAATTAGAACCTTAAAAAAATAATAACAAATGAGCATTTGTGAGGGTGAAAGAGGGACTAGGAGAAGAGGGCCGGGATTTTCCCCTTAGGCATATGCAAATTTCAAGTAGCCCCATTGCAGGCAAGGAAATGTCACTCGTTTAAGTATGAATCTAGCTCAAGGTATCAAGGAGGAGGTACAGGGCATGGATAATAGCGTTGTTATTAAGGTGCTGGTGGAACAGGGAGCCTATTTAATTAAAAGCACAGTACATAAATAAAAATGGAAGAAGCTACAGCCTGAGACTGCTGTTAAAACCTCTCAGATTTCTGAAGCCATTTCAAGCTATTAGTTACACAGGTTTCCATGTCGGCTTGTTCTCAAGAGTCAGCTCTGTCTGTTGTTCCACGCTGATGACAGGTGCCATTGCAATCAGTCAGTCTACAATTTAACTGGTAAACTGGAATTGCAACCGGACTTTGTCTCGCTCCAGTCCCTGGAGGCTTCCCTGCAAAAGCTTTGGAGGTGCAAAATGGTGGTAGAATTATAATCACTAAAACTCTTCAAGTCTGAGGCTGCGGAAAGCTGAATATAGATAGCCTGGAGAGACAATGGGCTTGCAGAAAAAGCAAAACATGGAACAGATGGGGTTTTTTTCCATCGATTCATAGATTTTAAAGCCAAAAGTGTCTATTAGATCATTGGGTCTTGCTTGTTGCATGGCATGGGTCAGAGAATTTCACCCAGAAATTCCTGTTTCAAGACCATAACTTCTGGCTGAGCTAAACTGTATATTTTTAGAGCACACATGCTGTGGATGCAATTCATACCTAACAATTCTATGAATCTATTTATCTTTACCAGTTAGGGGATATATGCCTGAATGTCCCAGCCCTATCTGTTAAAAAGCCTAAATGAAGGTCACTGGGCAAAGACTGAAAAGAAGAAAAACAGTTTAGCAAAGCTTTGAATGAATATCCAGGACAATGACTGCAATTTAATACCTGTTGGTGAACTGTTTCAACTGCTGCATGGTGAACTGGGTGAGCACAGTATTCATTCTGTAAGTTTCTGCTCCTTCATCCTTCTGGGAATCTGTTTTTACTGGAAGCTCAGAACACAAACACAACCAAAATCCTCATCTTACTATTCCTCTGCCACACTTTGCTGTTCTTAGAGTTCACCTCTGAGATTGCTAAAGTCCTAGGCCTCTGATCAAAACAACCATCTTCTCACTCATAACAAGTTGGTTGGAAACGGTTTTCCATCCGTACCAACTGGTTTTGTCTCTGTAGTAATTACTCAGACTTTTTATGTGGAGTTCTAGCCCGAGACCACTCCTTTCTTCTGCGCAGCATCTTCCACCACTTCAGTCCAAGATGGATTAGCATTTGCATCCTTTTGTCTCAAGAATCCATGAGCAAATCCGTATGTCTCCCATTATCTTTTATGCCCCAAGCACATATTAGTTTCACAAAGATTATTTTCTTTTTACCTTTCTGAGTTCTACAATACAAAGCCCAGATTAGCCATCCTATTCTCCTGAATTTTTCCCATCCACATCTTCTTAGCTGCCTGATTGTTGTTGATACTTCAGGAAAGGGACACTACAAAGATTGCTCAAAAGGGAATAATACACTGGTTTCTGGGGTGCTAGTCAAAGGATTTTAAGAAATTTATATGACATATTACTTATTATTTGAGGGAATGGATTTCATGACCTAGGAGATCCATCTATTGTTCATATCACCTTTTTCTTTTTCTTTTTTTTTTTTTTTTGGTGGGGAAAAGTAGGCCAGGGACCTTTACAGACTTTCTCTCTTTCAGTGATGTTCCCTCCTTTTTGAGAACCTGTCTCACTGGAAATCATTATATATCCATAGAAGCCAGACTGAGACTTCCTTTTGCACTTTGTCCCTATACTGCTTGGAAATGTAGAGGTCCCTGTAGAGGAGGTGGAGCAATGTAGTGAGATTAGCTGGTGCCTCTCTGATCCAGGGGTCAAACCAGGCTGTTATTCCATTCCTTGTCACAAGAATAGAAAATGTTTTTCATGTGACAGTTTAGCCAAATCACTTCACTGTCAGCAGTTAACTACTGTATCTGTCTGTTAATAGATATTCTCATGGAAAAGTTATGATAAAAGAGTTGGGAAGGAAGGGAAGGAATTACAGTGGATGGTGAGAATGAAAGAGGCACAAGTAACCTGAGCATGACACATTCTTATGAAGCCTGTCTTTTATTTCCTATGTTTAGAGAAAACTGTTCTCAGTTTATGGCTTTTCAGAGTTCAATCAGAGAGAAAATGAGCTATAAAAGCAGAGATAGGAAGGAGTTAACCAATTTCCAATTCAGTGTGTTACAATTTGCTTCAGTAATAATAATAAAAAAAGAACAATACTGGGAAACGTAATTTTTAAAATGAAGACTACTAAATCAATAGGCAGTACATGACTAATCATTTTCTATTTTCTTGGTGGAGGAAGGTAGAGCTGTGATCAGAAATCAAAAGCAGAAGTCCCAAGCTTCCCTGCAATTCTGACAAATTCTGCTTTACTGTAATCCACAAGAAAGGAGATTTTCACATGAACATAAACTAATGCCGGTAAATGGCACTAGAATCACTGCCCACTAGCATCATCTCGTTTTGTGGAAAGATAATGAAATCCATTTGGTGCTCGATGAGTTAATTCCCAAAATACCCACAGTTGTTGGCAAATGAGTGTTTCATCCTGAGACACAGAGGTCAGGGGTGACTTCATCACTTACACAATCTTCAGTTGTGGTGGGACTTCACATAATAGCTACTTAAGCGTGTGTTTGACTTGAAGCATGTGAGTAGTCCTGCCAGCCTCAGTGAGACTGCAGACTGTGGAAAAGGCAGGTGTTACAGTGCTTCTTGAACCTGCCACTCCAGTAGTAATTTGTAA
Organism: Limnodromus scolopaceus; assembly: GCA_028565335.1. Lineage (NCBI taxonomy): Eukaryota > Metazoa > Chordata > Aves > Charadriiformes > Scolopacidae > Limnodromus > Limnodromus scolopaceus. Next base: position 18,515,753 of record JAOXNO010000003.1, read on the forward strand.
AATCCTATTTGTACAAATAGTTCTCAAAGCAGCGAACAATGGGGAGCAAATACTCTCTCTTTAGACACCAAATATCCCAGAAACACGCAGCATCAGTAAAAGACCGGGAGGAGATGCTCCAGAATGAGATTTCAGTGTGCGTTGCAGTTCCTCAAATTACTTTGAAAATTTCAACCTAGATTTCATAACGTCTGCCCTGAGACTCCATAGCCCTCTGGCACTTACCCGCCCCTTTGCTCTTCTTGGGTTTGATAGTAGATGTCTTTGATACTGTAACTTCTTAGAAGTAAATGAAAGTGTACTGGGTAATGGTTGTACGGTGTCTTACACCCTAAAGGACTCGGAGCAGCTGTGATACTTGAATGTATCCCAATATAAGGTAGAGCACAATAGTTGTTTAACAGGATAAAGCAATGAACTTAAAAGTTTTAAGTTCAACAGTTTTAACATGGCATCCTCCCCACTCATACAGACCATTTGGTGTGCTGACAACATACTGCACAGACAGTGGGGACATTATATGCAGAACTGGGCACAGACAGTGGGGACATTATATGCAGAACTGGCTCATTGAGTCATTGCTTTGGGAGACTGGGGAAGGAAAGGGCATAAGTGTCAGGGAAGTTGTCACCTAACTGAAGCGTCCATAGTGATGAGTACTTTCTACTCCAATTCTGTTCAGCGTTGGAGAAGGTAAATGCCATTCGCACCTAGAGTCACTGCGTGCCAGGCTGTGCAGTACACAATCCCCTTTGCCAGTACAGTTTTTCACAAGTCCATAGTGTAAAACATGTCACTGAAAAGATACAGGTTAGTTGTGTTGTTGTAGAACAACATGGTTCCAAAAATGGGGACATGGTGAAGTGTGGTGTATGGGACAGGCAGGAGGGACTCGCAGCATGTGGCATTCTGGTACAAGAGCTACCTAAGCCACATTCTCTGCCAAGCGCCGCGTTATAGGGAAACTGCACTCAGCCTGTCATGGCTGCGTGACAGCAAACTGAGCAGCACTAACTATATGACTGATGTCATCTAAGCAGATCAAAACCCACCTTTGCTTCTGAACAGTGGTGGAGCAATTGGCATAAACAAAAGGAACTTTGATTTGACAGAAAGTGCTCAGGTGTATTTTCTAGCATGTACTCAAATACCAACTGAAAGTTGCTGGGCTATAGGCAAGAAAAAACAAACTTTGGTTGAGCAAAATTCCTTTTGCAATGGAGCCTGTCTTTTGAAGGTGCCTGCTTTAGTATACAAGTGTTTGTGGGAGATTAGTACTTATTAACTAATAACCCTTGATTATGTTTACTCCCACAGCTGATTTGCTCAGGTGTTTGTCACATAGAAGTAGAAATAAGGTTCAGTGACACAGCTTGTTCATGGTTCAGTCTGCAGAGTTTTGTAATTTCTTGGCAACTGAGTGATGGATTGCTGTTTTCTGTAAAAATCTCTTTCCTGAAAGGCCTTTCATGCAAGGACTCTGGGGTAATTAGAAAAATAATAACCTTGCAATACCCTCTTGATCTGTTTTTAATGAAATGAAGTGTGGGGAGGGTAGGTGCTTTGTCCATAGTCAAATAGTGAGTAAGCGGCAGAACTGAAAACAGAACCCAGGAGTCTTAGATTTTGCTCTTTGCCTCGAAGAAGCACTTCCAGTACCCATTGGTTTATCAGATATTTAAAGAGTATCTGTCTTTTTTTGTACAGGACAGAAAAAAAATAAATCTAGTGTACAGGGAAATCTTGCATTGGCAGAAGCTGAACCAGATTAATTAGCAGAATTATGCTGGGTCTTCAGTCCATTTTCTGCAACTCAGTCATGGTTTATTGAGCACATCAGTCATTTGTGAATGTTACCTTTAAAACAACCTGGTGAAGTATCACCTCCGTTTCAAAAACAGAGAGATAAAGCACAGAGTAGATGAAGTTACTTGCCCAAATTCACAGAGGGAATCTTCTACACACCTGTGAATTTTACTGGCTGCTTTCTTTTTTCCTCAGAAAAGTTTCTTCTCTATTAGACTGCATTGTTTCCAGAGTTAAGAAGACGCTTCCCTGATAGGGCATTAAAACCCAAATGGACTTTTTTAGATACATGAATGACTAGAATCCAGGATCTCAGGCTTGATTAAAAAAAAATCAAGTTTCTAAAACAATAGTACAAATTTGACAAATGCCAGAAGCTACCAATCTGACACTAAACTTTTGAAAAGGTGACATTACCTCTTCACAGCTTGGTGGGGGCTACACGCGGTGTCACTGTAGCCCTTGAAAAATCAAAACTGTGCTGTCCAGTTACCTGTGCATCAGAATATATGAGGAAGGAGAGGAAATAAGATAATAGAAAATGTTGGACCAACACGCCTAAGTTTCTAGAGAAGCTTGCAAGATTAGAGAGATGCTTCTAGAGAAAATTGTAATATTTGCCCTTGCAGAAGGGCAAAAAGTTCTGTGCAACAGCATGTGCAACCATTCAGTTGCCTTTGGCTGAGCCACCTTTAAAAAGGGAATGGGGAGAAACCTGTAGCTCTTGAAAGACAACATTAGATCTTCTTTCTTACCCTTCATTTCTAAATCCTCTGAACCTCTGATTTTTTCTGATTTCCTGGTCTATAACTATAAGCTGCCTGAATTGCTGGTTTTCAATCCAATTTCCACGAGTCCTGTCACAAAATCTGATAGACAAAATACCCTTTTCTTAGTACAGTTGGCACCAGGTTGAAAACACTGAAAGTGAAGTCCTGCCTGTATGCTTTGAGCTGGCATTCTTTGGGAAATGTCACTGCAAGCTTTCTAAACTTTACTGCACCATATTGTCTCACTGTCCTAGAGGAGTCATCTTCAGGATTCACTCTTGGTGGTCTATTTGTAGTGACATTCCTTGGCCAGGTCATTATCTGAGCAGAATAAAAGCAGAACCTCTGGTTTAGAAACAAAAGACTTCATTTGAACCAGAGGCCAGATAAGTTATTAGCAGACTCATTTTCCTGGACAGGACCTGACCTCACTGTCTTTCACAGAACATTTAATGTAAAGATCTGCCTATTTGTAGCTGGAGCAATACTGTCAGTTCTTTCCATGCATATCCTTTGAATCATAAGCCAGGTATCACTATTTGCAGAGTCATGCTGGTCTGTGGTGATTTTTCTACCAAACAGTACCAGACTCTTCATCCCATTCCCATCTTATCCACCTTGAACTGGGTCAATGTGGGTAACATTGCATCTGTTCTGGAGGGGAAAGGAAAAGGCTTCACATATAGCTAAGATCCCATCTGTCGAAGGTAAACGAGAATGTCCATCTGTACATCTGGGAATGAAGTTGTATTCAGGATGTTGGAGAGACGTGTTACATTGCTGGGCAATGAAGTGAGGAGACTGCTCTATACCCACATGTATTAATATCCTTGGGGCTGAAACAGGGAGGAACAAAACTGCTGTAGGCAGAGCAAATGTGCTTTCATATGTCACCATCATGACATGCAGCAGCTCCTGGGCGTATCATTGTGTCTGCCTGTTACAGACCCATGCAGACATGGGTGCAGTCATACAGCCACACACAAACATCATGACACAGCGAATACTGTCTGCAAAGAGAGCTAAAAAAAGGCTGATAGAATGATAGCAGTATCCAAACTTCCTGCTGGGATGTGCCGTGGGTGGCAGAATAAATCTACTTCTTCTTCCCCTCTGGGAGCAGCTGCCTGCTGGAGAGAACTAGGCGGTGTATTAGTATTGCATTGCAGTTTATTAGCAGAGGGATTCTGGACAAGGATGTTTCTTAATAAACTGATCAGAGCGATAAAACAGCCATTCCAGTGCTGGAAGCAGAGGACTTGCTGAAGAGTTTCCTCATTCATGGAGAGTTGGTAGAAGAGAAAGCAGCTAAGAGATTCTCTTTAGCTATGGGAAGAAAACGGACAGGGAGTCGTGTGCCAGTTGGTTTGTGATGAACGTTATTGCTCACAGGAAAAGGAATGTTTTCTGGAAAACGATTCTTCATTATTTTATTTGACTTTGTTGCATCTTCTGGGAAGATGGGAAGGACCATTCCACTGCTTACTTGCCAAGGTGTCTCCAATCTTGTGCTTGTTATGCAGAAGTTGATAGCATCCCTATGGTATACTTAGGGTACAGCTGTGTGCTCAGCGTTCACCACTGCCAGAGCCCTGCTGTTTCCACTGCAGAGAGCTTTTGTCTGGCTTGGCCATAATAAGAACATCCTCATTCAAGTCCAGTAGCATGCTGAGCAGCAGGTCTTGCAAGCAGGTCTTGCCATGTTGCCTATTATCCAGCTGCACGTGGTGATCTACTACATGACAAAATAAACTTTGGACTGAAAAAAAAAAAAGGGGGGGGGCATTTTCTCTGCTCCTGAAAGTCCCCACTTATATGGGGGAAATCTAATGACATTTGAAAGGTTGGAGCACCACGTTTCTATCACAGGCCCTGCTGTGCTCCAGTCAGACAATGCAGCTCAGCAGAGTCCAGCGTTTTGCAGCAACCTCATAAGGATTAATTGTATCAATCAGTCAATAGTGGCTGTGGGAAAGGCTGAGTCAAGCTCTGACAATTGCTCTCACAGTGAGTTTATCTCAGTTGAGTGGGTCAAGAGCACCTTGTGCAAAGGTTTCCCAGGCAAAATAACTTATACAAAAAGAAAAGCCTTCTACAAAACATCAGTCCATCATGGTTTACTGAGCTTCCTATTTTTTATGAATCTTTCCATGACATTTCAGTTAACTTTTTAAAAATTAAAATATTTACGAAAATGATATTAAAATTATTATCAAGTATTCTATGCACTATGAATATGTTTTAGTAAACAAAACATTTGATAATTTTATGTATCCATTTTTATTTACTGAATGTATAGTATTCAGCAAATGAAAGTTCAGATGTTTTTTCAAGGCAAAAATTGTAGAAAAGTATTGACAAAAATGTCATGACCACTCTCCTGACAAAGAAGAAATGGGTCTATTTCAAACCCTATGAGAAGGAGAGAGTTGAAATGTCATTCAAGATGGACTCACGTGCCCAAAAGCTTATTTTTTTCCTTTCGCAGCTATACTGATTAGTCTTCTAAAATATATTAGCCTTATTGACATCCTTAGATTTTCACAGCACAACAAGTTTGCTGCCACAATCTTCTCTCTAAATTTCAAGCAGCATGTTCTGAGTGTGCTTGGCTGGAGTCTCTGCATCAGTGCCATGTCCTCAGGGTGGCTGCTGGAGATTTTGGAGCCCGGCCCTGCTTGTGCCGGAGCACTCAAGCAGTCCAGAGGCAGCTCTGCCCATGTGCTGTGGATTTACAGCTCTTCCTCACTCCTTTCCAGAGCTTCCTTACACATGCTGTTACCTTAGCACTTACGCTGTGGGGAAAGGGCCAGGTGTCCTCTGTGAGAACATAAGAGACAGCCAGGATGACTTTTCCTGGAAGAGACTTCCCTCCTCCTGCTCTTCCTCCTTCTGTGTTATGGCTGAGAATGCTCAGTCCTGAAGCAGACATTTATTTAGATAAATGCTACGTCTGGTGTACGGCAAGTTGCTGTCGTTCTGCTCTCAGTGTGACCTGTATGGGAGGACTTGATGTATGCCTTGCGGTGTGGTGGGCCTTTAACAACGTTAACATTTCTTGTGACCCTTAGAGTAAAACTTGGTTGATAACCAGATTTTATACAAAGAGATGCTAATTCCTGTTTAATTTTCTCCCTTTTATTACTAATCATATCACTGCAAAACGTAGTTTACAGCAATATAAATAGGATCCATTGCTGGAGGGAATTGTGCAGCTTCTGTCAATTTTTCAGCACCCAAATGTGAAACAGAAGCAATTAAACTCTGAGGGGAAAAAAGTAACAGTGTGGAACACATCAGAAATCGGGTCATGAATTCACACAGATGGGAAAGCCAGGAAGCAGTGGGAAAGCAGGATTTTGATTGACTCACCGTCAACAGTAAATGAGCCATTGGCAGTTTACTGTCAATTTTTTGCCTTTTAATCTGCAAGTTCCAGAGGTGATGGCACTCTCCTCGACCCGCTGCTTGGGGATTGGGAGGGTTGGGGAAAGGGGGACAGAGAAAGCAATGGCAGGAGTTTAGGAGAGGATAGGGGATGTGTCAGCATCACGGAGGGAAGAAGGCAGTTTTATCATTCTCTAAATCTGATGTGGGGAGCTAAAATGAAATGATATCCAGGCAATAGTCATGGGGTTAAAAATATGCCACCCAAAAGTGATCATGAGGTCTCTGCAGATTAAATAATAATAGTGTTGCGGTAGTAATTAGGGGCATTGACCAGATCTAAACCCTGATGTAGGAATTGCTATAGAGTTATAGTTAAGGATAGTTCTTGCTCCAAAAAATTTATAAGGCAAAGGGGAGAGAGGAAGAAACGGAAGCCTCCCAGCTGAAGATGGAAGCAATGAGAGCCTACAGGGCTTCAGTGTTATTTAGGAACGTGCATGGTGCAGACAGGGATAGCTCTTTTATTTGCTTTTATAGAGTATCTGCTGGATAGGCTGAGAGAGAAAAGAGATGTGATGTTCAAATCACTCCATGCCTATTCTAGTCCAGTGGAAATCCAAGACTATGGGGCACACCAGGATACCTCACAGGCTACCAGAAGACCTTTGCCCTTGCTAGCTGAAATGTGCCCATGGCCAGAACTAAGTTCAGTGGGATTTGCGGGATTTTCATACCACACAGGAAAATACGAGACCTTGGAAACCATGGGGTATTTTAGCATGCAGCAGCTCAGTATATATTTTCTTTTCAAGCAGCAGCACAGCACTTCTGAGAATGAAACAATCAGTTATAAAAGTAACCTTGCAGCAAAGCTTCAAGGGGGAGTTATATATGCCGGCAAATTTTGACTGTTTATTCATTCTAGACATACTTATAGACTAATTCTCCTCTTACTCTGATTTTATATCAATTATTCGCCATTGATTGAGTGGAGTTAATTTAAATTTACAGCAGTGTAAGTGAGGAAAAGCGGCTCGTAATCAGTAGCAAGTTGATTCTGCCACCTTTACTCACCATGAATAGTACCTTACTCATTGAATAATCCCATAAATTCCTCTTGGGGTTTCTCACAGAATAGGATAGTATGTGATCTGAGTAAGGATGGCAAATACTTTTCATACTGTTCGCATCAATTTCTCCACCAGAGTGGACTAGGTGATATAGCACCAGATCCTAGACGCACGCCCAAGATTTCTAGAGAAAAATAATCTGGTATGGAGTGGTCTGTAAAAAAGTAATAAGGCCGTACTGTGATTTATACCCTTGAGTCAGAGTTCACACAAAGAATTTGAACTTAATCTGAGAGTTTCAGATGTTCAGCTGTGCATTCTTAATAATTTTCCAATGTGTGTCTTATTATGACATTTCCTACCTACCGCGTTGTTTGGAGTCTGGGAGAGGTGTGATGTAAGAAAGGAGCAAAAAGGCTGTAACAGCATTATTTTGACATTCGCCAATGGAAAACTCCTTCCCATGAGAGACAATCACCTATTTAAATTACTTGTTTTCTTGTGCTTCTGAAGAGACTTCTTGATTTCCTCTTAGTGGTAGATAATGAATATGAAATGGTATTAAAGCAGGGTAATAACTTGCTAAATTTTTCGCTAAGAAACCAAGTTTACTATTGCAATCCTTGTTCAGCCTATGCATGTGCCAAAGGGGTTTGCTAGATGAGGACTAGCTCTGATAGGTGTGGCGCATTGACACTCTGAACTATGTCAAAAAATTGGAGAGTAAATTTGGTGAACACAGGGAGTGACTTTATGTAAAAGCTTTCTAATTTTTTAAAGTCCAAACCAGTTATTTATAACACTGTTAGAGTTGTAGTCAGGATCCCTCATTGGTGGCTCAGCTCTGTATTCCCATTTTAGCACAGCTGTTAAATGGAAGCTCAGAAATGTACAAAATAATAATAATTTTTAAATGGTATGTTTTACATCTTTTTTTTCTTACCAAAAACAATAGAATCTTGTTATCACTCAGAAAACATAGATAAAATTATAAAATAATTAACTATGTATTTACTAATCTTTTGAGAACAATTGATCTTGGAGACAAGCACTCGTAAGCAAAAATTATATTAAATTGTTAAGCAAACAAAATAGAGGCTTAGAATGGAAACCCTTCTGGGGGTTATCTATTGTGATCTATACTAGGAAACGGGATCTGTGCCTCTGCAGAGGGATGTATATTCTCTCTCTTGAGCTAACCATTTTGCCAGTGGATAGGCCTGTGCTTAAAATTACATGCTTTTCTCTTTTTTTACCAAATAAAAAGGGACAGGAGAGGAAACAAGGAGTAGGAACCAGCAGTGGCGATATGAAGGACAAGTTCGAGAGATGTGTATTTCCTTGACGTAAACAAGCAAGACAGACCCCACAGAAGGGGATACAGTGAGGTTTTGTGTCCATGCACTTAGTTATACTTTTGCAGTATTAAAGGAGCAAGCTCTCACTCATACCTGCTTTGCCAGTTTTGCTAGAATGATTTGGGTGAATGATAAGGAGATAGAGAGGGAATCTCCTGTCCTGCAGATGGGAAGGAGTGGTGGGTACATGTCAGGCAAAAAGCACTCCTGGCCCCAACCTTGAGGGCAGAAAGCAGCTGAGGCTGCTTGACAGGATTTCACAGTCTCTGCTGGATCTGGATATTGTGTGACAAACCAAAATTGCTTGATTCTACCTGACTGCATGCATTTCCACTTGATGGGTTTTATATTTACATGTCTCCAATGTAGGAATGTACAAGTATGGAAGTGCTGAAATTTTCAGGACATCTAAGTAACGTGTTTTGTTTTTTTTGTTTTTTTTAAATGTTTCCAGTTCATTCTATGACAGCAAAAATACATTTTTTTTCACCCAACGAAAGTCACTCCATGAATAAGAGAAGCGCAAGGATGTTTCAATAACGGAGATGGCTGCATATTGATGAAACCACTGGAGCCTCATTAGTCTCGGTGGTGATACTGATAACAGCCCGCATTGCCAATGAGATGCAGAGCCAGCCCTAATTCTCTATCAAACCCAGGCAGCCCATTAAAATTGTAGGGCAATTTTTGTGTGTTGAAGCCAGAGCGTAGGTTTTGTTTGTGTGGAAAGGCAGTGGATGTGACTGACACCTGTATGTTTGTGTCCTGTTTGTGGTGGGCAAGTTGAGCAACTGCAAATAGGAATTTGTTTACATTTGGCAGTTGTGTAAATGCAGTGGATACTGGGGACCTGCTGGAAAACCAGGGATATCTGGCACTGCTATTGATCTGCTCTATGATTTACTTGACCTTCTGCTTCATTGCGGTGTCACTCGTTGTCTTTCCTACTTAGACTGTAAACCTTTCAGGAAAAGGATTATTCCTTGCCTGGAGGATCTTTGGTATTATTTGAATCTCTCAAGGCTTTGGTGATAATAATAGTAAAGAAGATAGAAAACCTGTTTAAATACATGGTGGTGTATACTTGTGAGAGAAAAGCTATGGAAACACCAGAAGAAATGGGGCAACCTCCCTATGGGTACTTTTAAGCTGGAAATACTAAAATTTTTGAGAGAAACGTTAGGGAACAGCTGTATAAGTAACAGGGTCAAACAACCTAACTACATTTAAAGTGATACTTATTAAAGAGAAATTTATGAAAGGGAGTTTTGTTCTGGTTGTAGGCAACAGTGGGAATTGTCCTCAATGGCCAGTGAATTGCTGTCCTGTGGTCCTGGGCCCAGAGTACATAGGTTAAGGACACAAAGTCAGTGAATTGCATGATAAGAGCATCCAGAATTATTGTTTTATGTAACTGTATTATTGCATTCTGCCTTAGTTGACAACCAAATAAATTGACTGAAGCAACAAATAAAAGCAGCATTATAAATTTTGTAGGGGAGAGCAATTTGACAGAGACGAAGCAACTTCACCATGCGAATAAAAAGCTGTGCTTCACTAATCAACCAAATTTTCATTTTCCTGTCTGCAAAAATGAAGCAAGGGAAAACCAAGCAACGTAATTTACTTGTATATTCAAAAAAATTAAGGCGTCGAAAATGGAGGGGTCAACATAAAATGCATTATTAATTTTCAACATTAAAAGGTTTCCAGAAGCAGGGAGCTGTCAGGTTGTGTAATGGAAACAATGTTATTCTGTGATTCTTAGTGAGCTGCAGGCCAGGTGATCAATAGAGAGTCCAAATTCACAGCGAGCGATTCAGAGTTGAGAGAACCACAGATGATAAAGATGAATGTTAAAGTTGTGTAACCAAACAAATAAATAAGGAGCCCAACAGCAGCTGAAATTTACCTGAAGAGATGTTTTCAGGGTAGTGAATGATTACAGTTACCACCACATATTACTGTTTACAATCCTATACGTAACACAAACTGTAAACCTGGATTATTACAAATTCAAGTTCCATTGAGTAAGAACTGTGCTGTATATAATCGATACATAAGAGATATAAACCTGTATGTTTCCAAAAATGAAGCATACCTACTGGTTCAAGATCAAGAGGAGCTAGTAGATTTACTTTGAACATGTTTTGTCATAAATGTCTATTAGAAGGAGAGACCATCTTTCTCTGAGCCAAGAAACAATTTTGGTAGCCCTCCCAGTGCATGTGTTATCCAGTTATAGAATCCATCTTGGTTTCCAGGGCGTAAGAAAAGTAACTTCTGTATAGCTACAGCAAAGACAATTTCTTGAGTCAGCTGTCTGGCTAGTTGATTCTGCTTCATTCTGAAGGTCCCTTTTAGGACAATGTACTTGTTCTTCCCAAGCAGCACTTCAGTCCGGTTCAGAGGCCTCCCAGATCTTTTTTGTTCAGAAGACTTCAGTTCCTCAGAGTCTTTAAGTCAGCATTTTATGTCTTCCTTTTCCTGACAGAAAACATAGTCACTTCAGAGCTGATTAACATTTTTTCACAGAAATGTTTTCCCATCAGACAATGTGGTTTCACCTAAACTGAAATTTGCAATGAGAAAAATGTCAGTTCTGGGAAAAAAAAAAAGAAGGTTTTCCAACTGGGAGAAACATAACAAAATATTTTGTTTAGAGTTGACATTTCAACATAAAATTACTTTTTTTTGTTGTTTCAAAATTAAAAATGCCTTAACAGAATGACATGTTAGATCATTCTGTTTTGATATAAAATGTCTAAATCTTAACATTTATACTTTTCCCCAGATTTTTGACTTTGTGTTCAAGTTTGAAATGAAGAATTATTTTGAAATTCCCTGTGGGAGGAGAATTCCATTTCCTCCTCTGCCCTCACATTAAGAGGAGAGACTGTTCTGAAACTGAGGCAGCAGGTGGGAGGGTTGGGCAGCCCTAGTTTTATATCTTGTTTTGTATGTCAGAACTTAGCTGCATACATTTGGCTAAACTGCTTCACTTTGTAAGACCCCAAATTGGTTGGGTGGATTGTGGGATTTTTTGTTAAAATGATGCAGAATGCTTGACTACATCCCCAGCAATGCTTTGGAAAATCCTGTTTATAAATTAGGAATAACAGTACTTGCCTGTCTCACATGAGAGGGATGTGAGTCTTAATTAATTGGTGCTTATGAAATTCTTTCATATTCTTGAAAGATCTGTAGAAATCTGAAGTCATATTTACTGAAATTAGTTATTCAGGTGACTTAGATACAAGTGCTGAGAAAACTCTGCTCTTACTTTTAACAAGTGCGAATTATTTGGTTTGAACAGTACCTCTAATCCTCTCTGCCAGGTACTGAACTCCGTTCTTTGGATTCTTGTCTTCACTCTGCATTTTTATGCATAAATGTAAAGCAGCAATTTTCAGTAAGCTCCACAGAAATACTAATTACAAGGATAGCTGCTTCTGCTGTTGATGATCCATAGAGATCCACAGAGATTCACAAGAAGTTTCCATACTGTGTTTCACTTCCAGCCAGATAATCATGCCTCTGTCCCTGTCCTTTATTTTATCTATTGTTGACATCATCTCTAACTCATCATAGAATCATAGAATGGTTTGGGTTGGAAGGGACCTTTAAAATCATATTGTTCCAACCCCCCTGCCATGGACAGGGACACCTTGCAGCATTGACCAGGTTGCTCAATGCCCCATCTTACCTGGCCTTGAATACCTCCAGGGATGGGGCATTCACAACTTCTCTGGGCAACCTGTGCCAGTGTCTCTCCACCCTCAGAGTGAAGAATATCTCCCTAATATCTTATCTAAATCTACCCCCTCTCAATTTAAAGCTATTACCCCTTGCCCTATTGCTACATGACCTTGTGAAAAGTCCCTCTCCAGCTTTCTTGTAGGCCACCTTTAGGTACTGGAAGGCTACTAGAATGTCTCCCTGGAGCCTTCTCCTCTCCAGGCGGAACAAAACCAACTCCTCATAGGTGAGTTCTCCAGCCCTCTGATCATCTTCTGGACCTGATCCAACAGGTCCATGTCCTTCTTATGTTGGGGTCCCAGAGCTGGACGCAGTACTCCAGGCGGGGTCTCACTAGAGCAGAGTAGAGAGGCAGAATCATCTCTCTCAACCTGCTGGCCACAATTCTTTTGATGCAGCCTTCTGGGCTGCAAGCATACGTTGCCAAGTCATGTTGAGGTTCTCATGAACTAACAACCCTAAGACCTTCTCCTCATGCATCTATACAGGGAGCGGTAAAAGTTGTGGAATCAGGAGGATAGAAAACGCTGCAAACTAAAGTGGTTAAAGTAGGAGCTTTTGTCCAAGGCTCTGCTTGATGTTCAGACATTTCAAATCATTTTCCACAGCAAATCAAAATGTAGACCACATCAGTTCAAAAGGAAGAATATGGCCCAGGGTACTTGATTGAATTGTGCTGTAAGTTCTTGCTGTCTCCAGTTCAAGGCTCTTCATGCCAGTGGGTTGCACTGAGACCAAGTCAGTTCTTTAGACTCCAGTGTCAAGACTGCTGATGTCTTCACTCCGTGTTTGCACTCTCATAAAAGCATGACCATCACTCCTATCAAATTCAGCAGGATTTGGATGAAGTCTTTTGTTTTCAGTAATCCTCTTTCCCCCCCCCCCCCTTTCTGTCTCTCCTTTTCTGTCTCCCTCAGTATCTCTCCCCTTTTCTGAGTTTTCATCTGGATTTCATCATTCATGGGACAAGCACGCTCTGTTCTGCAGCTCCTGCCATTCAGCCACACCGCCAAATATCAACCCTCCCAACACATCTCTCCTCTCCCAGCTCAAAACGAACCTCTTGTCTTCCATATCCCCAGCTCTTTTAGGCTGCTGTTTGTCAGGTAAATTTCTGTCTGCCTCCTGTTTAATCTGTTTATTGCTCTGTCTGATCCTCACCAGCTGCATCCTTACTCTCCATATTCTCCTGAGACTTTGAGCTTCTTTACTGCCAGGTCCAGAAGGACAGCAGTGTGTTTTTTCTTGCAGCTTGTGCTATAGCAACTGTTGGAAAACATCATCCAAGAGTAATTGTGCCAGCATACCCGCGATAATGCAGGCACAGGCAAAAGAGTGCTTTTCCCAAGAGGCCTTTTAACTCTTTCCAAATGAAATTAACATGAAAGAAGGCACAAGTCTTTTTGTTTAGATTTTTGTTTCATTGTTTTTCCTTTCTTGCTAGTGTTATGGCCTCCATAAACATGCTTAAGCTAGTACACAAAAATCACACTACTTACTAACTGATATTATTTGACAAGTTTCTGGCATAGAAACCAGCAATGTCTGGTTTGAGTGGGTATCTCGCAATTGCATCTCCAGTAGGGTGGTACATGAGTTTAGAAAGAGTATGTGTACAGCTTGTATTTGCACTGTTGTTCTCCCCACCTAATCGCTTTGCTGTTATTGGTAGCTGCCCTTTGCTTTTCTGGCGATTTGGTTGACACAGTAACCGCCCTTGGTGATAGTGGCACTTCAGTCATGGCTGTTGTCACACAAAGTATGATGAGACAGGCACAATGTTTTTTAGCAGGGTCCAGAGCTGATGGCGTACATCAGCTCTAACAAATCTACTTTAGGAGTGAATAAAAAACAGAGAGAGAGAAAGGGAGGGGGAAAAACTAGCCAGGAGGGCAGCGATGAAGTCTCAGATTCTCATAGCAGGTGCAAGGCTGTGAGAGCAACAGTGGAAGAGTAGCAGCATGAGAACAACAAAGGAGAAGAGAATGAGAATAGCAGCATGGGAACAATACAGGGAAAATACTGCCACTGACAGTCTGGAAAAGCACTGCCTCCACAGCTTAAGTGAAGGGTTATAGAGCTGCAAATAGCAGGCCCTTGGCATTACTAAAGCACTAATGTATCTGAGGCCTTCTGTAGCACTGTGAATGCTCTGCTTTGTTTCCTCAACCTCTTGCCACCTAGTCTATAATCCATCTTTTCTGATTTCCTCGTTGGGGAATCACCAAGTAAGAAGGGCAAGGTGAAGCATTCCTGTAAATCTGATGTCTGGGCAGCTTCAACCTTCTGGTAGGGGCTTCAGTTTAGCTGTACAAAAGAAAAAAAAAAGAAAAAGAAAAAGGTTACCTCTGCTATAAAGGTACACTCATGCACGCGTGTGTCACACCACATCATTAATACTCACTTCCAGGACAACAGCACCTGGTCAGCTATTAATTTCTTCATTACATTTCAATGGGTTAGTCCTTCCCTGTGGCATTCACGTGGAAAGTGTCCCTGTTACACATTACATGGAGACATCGGGGAGTAAAGATTTGTAGCCAGGACTTTCAAAGGGAATTGAGTGGATTAGGTACTCAAATACCCTAGAATTTCAGTGGCTTAGGCACTTTTAACAACTCGAGGCAAAGCTATTGAGGAACAACTGGTAAATTAATAATATAATAATATTTAATGTAATTTTTTCTCATTTATGTTCTTATCTCTGAGTCTACCAGTCCCAAGAACTGGTAGAGGATTCTCTGGGCTAGATTCTGGACTGGATTCTCTGTCCTAGTTCTCTCTGTGTCCTGTCTGCACCTTGCTTATGTCTGGTCACATTTGTCTCATGCTTGATGTTTTCTCTCCAGTGACTAATTTTCGCTGGCTCTCCTCCTGTACCCTCACCTTTACTTAGGAAGGCCAGAAATGTTTATCTGCATGTGGCACCCAGGGCTTTTGCATTGAGCACTTCCTCTGCACTGTAACATCTTTGTTTCCCCATCAAGAAGCATAATATCCTCCTTGCATTCAGGCGAGGAAGAAAAGCAAAACCAGTAAACAGGCACAGTAATTAGATCTGATGCCTAGGCTCTAGAGAGGAAATTGGGAGATAAATTAAAAGTTGGTCCCATTGGAAGGTTCCCCAATGGATATTGATCAGGCTCAGGTGAACTAGAAACAGTTCAAGGAGAATTTATTAATTAGAAGCTGACAACCAATTGTTTCTTCCTCTCTCTGTTTCGAGAATGTAGTTTTTGTTTGCCTGCTTCTCTGATAGAGGCAGCAGGTAAATTCCTTTAACTGTACTCCTTTGTCTATGTCCAAGGGGCAGTGGAGTGGAAGCACAAAGGCTGGCAAAGCTCGTTAAAGCCAAGAGCACAGAAATGGAGTGTAGGTCTTGCCATTGCTTTCCCCAGAGATGCTCAGGGTTGCTCTGTATTCCCTTCTGAGACCCTGACCTCTTGTCCTTCAGATTACACAGTTGGTTAGCTGAAACCTTTGCTCTTGGATTTCTAACTCTCTGGCACAGACAGGATTCCTGTGGAAAACACACATATCTCTGCTGAGAAAAAGGAGGGAGGCAAAGAGACACAGATAACCCTCAGAGGCATTTATCTGCCTTGTCAGCAGATCTAGCTAGGA
Organism: Limnodromus scolopaceus; assembly: GCA_028565335.1. Classification (NCBI taxonomy): domain Eukaryota; kingdom Metazoa; phylum Chordata; class Aves; order Charadriiformes; family Scolopacidae; genus Limnodromus; species Limnodromus scolopaceus. The sequence continues at coordinate 18,531,530 of JAOXNO010000003.1, forward strand.
ATTCAGAGGGAGAAAGGGTGTTTTTTCCTTGACTGCAAAAGCCACCTGTGGTTTTAAGGTGAGTCAGTTATCAGTTTGTCTCTCACCATTCCTTTAACAGTTTACTACTGTTAATAGATTCCAATATAGCTGTAATCTAAAGGAATTAGGGGTCCAATTCTGAATCCAATCCTGCTCAGAGTGACACAGAAACACTCCTGTACAGAGGTATATACTCTTCTATGAGCATCTTAGAAACTGCAAAGGAAGCTTCAAATCTTAGGCAATGTCAAATGCAGAGTTAGCAAACACAAGCTTGAGTCTTCTCTTGGGTATGCAATAAAATCTTTAAACGCATCTCCTCATAGTACTTTTTGCCCAGCAGCTCTGTCTCAGGACAGTGCACAGAGTAGAAAGAGCTTTATGAATAAGTAGCTAGTCAATATTTTATTTCCTTCTCATTGTTTGGCATATGGCTCCAGGCTTTATTGGTTGGACAGAATTCAAACCCTGCTCTGGAGAGAAAATTATTAATTTTCTCACAGGTTTTCTTTGAGGCACGCATCACTATAATGGCTAGCTGCTGTACAAACATTAACTAGCTTAGTACTACAACTTCTCTGGTTGATGAGGGCATACTATTGTATGGGGTTCCTGTTTGGGAAACTGAGGCAGAGACATTGTGGTAACGAGTTTTGAAGCAGTTTGCACATTTAACAGCTCCCATCTTTGCTGTGGATAGGTGTGTTCAGGATTTCTGTAAATCACAGGCCAGGCCTCAAGTCAGGAATCAAGAAAACAGGGCATACTCAGTTAGTGAGTGACCTTTCATGGTACTTGGTTTAGGTGTCTTGCTTAAACCAAGACATTTGTACAAATTACATCTGTATTAGCAGGCAGGAGAAAATTCATCCCTCTAGACATTCAGCTACATTAATCTTGAGGCCCACCTCTTCTTTCCTTTCAGTTCCTTGCCTCGTTTACTGTACACCTTCCCATCTTAAATGAGTAGAGATCCTAAAGACAACAACCTCACATCCTCTTTCAGTATAACCTCCTGTTCTGCTGAAGAATAGGTCTGCCTTGTGCAGTACGTAAGTCAGTCCTCTATCGGCAAATACTATGTGATAGCATAAGAATGGACTAGATCACCAAAAATATGTTCAAAGGAACTGGATTTACTAGGTCTTCATGTTAAATTTGCACCTGCTATTTTCTATCTTCTAAATACATAACTTACCAGTATCAGCAATTTTTCCAGTGCCTTGCTTCTCTTATGTATGTGTCTGTGCATGTGTTTAAAAAAAAAAAAAAAAAAACAGATAGAAACTTCAGAAATTCTGACATCTGAGTTCAGATTCATTCCTAGGTGATTCATCAGCAACATGGGAACATTTATACATGCTGTATAGACCTCTACTACCCTGATTGTGGGAGTAACTGATAGCAGAAGTACATAGTTATCTTCCTTGTAGGTCAGCATACAGAGGGGAACGAGGCAAACATTTTGCATCTGGGTTTTACAGATGCTTGCTAACAACAAGAGATAGTGCGACTTTTGAATCCTGGATTATATTCTGGGCTCTGTCCAGGAGTTTATGCTACTGGGTACAGACTCTTCTACCTTTTCTCCCCGGAGTGGTTCTAGGTACCCTCTTCTCTACAGTTTATCTGCATACTCTATCTCCTCTAACTTTGCTGAGCTCATACCTTTAGGAGGTGTAAATGCAAACCCAGACAATACAAGCTTGCTACTGAAATGTCAAAATTCTGTAACAGCTTTACAGCTTAACATAAGGGATATGATAATTTTTTTGTGGTTTATTGATGTAGGAAAAGGTGCATTGTATAGATAATATAATACTGACTGATACTGCTGAATTGGAAGAAAAATCAGCAAATAACTTGCTTTCCCCTATTTCTTCTCTCTTAGAGTAAAATCTGCAAAACTCCAGGAAGATTTTTCCTAGATTTATCTCCAATGGGTTAGTAGCCGCTAGGCCATGATGTTTCCCTATGTGATTTATATGTCTTTTCACTGGTCCTGGGAGTTAATGTTTCCCCCCTAGGTGTTGGCCATTTGTAGCGCAGCTTGAAAGAATGAAATAGTGTTTTAAAGTCTCCTTTCCATCTCAAAGTTGGTCTTTCAACTTTAAAAATTGATTAACTTTGGGTGAAAGGTCCTGGCTTGAAGGGTTCTGGGGAATGAGGTTCTTTATTTAGTGACAGAACTTGTGCATCATGGACAGTAACAGGAGACACCTTCTGATCACCATCTCTTCTCCCAACGTGACTTGCTCCTGAACTAGAGGTATCTGCTGTAGGCGTGAATTGATAGGTATATATTAAAGGTCTGGTCCATCTCTCTACTTTCTAGTTTTGATGGTGGCTTTCTGTGGTATAGATCCTTTTCTAGGAAGTGCTAGATGGGGATTGCTGGCATATTGCACATAGACCATCCTGCCACCATCATATTTGATAAAGTTTACCTGAGATCATACTGACACATAGACCGTGGATAAAATGGGCTTATATCCCATCTCCAGCCTCTTGGCAGATTGATTCTCTTAGGAATTTGTTTTGCAGCTTGACAAAATATAAAGCTTGATGAAATGCAATTTTGAAATATATGTATTTGGTAAATTAATGAACTAGCACTGACTAAATGAAATTATCAAGAGCAATCAAAACTCAGAAGAGAATTTTTTTCAGATGATTATAATGAGCTTCTCTCTTCCCGTGGACAGAAAGTTCTGTGTGAAATCAGTGTTTCGCAGCAGAAAGGTTCACTTTTAGCATCTGTAATAAGAAAGCACCATATAAAAGGTACATACGAAAATCCAGAGTGTTCAGATCCATTTCACCAGTTTTAAATTTGTTGAGTTCAGATTAATACTAGAAGAACAGGATCAATCAGACTTTTATTGATGTCCCCATGCTCCTTTTGCAGTTAGAAGGACGGCTCCTATGGGTTCAACTTATCTGAGCAATTTATTATTCAGTGAAAAGCTTTTCATCCTGTGCACCTTCACAGAAAATAACAGAGGAGAACAGAAACCATGTGGGAGACATGAAATTCTGGTGTAACTGGAGCTAAACCAAAGCTTCCATTGGGTTCAGTAGAGGCAAGGTTTCTCTCTGGGAGTTTAGCTTAAGCCAATGTGTGTTAGCAATCTGGTGTGGTAAAGGAGTTCATCCCACCGGTGACCAGGGCCTGGGTGAGTCTTAAGGATGTGCTCAGTTTCAGTAAGCTGAGCTCTAACTTGTGGAAACTTGGCCTCTGGAAAACAGTGATCTTGGGGTCTCTTTCTCATATAGACTGCGTTTTATCCTGTGTTTTCTAAATTTTCTTGTGCAAACATAGATGCCTTGCCTTACAGTGAGGAAGATGTGGCCTCATCCTCCCCTGCAGACTATCCCTAATGTTCTCCATTCTCTTGAAAAGAGGATATGGTAAGGGTACATCAGACAGTTGGACTGAACCAAAAGCCATAGTCAAGAAATGGTGCCAGGGTTTTGACTTTATTCCTCTCCTGATTGTGGCCTCATGCTTTCAGCATGTTCAGTGGAAATAAGCCTGAGAATATGTCTGAATTTCTGCTGTAAAGCTCAGTAAAAACAGAGTGCCAAATTCATCTCTGATGTAAGCCATTTGACTTCAGCAAGCTTACTCTGGGGAGAGATTTGGTCCCGTGTACTTGATGTGTACTAAATGGAAAAGTGAGGTTTTCTGTTAATGCTCTCCACTATGGTTAGGCTAAAAAAGATGCTGTAGCACTGTTTTCTCAATGAAACAAGAATACATATTTATGTATCTATATCTCTGCAGCTGTCTCTCTACATTTTTGTAAAATTAAAATATTAGATAATGGAAGTGGTCTTAGAACCTGAGGTAACAGAATGCAGCCTTTTTACTCCTAAAGAGCAGGCTTGCATGCAGATTTTGAGGGACAAGTATGGGCAAAGTTGGGTGGAGATTTGCAGGACTAGAAGAGCAGGAGCAGTACTGGGTTAGGACACTGCATGCAGGACATTGGCGGAGATGAAGGCAGGCCCAGCAGTGCGATGGTGCAGGCCAGGACTGTCAACCGTGGGCAGGAGTTGCAGGTGCCTGCTCTGAACAGTTCCAGGCAAAGTCATCAGATCCTTCTTTTCAGAAGCAGCAACATTAATCTGTGGGAACAATTTGAATGCTGAAGTGGAAACTATTCATGATTTTTAAAAGAAACGCAGGGGAACAGAAATGAAAGCTGACACCCAGCTTCTTTTTCTTTATCTGTGACTTAGGAAGACCTAAGTAGTAGAGGGAGGCTACCAGGGCCAACAGCCTCCCATCGGTATTACCTAGTGCAGAGTTTGCCCCATGGGGTCTGAGTATGTTTAGGTACCCTCCCAGCACCATCCTGCATCTTCTCAGAGCCACAGTGCTGTAAGACTGCACACGCCATCCTCTCCTCGGGGAACACAAGAGCAAAGACGGATGTAATTCTGTCTCTCTCATTTGAGTTAGCGTGTTCCTACCTCAGTGGCAGAACAGTAGACAAACAAGGGATTCAATCACTCACACCAGGGCTCCTGAGGAGTGACAGCATTATGCCCCTCCTGGGCTGCTTCTCTACAAAGCAACCACTAAGGAAAAAAGAAGGAAGGAAGGAACATGGACAAGTTTACTCTCCTCTGAGTAGCATCCTGCAAGTCTGTATAATGACATTTACTAATGCTGCCCACATATTTCTGTCTCAGAGGAGTCTGGAATAGAGGTTAGACTTTGTAGGTCACCATTACAAAACCAAAGCCCTGCTTCACAGCTCCCCACTGACTGGCTGTGTTACTGGGCAAAAAACTTCTACCCTTCTGTGCTTCATTCTGCCCCAGGGGTGCCAGCTCTCCTCCGGGAAGGCTTGGATGGCTGACAGCCATAGCATTCCTGTGGGAGAAAGGCATCTTGGGTTTATTCAGTGGCTGCTCTGAGTAAACCCAGAATATCACAGAGGAAAGTAGGCTGTTCTTACTCAGAAACCCTCTCTGCCCCTTGCTGATGATCTTCCTTGTGCTTCTGTGCTTCCTGGTAAAAACACAAGGTGGCACTGAGTCAGCAGGACCTTGGCTGACAGTTGCCTCTGCGTTTCTTTCTATTTATACACAGATATGGCAATTTACAAGATCTCCTGTGGGTAGATTTCAATCTCCCAGTTCTCCCATCATCTTGTGAGGACGGTGCCAGTGACCATCCTGACTCATTTATTGCAGGAGTCATTTTATATAATGTACTGACAACTCTATTAGGAAATGTAGTGCCAGAGTAACCTGGCAAATGGACAGTCTCACAGACTACATTCTTGCATCAGAGTCTCTGTAAGAAAAAAAATAACAGTATGAGAAAATTAAAGGAAATGGGAAGTAGTCTCAAGGAATCCAGAGATCACCTGAATGGTAATCTACCATCAGGCCCTTATCACTGATGATATTTCTGCTAGAGAGAGAGGTCTACATTACAAGACCATCTCAGCTCCCTGCAGGATGGATATGCCTTACCAGTTCTACTCTTTGCTAGGAGCAAGCAATTATCAAATGAGAAATAGCAGTAGCATGATTATAGGCTATATGAAAATAGAGGCTTGCCCAATCCCTACTGATGTCTTAAGACAACAGCGTCAAAGCACCAGCTACGCAGTGCCCCTTTCCTCTTCGCTGTCCAACTGAAGTTACATGACTGATAACCCAGTTAAAACTGGGATTTGCCTTCCTCTAGGACCTGGGCCAGTTAAGCAGAGATAAGTGTACTGTTTATGATGGAAGAATGTGCGACACTTAGAGGGGAGAATTGGACAGCAACCCCTAAGGCCCGTTCCTAGACTTTTTATAGTAAACCATGGGCAATACACTTATTCCCTCAGGAATTTCTTCATGTGTGATGTGAGGATGATCAGCTTTCCTTCCCGTATACAGCAGTGTGATGACAGAGTGCTGGATGATAAAAATTTCTAGTAGATGTGGCATGCAAATAGGTGAAATATCTAATGCCATTGAATTTGGACTGTTTGATTGAAAGGGTTTGTTTGCCTGCCTGCAGGGTGAATGTCATTTTGTGTGACAAAGCTTGTGCAATATGTTACAGAGAAGACGTCCTCTCATACAGAAATTTCACTCTTATTCTTTTTTTGGCATCACTGAGATGATAGGACTAAAGTGCAGCAAGTTTTTTGACTGGAAGATGCTGTGAAAGTATAAAAAAAATCTTTAATTTACTTTTCACTTGTTGTAGTACTGCCCAGCCAAAAATCATATTCTGTTTTCCCTTATACAAATCACAACAGCAATGACAAAAAAACCAGTGTGTTATTTGTGGATCAGCTCCCCGAGCCTTCTGTTTGCAGTGCCCTCAGGCAAGTCTCTCTGGGTTCAGGGAAGTGTTTGCATCCTGTTCCCCACTGCCCATGCTTCCCCACCTTGCTCCTTGGCTCTGTGGAGATCCTTCCCCAATCCTCTGCCCACAGAACAGTTTATTTAACCTTGAAGTTCTCTTATCAGCTGCATCACCCTGCTTTAGCTGAAAGACCTAAATCGTTTTCCATTGTCCGTGAGCTGAATGGGGCCAGGCCTTCAGAGAGCACAGGCCTGGAAGCACTTTAAATTAAGCGGTCTGAGATGGAAATGCTGCAGGTAACAAGGAGAAGTAAAGAAGCCCCATCCATCTCCTGAGGCCCTCTGCTCCATAAATGCCCAGTGGCTATACAGGAACCCCAGCCCAGCTCTCAGGGGAGTTGTGCACGACACATGACTTTAATTAAATACATATTTCTGTGCAATGTGGAGCGAGAGGAGGCTGTTACCAGCACAGACCAGTGAGCTCCTCCTCTGCAACCTGTAATGCCCTCTCCTCACTGCCATGCCTTTACTTTGCAACATTCCTTGCTCTTCAACTCTTGGAAGTATAGAACTACACACGTAACATGGGCACAGTCCCTCTGCAGCCCAACTGCTGTGGGTTTTCTCTGGTCTGAGCTTGTGTGTGAACAGTCCTTTCAAAAACCCAACAGGACCACGCCAGCTGCCTGTTCTGTGGTGAGCTGCGGCACAGGAAGCAGAGGACAAGCTGAATGACAAGTGCATTGACCACCAGACACAGCTGTTTTATAGACAGAAGAAAGGGAGCAAAGCAGCATGGCATCTATGTGCTGCATCAAGTGGTGCTAATGATGAAATCAGAGTCAGCTTTGTCTCCCTGGGAGCAGTCCAGGGCTCCGCTTGTGCGTGTTCATAAACTGGTGCAGTATTCCTTGCACAATTAAGGCTACACTTGTAGCGTGTATCTGCAGTACGGATGGAAGGTGTAATTGCAGCATATGCAACCATACGCAAGCTCGTTTGTATGCCAGCAGTGCAGGGTACAAAGTAGGGCAGCTGCTCAAATTTATATTTAGGACTTGCACAATGGATGTGTGGAGTCCTTGCCATCACATCTTCACCTGGCTTACTTCTAACCAGGGCACGAAGCCGTGCTTTCAATGAAAACAATTTGCCTTGATATTGGAAAAAGCACAAAGTAGAAGGGATTGCAGCTTGTCCTGAAAATTTCCCTTAACTTTCTGTCCTGTCCTCAGTCACAGGAGCACATACCTGTTTGTCAAGTGGAACACCGTGCCTTTACTCACTGCCACTGCAGTCTTGGGTGGTGATTAAATGACCCGGGTTCTCTGGCATTGCAGCTTGAATGTAAAGAGAGATTATGTCTTTTATGTCTTTGATTATCTTTCTTGCATTTGGATTTCAAGTTTCTATTCATTTTGCAAGTGGTTTTTGAGCACAAGTGTGTTTTTAGTATTAGTTATCACTGAGTTCGACATGGTCCATAAGAAACCAGGATGAATTCTGTGAGAACAGTTTACTTGGCTGCACAATTGATCTTGGACATCAGAAGGAGCTGCCCTCCATCTTCCCACCTGCTCCAAAAGGTTTATTCAACATCTGAGCTGCAGATGAAAAATAATTATTTAATTAACATTGGAAAATACTAATTCCTCACAGTATAGGAAGCCCATGATAGGGCTGGTGGCAGAACTGTGCTCATGGGAGCTCCCATGCAGAATGCTCCAAGCACAGAGTTGTCACTGGAGTTACAGGGTGTATAATGATGTGGAGCTGCTAACACCGGTCTCTGCAATGGAGGGCATGTGGCTTAAAATGTCAGGAGCGGAGCTGGGAAGATGATGAATCTGTTGGTTCTCTGGCTTAATCGAAATTTTGGATTTGTAGGAGCCAAGCAACATTTTTATTTAGTTTTCATCTTATGTGTCTATTTCTCCTGGGTTGGTGTTTGTTTTTTTCACCCTTTCTTTTTTAGTTTGAATCAAATTCTTAAGCAAAAAATGTTTTAAAACAAAAAGGAAGTGTTTTGTACAAAAAAATATAAAAATGAACTGTTTTGACACTTTCAAAATTCTTCTCATTTTCTGCAAATACTGCTCAGCAATTTCAGTGTGGTCTCATCAATAGCTTCATTCTCTTAATATTCTGCTAAAATGCTATTTTGTGCAAACTTATTGTCTGACAGGAAAAATAGTGATGTATTTCTTCTGGGGAGGCAGAAATTAGGACTATTAGCAAGGACTTTGGATACCTTGGCCCCTTCCCCTGTCTGCTGTCGGCATTTTGTGTGGTCCTAGAAGGTCCCTGAACTTCTCTGCTTCTTTCCTCTTTCTCTGGATGGCAAGTTCTTAGTCAAATAATGCTACTCAGCGTGTATCCATCCAGCACAGATTAGTGAGGGGAACTGATGCTGATTGTGATTCTGGGTGTTATTTTGATAATAATTTCTATTACAACTTCTGTTCATGCAGTGAACAGGTTGTGGTGTGTGGTTCCAGGTTGAGGAAATGGATTTCATTTTACAAAGTATAACAGAGCTTCATCTGCATGAAATCCTAATTGCATCCTTTGGCTTTACTTTAAGCAAGCGAAGCAAATTACAACCAAAGCAAATGCTATATATATTTAGAAATTGCAAATACCTTCCCATTTTAAGCCAAACACTGGGAAGTGTTTGTTCATATTCTTTTATTACTACGTCTCCTACTAACATAAAGGATACCATACTGGACTTCCCACCTTCAAACCCAGCCCCGTCCAGCCTGCTTCATCCTGACCCTTCAGACTCTTTGAGGGTAGACAGGCAGTTTGGGCTCCCGGTTTTGCACTGGGGTAGCAATCTTTTCTGAGGATCTGCAAGCACTGGATAATGAGGGTCAATACTGTCAACCCTATTTCACACAGAGTGTCTTCATCCCAGAGGTAAGTGGTTTGCAGAAGATCATGCTGTGAATCAGAGTCAGAACTAGACTCCTGGACTCAGTCTGCTGTTACACAGCTGCCCTTCATTGACAGCAACATGAGTCAGAAAGCGCCTGTGCATATGATTCCTAAAATAACTGGTAATCAGCAAAATTCCCAGCCCTTTTACTCAGTCACTTCTCTTGAAAGAGTCTTGTTAGGCCAAATTCCTTTTTTTCCCTCTGTTATACAAGTGCTGCTCCATTGAAACTAATGGGTTTGTTTGGGTATAACAGAGAACAAGATAACCATTGTGGTGTTCAGGAAGCATTTTATCGGTGTAAGGATTTGGCCAATTACTATTATTTAGTTACAGGCATGTTGGTGTTTTGCTAACCATAAAGGAAAGCAAATCTTTTTCATTAGGTCTAATCAACACAAAAAGCTAGTTTAAAAGAGGTGAGAAGAGAACCAATTTCAAGCTGGAAATGCAGCGTGAGAACCTTTGGATATTTCTTTATGCAGCTCCACCATGCCAAGCCACAAAACTTGAGCTGGCTCTGCGTAAGCCATTTTACAGAGCAGAAGCAGTGCAGCCATGAAAATTCTACTGAGGCTTGTAGCCCTGCTGAGATGCTGTGTTTGGCCCAGGCAGACCATAACCTTCCAATATTAACAGAGGTTTCTGTTCTTTGTAACACCCCAGCAAACCCAAATACTTACAATTCTGATATTTTCATCTTTTTTTCCTCCTGCTGCTTGCTAATAGTGAAAAATTAAGGGGGTTGCTGATGTTGTTTGAAAAGCACAGTCATATGACTAAACTGACCAACTGTAAATTTATTAAAGAAGCAGTGAACCTGGATGATTTTAAAACAGTTTTTTTAAGGTTCATGAGAACTTTTTCCATTTATGGAAAGAAACCAAATCAAGCATATAAGTTGTACCACAGCGTGCATGAAGCAGAAAGCACTTGGCATCAGCCAAGCCTATCTTGGACCATTCCTTTACCCTGTACAAGCTGTTGATTCATGAAGTTGCTGCATTGGTCTTTGTCATCTTGCCCCTGGCTTGACCTCTTGATTTAATCGGGGAGTTGTTTAGGGAGCTTTCTACCTAGTGCTCTCCAAACGAGGCAGGGGAAGCCTGCTTTCTATCTGGTATTTGTGCAGCTCTGAGTAAATTGCTCCTGCTCCAGCACTTCACCTGTGCTACCACTTCGCTCTGAGTATCACATGCATCATCCATTAGCCTGACTTGCTGTATTAGGACTCTGCAGCTGTGGTTATACTGGAGATTTACAGTGCAATGCTGATGTGGATGGTATTAAACACCCAAGGAGCAACCCTTGCACAAATTGTCGTATCCCAGTTCAATCTCTGACCTCAGGAACGATGCTGCCTCAGGGAGGTCAACTTATTGACAGGTCCTTGACTTCTGTTTCTGGAGAGCCCACTACATGACCTTTCAGAACCTTTGAACAAGCCTTTGACTTGTTAATAAAGTACTAATTGTTTGGGGTTTTTTTTTGCTATGTTGTCAGTCTTTAGCTACACTACTTTTAGGAAAAGTGTCAGAAAAAATGCTGAAGAAAAGATCATCTGTGATGTTTACTGTTAAAAAGGTAATATTTCTTACTTTGATTTCTTTCTTTAAACAGCTGTTCCAGACTAGGGACAACAGACATGTTTTTAATCTATTTTTTTCCAGCAGGTGGTCAGCCAGAATACAGAGCCACCTGGTCCGTATGGCTAACCCCACAGCCTTCAGGCCATGTTGTTTGTCATGACAGGAACTAATGCCAGTAGTGTCTCACCTGATCCCTTCCAACAAGGGGAAGACATTGCATGGGGTGATCTGCCCCAGACTCCCACACAGCGAAGGGGACTCTGCACCATTGGCAGTCTCATTTCCCCAAAGAGGCCTCCAGCTGAGTCCAGTGGTGATCCCCAAGTTTGTGAGTGAGCATGGGCGAGAAAGGCAGCCTGCAATGATGGCTTCTGGCCAGGGCATCCACCTGTATCCCCATTGTCTCCTAGTCAAACTTTCAGAATAAGATCTCTGTGTTTTCTCCTCTGCTGCTCTTCACATGCAAGAGGTCCTTCCTATAAGCATTCAGAAAGCCATGTCATTATCCTCCTTTGTTCCCCACCTTACAATTCTCCTTTATCTCCTGCTGACACCTTTATCTGCCTTGCTGACAAATGTTTTATCCCACCACTGTATGACATTGTCCAGCATTTGTCTTTCATCTTTAGACTAGAAGTTTTTTGGGGCAGGGAGTGGGGTCTCGCATGGTAGAGGACAGTGGGTCCTATAGTTAATGTTGCTCTATACTCTATATGATATTAAAGTATACCACGCTAGTCCACCTACTGATCCCATCCACCTGAGTAATAAAAGTTACAAAGCAAGCAGAAGACCTAATATTTGAATAATGCAAACCACGTGCACATCAGCCCAGGGAGCATGGGCATTGCTAGCAGGGAAGGGGTTAATCCAGTCTCTTTTTTTTTTTCCCTGCAGTCCCTGCCGGGTGGATGAAAATGAATCACATTTCATTCTGCTCTCAGTCAGCCGAGATTGCTCTATAATTTTGTTTTTAGTCATTCGTGACTGAGACCTTCTCTGGCAAATTTAGTCACCGAATGTTTTTGCTGTTTAGCCCCAGTCGTTTGAAATCTCGGGGGAGAATGGGTTTCATATTGCGACAGCTGAGAGATGAGCAAGGGGAAAGCTGATGGATGTTGATAGTTCAGGCTGATGATATTCAGTATCGTTTCCATATCCCACATGGCCAGGCAGTGATACTCAATTCATTTATTCATGATCATATACAAAGGATTTTAGTCTTCAACATCATAATAGCTTGTGACCTTAAAGGGACACAGTCAAGTACTTTTTGGGCCAGAATTTAACCTACTGTAGAAATTGCTATCTGCTGAAAGTGATAGATAATACCTGCAACCATTGCCATTCATCCTGCCATCTCTACACACTACACACACATTACTAGCAAAATGAATTTCACAACCATTAGAAGAGATGGAATTATCAGCTTCCCTTTTAACAGAAGGAGAAACTAAGGCCCAAAGAGGTTAAACCACTTGCCGCATACAGAGTCAAGGACAAAATTACATGTAGAATTGAGCTCTTCTGTTCCTGTTATGAATAGGCAACATGATAAACAGTTCATTTGTGTCATTAATCCAGCCTTAGCTCTTGAAGTAAAGTTTCCCAAAGAATTTGAGAGAGAATAAAAAAAGAATTTCCTAAAATGCAAAAATCTTCATTTGTTGGCTGTGCTTTAGCAGCAGTTAGCAAAGAACTACTTCCGCTTTTTCCAGCGTTTTCTCAATGGCATTGACAATGCTTCTGATGCACAAACAGGGAACCAAATAAAACTGAAACATGAAAGCATTCCTGCTCCATCCCGAGAAAGATGGGTGGGGAGAGACTCAACTGGGATGAGCCTGGAAGGCAGGGGGGGAGGCAGAGGCCTGTGTATCTACCCATGAGCTTACACGTGCAGGACACAATGGCAATCAGCCTGATGAGAGACATTTTGTTCCCCATTTTCCAAGAGGAAGCTAGGAGCACCGCAGAGTCATGCAGTCTCTCTGAATGGGGTCCCGGTTCACTAGTCATGATCAGGAAATAAGTCTGTAGTGGGATTGCAAAGGGCTGTGGCACAGCTGAGACATCAAGTCGTGTTAGTGTGGTGAGACCCTATGGTGTCTGTGGAATGGTGCTGACTGTTGACAATAGGGACTGATGGAGAAGGCATTTCCATGAAGTTAATGGCTGGCTGGTGGAGGTTAGGGCCTGAGGCCATTATTACCATTGTAAGTTCTGGAAATATAAAAATGCAGAGAGAAAAAATAAAGAAAATTGCCTTTTTATATATCAGAGAGTTTAAAGTTGAGCTGCCTGTTGCCATGGCTACAATATTCAGTTTGCAGTCTTTAGTTATTTAAGACCAAGGGCTCGATCTTGCTGAATCAGTGAACTCAATGGAAACATGTCACCCGGCCTCAGCAGGGGAAGAACAAAACCATGGTGGCATGGTAGGAAGAAGTACCCATTCCTATCCCATTAGAGACCACATTCCCTGTGCTCAAGGAGACATGCTGAGGTGCAGGTGCGGTCCCTCTGTGAGGCGGTGGGAATGGATGCAGGTGGCTCCTTCTGAGTTCACAGGCCAGGATGCTCCACACTGATCCTCAGTTCCTCACAGGGCATCTTGGGAATGGAAGTGATTGGAGTAGGGCTGATAACCCCTGTTTGTAAACTAATAGCAACTACATAAATATATGGACAATATTCATAATTTTTAAGATCAAGATTTCTTAAAAGGAGTCATAATTTTTCACTGGCAGTTAGGCATGTCTCAGATGTTCACCTTATTCCCAGAATGTGCTTTTCATGGTTCATCTAGCAATGACATAATTTGTGTTTATGATGGAGAACTAAAGTTTTCCCAGTGTAGATGTTCAAATTCCTGCTATACTGGATCGGGGTCCTTTAAAGATCCCCGTGTACTTCGCTTCATCTGTGAAGTCAAATGAGACCATGGTAGAGTACCAAGAAAATGCAACCCGCAGGATCTGCTTCTCCATCTTTGATTCTCTTCCAGTGGATTCCTAGTAGGAGATGTTACCAAACAACATCTTGTGTTGCAAAGCTCTGTCTTACAAAAAAGTGGGTCCTGACAACATGTCTTGATGCCATTCTTCTGTTTCTCCATTTGCCAAAGAACCAGAAAGATTTCACAATCTTTAGAGAAGGAAACAAAACTACAAAATACAATTCTCCAGGACAGAGACAGCCCAGTGTGCATATCTTCTGAAGCCAGCTGCCCCAGCTGCTGCCCCAGCCTCACAAATTAGCTGCTTTTCTTGACAGACAACAAGTATGTTACAGGTTTAGATGCAACTGAGAAACACAAATGCCTTATAGTTGCAGAACTGACTACCACATCAGAAACTGAGGTGAAAATGTTTGGATATGATTCTCTGAGTTGTGTCTGTCTCCTAAAGCGTATCTGTCGGTCTGTTTGTGTAAACACGTTATCTTACAAATGAACACAAAGTAAAAGCTTAGCTTTTACTATAATGCTGCCGTGTCCCCAAACTGCCTTGCAATGCCCAGGATTTGTCTGTGGATCTCTGTCCCCAAAGTTCATCTTGCAGGCTGATCCTCGGGAGATTCAAACAGTTCCCTATATCTGTAGGTTGGCTGTTTTCCTGCCTTTCTGATATATTATATGCAATCTTTATAGCCTGGAGAATAATGATTGTCCTACGTCCCCTTTGAGACATCTGGTTCATATGTGCTGTGGTCGCTGGCTTTTCCTCCTCACCAGAGGGGAGGTAGAGCATTCCCCAGATCAGCCTTGGAGCTTCTGCTGCCCCCAAGTGAGACTAGATAACAGTGCCCCATATTGAGACAGAGACAGGAGAGTTTTATCAGGGAGGAACATGAACCAAATGAAAGCTTTGGGATTTCACTTCAAAAGGAAGATGCCATTAGCAGCCCCCTTTGTGTTTGGCTGCATGGGTGGGCAGGCATTTTATTAATGTCCTGAGCAAGCAACAGGGAATAGCTGCCTGCATGTGGTTAGTAAACAGCACAGGAAGACTACATTAGTCTGAAGTTAAAGGATTCAGGAGGGAAAAGGGAGGTTTCCAGGAAAGTTAAACACACCCAGATGACCAAGGAGAGGTCTTGTCTCCTTAGGGAGAGCTACACTAGTGTCATCAAAAACTCTGCAAGATGAGGAGGGAGAGGTCTCTCCAAGAGCTAGCCACATCCTAATCACCACCAGCATCAGTCCATGCTTCCTGCCAGCTCTTCTCCCAACTACAGAGCCCCTACACACCTCTAGCCTCTTTCCACAGTGGAAACTGTGCTGAGTCTCCCCTCTGTGGATAATATGAAATGTGATCCAAGTTTCCAGCTCAGAGCTGAAAGGGAGACTCAGATTACAAGCAGAGCACCCCACACCCTGTGGAAGAACAGGGGATTGCTCACACTTTCTTCCTCCTCCCATGAGGATGCTTTCCAGGGTGTGTTAGCAGCAATTCCCAGCATTTCTGTTAACATCGCTCCGTCTGCTTTCCAATAGTGCAGGATCCATTTGATCCATTTGAAGTGTGCTAGGAAGTAGGGAAAGGATGATTTCCCCGTTCATTAAATCAAAACAACTTGTATTGGGAAATACTGAAATTTTACTTAAGAGGGATGATGCAATTGAACTTCCTTTTATAAATGACTTACTTTTTGTTGACTGCTGCTGCCATTGTGTCTGAATCTTAAGACTTCTAAACTGCTAGGTAATACTGGTTAGACCTGCATATGGTAGTGAGTAAGGCTGTCCAGACTCCCTGGGAGAGGTTGTTCTCCTGCGTCAGCTCTGCCCCTCTTCTAGAGGCTTTCTACCAGGGAAGATAAGTTTCAGTACAGATCACTGCTGTGTGCTGCGTGGACTGATGTTTGCTGGAGGCTCAGCTGTTTTGTGGGTCACAAGCAGGGACACAGTCATCCCTTCATCGCTGTTGTTTGTGCTGTGTAAAACTGGATTTGATATAGCAAGGTCACCCCCGGACTCACCACTGAGCAGGAGGAGGCTTGGGATATTGGCCCACATAATTTCCTGTCCCTAATGCGTGACTTACTACACCGCCTTAGTATATCTTGTCACATCTGCATAGGAATTTCATAAATTTACATGCTGATAGGTAATTTCTTTTCTCCTTGTGTCCCAATCCTGAATTTCCTTTTCCTTTCTCTCACCTTCCTTCTCTCCTTCCTTCTCTTTCCCTGAGCTGTCAGTACTAATGAACACAGAAACATCTTTATCTAACCCCTCACGACATCTTCTGCATCTGAACTCCCTGCTAATGGCTTATGGGAACCTTCCATTGATTGGGTTAATAGAGAATAAAATTGCCTCGTAACTGTATTTCACTTTGATTTTAAAATTATGCCCCCTATCCCCATCTCTGGGGAGGAGTTGTTAACCCTTTCATTGTTCCAGTCCTGATGTGGCTACTTTCTCTGGTTGCTGCCCAGTTTGGAGCTGGGGATATTGGGTGGAAATTAATAAAATCCCTAAGGAAAACATGTAGATAGTGAGAATTATCTGAATAGAAGAAATATCATGAAGAAAACTATGCATACATTGTAAATGTTGCTGACAGGGTGAGAGCATGAATTACTGGGGTGCTGTATTTCAACCACCCGTATTAAGAACTCAGCCCCTTTTCCATTAGCCCCATATTCTTCACCTCTGTTAAAGCAAATGGAGACTGTTGTTTTCTTACGACTTCTCTATTATCTAGGTTTTGTCAAAATGTTAGAGAAATGTAAAATGTTGCCTGGCTCTGCTGCCACCCATTGGAATTATGCTTTTCTGTGTCCATGGTTTATGCAGCGTTTGTGTGGATATATCTCTTGGTCTGAACTTTTTTCAAGATCTTTGTAAAGTGCACAATGACGATTTCCTTTCTTCTCTGTACTGCCTGTGGCCATTGCAGCAGTGGATGAATATGGACTTATTGTGATCATCAAACCAAACTACCAAAGAGCAATCCAACTGGTGAAATAGTCTGCAGCTCATGTAAGAGTTTTAGATATCTTTGAGATGTCTTTCTTCTACCTAACTTCATTACTACCCTCATTCCTGGTCTTTAACAACGTGTCACAATGGTAGATGATAACAATGATACAGTTTCATATGGTAAACTTATGTGCTTTCATCTTAAAGTTCCCAAGGGTGCTTTGCCAATATGTGTGGCAATAACCACTACTCCCTGGCTGTGGAACAGCTATTTGAAAGCACTGGGAAATGTGGAAGTATGAAGAAAGGAATAGCACAGTGTTCCTTTGAAATTATTGTACAGATGAGATGAAGGAGGGATGTTTCATAGTAGTGGGAAGCATTCAAATATTAATTTGATCGGGGCAAACAGCATAGATACCCCATGGTGGCAAAAGGGTCTTTAGTGGTAACAGTAATTGAGGATATCAGCATTTTAGTTTCTTTTTAGGCATCAATACAAGCACAGCTCCCTTTAATTCTGCTGAGGGATTGGTACAGCACCAGCTCTGAGGGAAGAGCTCTCCCTCAGAATAATACACACTGTTTTCTGAGGCTCTCTGCCTCTTCTGCGGGTCTCTCTTCCGTGGACCAGCAAGGCCTGTTAGTAAATAGGTGATGAGATTTGACAAGATCACAACACAGACAGATATGACTGCAGGTTTCTGCCTCAGTTTTCAATTAGTATTTATCTGAGCAAAACAGCTCCTCTGCTACATTGTAGTGGTTCACAGGATAATTTTTCAAATGAACATTTTAGCTAATATCCCATAATGGCCCAGATATGCAGACTGAACCTCCTAAAAGATTTAGATGTTTATGGTATTTACCTGTAACAGCTCCAGCTCTTGGACTGATTCCACAGTCGTGCCTCTTTCCAGACTGGTTCAGGGCAGACTGCGACAACCATCACAACACTCATTCTTTCTGTCTCAGGAGTAGGTTCCCACAGCTGATAGAAATGCTTTGCCTGTCTGCTATTAATTTGCTGCAGATGGAGACCCTTCTTAGATAGCAGAGAGCCTGCTCTAGTGACAGCATTCACATCCCAAGCAGCACAGTGGCCTTGCGAAAACAATTTGTGCTCATCTTTTGTCATTATTGATTGTACCCAGACTCACCCAAAAACATGGCTTGAAAACAGTCTCAAGCCTCTTCTCTGCAGGTGAGTATCTTACAGCTTGGGACATTCCCACCTACTGCTGTGAGAGAGAACAGATTCTGAGATCAGATAACTGCTTTTCTGTGAAAGCTTGGCATAGACGTCAATACAAGCACTAAAGAATATACCATTACTCTCCTGATTTGGGCTATACTGCTCATGATTTTCTCCCGCGTGTCATTTACATTCTTCTTATCCATTGCTGGCGGTGATGGGGGTATGAATCACATTACTGCAGCTGGTAATTTTAGAAACACTGCCTGGGAATGCTGCTAAATATAGAGAGGGGTGAGTAAAAGGCCTTCGTCTTATCAGGCATCAGGGTAGGTTCTTGGCATCTCACAGATACAGGTTGTATCGTTCCTGATTTAAGGCTCTGGAGAACCTTTGATGAAGCCATGCCTGTCTGTCATAGAGCAGAAAGCTGCCTGGAGCTAGCAGTACCTGAAACAGAATGAGAGGTCTCCCAGGGCCAGGCAGCACGTTGGCAGTTTATCAAGGAGGACTTTGCGGATGAGCATTGCCGCTGAAGGTTTCATTTGGGACCTGCTCTGTGTTATTTACAGGCAATCTTGAGACTAAGTAGGAAGGAAGATGCACTTGCATCTGCATCCACAAGCTGAGGGGTAAAACACACAAGCTGCAGTGGGTGGTGGAGAAGCAGCAGAGACAGTGTAGACCACTAGGCAGTACAAGCCTCCCCGGAAGGAAGAATTAAAAACATTGTTAAAGGCCAAATGAATAAAACTATCAGGTAGCTTATGCCTGACAGCTTGGCTATGAGGCCTTTGGTTGCCATAAAAGAGATGCTGATGCAAAGATCCTTTCAGACGTCAGCAGTTGTAACTCGTGATCATAGTGACACTCTCAAATGGCAGAGAGCAAGGAGGAGTTCTGCCAGTACGACTTCTGTGAAGAAAACCAGGACTCTCTCATTTACTAAGACAATCTCTTCCTAAGTGAAGAGTTTCCTGCCTGATTAGCACACTCAAATGGCTTCCTGAGCAGTCAGCGTGCACCAATGCCAGCAAGAAGGTGAAGGCAGGATCTTGCAGTCAGTGGGATTGAACTGAGTGGGAGTGAGAGTAAGAATAAACTTCCAAGTGTGCCTGCAGCGCCAAAGTAATGCAACTTTGGTGGTGCGAAGCCACATCCCTCTCTTGCTGGCAAAGGGAGAGAGATTACAAGGTCTCCATGTTTACAAGTTTGGTTTCCTCCAGGAGCAAGAAGCCGCCCTGGAGTGAGCTCTTGCAAGCGTTTCTTTATCTGTCTACAAGTGAAGGTGGTTGGATAATTATTGTTTGCCCACAACATGTATTTTTCCCTAGATTTTTTGTTTTAATTTTTCAGGTTTTTCCCCCTAAGACACAAAGTACATTCCTTTGCCAAATCCAACTAAGCAAGTGTCAGCATTTTGCTAAAAAATGGCCATTCCCAAAATGGTTTTCTGCCCCAAAAATGTGGAATTATTTCAACCAGTTCCATTTATTCTGGCAGAAAAAACCCAACAAGGCGCCAGTATACATCTCCATGCAAATGACACATCTTGCAGCCCTGTGATAACCAAGACTTGGAACATTCTTGTACATGGAAAGGGAAAAGAAATGGCGTGTGTGTTTGTGTTTGGAGGGTGACAGAAAGGAGAGCCCATACAGAAAAGACCTTGCAAGCCAGAGTAGAAGAGATCTTTCATCTCCTTCCAAATAGAAAAGAGTTTGCATATCAACTGTAGAACAGAGGTCCAATTTCCATGCCAATACCAAAGGAATCCTGCATGCCAGTGCAGAAGGAAATTTACAGGTCAATACAAGAGAGCTTTTCTGTGAATCACACTACAAAAAAAGGTGCTCATACTGACCTAAAAGCAAGCGTTTTTTTTTCCCCCAAATTAGCCCAGAAGAGAGCATGCCTACCAATGGAAAAGAACCTGCCTGAAAAATCCCTTGTAGCTGCTGTAGGAGAAAAAGAATGACAGAACCAGTCTTTTCAAACCTAGACCAATTAGCAAGGTAAAAGAAAAAGTCCTATGATAATTAAAAATTAAAACCAACAAGACAACAGAGTAAAAAATGAAAGAAATGAATAAAAACAATTAGCAGAGATGAAAAAACAGGGATGGGAATGATATAAATTGAACCTATTATAAGGCACTAATGACATTTGAAAACCTAATTTTTACATTGTCAAACCATTTTGATTAAGTGTTAAACGCTGCTCTTATGAACTTGGCATATATTGTGCAAGAGCAGTAATTTCTGCCTTTATCTTTTTCGCTTTCTCTGAAAAGGTGCTCATGTGCTGAAAGAAGCAGCAAGAGCTCATGAGTTATCAGCACTCTTTTCCTTTCCTTTGTGCATTCCAGGAAGCCCAAGCCCTGCCTGATAATGGTCGTCTTGGTGTTCCTGGGGAGTGGGACCTGAGTCGGGTTGGGGGCAATGAGGAGAGAGAGGTGAGAAATGATGAAGACATTGGGGGCTGATGAGAAAAACAGATGTCTTTATAACTAAGAAATTTCTTTTTTTTTTCTCCCCCCCCCTTTTTTTTTTCAAAAACAGAATAAGCAAAATAATTGAAAGAAAGAAAATTGACTTTTTATTGCTTTTTAAGTGCTTAACGTGAAGTTCATCTTGTAAAATTATTGTTATTTTTATCTTTAGCTGTGTCGTTCATGCTTCTCCTTAAAGAAGATATTTCTCCAGTTCAGGATGCCAGCTGCAAGGAGCTGCACAGAGAATGACAATGGCCTATGCAAATACAATGCATCAGCTATAAAGCCTGTTCCAGAGCACCCGCCCCTGCTGAAGCAGAGCTGCCGGCGGCACAGAATGCGGCAGAAAGGCAAGGCCTGGCCCCGAGATGTGCTGAGTGGCTGAGGCTCCGCTTGCTGCAACTGGGAGGTGAGAATGCTCCACACCTTTTGGGAGTCCTTTAGTGTTACCAGTACCACCCAGCAGGGAGTGACCAGCAAGGAAAGAGAGTGTTGGTTCCATTTACACATCAGGAAGGCTTAGGGAGGCCAAATGTGGTTATTAATTTGAAATTTGTGACTCCAGATCACCACACTCTTGCATTTCTAAAGAGTCACTTGACTACTCCAGGCCCCCATCGCATCAGCCCTTGAGGAGCTGAATGTCTGTATAATTGCCAGTTGCCTTATCTCAGAGCACGGGGCTGTCTTTTCTGTCCAGGTCTCCTCTGCAAACTCACTGATGAAGATTCAGCAAGATAAGATACCAGGCCCTGGTAGACTTGTGCAAGGACTTGCTACTCCAGGAATTCATCAGAAAGATGAGAATGGAGGGAAATTTCCATTGGGAAATTAGGAATTTTCAGCAAGAAAAATAATAATAATAAAGACTTCTTTTACTTCAAAACAGAGGAAGGGCCAGGAAAGCACTTTGCAGGTAGGAATAAGTATGTGGCTATTTGGACTGTTCCCTGGGTCCTGTGCTCTCTTTGTCCATAAGAGAGTGACAGACTTGTAAATGATAGATCTAGGCTAGGTGTCAGACCAGAAGTGCCCTAGTCCAGCATGATGGTCCACGTCAGCAGTAGGTAACAACGTGCTTCTCTCCAGCACATGTAGATCAGTGAGTCACAGTAACTCAGGCAGGGACACGGAGGTGTCGTGACCAAGGGCAACGACCATATAAAAGGTGGTAACACAGAAACTAAATTGGGCTCAAGAGGGTGGCACATCTGGAAATTATGGTGCAGAGAGAATCCTTCTGCTTTGGCAGGGCACAAAGTCTTTTTACACAGACATTGCATCCCTCAGGATAAAAGATTTGATCACATCTCAGCTGGTGCCAACCTGACACAGAAGAAAAATTATACATTACAAAATGCTAAAAGAAAGCTAAAAGGAAGGAGTCAGAAGAGGGGATAGAGAAACAAAAAGAAATCAGAATCACTGTAGAGAAAAGAGACTGCAGGTAGAGTGAAAATATAAAAGAACTTTTGGAAGGTAAAGATTTTAGAAAGAAACAAATATTGAAGAAAAAAGAGGGGAGGAGAATAAAAAGCCAGGACATAAAGCTAGGCAGCGTGGTCAGTGTCCTTTATATCCATTTTTAGTGCTCCTTTTCAGCTGCCCTAGGAATAGTTCATAAACCACAGCATTTATTATAGGGGTGGTGTCACACACTACAAACCTATTTTGTGAATGTTACCACTGGGGGATCACATGTTGAACTGGGCTCCATTGCAGTTGACAGGCTCAATAAATTCAAAAAGATCAGGAAGAACACAGGTGACAGAATGTATTTGGAATGTGCGTGTTCTTCTCTCTTTTTGTTCCACAAAGGAAGGAATGTGAATCCCCCATGCTACCAGCCACCACATTTTTATTGTAAGCCTTGTAAATTCTGATGTTAAAGCCTAAGCTCTTGGGTCATGCAATTATGTGAGTCTCCGCTTTCATTTTTAAAAATGTCAGTTTCTAACCTGTTTACCTGTAGAGAAAGACTTGGAAGCACAAACATGTACAGACTCAAAGCCAACTAATTATTGATTTATTTTTTTTAATGTCTTGGTGCTGGGATTTTTGATTTTGAATTTCCAGAACACAGACAATGGGCAAAATGTCTTTTCTGCAGGGAACACCAAGGCAGGTGTGAAGTTTTTACCATATTCCTCCAGTTTAGAGATGTAGTATCTCAGTGAACTGCCTTTTGAAAAACCTGTAGATCTCGATGAGAATTGTACAGTCTTGACCTGCCTTTAATTTCTAGCAAGTGCCTCACAGAAGTGATCTAATACAACTAAAGTCTACAAAGCTTAGCCAGCTTTTATTAGATGGAGATACATTCCTCATCTTTAATATTCATCAGATTTATCTACTCCTTTTGTTTAATATGGCAGGTTTCTGGGAACGAGCATCCATTAAATCCCATCAAAACTGGATACAGCTCCACAGTGCTAAGAAGAACCATGATGATGAAGATTCTGGACTGAAAAAGCCAGATTGGAGTTCCATTCAAGAATTCATTTCATGATGTAAGTGAAAGAAGGAGCAGCAATTCAGTAAGTCAGAAAGAAGGAACGCAGGCAGCTGGATTGTACATTGCATGAAAAAAAGTAGCAAGATAGTTTAAAACCCTTCTGTTTCCAGGTGCTACAGCCATCCTTGATGACCGTACAGACATAGTAAAAAGTATGATTTGAAAAAAAAGAACTCCTATAAGAAAGAGCTGATTGCCTTGAACAAGGCCACTACAGCATAGCAAGGGTTCCCATTAGCCATTCTCTCAGCAGGTACCAGGTAGCCCTGTTGTGACAAAGAACAGCGGAAGTGAAGATTCACTGTGAGTTAGGAGGACTTAATTTCCTCTTTCCTGTTACCTCCAGCTCCTGTATTTCTGCCTTGCTGCAGGAACTTGCTCCTTGTTTCTCCAGTGCTGTGCTACAGCTTACCTCCAGCTGTGCACTAGGAATACAAATCATGCCAGTGCTGCAGCAGGGCAGAAGAGATTGGAGTATTTGGCATCCTAAGGCTCCTCCAGGCGCTTGTGCGTATTCTCTGCTCCAGCCCAAGGAGAAGCTTCCCTCTGCAACTGCTGAACCCATGGTGCTGCTCCCTTCAGGGCTGTGACACAGAGCTATGTGGCAGCAAAACCAGTGTGCAATCTGGTCTCTATGGAGCATGCAGCATCTGATCCATGCATGGTTTCTGTAGAAGAAGGGAACTGAGGTTGCAGCTTCTTCTGCCAATGTGCCCTTTCCCATTTACAGTGTAAGTACTGTGAAAAATTTAGAAGGACAGACAAGGAGAGGCTGAAAGGTTGAGTTGTTTACAGAGTCAAACCTTGAGAAGAAGCAGATTTCAGAGAGTTATACTGGTCTGTGTCATCCGATGGGGCCTCAATTTGTCTGCAGGATCTTGTAGGCAAAGAATTTACATTGAGGAGGGATGTAGAGTTAGCCATATGAGCTGCCAGAAGTCCAGATGCCCAGATTTTGCAGACAGGAGGAGCATGTACATATGTTCACATCTGCCTCTGTGTGTGTGTGCTTGCAGGATAGAGCAAGCCAGTTACCAGATAGTCCATCTTCTACCACCCTCCTGCTTCTTGTTAACTTAGTTTAATTTTTTCTGCTTTCTTTCCTCTCCACCTTCCTAGTTGTGTGATTACCTCCCTCCTAGCTGTAGTCCAGGCTAATTGCATTCAGTGCTTTGGCAATGGAGATCACTGGCTTGAGGTTAGAGAGGGCAAAGTGGCTGCTGGCTGGTAATCTCATCCTCAGTCCCTCTGTGGCAGCTACCTGTGGGCCCTGACAGTGCCTGTCATGGGTACTCTGCTTCGAAGTGCAGAGTGTGGATCCCATGGCCCGAAGGACACCATCTCTCAGGAATGTATTGAACTAAAAGAACTTGTCACCACTGAAGGGACAGTGCAAGTTGTGGAGGTAGGCTGTAAGAGGGAGAAGGAATAAGGATTAGGAAAGAGAAAAAGAAAACTAAATTAACAGCATGGTCAGATTCCACCTTGTAGGACAAACTTGTGCTAGACATTCTCAAACTCAGCAATTTCATTCTTTTCCTGGCAAGACAGAAGTCAAAGATGGTAGAAAAAAGGCATTTCTAATGTGCCCACCTTGAGGTGTGAAGCAGTCAGGCCTAGGATTTCCCAACTGGTTACCTATTGCCTGGTTGTCCCTACTGTTGGATTTAATGATTTTGGCTCCTCTGCCTAAGCAGAAACTGGAACATTAACTCTTCATAGATTTATTCTTCAAGATCTGTCACAGGAGAGTTGAAGGGAACAGAAGAAAGGCAGTGTTGTCTATCTAAAAGGCAGCAAGGAGTCTGGGTTTATTAGCATATCTGCCACTGACTCATTGCACGGTTTGGTATGGTTTTGTCTTTTGCTTCTTCACAGCACTCTTGTAAATATGGTGGGTGTATGTAAATAGCCTTGATATGCTTGGAGGGAAGCCACGCAAGAAAGGAATTTATAAGAGCATAGCATGATACTACAGAGACTCAGCCGAAAAACTGGAAAGACATGCCTTCCCTAGAGTCACTGTGAGACATTTTCATTTGTCCTTTGGCACAGCAGCTTCAAGCCCTGACTTTTAGATGCCCCTCCTGTGGCTGGCTCCTGCCGTGTTGTAAAGGGAATGTGAGAAGTGCACCCCTAGGATGGGACAGAGTCCTGCAGAGCAGGCAGCAGTAGATTTGGAAGCAGGGAGAGAGATATTTGCACTGTTCCCAATTGGGCACCAGTGCAAAGGAGACATACTGCTAGAGGTCGCTTCTGTTGGAGGGGAGTCTGACAGGATGAGGATCATACAGTGAAAGGTCCCTTTGTGTTGCTGATGCTCAAACTTCTTCTGGGTCCCCTAATTAAAGGGTTCTCCCTCTCCCAAAGTCAGGTTACGATTGTGAAGTTCATCTTTCTTTTTAAAATGTAATTACATTTCTGATACCTCTGTTACAGACAAAAATTGAAAATGTAAATCCGGGGTTGTTTTTTGGTTTTGGTTTGGGGTTTTTTTTCTTGTTTTAAAAAGGGGGAAATAAGAATCACTTGACTTTTTAAAAGAGAAGACTCTCAGATTTTTGGTATCTTACTCATGCCTCTTGAAGGCCTGAGACTAGCATTACTAAGTGGGTTAGTACTACCAGTATCTGAGATTATTAAAGATAGAAACTGAAAAACTAATTAGGAGTTCATGTTGGTTTTTCCTCTAACGTTCCACTCAGGTGGTCGGAGTGATACCAGCCTGTTTAATTTCCTTTTCTCCTGCTTGTCAGTTCCACTGTCTGTTTTTCATAGTGGTAGCAGAAAGCTCCCGGGAGGGAAGTCCTCTGTCAATATCCAGAGATTCTCCATCTTAGTTTAAATGAAGTGAATAGGATATTACAAATGTTTTTTTGCTGATGGTTCCAAATTTTTAAAGCTTACTTTTTTTTCAGGTATGTAAACTTGTATAGGCCACCCATTGTGCTTGAGACCCAGGTAGGCAGTGGGGGCCATTCTCTACACTTGCTGTACTCATTATCCCACTCTTTCCGTTTCCTTTTTCTTTATCTTCCTCCTATCTTCCCTCAGATATGCTTACCTTTTCCTTTGTCTTCCTTGCAATGTTGTCTTTCTCATGCTGCCTACCCTAGCCATGTCCTTCTCCCCCTGAATGCCTCCTCCCCTGCAGTTGTGGCTTCACACCGCATTGTGCATCCCTCTTTCTGCCTGCTGTGCTTCCATCTTTGCTCTTCTGCTCTACTCCTTCTCTCCCGTACCTCTCAATTTTTCTCTCTGCCTTTGTCTCCTGCTGCCTCATTCTTCTGTCTCCCAAGGGCTGCTTTCCCAAGAGAAGCTAAGTCGAATTGATCTGCCATTTAATTACCTGATGTGTTCATTGCCTGTGCCTGCTGTTTGCAAATAGGCCTGCCTGAAAGTCCCTGGGGGAGGTAAGGTTTTGTGGCAATGGGGGAGGCGGATAGATGGGCTGGCAGCAGCTCAGCCAGAAGGCAGCTTCCTCAGAAACAAAACACCTGCCAGTAACACCTGTGCTCGTAAATGTTTGCTGCCATCCTTGGTCGGGCCCCAACGCTCGGAGAATGAACGTGTCTATTCCATGGCATCAAACCAAGGCAGCTTTCTGGCACATGTGGAAGCTTCTAACTAGCACTTACACCGAGGACACTACACTCAGGTGGAGAAATGCAAGCCAACAGGGACACACCTCTGTAATTAAGGATAGAGGCATACTGCGAGTCGTCCTTTCAGCCCAGTAGTTTCTGCTCCAATGGGCCATGTCATTGCACCTCCCGGTGGGGTAGGTGGGTCACACAGAGGTGTGGACGAGGGAGAACCATGACTTTTTCTTGTTCTAAAACCTTTCACTACAGAATTTCAAAGGACTTGGTCAGAATACCTAGCTCCAACCCTTATGGTCTCACGTGCCGGCAAGTAAGACTCCCTCTTCCCTATCTAACAGGCACCAGAAAGTCATTGATTCATCCAAGGTCATTGCAATGATTTCTAGTTGCAGTTAAGATGAAATCCATGTCTTCTGCTTCTAGACTGCAGACTCAGTCTTCTTTTCCCAAAGGGATTTAAAGAAGGGACTGTGGTATGAATAGCAGCAGACCTATTTTAGGGATGTCCTTGCAGAAATCCCACCTATGAATTGAGCTGGTTTGGATTTAACACCACCGAGTTGATTAAAGAATATAAAAAGATTAAACATCAAGACAATTGGTCTTGCCAGGGAGGCATAACTAAGGATTTTTGCACTGAGCATGGCAGAGATGTGCTTCCCTTTCCTCATATTTGTGCACATTTACCTAACTTGTTTGTCACTGAAGGAAAATTGCAAGCTCCATCCCTCTACAAACACCCTGGAGGCTTTGCTTCACCTCAGTGTAACATCTGGATGAAAGCCCTAGGCTCTGAAGGCTTTGCCAATTAATAGACATTTTCTCCTCTCTTTACACACCCCATGTGACTTCTTAAGCTTTAGGCAGCAAAGCATTCATGGAATGGGCAGACCATTCACTAGCACCAGTCACACTGATTTTTGCCGCTTCCCTAACCACCGTCCACGCTGACCCTTGCTGCTCGCAGAACGACACAAATTCTTGTTAAGGGAATAGAAACAGATTATAGTGTGTGTATGGAAGAGAGTATTATGTCTGCTTCGCCTGGTCAGACATAAGAAATAAAGGAATAAGTTAAAACTGAAAAATAATACATAGGAAACACAGAGCCAATCTGAATTAGCCGTAACAAGAGCTGGCCAGTTGTCTTCATTGCTTTCGTGAAGCAATTTCATTATTTTCTCTGCAGCATCTAGCTAATGGCATTGCAGACGTACTCAATTAATATGGCTATGGGCCCTTCTGGTGGGCAGGGCTGCACACACAAATTCATATCCTTGAATTGTTTCTGCTGGCTTTTAGGTGCATGTATTCAACAGAAGAAATACTATCTGTCTGGTTTTTACTATCTCCCTTTCTCAGACTCCCTTTTTGTCCTTAAAGGCCTTGAGCTTTCTCTGTTTTATTCCTCTGTTCTTTTTCTCTCAGCATTCATTAAGTCGGCAAGCTCTTTGAGGAAAGAAGCTAGTTTTTCATTCTGCATGTGAAGCGTGGCCCTGGCCCTATTTGGATCCTGGAACTGCTACAGATCATCTGCAGCTGCGCATGTGCTGTGCAGCAGGGAGCACAGGATGGCTGGGTGGTGATGTTTCTGTGAACTGTGCCCATGCAGGGAACATGTCAGGATGTCTCCTTGGTGCTGGGCAAAGTCTGAGGATCCCTTTTCATTTTTCTCCTTATACCGAGGATTACATTAGAAAAAAAGATAGTGTGTGGCATAGGCAAAGGCTAACTTAGGAGATGCATCTTAGGGAAGATTCTTGGGCTGCAAGTGAAAGACAGAGCTATAACTGCCTCTTCCTAGTAGCTGGGACAGCAGGATGGCTGTGTATGTCCATCAATGCAGAGCTGGCCAGTTCTGACCTTCCGGTCCTTCTTGCTTCTGACTTTGAACTTTATACACAGAATATTGTTCAGTTCAGTAAAGCACCTTGATTCAAAAAAGCATTTAAGATCGTACCTCAGTCTCACTGAAATCAATGGGACTTAAACATGTGCTTAACCTTAACCATGTTCTTGAGTATTCTCCTGAGCCAGGCCTTTTACGAGGGTACGAGTCCCTGGGAACTTGTATGAGTTTTCCCTTCTTGCATGCTGCTCCTCATATACTATTGATGTAACAATCTGCTACTCATTAATGCTGCAGATTAAGCCATTTTGCCTGAATCTGTTTTTTTCTGTAGACATTTTAACTGCTCGTCTTATATGATATATTTATTTGATTTCCAGTGCCTAGTTACAATATGACAGCAAATCTAGACTTGGTTTAATAACTATTTATTCTGTCTCCTCAGGCATACATTGACTGCAGGAGGTGGCATGAACTCAGTGTTGGTGTTAAGCTACAGCAGTGATGGCCATCCTACAAAATGAAACACTGAGACAGAGAATGAGAAATCCCCAGTTGCAAATTGTCGTCCCGTAGATGTGAAAGGTATGAATCACATCCACTGGAGTTTCAAGGACAGATTTCTGACAGGAAGGTTCAGGGGCCTTTCAGCTGGTAAGTGGACTATTCTTTGTATCTTTCTGGAGGAGATGGGGTACAAACTCATGATTAAGGGAATTAGTTTATCACTGTGAACTGCTGAATGGGAGCCCCAGACGTAGAACAGATATACCCCGGGGAGCTCAGATTATCTCTGTGTGTACATCGTTACCCCATGGTAACGATGGTCTGGGGATGTGCCTTTGCGATTGATGAATACGTGGAAGGAATATTGGACCCGTGGAGGTGATGACATTGGTCCTTCCTCCTCCTTGTGGGGATTAGGGGTTTTCTGAGCATTACCAAAAGATCGGTCCCAGTTGTGAGGCTCTTCACGCTTGTCACTCCTCACTTACCACTCCACACTTGTCACTCCTTGTTTGCCACTCTGTCTGTCATGGTGTCATTCCTTTTCACCCCCTGGCAGGAAGTTAGGAGGGTTTCCTTTGGCCGCTGTTTTTCATGCTGGCTCTCTGGAGAGCAGTGATCCCTCTGTGCATCTGCATGCAGCTCACCTCCCATTGCCCAGAGTCTGGCTGTCCTCTGGGAGCCTCTGGGAGGCTGGACTTCTGTGTGCTCAGGACACCAGTTATGCCCTGGGATACATGTCAAGTGAGCTACTAAAAGGCATGTTATTTGTATTAGACCAAAGTCTGCAAAGTCAGGGGATTACTGGCTACCAAAGACCCCTTTCCTGAACTGAGAAAGAAGCATATCTGTACGTCTGGTCCAGAGAAGTTCTGCTGCTGGACAAAGAATAGCAGGACACAGGAAAGCCTTCAAAACAGATTTGCTGAGGGGTCACAATAAAAACAACATAAACAAATTAATCATGGGAGCATGTCACAGTGTTACAGCTTTTTTTGGAATCTGGATGAGTAAATCACTGTGAAAGTACAATATTCCTTGGTCATTCCCATTGTTCTAGTGCCTTCAGAGCCTCGTGTATGTGAGCTAGGGACCTCTGCCAGTCCCATTGCAATGCGTGCCCTTTCCAGAAAATCTCTCCTGCGAGGTATTTAACAGCAGCCATACAGCTATTAATCCAACTGTAAATCCCTTGCTGCACCGCATGCCAAACAAGCCTCTTCCGAGGCAGGTGTCTCCCTGATTATAATCAGCAGAGAGGATACAGGCATGGCTGAGGGCAGTGAAGGATACAACCTTTCCATCCCATCACAGATGGCAAGGTCTGCCCTTCACCGTCATGGCTTAGGCAAAATCCATCCCTCTGGATGGTGAGGATCAGTTACGGGAACAGCTGCTCTCGGCACCATGTGAGAGGAAGGGCCAGAGCCATTCCAAGCGTTTTATCATGCTCTCACCATGCCTGGCCCCTCATGGAGGCACAGCCCTGACAGTTTCCTATTCATTGTCTTGTAGAAAGAAGGTTAACAATAGGAAACTGGCTGTTTGCTAGGGCTCGGGAATCAATTACTGGTTTGCTTAGCATTGTTTCGACACTAAAAGAAATTAAGGTTAGGGCAAGAGCTGCCTTGTGAAAAGACCATTAGTTATTTCAGTAGCAGTGTTACTATGTATTCTGTAATTTTTCTCTACTGAGCATTGGTAAAGTACATGAAGGAATGAAGAATTTGAACACCATCAGTAATTTTGTCTGCGTTGTAAGATACAAAACAGAGATATAAAACTGGCCCATGGCAAGCTCATCTTCACTTTGCTTTAGTCATGGTCTTGATTTTGCTTCATCTAGCTCTGAGGCTGACTGGGAGACTCACCACCAAGTGTTGGTGTCCTGGTGTTTATGGCATGGAAGGTTTTAGGAGACAGGCACCATCAAAGTTTGCATTGTCCTTCATTTGGATTGAATTTTCCATGACCACAAAAAAAATCCAGTGGATTTTGATCCTGAATAAAGATGGGAGGAGTTTATCTGCCACTTTGCTCTGTGACTTAAGATACCCAAATTGCCAGTGTTGTGAGCTCTGATTTGGATTTCTGGCAGCACAACACATGAATTAGATAACCTGTTCTTCTTCCTAATACAATTAGATAATTTTGTGCTGTTTCACCAACCTCTTCTTGTGTGACTTAGGTGATGAGTCTGTGTGTCTGGGACAGGTTTAATGCCTACCCGCCCACAGGTTCCTCTTAAGCTGTCATTCTACACTGTCATTTTATCAGAGTTCCCACCTGAGACTGTGACTGCAGTGGTGTGCTGTCTGACTTTCAGCTTGAACTGCTTCCAGCCTTGCTGCTTTCCCTAATTTTTTATGGTGATCTTACAAATGTTGGGGGAGACTAACAGGGGGCTGTAAGAGCAGCTTGTCCTGACTAATTATACTTAACCTTAAGGGGATCTGTCTGTGATAAACTTGCTTTTACGGTGGAGGAGGGAGGTTTTACCAAAGATGAGAGCTGTTCCTGTGCTGTCAGCTGCCAACCAACTGAAGATCTGTGCTTAACACTGCAGAGAGAAGGGGGAAGGTAGTTCCTTTGGCCTGGTTATGTCGCCATTTCAACACACCCAAAAGTCATGTCTGCAGGTAACCCACCAAATCCCCAATATGTAAAATTTAGAAGCAATAATTTGCTAAGCTTTCTTTTCCTGAAGGTGATGTGGTTATCAAAGCAGAAGTATCACTGGGAGATACAGTTCTACTTGTGCACAAAGGTGGTCTGATAATTAAATTTAAAAGAGTCTTCCAATCTGAAAAGCAATAGTAGTCCTTCTTAGATGGGCTGCATAACTTTGTACGCCCTGTAATGATTTTGCTGAATAATTTACACTTTCTCTGAGGAGTAGCCTAGCTAATTTGAAGGACCTTACACTGGGGGCAGGAGGGGAATTAACTTAGATGCAGAATGGAGCTGTGCTCTGGTGTCCTTAGCTGTTTTTCCGTAAAGCATCCGTTTTGGCGCAGCATTTGCCATGATGCAATTCTCACATTTTGCCACAGTGCTGGACAGCCCGGCTCTTTTTACGGGAATGTCATGGTGTCTGGGAAAGTGGGTTGTTTTGCACTTAATTTTCTGTCTGAGACCAAAGTCCCAAGAAAAATATTTCAAATAGGCCTAAAGTGATGTGGCCACATCAGCTCTGCTGCAGTCCCACACTGTTCTGTGAGCAGCCAGCTCTGTTCTCCCCACAGCAGCTCCGGGGGTGTGAGTGGGCTGAAGCTCCGGAAACAGGACAACTAATGGTAGTTTCTTTGAGAAGTAGCTGGAACTCGTAGCATTGTTTCCATTACTGAAGTGCTTATTAACAGGGATAAAAATCTATTTTCTTTTTGATCTTTTCCTGCACAGACAGCTTGAAACAGTCTTTGCCATGTTCTTTCCAAGGAACTCACCCCCTTTCTCTCTGAAGAAGCTCTTACTCTGATTATCTGTTGTAATGGAGGCTCTGTGTGGGGCTGCCTTAAAAGACCACTCAAGAGTTTCAGAAACCGCAGTTCTCTGTAGATAGAATTGGGTGCTGGTTTCCTTTAGAGTGCAGTTCAAAGCAACAGATTCGGCGTATACAGAGGCACCTGACCTGAGCCCAGGTCTGGTCAGAGGCTGTCTTTCATGCAGTGTATTGCCCTGCTGCTTAGAACTGATGGAAAAACTTTGCTACGGGTTGTTACCAAAGCATCTTGCTGGAACCCTCATGATCCTACTCATCACTTTTACCATAAAATTTTGAGTTTTAAAAAATGTAACATTTACTCAGCTGTAGGCTTTGTCTTAGATGGGAGTCTGAAGAAGATAAGGTATGATAAAGTACAGTGGGATTGGTTACTGGAGGTTTGGACTAGAAAGAAGCTGAATGTAGTCATATATATGGTTTACAACCTCTAAAACAAGCCTTACATTATCACTGTAAACAGAAAATTGATGATCTGACAAGACAGTCTGATTTCTGACACAGTTTCCAGATCTAAGAGCTTCTGGAGAATAACCAGACCTTTTTTGGGGTATTCATGCAAGTAGTTAATATGAGGCTAATTACAATTGGTTGTTTTGTTCCAAACAGGAAAGGATCGAACCTCCTTGATATCACTGGCAACTTCCTACCTTGCAGTTCTCTTCAAGTATTAACTTAATTTTATTTGGCTTTATATTGAGTACAACCATTCGGTGACCTCTTTCATTTTCATCACCCATTTAAATGGGAAGTTGTAGCCCTACACAACTGCTTAAGTTGCAGTCACAGATACACAACATTCTCCAAAGTTACAACTCCTGCAAAGATTAATTTGTGGTAGTACAACCAGTAAATCCACCTGACGTCTCGTTGTTGTTGAAGTTGTTATTTAGGCTGTAACCTAATGTTTTTGCTCCCCTAGTGACCTTTTCCTAACCAGTGTCTCTGGCTATTAAAGAAAATAGAATCATAGGATGGTTAGTGTTGGAAGGGACCTTAAACATCATCGAGTTCCAACCCCCCTGCCATGGGCCGGGACACCTCCCACTAGACCAGGTTGCTCAAAGCCCCATCCAGCCTGGTCTTGAACACTTCCAGGGATGGGGCATCCACAACTTCTCTGGACAACCTGTTCCAGAATTCTAATTTTTACAGAATTTTGTGCCTGGGAAGTATGCCAGACTGACAGACCTAGAAATGTGAGTCCTCTCTTTTTTTTTTTTTGGACAAGCAGAGCATAAACAAACTACCATAACCTTCTGTCCACACATTGCCAGTTTCCCTCAGTCCTGAACAGACAAATCTCTACCAAGAGGGCAAGACATCTTAGCCCTTGTGGTCAATTTAAAGTGATAGCCTTTGATTGATTCCCACAAATTTGGAAATACAACTTGATTGCCTGTTTCTTTAGTGGTGTAGGCAGCTAGAGCTGGACTGAGACCACCAGCCAGTTTCAGGTAATAAATGTCCATCAGACCTTTAGCCCAACACTGATCTCTGTCAGCTTAAAATCTGGGCCATACATGCAAAGACTTTGTATCACAGTCCTCTGAGACTTGTCTCATAGCCAGCCTTGAGGCTTTTACAGAGCTCCCTAATCGTCTTTTGCTGTCTTGGAAATCTGTATTTCTACTAATTATCCAACTATTGGAAAACATGGCTGGACACTGCTATTGGCAGAATTAGGCTGGCTTTCACCAATTTGTCATTGTCCTGCCTGGCTCTAGAGAGGGCAATTTGCTGTTGCCTGCTTATATGGTAGCGAGATGCTGAGGAGCTTACAGCTCATCTTTTATATACTTAGAAAGGACTGTCAAGATGATGCAGTGTTGTCTCTCACTCCCCTTTTTCTTATTTTATGTAGAATTAGAGTCCACAAACATGAGGAAAAACAGCCATGACTGCAGTCAAGGCACTGTGCAAGTTTTCCTCCCACAGCTGTGCTGCTGCAACTCAGTCTAGTTACTTTTTTTTCCCAAATGTGGGCTCGCACACTTTGTGTTAAAGCTCCTTTTCCCAAACTGGTTTTGAAACTTCTCCTTCTAGGTTCTGACATGTACCAGCACAGCACAGCACTCTCACAGGCACTCTTAGTACTGCAGCAATCCAGGTTAGTATGCATCTTTGTGAATGCAGCTCCTCATTCCTAGACCTGCATCTTTCTTAAAAGGCAGTTATAAACTTAGCAGAGTGTGTAACAGCAACTCTGAGCTTGGTTTATTAAGCCAGGATGGCAGATTGAAATCGTCAGCCTGGTTTATACTCGTGGTGAAGGCAGGAGAGACAATTAGCTTAGGATAAAACAGGCAGCCTTTGCTCTCTGACTGCCTTATTAATGACTGACCTATTACTGTCCTTTGGTCCTTTCTTTCTCCCTGCTTGGGAAGTCATCCTGCAGACACTCTACCTGCAGAAGGAGACCACAGAGAGGTAATCTGACTAAAGTCATCCTGTGTGCTTCTGGAAGTGAGTCTGAATGCAGCAACAGCAAGTATTTCAAAGCTCCTTCTTGAAATGACCTTGCTGCGCATTAAGATGTACCAGAAGAGATGGACTAAAGCAATAGCATGGTTACAGGTATCTCATCGCTCTTTGTCTAGCCAAGCCTTGTAATTCTTCTTTGTTAACTAACTATAACCAGATAAAACATGAGGACCTCTGTGAAAAGCAGTTACTGTAGCAGACAAGATGACTTATGAGGGGACAGTTTCCGCAGTGTTATTAAACACATATTTTTTGCATTGCTCTGAAGTGAAAACATGAAAGTTACAACATCATTCTTTTGGTTTGATCAAACTGCAGGCATGGTGACAGCTGCGTGTAATAATAATCATTTAACACCTTGTTAGTCCTCAGAGACCCGTGGAGAATTAAAGTTGTGTTTTACCAGGCAATACGCACACAGGCAGCGGTGTGAACAACTTACAAGATAATAGTTGTACTGCTAGTACTGGCTTTAAATGTTGAGGGAATTGTGTATCTCTGTTTAGGTATATATTGAGTATCTATCACGGTGGCGTTTCTGGAATTGCAGTCTGTGTTAATCAGGAGGCCATTATTAAACAGCTACAAATCACGGGCACAAGTAACAACCTTTCACTCAGCTTTGCTTTCAGCTTAGTTTCCTGTATTTGCCGAGGCTTACGCTTCGTCTGAAACCACACAGACACACAGAGGTATCTAGAACAGCATCGCAAGCAGAAACTAAACATGTCATTTCAATATCTAAGGACTACCGCTTCCTAAGCAGCAAGCTGAGAGATTGAGAGAGCGAGCAGCAAAAGGGAGAGAGAGAGATGAAAGGATGGGAAAGGGAAAATACTAAGGAGGGGCACCAGTTGAAAGAGAATAGATAATCACACAGAGGAAGAAGCAAAACAGAAGCATGAATGTTTAAATGAGGCAGGGAGAGAAGGATGGATGAAAAAAGATTAGAAGGTGAAAAATGGAAATGAAAAATTTCCAGAGATAAAATTGAAATAGAAAAGCATACAACAAAATTGGAGTTTCACTAAAAAGAAAGAAGGGAATTATTACAAGGCAGGCACAGAAGCGAGCATCTGCCATAAAAAAAGTCCATGACTGGAACAATGGAAAGAAAACAAGGAGGTGACCCATGGCCAACAATTTGCAAGGTTTCTCATTAATGCTGAGAAGCTAATGGCCACCTTCCCCAAATCTCCTCTTTGCTGGAGTACCCTTTGTTTTTGAAATCTTCAACTTCAAATACAAAACTGAGGCGGTTTCACCAACGGGTACTACAGCCCTGCTGTGTTGAGCTTTCAGGTTGAATTGGCTGTTCCAGTGAAGTCTGAGTCAACACCACCTTCTTCCTTTAATGTATGTTACCTGCTTTCCTAGCGTTGTTATTGCTATTATTATTACTACCACTGCTTTGTTCTAGAAGTTCATTCAGACCTTTATCGTGGTCAAATTCAGTTGTGATAATCATTGTCAAAAAATCTTCATGTAGCAATAAGGAAATAATAGTTATTCCTCAGTCCAACCAAAAAATTATTTGAAAAATATATTTTTCATCAGAAAACTTCAATTTACTGAAGCTGTTCATGGAAATTTTTGAATTGACCAAGGAGACAAGACGTACACAAGAAGAAGCAATTCACTAAAGCTGAGCTTTATCTGGAAGTCTCTGTTGTTGACATCATCTCAGTGTGAGACAACCATGTAGTCTGATGGTTACAGGCAAAAAGAAATTTGGGGTTGTATCCCTTGAGAAAGATTGTCTTTGATAGCACAGCGCTTCCTAATACATTGCTGAGGCACTAAAGGAAGGGTGCCTTCTATGGACTTACCACCTCCACAGCTACAGGGGGGTTTTGAGCAACCATACTTAGAGGACTGTCTTGTAAAGGCTGATCTGCCCCAGACCTACAACCTCGTAAGACCACAGTCCTTGTTATGTGGCTACAGTCCATGAACAGAGGGAGCAGCTGTTTATGATGCGAGCAGATGGAGATCCCCAAACCTACAAAAATACACGTGTGCACATATTTTAGAAGGAATGTCCTCTCTTGGAGTTTGTGTTGTCTATCTCTTTGTGAACGTTCTTTCTTTTGCTGCTGTATTTTCAAGTTAAGCCTTCATGGTTGTTAGGCCTCTGCTCTTTTCAGTTCTTATTGTTCCCCTCCCGACATAGCCAAACAAGGCCTCGGGTTCAGTTTTCCAAATCAGCCTCCACAAACTTGACTAGCCAGATCTCCACAGGGAACAAAGTCACATAGATTTCTGTGACAAAACCCATTGATTTGACAGGGGCTGAGATAAATCTGCCTCAAAAAGTTAAAGCAATAGAAATCCGGATCGGCAATGCAAGATTTCAGTGACAAAAACAGGGAGCTGACAGGGACTCAGACAAATCCATCCATGCTGAGTGACTATGCATCCGTTCCACACACAACTGCCTGCTTAAAGAGATAGTGATGAGAGATCCCCACACAGCATCTAACACGGCATTGGCATTTGTTAGGAGATTAGTGTCGGGAGGGAGAAATACCCAATTAAAGAGGTATTACGCTGCCATTGGGGGATTGGGAGTAAGTAGCAATAATCATGCCAGCCACTGCCACAATAACAGTGCTGTGAAGGAAAAAAATTGGAATGCAAAAGAATTTGAAGAAGAAAGAGAAAACAGAGCATATTCACAGGTTTGGAACTGTGGCAATGAAATAGCTCAAAAGAAGATAACCAGCTCAGACTCCAATTTAAAAATGTATGGGATTGGGACAAAAAACAGTCTACATAGCAAAATGGCAACTGCATCATTCAAGGTCCAGCTGGGAGAGGAGCAGCAGAAGCAGAGTGCTTAAGACATAATAACATCAGAGCATGAGAAATGCCTCCCTGGAGCAAACCGATGGTCCATCTGGTCAAATGTCCATCCGCCTCCCACAGAGCAAAAGGACATGATCTTCATGGGGAGCCTATAAGCCCTGGTACTTGGCATTTTCTGCTGTTTTCCTGCAGCATTCAGGAATGTTGGATCAGGGGTGCTAAAGGACACATCCCTTCCCAGTTTTCAGTGTCTACTTGTGGATCTGTTCTTCAATTTGTCTAGTAACTTTTAGAATCATAGAAACATAGAATGGTTGGAATTGGAAGGGACCTCAAAGACCATCAAGTTCCAACTCCCCTGCCATGGGCAGGGACACCTTCCACTAGAGCAGGTTGCTCAAAGCCCCATCCAGCCTGGTCTTGAATACCTCCAGGGATGGGGCATCCACAACTTCTCT
Organism: Limnodromus scolopaceus; assembly: GCA_028565335.1. Taxonomy (NCBI): domain Eukaryota; kingdom Metazoa; phylum Chordata; class Aves; order Charadriiformes; family Scolopacidae; genus Limnodromus; species Limnodromus scolopaceus. Next base: position 18,569,757 of record JAOXNO010000003.1, read on the forward strand.
GCACAACCTGTTCCAGTGCCTCACCACACTTAGGGTAAAGCATTCTTCCTAATATCTAATCTAAATCTCTCCTCTTTCAGTGTAAAACCGTTACCCCTCGTCCTATCGTTACACTCCGTCATGAAGAGTCCCTCCCTGAACCTGATGGTACCACATACCTCCTTTGAGGCTGGCTGGTGTCTTTCATTAAAAAAAAAAAAGAAGGAAGGATTAAAAAGGGGACCTGTGGCGAGAGTATTAGCCTCATGCTTGGAAAACTCCAGCTCCATTCCAGGCTATGTTGTAGACAAGGTGCTGAGAGTGAGGCTTTTAGATACTTAAAGATGACAATTTTCAGAAACAAACAGTGTCGAATTCCCGTTGAAATCAATCAAAAGGAAATAGACTCCTTAGGGATTTTCAATTCAGCAATTCGAATTGCAGTTATGCCTTTCATGTGTTTGAAAAGTGTATCAGTCAACTCTGCATCCATAGGTTTCTTAAGGACCTTTAAAAACTTGCCTTTAGTCTCTGTACCCTAACTTCCAAGTTGTAAAGAAAGGATTAGAGCTGCCCATCTCAGGGAGGTGTGATGAGGAGAAACATGTTGGAGACCATGAAGGGTTTGTCTGCTAAGGCAAAGGAAGGACATGCAAGGTCCTGAACCATCTAATGAAGACAGAGGTTCACTTTTGCCATAGGCAATAAACTGAAGATGAGCCAGTGAAATGGGCAACTGACCTTTCCACACACTCCTGGAGAAGCCCTGCACACAGGATAGTTGGGGAGGAAAGGAGGTGTGGAGGTGACCAGTAGCCCCAAGGATGCCGCAGACGACTCTCTGTCTTGGAGTATGACAATGTACCAGCTATGCTGCATCCACCAAATGACCACTGCCTGATGTGGGGTCAGCTGTTTCACCTCAACATGCTCTCCAACTAAATGGAGGGCACGAGTGCTTTGTGGTTTTTACAAACTTCTGTGTGGCCCACATCAGCTTCTGTGCTAGTGCTGCCTGACCTCACACTTCTGAGGCTGAATGGAAGGTGGCAGCAGAAGACCACTGTGTTAGTCAAGGTGCTGACTCCACATCCTCCAATGATAAGCCACTGGCAACAGTTGTCACAAAAATTGGCACTAACTGGAAAACCCTTGTTTGCAAGTGCTTCCTGTGGAACATGTCAGGGAGATGTTGCCTGTGTGGTGGCAGGAGAAGCTACTCTTGGATTTCCCTCTGACTGCCCCTACCAGAGGCACAGGGATTTATCTTGCTTGCTTGCTCTCCCACTTTCTCTTCTATCTTCTGACCATTCCAATTGCCCATCTGGATTCAGGTTGCTCATCAGTTTTCTTGCCTAGGAATGTGAAACAAAGGCATTTCATGCGCTGAAGTAGTTTTTTCTGGAAGGGATAAAACACCGCTGCAGCCAGGTGCTCTGTTTACAGCTCAGAGCTCAGCGTCCCGTTGTTACTGTAAGCACCAGTCTTTGCAGATGTGATGCACACGGTGGCAAAACGAGAATGGCTTCGATGTAGCGATTTGCCTTTTAGGGAGCACACAGTATGGGTTAAGGCAGCATAACCCACAGACCAGAACACTCTTATGGGATGAGCGTTACACTTTTGGCTGGCCAGATGCTAGCTGAGTCTGGGCCAAGTAGCTGAATGAGTGAGAGTTTTTCACTTTTGTCTTCCTGGCAGATTTTGGTGCTAACTGTTTTAAGCAACTCGGTGACCTTAGACTCAGATCTAATGACCGCATAGAAATGCAATCGATGCGTGTGTAACATCATGTATCAGAAAGGGACCTTCTGCTAATACCAGCTACAGGTGATTCCCTCTTGCTTAGAGGGCCTGGGACTCTTAGTATCTAAAGGAGGTGTATGTGATTGAACTATTAATAGTATCCATCTCTAGTACGTTTCCTTACAGGGTCATTTAATGCTTAGAAAAAGCAATCTCATCACAGAGTCATTCTGCTGCTGCAGCCCATCAAATAAAATGACTGTGGATTCAGAGAATTAATATAATGGGTGAACAGCACTCAGGGAAGCTCATGTGCCGAGAGCAAGTTGTTACACCCGGTGCGTGCTGCAGCTGCGTGACGCATTGCTTGGGCACAACAGAGAGAAGTAGAGCCTCCATGGACACAAAGCTGTCCTGGGGAAGGATGTGCCGCTTTACCCCACCTGCCTTTCCGTGCTGGCCCTTTAAACGTGGCAGTGCAAAGCATCTAGAGGCTTTAAGTAGCCATTTGGCAACTGGCTCCTGTTTGCTTTGTGCCCTCTCTCTTGCTGGTAAGCAATTTTAGCCTTGCTTTGATACTCTCCTCTACTTGCTCTGAAAGAGATGGTGCTTTTTTTCTCTGGTGCTTTTTTGGTTTGTATTGGGCTTTTGGGCCTGCCTGAGAAAAAATATAGAACAATGCAGAGAGTGAAGGTCTGAAGTTCCTTGGCCTGTAGGTTTCTGCCTTGTGGTGGTGTATAATCTGCTAAGGGGGGTGTGTGTGTCTACTTTACCCTAATATGTCTCCTGAGATTATAGGGGTAATTAATATTAAAAATGTTACTGTGGCAGTGTATCTCCCTCTTACCCAGGTTAAAGGGAAAAAAAACTTTCCCTAATACTTGTCATGTTTATAATGCTCTTAGCTAATTAAGAATGCTCTTCACAGTTGTACCATATTTGTCTCATATCACCAAGCTTCTTAATTTGTGATAACTGGCACCTCTGTAATGATAAGAAAATAACTATGTTTCACAGTGTCAGGCACCCCAGCAGCCAAAATCTCTAAGTCATAGTCTTAACTCTCTACAAATATATTTCATCTTCTTCTCGCTGAGTTGTGGAGATGCCAGCACTGCTTCAGCTGTAAGACAGAGGTGTTGAGTGTCTTGAAAGGGCTATGAGGTTCTAGAGCTGTGTAAAGCATCATTATTATTGCTATTTTTATAGATAAGAAAACGTGTGTGTTTGCAGCAAACAACAAAAAGGTATTTCCCAGCTTTGAATGTGATGTATAGGAAGAGATATATTGTTCAGCTATTATGGTACCTCGTAACAGTGAAATACAGGGTGTTACTCCAGTTGTATTACAGCTGCAAAAATGTGTCTTCTGAAATATTAGGTATGGCAACCAGTTTGGGTGTAAATAATAAGCATGTGCAGGATGTAAACAATAAGCATTAGCATTTTAGAAGCACAGCAAAACCATTTATTCCAGCGCCATCTTGAGCCTTCACTTCCTGGGAGTAACTGGCTGGCTGTCTCTCTGGGTGCCCTGGAAATGCTCGCTATTTGATTTAACTGTGAACAGGTTTCCTTTGCTCCACTTTTGGACTATTTTCTCAAAAGAGGTTAAGCTGCACTTCAGGTAGCACTATCCGCTGAGAACAGAAAGCAATTTATTGAGGGTTTTACAGCAATGTTAATCTGGAGCAGGTGTTTGCATCAAAACATTGTAAGCTAGGTCTCCTAAAGTCAAGACACCAACTTAAAATCTCTGGTATTTATACACATACACATTGGTGGAAACCACAAAAGTGTATGTAATTAGGTTTTGAGCATAATAGACATACACACTGTGGGGCTCTTCCATGCTTTCCTTTTCAGTGAAGTATGCTAGAAATTTTATTTTAAAATTAAATTCTCCGTTAATTATGCAATCCAGACATTGGAGCTTTAGTGAAAGGCTCAGATACAGTTAAGTCCCTGATAAAACAGGCAAGATTTGACAGTGCCATTTTAGGGAATTCGCTTGGATTTTTTTTCTCGTGCTCTTTTCCTCCCCAGTGAACTTACTGTAATTAAGAAGCAGTGCCATGGGTGCACAGTCTGTTACGCTGATATCACTAGTTTAGCTGTACCCTAAAAATAAACACGTGCAAAACATGTTATTCTGACTGGCAGGCTGTTTGGTCTGAGGGAGGGAGCAGACTTTTGGGGACAGCAGATGAGCTGTGTTATTTTAATGGGGTTGTTTTTTGCTAAGGCTCTGTAGTAAGAGTCTGGAGGCCACTGTCATAAGCAGTATCCTCGCTCCTGTGCTCCAGAGGGATGGGGTTTTATGCAGGAAACAGTGCTTTTTTCAACAAGCAAAAGAAACTGTTGTTGCCTCATTACAGATGGGTCTAGATACTAAGGACCTACAGCAAGAAAAGGCATGAGCACTCAAGTGAGAAGAGTCTTTTTTCATTGCACGTGTGAGACCTGCAGCACTCGGGAACACGAGTTAATTGCACAGCGGTCAAGAAATAAAGGAAATATGGAAGTGTAGAGTACTGTGCAATCTGTAGTCTTCTCACTTATTCCGCCCCCTTCCTTCAAGTCTGAGCACTGATCACAGCAAAGTACTTCTTTCTTTTTTTAATGTTTTTTCTCCTTCGCTTATACTGTCAAACCTTCCATATCCCAAACCCTACGTGTATAAAGCAGCACCCTGCTGGAGTCGGTGAAAAGCATCAGTGCACACAGTCACAAGAGACACTCGGCAACATCTCTGTTGTAAGCTCTGTTACGCAGGATGAAGAGACAAAAGTAAAAACTCAGGGGAGGAAAAGCATTGGATTTATTTTAGTATCATGATGCTGGTATGGCTGTCAGCATTTCTTGGAATTTGTACACATTAGAAAATGTGATCTTCATAAGTTTTTATTGATCTTTTCTCAGTGACAATGATTAATAGTATTTTCCGCCCAAAATGTCAGATCTGCCCACAAACCTGATTTCTCCCCCTTCTATGCTAACATTCCTCCAGTCTCTGGAGAGGACTGATATGTGAGAGGAAGCTGAAGCCGAGGAGGCATGGACTCGAGGACCACACCACACCACCACCATATTAACCCAATCAAGTTCCTTCATTATTACCTGCTCTTGCAGTAGCATTCAGCATCTGCTAAGTTGGGGACATCTCTGTTAGATTTTTGTATTGGTAAGAGAAAGGGTTTCTTATTTCAAAGAATTTAGTGCCTAATGAGCTGTGTATGGGTTTAGCATCAAACTATATACAAAGACTATTAGAACTATACTGCTTGGAGACTGAAGTATTTTATAGCTTAGAGGAATATATGTAAATGCTGTCTTTATTTTGGAATGACTCCACTGGATTTAATTTCTTGGGCAGGGAGGCGATTACTTTCTAATCATTAATCAAACAAAAGGTGATGCAACAGCAATACATCAGCTGAATACCTAGTGCTTGCTCTTACTAATTTGTGTGTGGAAATGTAGTCTCTGCTGGTCTATCCCTTAGTGTTAAAGCTGAGGGAAGCTGCAGTTCAGCAGTGGGTTTTAGCTCAAAGCAGATTATTTATCAGCACTGGAAGACTTGTTTTCCTATCACTTGCCAAAATTGGAAAAAACATCCTTTTTTTTTTTTTTTTTTTTTAAGTTCAGGCTCAGAGCTGTATGGTATTTAGCTGACTACCATCTTTTTGGAGCTTGAGGTAAACTGAGGTACCTCGATCTCTTTGTGGGCTGTCTTAAACACCCACTGGAGAGATAAAATAAACATAGTGTGCATTACTCCTCTGCTTGTGAGTCTTTGAGCAGTCAGAGTTCTTGCAGCTAAACTGCCATTAAAGCTGCATGCTGCCAAGGGTAAGGCTGGCTCTGGAGTGAGTGATTCTCCAGGCACCAGGTGGGATGCCAAGAAAGGGAAACTAGCTGTTATCAAATGAAATTATTACCTTCCAATTTCTCCCTTGGTTTGGGAAAAACCTTCCAGGAACAAGGGCATTCGGGATTTGCCTCTGAAGCGGAGAGAATTTCTGGGAGATAGAGAACCAATCAATAAGTAAAATGATTAAAGATGGAATTGAAATGCTTTTTGCCTTTGCTCATCAGAAAATGGGAATGGGCTGTGGCTCAGTTGGCCTGCTGCAGACATATTTATTGCTGTCTACCTGCAAGCCAGTAGTGTTAGATAGTGTTAATGTGTTGACAGGGCAATATACATAGCCACCTCCGCACAGCCGCGCTCAGATGTATGCCTCTTAAATACAGCCCACAGCTTTAGCCCTGGATTTTAACTGTGGGTCTTAGAGAGCAATCTTAAGGTGCTGAGGTCAGAGTTAGCAGCCTGCATCTGAGGCTGTGTCCTCAGCAGAGATTTTTCTCATTAACAGATGATGAACTTATGTTTCCTAGAATGTTTGCACATGCTAGTGTGGATTCTCCATAAATTATTGTATTATGTGTGTATTATTCAGTGGTAGGTGTATAAAACTATGCTGCCAATTTCACACAAAAATATTTACTTTAGATACATCTTGTGAGACCAAAGAGGCAACACCGGAAATATTTGTGTAAAAATTACTCATGGAAGGTCCGTATCTGAACATGTTGGAAATTAATTTGGTGGAATGTGTATGTGATTAGTCTGGATGCTGATGCTATCTTGATGAGTACTTTCCTTTGCTTTTACTGGTTCTTTTTCATGCGGAATATACAACAACAACTGTAATGTTGATTTAATGAAGGTTGGGTCTTTTGTGGAGGACATATATATAATTGCAGGCAAATAAAACATCTGTGCGATGTATATTGCATATCTGTATCTGTCCTTAATTGTTCCAGTTTTTCCCTTTGGATTTTCAGAACTGGTGACTGTGGAGTGTTATTGACTCTTTATTGCTTCTAAGATCCTGTATTGATATTTAGAAATAGTGGGCTATGTAACATCACTGATCTGATTTTACTTTCCGTGCACTGCAGCTTTAAATTTCTAAAAAGTCAAGGCAGCATCTTAAAATAAGAAGCGGGTGCAGACTCCACTTCCTGGAGCCTTCACTTTTGTTCTTTCTTGTTTTTAGTCTAAAATAAGTCATTCAGAATAAAAGCCTATTTTTGTTCTTTGTGGGTGGAAAAAAGCTTACCTCCTTTGGTTCTCATACTGTGCACATCACCATGATTTATGTACACCCAGTGTTAGTATCTGGGAGATACCAGAGAAAGCCTTCAGTTACTTTGATCTACTAGTCATGTGTTAAAAGTAGGAATAAAAGTTCCTCTTTAAAATATGGAGATTTAGAGGTATTTGCAGCATTGTGCTTTCCATCCCTCAGCATTTTGTATATATAGGAAACTGATGTGATGGGATCACTTGAACCATTGGATGAAGAAGGCCGCCCTTACTGTAGAATGGAGTTGGTGCAACACGTGGATATGAAACACAAGGGCTTAGGAGAAGGTATGCTGTGATCAGCTGAGGGAGCAAGTGGAATTTCTAGAGTCCACAGAGGAGACAGAGATTTAAATTACAGAAACAGAAAATAGAGCTTATGAGGTCATTTCTTCCTTTTCCACTGCCCCCCAAGGCAGGATTTTTAATACCTAAACCATTTTTGACAGATGACTGTTTAGCCTGTTCAGAAAAATTCAAATGATGGAGACTCCACAACTTCCCAAGGCAATCTATTCCTGTACTCAACTGTCCTAACCATTATTCACATTTTAATTGTGGAGGACGCAAGGGCTGACATAGCTTCCATACTAAAAGGAAGGGACTTTTAGAACATACAGGATCTTTAATTTCAGTGGGCTGGTTCTCCTGTGATGTGAAAGATGGTTTCTTCCCAGCACACAGTGCTTTGTGGAATAGATTTGGCACCTGGAAGAAAGCACCTGATAAATCACCATTTCCAGAGCTGCTTGTGAGCCTGAGGACTCGGGAACTGATGGAACTGACCCCTCCTGGTGGTGTGAGACCAGAGGAAGGGTGCTAAGACATTCCTTGTTCTCCCAGAAATTCTGTATCGCTAGAATTTAGGAATTTTGTCAATTCTTCTGGGATTTCTGGACATGAGCAGGATGTATACAGTAAATAAACAAACATGAGAGACCTACAGGAGGGTGGGAGAGGGTATGAAGAGCAGCTGCAAGGGTTATTTAGCACCCACCTGTGATGTATGCAGGGAGGGAAGAGAGAAAAAGGGAGGAAGGAATAGAAAAATATGCTGGAAGGGCTTAGGGATATTAAAAACATTCACTTCAGGAAAAAAGGCAAAGATGGATGGGAAGGGACTGAGAGTACTGGTAGGTGTGTGCTGTTGTCAAAGTGGAAATACCGACGCTCAGTTTGTGTTTGTGTCGTTTCCCCTCTGCAGAAGCTCTGCTACGTGAACTGGAAGTGCTGATGCGGTGAGCTGTCGTGCAGGGCGTGTTTCAACCATGAGTTATAATTCATGTTACATTTGTGTAGGATACTTGAAAAGTGGTCCAACATGGTTCTTCTGGACCAGTAGTTGATAGCTTGTTCTGCAGGGCAGAAGCTGTCTCTTATTTTGTGCCATACCTTATCCACACTCTGTGCTGCAACCAAACAAACTTTAAGAGGAATGGCATGGATTTTTTTTCTAGCGAAATGTGTTCTGAGAGGAAAATCTGCAGGCCCAGGAAGGTGTGCTGTTAGGGGTTGCACTCTCACAATCACAGCTGAGGGGTGGTCAGAGTTGTTGACACAGCTTGGATGAAGAAAGTGCCAGCCACTCTGCCTTGCTCTTATGATAGTTGGATGTCTCAAAGATCAGTTAAGTGTCTTTGGTGGACAATGGCCATCTGGTTTTATTCAGAATCTGGGCTAGGGTGAATGAATTTGTGTTTAATCTTGTGTTTAGTAAGCCATTACTGGAGATTTGGTAATCTGAAGCAGGCAAAGCCACCCGAGACCCTGGCTGTGTGCACTGGCTGTGATTTTATTTATTTATTTATTTATTTATTCTCCCTAGATGTACACAGGGTAGTCGAGGTGTTTGCACTATAACTGTTGTGCCTAGTGTATGTCCCAAAACATCCTTCCTTAGGTGGCCTGAGAGCTCTCCCTACCCAGTACCTTTGTTCCTCTTGTTGGAGCAATAGTGAGTGTAGACATCCATACCTTCTGCCCCTCTTGTAGCTCATGCAAGGTAGATACTGAATTGGGAGCAGTTTAGATCTGTGTGACAGCACCCTCTATGACAGGTAGCTATTTTTGCTAATGGTTTCCTGGCATCTTGGGCTAGCAAGCTGTTCTCAGCCCTCCAAACTTTATTGTCAAAATTTTAATGGAGAGCTGTTAAATTTTACTGTTGCATTTGGTTTGGATCTGCGGCAAATGAAATCTGACTTCCTCAACCAGTCTTTATAATGCCATCTGCTGGAAGGGATCTGAGAGTCAGCCAGTCTCCAGATCCAGTAGCTTTCCCTGAGCTCTCTTTGTGGCTGAAGCAGATAAGATCTTCCCTCAGTTCTCATCCTGTCAGGTTTTTCAATGCATCAGTAATATTTTAATTAAAATGGCAAAGGGAATAAAATCTAATAGATATCTCTGGTTATACAAATTCCTTAAACCTGAGCACATTTTTAGGTACAAAAGGGTTAACTGCACATGGTTTCATAGTTGTGTGGGAAAAGAATGACACCTTTTTCTTTATCAGCCATTTTGGTGCTGTCTTTTTTAATCATTTCAGGCTTTGAACTCCTGCTCTGAAAGAGAGCCTCTGTCTCTTCATCTTCAGCAGCTGCCAGGTCTGGAGGCCTAATCAATGCAGGTTATTGATAGCAAATCAATTAATGCAGACAAAGGATCAAAATTAAGGAGCTTTCACTAAATTAATAAGTGATTCCAAGTCTTTTAACAGAGTGCCTCAGATAAGGGCAGCTCAGTCTTTTGGGACAGCAGCCTCCAAGCCCTGTGTTTCCAAAGACAATCAGAGGGGGAGAGAGAGAGAGCTCTGCTTCTACATTTTTTTTCGCCATTTAAATAACCTGTTTTGTTCAATAGGAAGTGCTTAAAGTCTGAATCTGGAAAGGCTGCCAGGAAGCAGGTCCTAACTGAAAAGAGCAGATTAATCTGCATAAGGATGTCATGGTCTTGCCCAGCTGATTCAGGGAGGACTAGTTATTTCAAAAGCCAGATTTAGATAAGGTGCCATCCAACACCAGAGTTAAGGTTCACTTCAATAGAAGATATATCTGAAATTGGAGTACAGACGTCCTCAGAAACAATGAGATGCAGGAGAGCCTAGAATAATTTGGAGCTCCTGACAGACCCAGCTCTTCTGCCCTACAGCATGCCCTCCTGGGAGAAGGTGGACCAGACTCCATCCAAACTCCTTGCAGTTGGTTTCCCTGCCCTGCTCCCTGCCAGGAAGGGTCCTACAGGATGCCTGATGCTCCTAGCACAGCAGCAGCCCTGCTGCATGGCCCTCAGCCTGTCCTAGGAAGCTGGGAGGAGACCTGAAGGCTGGCAGGTCTCCAACAGTTACTGCAGCTTTTCCACCTTCTCTCCGCCTGCCTTGACCAAGGGAAACCCACCAACAGTGCAATGCAGGAAGAAGAGAGCATCTCTAGCAGTTTCTGTGCCTGTAGTGCTGCCTGCTATCTCCTCCTGTTTCCCTGCTTAATAAGAAGGGCCATTCTTTGAAATGCCGGAAACTCTCCTGCTGTGACAGTAATTAACAGGGGTGGAGATGGAGCTGGGAAGTAGATTACAGGAGTACAAATACAGTGCGTAGCTCACTGAAGATGAAGAATGGTTCAGGTCACACCATGAGTCCCCCCTCACAGCGCGGAGGAGACACCATCTCCCTGTTTGTGCCTAACTGGGCTGCGTCGGGTCCAGGTGCCCCCAGTGCTCGGTGCAGGCTGTGCCACACTGGGTGCTGTCCCCAGGTGCTGTGCAGGCCAGCACTGTCCTCTGGGGGCTGAGCACTCAAGGTGAGAGCAGTCTTCTGGCACCTGCCAAGGGACCATGAGAAGGGATCTAGTGGCCTGGCCTTGTTTCTGCACTTCATCCCATGATGCCAGGTTAAATTCTGATTTAAATTCCTGAAGGTTTTGGTTGTAAGCCTAATTGCAAGCCATTTAGTGTTAAAGAATATAGTGTTTTTTATATACTGTGTGAAAGATTCCTTGTGACTAAAATGGATGCAGCTTCCAAAACTTCTGACTAGAAGCTTATGCCAGCAGTGATAATATTTAGATGAATATATGGAGATTTACGAATGTAGCCCTTGTCATTGCTGATAACACGATTGTACGTGAATTCCAAGTTTAGTGGGTCAAATTTCACGTAATTGAAGGATTCTCTCTTACTCCTGCTACACTGTCTACTGACCTCTTCCTGTCTGTCTGTTGCAATCCGTTGCTTTTTCTATTGCTGGCTCTGAAATCCAGTCTGTTACCTTCATCTGCCTGCCTCTGGACTTAAAACAGCAACACAGCTGATGGTTGTTGATCTGATCCACTGGTGATGATCTGCTCCTGCCAAAGAGTTACAAAGCTGGACACAAGGCATGGAGGTCAATGGACATTATATCTCTCACATCTGAGAGAAGGACTAAGTTAACTTATCACCCCAAACTGGGTGCATGAATTGTAATAATGCAAAAAGTGGTTCACTGAGGGCACAGTGCTGCTGTTCTTTGTACCTGTGCCTGTTGGGAGTGACTCTTGTTGCTATACTGCATCCTGCTTACTTCAGGCAGGGTTTGCAGCCCTTAGATGTGCTCTCCTTTGCCTTTCTTCCACCGCTTTCGGTTTCCTCCTACAAACGCCTGCGCTGACTGCAGTTCTCTGCAGCCGCATGTCTCAGTAACTGCTTAACCTAGAAATCCATTGCTAAAAAGATCTGACATCATAACACCCTGGAAAAGACTCCTCTCTCCCCCTTCCCCCTCTCTGGTCCTTCTCTTTTCTTTTCCCAGGATATATGAAAAGCTCTAACTACCAAATCAAAATCTATTTGATTTTTGTACTCCCTTGATAACTGGGCAGCTGATCTGTATCACCCGGCTGAGGCTTATCTGCTGCCTCCAGCCTCCCTGCTGTAGCAATTGGCTCCTGCGGGGACAGCGCTGGGTTATAAAGTGAGACTGATATCATGGTCAGGGCCTTTTGCTTTCGAACTGTGACCATTGTTGGTGAGATGTACCCAAGCAAGTGGCAAGTGGAGGACTAGGAGGAAGAACTGGGTCTCTGGGATTTAGAGGTTCAAAGATATATTTTTAATCCCTATCTTTTTTTTTTTTTCCTTAAGTTGTGAGGCGATGTCAGGAACGTACAGGGTCAACAGCACAGGCTAGAGCCAAGGTAACAGGTTGCTGGTTTTGCTTTAGCTCTTAAAGTTCCCAGGTGAGATCTTGGCCTTGTTAGGCAGGCACTGACCCACATGCATTTTATTCATTTCAGTCTGTTCTGAAAACAGTTCTAGTAGAAGAAAAAATGACAACTGCTGTACTTAGTATGTTTCTTGCTAATTTTTAACTGTAATCGTAGTTTTTCTGTAACTTTTGAATGAGTTTACCAGGGTGCTGAAGAGGCTGTAGATCCATATCTGCACAGCTGGGTGTAGGTAGCTCACTCCCAGCTACATAACACTAGTAGGATGTGGGAATAAGAGCGTTCCCACCCTATCGCTTCTGGCTCAATCATGTCCTAACTGTAGTGATTCAACAATCTGGAGCCACTGGCAAAGGCTGCACTCATGTTAGCACCTTTTAATAACCAAGGTGGGAGATGAGGAAGCAGGGACTGCCACGGATACAACTGTGCTGGTATTACTTACCTTGTTCAGCCGTCACGTGTAATTAGACTTCTGTTATTCTAATTGGGAACTAGCGTGGGGTGAGAGGGAATAGAGTTAAACCAAATTGCCTTTCTTCCCTGGAACTGAGCAGTCTGGGCAGCACATGCAGCTTTTTTGGCAGTTGGCTCAAGATAAGTTGGCAGTATAGATAAAAACTGCATTTTTCTGTCCCGAGGAGAAGGGTAATGCAGGATTGTGCTTGCAATGGGTGATGTAAGGAAAAAAAGCTGAGCTAAGTGAAGTGAGGCAGCTGGTAAGACTCAGCCAAGTGACAGAGCTGCAAGAAGTATGAAAATCAGAAAATGAGATAGTAATTATAGAAGCTTCTGGGAAAAGCCTTCCCTCCACACTCTAATTCCCAGCAGAGGTCGTTGGCCTGTACATCCTGTCCCAGCTTCAGCAGCCACCATTTGGGTTGTATAGGGCTCCAGCGGAATACAGAGGGTTGACAGTCATTCTGCCCATCAGCTCTCCTGTACAGCTGCTGCTTTGCTGAAGTGTAAAGCCACCCCCCTACTCTTTTTATTCTGCAATGCTGTTTTTAAAACTAGCACAGCCAGGCTGGCAATGTGTTTAAGTGTGGTTCTGCTTGTGGAGGAAGGTGAGGTGGAGACTTAACTCCTTACTTTTCAGTTTCTTCTCTAGATGTATTATTGTGGCAATGCTCTCACCCATCGCTAACAATACCCGTGGGCACAGGCACTGGCAATCTGCCTCAACTTAGTGGCATGTATATTGTCTGATTCCTCCCTTTGCTAGGTTGGTCTGCCATCTACGCACAAGCAGATCTGTCCAGTTCACAAGTTAGCTCATTTCAAAACTATCTTACATGTGTCTAAAAGCTAATGCAAATGAAATAGTGTAAGGGTTGGCATGCGGGATACTCCCAGACTGGCTGCTTGCTGTATCAGGGTGTTCTCCTTGATGTGAACTTACACAACTGAGTTACAAACCCTTCAGCCAGCCTAATAACTATTATTTTGGCATTGCTCCCAAGCACTCGCATTGACCACTGAGATACATGTAGGATTTTTTTGCTTTCAAGTGGGCAAAACTGTTCCAGTTGGTGGTCTTTGTGTCTGCAACAGTCTAGAGGAAGCCAAAGTCCTAATGTACTGTAGGACTCCATGGCTTGGCTCTGATGCTGGCGCTCAGACAACCAACGGCATCAGCTGGATGTGTTTGAAACATCGCCTGCTACTGAATGAGTTACAGGCCTCCTTCCCTGCACCTAGATCTTGGACAAGGGGACACTGTGGTTATGTTTTGATAAACCCTGTCAGTTTTATGGTTTGAAACAAATTCAGGAATAGGTGTTTGCAACAGAGCTATATTCAGGGGGGAGAAAAAAAGCCACAACTACTTCTTACAAAGGTATTTAGACACTTCTCTATAGTCTAGACAAATTATTTTATACCCTAAGACTGTATAATTGCAATGGTCAAGATACCAAAGCTCAGCTCGGGCAGCAAATGACCGTGTGGACTGTTATCTTCACTGAGCAGTGAAGTGCCTTTGTTTAAACCACCAGAATGAAGAGCTACTACCTTCCCAGTGATTTGAACCAAAATGTTATGTTCTGCATGAGAGTTAAATTAAAAGGCTGTGTATAATATGTTGCCACAGCCCAGCGGATACACCGTAATTTGCTAAGCCAAGGAAATTTCACTGTTTGCAATCACATGGCCATGCCATGCTTCTCCTCTGGTTGAATTAAAGTGACTTGATCACAGCTGCATAAACACTTGAGTTTTAAAAAGGCCTTTAAAACGTGTGTTCTTGTATTTGTCTGCACGTATCAGACCTCAACATCCAAATGCAGGAGGTGGATGTGCAGACACATTGGCTTCACATCCTCAAAACAACCTGTGCCCGATCCAATGCCTTGTATGTACCAGGAGGGTGCCTCGGATATGTGTGTTTTACCCATGGATTTCTGCAGCAGAAATAGCCTCATAGGCCGGGAATTCCTGGCATTCGTTCTGCTGATTGGCAGAGTGTTATGGCAGTGACAGTAACCATTTTTTTTCCTGTTAGAAATGTTATGTACATGCCTGTTTCATCCTGTCACCCAATGCCTTCTAGGTCCAGTGTAGAGACCACTCAACATTGGGAGAGCACCATGTGATACTGCAGTTTTGCAGGGCTTATAAGGGGCAGAGCTTTCTGTGTTCCAGCTGTGATTGAGCTTTCCCTTTGTTGTACTTTTCCCTTCGCAACTGGCACAGATGTCCTTGTGTTCATCATCCAAAAGCTTGTGGAGAGCTGAGACAGCCTGATAGCCTTGACTGCAATGAAAGGTCTGAAGTTCCACCTGTGTTTGGAAGTGAACACACATAGTTGGGCTACCAGAAGTGAGTCCTTGCTGGTTGGTTGTTTCCACATCAGAAATGGCAACAATAAACTCTCTTGAGAGTTCTGCAAGTGTTCCTTGGGGGGCAACGAGTCATCTGGTGGAAGAAATGCCAGAGATCTCATGGGGTGGTCTGTTTCTGCAAAATGCAGTTAGGCTCCAAATCTGGAGAAATACAAATCACTGCATTATTCTGCTCCTGGAAAGAGAAAACAAGGTCTAACAAGTGTGTTGCAGAACTCAGATGCATCCCACTATCATTTTCTGTCTGATGTGGATACCCCAAACAGTGTTGTCTTCCCATTAGGGCAATGAACTGGAGTCTGCAAAAGGCAGTAAAATGCCTTCAGGATTGTCGGAATTTCTGTAGCGTGGCAGCAAGCCCTTGTACAGCAGTCGACAGAAGTAAAACCGTTTGCCCTTACAGTATGGCAGCATATACTGTCTCCAACCAAAATGCAAACTCTTATCGAATAGATATGTTGGGTGAAAGCTAAATGAAATTTAGCAAGGGCAAGTGTAGGGTGCTGCACCTGGAGAGAAATAACCCCAAGCACCAGTACAGGTTGGGGGCTGACCTGCTGGAGAGCAGCTCTGAGGAAAAAGACCTGGGAG
>JAOXNO010000003.1:18585368-18604221 GCA_028565335.1 Limnodromus scolopaceus
GGGGGGTTGGAGTAGATGATCTCTAGAGGTCCCTTCCAACCCCATATGATTCTAGGGGAAAGGATGGCACAGAGACAGTGACAGAGCTAAAAGGAGACTGACCTTACCGGGCCAGTGCTTATTAGAGCCCTGCCCAGTGGAAAGCACAGTTTTGGCAGTGACAGTTTAGTATGCAGCTGGGCATTATTTTATATCTAGTGTAATTTGAAAGTAGTCAGGATCTAAAAGCTCTCAAGTGCAATGATACTGAGCAACTGGCCCTGCTGCCAGCATTGATAGAAGCACAGATTCGAGCTGGCACTGAGAACAGGAAAAACGTGCTTTAAAAAATATGTGCGACACCAGAAAACAAAGAGTTTGCCACCATCGTCCTTCTGGGTCAGGTGAGAACTACAGTCACTGGATGCCAGCGTTGTCTGCAATGCAAGCAGTTCTGATTTTTGCTTGCTTTAGCACTTCCAGTTTTGCTTGCGGGAAAATCAAATAAACTAAATCCCTTCCCCACCCCCTGCAGGGAGTGATTCCACATACATATGTCAAAAAAAACCAACAGTGTAGTAAGGGATTGGGCTGGGTTTGCATTGGGTTTGTGTTTCTTAGGCCATGAAGAGAGTTGCTGAAATTCTCAGCGCTGAAAGTTCTCGTGTGGCAGGGGACAGTCTTCTCTGTTCATTGTCAACAACAGGGAGGAGGGGGGAGGGAGCTGTTTGCAGGTGAGTGGGAGACAGTGCCAGTACAGTACAATTAAAAAAAATAATAATAACAGCAGGTAAAGAATCACTCCCCTCCCTATGAGTATTTTACAGTGCCTGAGATGAGCTAACACAGCTACTCTTACAGCTTTGAGACACAAGGAACTGCCCATTATAAATCCTGCTTTTCTGTGCACTAATGCTTTTAAAAATACCACTTTCCTCCTCTTCCCACTCCTTGCAGAAACAGTGTCCCTTTATTCCTTGTAGAATACACACACACACACACACACACACACACACACACTTCTTTTTGCAAAGTGCACAATCTCTTCTTCCCTTACTAAATTGAAATTCAAAATTTCAGCCCGAGTTGCCAGAAAAGGTGGTGATGCTCAGTGTAAGGTGGTTTATTCCATCTGATGACTTATTATCATCACTCACTTCACTTTTCTCCTTTATCTCAAAGCGATTGTTAAAGGAACTAGTGCAGCTTCACCACCACCATAGCAAGAAAACTCATGGCTCTTTGTTTAGCAGCACAGGCTCTGCGAAGACTGCCGTTTAAGGGCTGCATTTAGAAGACCTGGCCATGTCATTGGTGTTTTGTACTGACCGGAACAATATTTATGATCAGTATGGTCTGAATAGGGGCAAAAAGTGTGTAGTATGTGTACTCAGAAGAGCTCTGCAGGGATAGCCAGGTGAAGAAGAAAAAGATGAAGGTGGAAATGAAAGACCTTCAATGTAGACGGGTCCAGTTGTGGGTATAGACTCCACTCCTGACAAAGAAAGAGAAGGGAGCTAAAGCCTGGGAGCGTTGAAACTCTTTTTCTGATCTGGATGAAAACATCCAGAACATGACTTTTCAAAATACTCAGACGGTTTCCTAGGTAGAAGCTTACTTTGTGTGTGTGTGTGTGAATGAATACGATATCTTCCTTCCAGTGTTTAAGAAATAAAAAAAGAATTTACTCTTTGGTAGCAATGATGGATTCCAGAGTGCATGAATGAAGATCAGTAGGGTCTGGTGAAGCGTAACCTCCCCCTCTGCAGGGGGGGAAAGCTGAGCAGCAGAGATGAGGTGATCTGACTAAGACAATGAGAGACAGAATTAGGAACAGGAATCAGGAATTTTGTACTTAAATCTTTGGCTTTCTGACAAGATCACCCGTCTGTAATCAACAGACTGGAAACATATGAGTCGTGGCTTTGTCTTTAGGAAGAAGAGATTAAATCCAAGTGGGTTATTTCAGTTTGGTCTGAAAGGCTCAGTGGCAGGTGCGAACTTTCTGCTTCCTGTCATCCAGCACTTAATTGCGGTTTCGTTGCTGTTTGGTGTAGCGTTTTGAATTGCAATGACGTTATGCTACAGCAAGACCATAGAAACATTGCTCTGCTGTTGGCTGGTACCAAATTCTGCTTTCAGGATGGGCCCATCACGGTGCGAACTGCTAAGCATGACCCAGTGCTGGGGAACTTGGTGTAGTTAGAGGTGTGATATAACCTGACATCTGCTGCATGCAAAATGAGTGACTTCAGGCACATTTGGCTATTGCTCTATTCTTCTGATACCCATGCAAAGCTGTGAGCTTTTTTTTAAGCAGACAGGAGGCCATATCCCCTTTCCCTCCTTCTGCCAAGATGAAGAGAAGGATTGAAATGTGGGTTAAGGTTTGCAGTGCAGCCTATTTTGCCGACGCAGTTTCTCTCTCATGGAAGAGGTTGACAATGAAGAGCAGAAAGCTGGTCTATTTCATTGATGATATGGGGACTTTTGGAGAAAGAAGTAGGGGAGAAGGAAAGAAGTTGTTCTTAAGAGTATTCTGCTGCAAGGTCTGGGCAGTTACCCACCACAGCCTAAGGCAAGGGGTTGCTCTGGAGATGTTCGCTGCCTTGTGCTCTTCAAGAAAACCGGAGTGGTCCAAAGAACAGTAGTCACTATGCCTAGGAAATGCTTGAGTTTGCAAATGCTGCAGGATGAAAAAGTATTTTCTGTTCCTCACTCGCTCTACACTGCTCAGTGGGACAGCTTTCCTGGTGGGCAGAAAATGGGACATTGGCTCCCTGCTATTAGTGACAACAAGGTGTCTTGGAGCACAGGGTACACCTACCTAAAGGTAGGTGTCCCACTGCTGTCTGACCTCGCTGGCTGCTCAGAATCCCTCAGTGTTTCTAATCTGGAGTACCATGGTGAGACTGGGCTCATCTCCACATGAAACAGGTTTTAGCGGTGAGGCAGCTTGTTTTAAGGGAAAAGGAGGTGCTGTAATCAGCAAGAGTCCTGACTCCTTGCCATACTCCAGTGGAAGCTGGTGAAATTTGCTGTGGCTTCAGGAGAGCTTTGGACTGGCGGGCTGCAAGGGTCTGTCAGGATGTTGCTGTATCCTTAGGCACGTGGCTACAAAGGAAGGGGGAGAAAAGCTGTGATAGAATGAGAGGAAAGGGGTAGGAATAGGGCTTGAATCCAGCTCCATGTTCTACAGGGGAAAATTAACATTTCTTTTAAGGCAGCGAGATGGCAGAGCCTGGCTGCACCGAGATAAGTCTATACGGCAGCTGCCCAGTGGGATTTCACAGGTTGACGGTGTTCAGCATGCTGCATTTAACAGTTTCATAGCCAGCTCTTCTCAGTGATGCGACACAAGGTGAAAAAGCTACAACAGGAAGGTGAGGTACATGTGCTGAATCCTACAAGAAATGGTTTCTCCACTCTGTGGCCTAATGAATGCCTGGATGAACGAAGAGGTGAAGCGAGCATGTGTGAAGGACAGGTAGCTCATATCGCCTCTGTCCGGTGAAGTGACAAGGAGTTTAATGAGGGTACCTTGACAACAGGCTGTGGCTGTGCTGTCTGTACAAGCAGATCAGTGCTGTCATGAGTTAGCTGCTTAGAGTTTGTATGTCTTAATGGGGCCCACCTCTGAGGAGGTGAACATGCCCCATTGTTTGCAGTGGTAAAGCCAACTTGCGTATTCCTTGTGCCTTGGGTGTTTGTCGCCACACAGTAAACTGGAACACTGGAATGGACTGGCTTAAAGTGAACTTCTTCTTGTGGGGGGAAGGGAAGAGTTGTTTCTCAGTGGTCTCTGTGACACCTGGAAACAGAGTGTTTGTCTTAGTACAAATGAGGTGGTTCTGAACTTCTGCACAGAGATGGGAATGAGGAGCCAGAGGGTGACTGAAGACTTGTTGGTTTTTTTCCCCTTCTCTGAATGTGACCTCTTTGGGGAGAAGGAATAGTGTTTCTGGGTTTAAGAAATTCATAGCTTGCTTGGAAAGACTAGGCAGCCATTGGTAACTGGGCCTACACAGGTGCTTGAGCTCAGTGTATCACTTGGTATGGGCCACTTGCGTTCACAGTACCTTAGCTGAAGTTGACTTTCCCTTGCTGCATCCAAACCAGCTGTGGTGAACTTGGGCTCACCAGTTTTCCTATGTACCCTGGCTCACAGAATCACAGAATCACCTAGGTTGGAAGGGATCTTTTAAGATCATCTAGTCCAATCAATGGAAAAAAACTAATCAAAAACGTAAAAAACCTCACACAAAGCTACACCAACCCAACACTAAACCATATCCCCGAGCACCATGTCAACTCGTCTTTTGAATACCTCCAGGGATGGTGCCTCAACCACCTCCCTGGGCAACCCATTCCAATGCTTGACAACCCTTTCAGTAAAGAAATATTTCCTAATATCCAACCTGAACCTCCCCTGGCGCAACTTGAGGCCATTTCCCCTTGTCCTATCATCTCCTACCTGCAAGAGGCCCTTCCATCACTCAGATCTCACCTAGCTTAACTCAATTGAGCCAACTTTATTTTCTCAGTGGGATACTGAGATGGGTCATTCTGGTGAGACAGAAAGGTGGGAGCGAGACAACTAGATCTGCTGGAATTTCTTTGGAGGATCAGTGTGAGCTGGCAGAAGCCAGCCCAGTGTTGGTCATGACCAACAGGATTAAGGTTCATGTTTGAGCCTTGTTCCACCACCACTTCCCCATCTCATATCCTGAATTTGGCTGGGGAGGTGGGGACAGCTAAGATGATTGGGGAAGAGAGACCCTGTCTGGTAAAAGAATGCTAAAAATTTCACTCAGTGTAACTAGCAATAAAAGGCTGATGGGTCTGTGAAAGCTGGCTAATAATGCATCCTGGGAAAAGGTTGCATTGGTACTGAGGAAGGAGATGTGTAATGGAGGGAAATGCTAGCATAAGACGGCTGTAAAACCTAATCCTCAACAAATGGAGGCTGCAAATGAGAAGAGTGCTTCCAGCCATCAGAGTGAAGTTGTGAAGTGTCCTTCCCATAGGAACAGTGGAGAGAAAAACTAATTGTCTAGGATGTTGCTGATGAATTACAGGGCATGAGTAGGAATAGCAGCAGGGGCTGGACTCAGAAACACAGAACATCCCTTCCAAGCCAAATCCCAGATTCTAATTTTTCGTTTTCCATGCTAAGCACCCAGCTTTGTCAAAAACAATGAGAAATAAGCTTCACTTCTACTCCCGGGCTCTTCACCAAGGACTGGGGTGAGACTGCTTTGAGCACATCTTTAGGAATGACCAAGAATTCAGCATGGAAGCTTTGAAGAGGAAGGTGTGTTTAATGTTAAGCTGTAGTTTAAACCTGTTTTATCGCCACTGTCTTGCTGTGCAAGGAAACTACAAGATGAGGAACTATCTGCTCTAAGTACAAATAACTATATTTTGCATGTACTTTTTTTTTTACAGAACTGCAGGGCAATATTGACAATCTGAAGTTAGTTTGGGCAGAGGAAATGAACCATCAAATCTCAGCAGAGAGGATGAAGACTATAATGTTGGCTGCTGAGAGCAGTACAAAATCCCTCTTGAATACCAGTGGAAAGTGATGATGAGGTATTTTCACAGGGTGGATATGCAAAACAAAATAGATACATGGTTCACAGTGAAACACTGGCAGGAATACTGTGGTATCAGGAAATCATCTTCATATCTTTTGGGATTCTCCTAAATTAAATGGCTGATGTTTTAGGAAATTGACATGAGTTATTTCAGGGATGTATCCCCAAAGTTCTTATTACCATGCTGTTAGGAGAATGTCCTGATTTTCTGCAATTAAACAAAGATAGGTAACTGTTTAACATTCTGTGACTGAAGCAAGTAGCTGTATTAAATTACTGTATGTGCAGAGACAGATACCATCCATAGGAATGGAATGGGCCAAAATAGGATAATTAAGAGGAATGGAGTGACTTACTGCCTCCAATAGATTATCAGCTAAACCGTTTGAGAAAGGAAAAGACCAAATAGCAGGTTTTGCTTTAATGTTTTTAATAGCAGTGCTTTTTCCCAGCATCTATTCCATCTCAACTCTTCTGACTCTTCTTTTAAATTATGGCGGACAATTTTTGCATGTAAAAATGCTTCATGTGGTCAACAACTTTGTTGCTTTTTAACAACAGGCACTCCATAAAAGTAACTTGTCAGACTGGTGCAGAATTGTATTTCTGTAATAGGCAGTCTGGATGTTTCCCTGAGTGAAAGGCTCCCCCTGTTTTGTTGCTCGTTGCCTCTCTGCATAGTTAAAAACAGATCTTAGCAAAATTTAGTAGTATTCTTCCATCGTCGGGCCTGCCTGCGTACATGATCACCAATAATCAGCTGCACAGTAGCAGCTTGTTTTCTGCTATCTGGCTTGTTGGAGATGATGTATGAAGTATGAAGAATAGTGCGAGATGTTTTTCTTAAGCTACGTTAAGCCCACTGTGCTGACAGCAGCAAAACGGAACTTGTTTTGACAAGGAGTTGAGCTAACATGACACAAAAGCTAAACGCAGGAAAGATGAGGATCTCTATTAGACCCTGGTGATTTTTTTTTTCTTTTGTGGGTCATTTTTAAATGCCTTTCCCCAGCACTCTCTTAAGTTCTCAGGGTTTTTTTTCCTGAGCTGTCACCTTCTCCACAGTGTGAAGGAGACTCCTTTTTTTTTTCCATTGGTCTTTGTTGCTTCCAGCACAAAGGCTCCAGATTTATTTTGGGACTTATGGATCATTACAATATTGATAGTGTAGCACTTTTATGTGGTTGGGGTATGTCACTGTGAGTTACTGCTTCCAAGGAGACTGATGCAGTTCGACAGGAGGAAGACAGTGTCATGTCTCAGGACATTTCTTCTGCACCATGGGGCATATATGAGGAGTTAGGACCCCAACACAGATGGCTTAAGCCTGTAATCACTCTACATCTTCTCTCAGGCAAGCATTGGGAATTCAAATCATCTTCAGGGCATGGATCAGACAGAACTTTCTTTTACTTTAACCATCAAGGGGCAATTGCTACCCCAGCAGGTCATTGAACCAGCTCATTCTGCCACAGTCTGAAAAATGGATTGCTTTCGGTATTTATTCATGCTGAGACGGGTATGAATAAACCCTGTGCTCCAATGCGTAAGCTGTTTGCACAGCAGAGGTGGGAAAGGTCCCGTTCTCCACTCCCTGCTACGTTGCATGAACACTTTGCATTACTCTGAAGGTTGAAATAGTTGAGGTTACAAGAATCAGGGTGCTGAAGGTTAATGGACTTTCCATTGATCGCCTATACTGGGGTATTCTCTTGGTATATACTGGGGTTTCCTCTGGGCCTGCCCAAGTTCTCTTGATAAAGAAGGGGTGCATGTGTTCAGGTGTTTTCCCAGAATGATGCCAGGAGGCAGCCATGGTCTGTACCAGGTAACCAGGGTTGCAGAGCCAATTGCAAAGCTTGCCAATTCCATAGTTTAGTTCTAGTGAGTTCATTAGGACCAGAATTTCATGGGTATTTTATTGTATTTTTTTTGTCTGTGGATATTTTCTGCTGGGTTCTTTCCTCTGGGTAACGGACTTGCTGCTGCTATGCGGTGGGGAAACCACAGTGGTACACGGGAGCTGATCTTAACAATAAGGAACCACTCCAGTATTGTCTGGTAGGCAAAGTTGACTTGAAAAACCGCTCACTTACAGAAGTGTGCTACCAGGAGTCTTTCTCCCCCACTACCTGTTGTTCAGCATTCACCAGTCACTAACAGTCAATAACTAAAAATCAGTCTTCCCTCATGCTGTGGGGTTGGGATGACAGTCCAGTTCCCAGCAGCCAGGTAACAAATGGGTGTTATATCAGTAAGTGGGAACCCTCCCCCAGGGCTGCATGAGCCGTGGAGGCCCTGTTCCCTGCCAGGCCTTCCTGACCATATTTCAAGTGAGCTAGAAGAGTGCCTTCATCTGTTGCAGCTCTTCTCAAACTGCTGGTCCTCAAACAAAATAGTGAGTAAGGTGATATGCTGGTAAAGCACTCTGGGATTGTAAACTGGGAGCAACATTAGCATTCACTAGAAGAATTTAGAAAACTCTTTTGACCTTCGTAATGCCGAGCCTCGTTCTGCTTTCCTGGAATGCAGCTGCAGAGCTCCCACTGACCTCATCTGTGCAGGACAGAGCCAGGAAATGCAGCACTTGTCGTGCTGTCTTGCCCATGGTGATGGTGATGTCAACAGCTGTCACCAACTTTGAACCTGGTCCTGGCAGGTAGATAAAGGAAGGAGGAGTCCCTTAATATGCAGGAGAAATTATAAATAAGTTTCATAATGTGGTGTTATATCAGCCAGCTGTTTCAGTATTGCCTTTGTGTGTCCATGTGCTTGTGTTGAGCAAGAGGCAGAAATGAACAACGGAGTGCATGCAGCAGTCAAGGGGATGGTGCAAAGCCCTCTGAGGGAAACTGTCTCCAGTGGAGGTAGGAGCTGGGGTGAAGCTGAAGCCTCGGGGAGCGAGGAGTAGGGTGGGTGCAAGATGGCTGCAGATAATTAAAGGGCTGTGGCAGTTCTGTTGGGATGTGTCCTAAATGGTAGAAGGAAATACAGGCAGAGGCTCAGCTCATGCAAATGGCCCAGGCTCATGGGTCAGTAGAGTCCTAGCAACTAACAGCAAATGACATTTGGCATGTGGCACTGAGAGCATAGTCTGAACGCTACACAGTGCTCCTCTTGGGAACCTCAGAAGGCATCACTGTCTCAACTGAAGGCCTAAAGTAGGGAAGAGTGTCAAATAGCCCTCGGAACAGTGAGTCTTACTGTTGGTGGAAGAGTCAGCCTCCTGCTTGAAGCAGCTTCTATGTGGGTACTTCATTAGGTTGCACTTGGTCTATTATTTATCATTTTGTACCACTTACTCTGCAGCCGTATTTTTCTATAAAAATTTTACCAGACCCATGTATTAGGAAGTGCAGGTTCTCTGCTGAGATAGCAGAGACATGTTTCTCACATATGCATAAGCTTTGAGGTCAGCATTGCTGTCCTGTGCAGGAGTGGGACTGAGGGCCTGGGCAGCATTCTCTAGGCTTTGCATAAGAACATGGACATGCCTGGATGAAAGAAAACATCTTCAGTAAAATAGAGATCACACTAGCAGTCACTTCTGAATGTGAGAGGAGCAGCTAATACTGTCATAATTACTAAAGTCATAGTAGCATCTTTTCTCAAGCTGAAGATGTAATGGGAGACAAGTGTCGGGCAACCAAGGTAATGTACCTGAATCATCTGAGGTGGCTGATTTGTTGAATGGACCTCTGCATGTGTTTGGTGAGGACTTGGATCTGCTTCATAGTTTTTTTAAAGGAGTGTAGTACCCATCTGGTGGTGTTCTGCATGTCAGGTAGTTTATATGAGTATCAAAGACTTATCTCTAACCTGCACTTTCCACTGTGGTAAGGGAGTGTATGAGATGCAGAGCATTGGGACTCCCTGTCAGATCCTTGTGTGTGGTTCAGTGAAGGACCTCAAACCTAGGCTAGAGATGAATTATTCCTCCTTTGTGCTTAAAATAAACCTCCTGTTGGTGGCCAGCATAGCCTTATGTGTGATAGTTGCTGCAGTATCAGATGCAGGCTCAGTGCTCCCTCCAGCCAAAAGCCAGGTGATGATAGGATGCTCTCGGCCTTGCTTTCAAAGAGACTTTTGCTCTTGTCAGAATCACTTCAGTCTCCCCAGGCATTTTCAAGTAGCACCTCTGTGCAAGAACGCAGGTGCTGTGTTGCATCTCCAGTCTTGCTGAGAGCTACTAGCTGCACACCGGAGTTTGACACTGTAATAATAGATTTCTTTTGTCAGATGAAATTAATCTTGGATTATCTGCTTCACCAATCCAAATACAGGCTCCTACATTAGCATCCACTTTCCTTAGGCTCGAATCTTCCAGGAAATAGATGCAAATTGGAAAACCTACGTAAGTTAACTGAGGTTGTAAATCCCAGCGACATCACACGTGAGCCCGGGAGCTAGAGAATAGCTTTCAAACAACTTCCCACAAATTGAGAGTGAGCACTGCACTCTCATACATCTTATTAAATCTGTGGTGAGAAACAGGCTTGTTAATGCAGTGCCCCTGTGCTTGAAGCAACCACTCCCATTTAAGGAACAAAAAAGTGCTGTCACCTACCTCCAGCCAGGAGAATCCAGATTAATTTCTGCCCTCTGAATTAACACACCGAGACTTTGTAATGAGTCACTGGGGGCCGCACTCAACAGATCTGACACAAACCTGCTGTGTCAAAAACTCTCCATGAATCAGGGGAGCTCTGTCTCCCCTTCTCCCTGCCTGCATTGCCTGATACATTTGGGTTTTGATTTTTGGCTGGTAGGTGATTCTGAGGAGAAAAAGTGTGAGCGGGTGCGTAGTGAGGAGCGTCAGCACCGCACGTTGCAGTGCAGAAGTGCCTGAGCTGGTGAAATGCCATTTAGAACTGAAAACAGGGTTGGCAAGGGGAAATATTCTTGTTTCTGGACCACTCAGATGCAGGATGCTCTGGCATGGCTTTCTGGATCAAACCAAGATATTCTGTCCTTTACTGCGCTGTGTGGATGTTAACCCCTTTGTCTTTGCACCGCATCATTGCTGAGTGTCACAGGTAACCTAATTGTCTGGGAATTCATTTCAGGAAATGCCTATGTTTTCCTGGTTGGTTCCTCCCTCCCTTCCTCCCCTGTTTGTTTTTCGGGGTTTTTTTTTCAGTTCAAACTACACCCCTTCAACCGAAGCCTTAGAAACTTTGAAACTGTAGTCCAAACATGATTTAAAAACATGCTAGGAGTGGAAATGCAATTAAGATACCTTAACCGCCTTTACTCTGCCCTGCAGCAATGCAAAGGAAAACAATTTGGTTTTAAAGGTTATTGTAATCTAGAGCTTTAAACTGTAACATATCTTAATCATTACTGAATGGTTGTTGAAGGAGTTTGCCTTCGTCACAGTCATAAACAACTGCTAAGTAAAATGCACCTTTTAAATTTTTATTAGACAAATAGCACAATAATAATAATGATCATTGTGGCCATTTTGTAAAAGACTGAGGCAAGTGTCAGCAAATGAAACGTCAAGTCTCAGCGATAGTCATACCAAGCACAGGTACGATGCTCTTTACCTTTTTTTGGCTTCGTCTGAAGAAGGAAAATCAGTGTATTGTTAAGCTACATTTCAGTCCAGACTGCATGTTTCAGTCTGGTCCTGCAATCACCCACCCATGCTTAGCTTCACATTTCTGGGGACTGCTCGCACATTCCATAAGAAGCCTACATATATGTTTCCTAGCAGGAGGGCTGGATCTGTTTTCTCAAAGCTTCATTTTCCTTACATTTTGAAACATAGGGATGAAGGGCAAAAGAAGGATCTTTGTCAGGAGCAGAGCAGGGCTGATTAGCTCAGACGGCCTGGTCCTGCACTCTGGGTGACTGCTACCAGCCTGTCCTCGCCTGATCTTCTACCATTTTGCTGATGTGATCTGGCAGGCGGTATGGGACCACACAAGAGAATAATCTGCTCCTTAAATTCACTTATCTTAACGAGATAGAGCGCTTGGAGTGCATGTTTTTCAATTATTTTAAGAACTTTCAAGACAAAGAAAAACCTGCTATCTTTCTCAAAAAGGACAAGGTTTTTAATTTTTGGTTGAATACAGTGAGATTCTTAATACTGCTTGAAAGTTTTTTTGTCTCTGTCTTTGCTATTATGTATCTTCCTGTCGGCCGCAGGATGAGGATTTCGAAACCTGTCACTGTTGGTCTTGACTATTCTCTGTGGTGTGAGGAAAGTTGAGCCAATCGCATACTTGGAAATTTTCCACCTTTGTAGGAAGGGAAGGAGAGAATCCGATGGGGATCTGCACTGCTGCAGACTCTTCCGCTGGCTGTGCGTGAGATTCAGCTGTACACCTGCAGCTCAGCTGTGCTGGGCAAGGGGCTCATTACACATTGCCCTGCTTATCAGGTGCACCGTTTTGTTAGTGCCTGAGCTGCCATAATCTGACACTTCATTTGGAAAGCATTCGCTCTCCTCTCCTGACAGCATTCTGTGATCCATATTTTTTTACGGCTGGCATAATCTGAAAATCAAATACTTTTGGCAGTTTTTGTAGCTCCATATAGTACACTATATTCATCTGAGCAACTGTCATTTGCCTATAATCTGTCCAGATCCAATTATTTTAAGTATCCACAGGTGAAGCGTTAGAGACCACGTGTCCTCCCCTTTTAAAAAAGGGAACTCTTTGTTTTATCTGTCATGGCTGAAGGTGGGAGCTCGGTTCCTGGTCATCCACTGGCATGTGATGTGACAAGCACTCCTCTGTGCCACAGTTCTCTCGTATGTGCCGTAATACTGCACCACTCCTCCATTTATAACACGGTTGGAAGTCTACAATGTGCTTAATGTGACCAGGAGGGAATGTACATCTGGTCTCTTTCATTTGTTCAGTCTGGCTTCATTGGAGAACAATAGTTTATTCAGTAGTATCTTCCTTTGGAAAGTAAAAGCAGTGTTTCTGAAGTTCAGTAGCAGGTACGGTCTGGGTTGGGACAGTTAATGAAAGTGAGGAAGACAGCAGAGAGGGGGGAATCAGTTGTGTTTATTAGCTCGGTATTTCTCAGACGTTTCATGTTGGCAACACAATTTGAAGCAATAATAAAGTTTAAGCTCTTTCCTCTTACACTTGCCATGCAAGCGCACAGAGGTACTAGTGGTAACGGTGTTACACCAGTGTAATTGCTTTATATGTTTGTTTTAAGAGGCTTGCGAAGGGCTCTTGGCTATAAAGGGTTAGGGTGTGCAAGGAATGCAAGAGCAAGATTTCTTTTGCCTGAGATCATAGCTGCATGTTCAGCATCTCTCTAATCCTCTTTTCTTCCCTGGACTGTGTTTCTTGACCTCCTTGGGGGATTTTGATCCGCCAGTAGAAAACCCCAATCAATTACTTAGCCATAACTACCTGTGGAAATACAACAAACTAAAACCTTGATTGCCAGCACCCCTGAAATCTTAAGTCAGTCTGAATGAGACAGGTCTCCATCTCTGGTTTCCATCTCTATGTCGCCTCAGTTTCCCCACTGCTCCCCTGACCTGGCTGGGGTCTCTCATGCTTGCAGTGCTCTGCTGTTTGCAGGTCCAGGACATGGTGCTGGTTTCCCAAGCAGCATACGCTGTCCCAGCAGTTGTTCCACTCCTGCGTGAGGCCAGGTGGACTGGGAGTTGCTCTAAAAGAAATCTAACATGAGCACGTGTGCATGCCGGAGGTAAGACCACTGAAAGACTAAACTCCGCGGTGTCCCGCTCTGCGTGTGGATGTGTACACCACACCAGAGGTGGCATTTTGCAGCAGAGGCAGTGGTACAAGCACTCAAAACGTACAAGAGCGATGAGATGCCTAATTTAAGCCGTCTTGTCTCCTGAG
The DNA here is from genome assembly GCA_028565335.1 of Limnodromus scolopaceus. Classification (NCBI taxonomy): domain Eukaryota; kingdom Metazoa; phylum Chordata; class Aves; order Charadriiformes; family Scolopacidae; genus Limnodromus; species Limnodromus scolopaceus. Next base: position 18,598,798 of record JAOXNO010000003.1, read on the forward strand.
CTCTGCGGTGGTGCTGGGTCAGTGATGCCAGTTAGAAAATACTGGCACTTCTTTGCGGAAACAGCAATGTCCGGAGAGAGATCCGGGAACTGGAGGTTTTGGCACGGGTGTCTCCACCAAGAGTCACGGGCTGTGCTCAGCTGATAGAGGATTTATCCTCTCAGTAATTTCTGAGCTAGAAAAAGTTAATTCTGCCTCTTTAGGGGCTATTTGGTGATATTTAGCAAAAAGATTTGTGGTCTCAGCTGTAAACCAAATAGGCCATTTACCCCCTCACAGCAGTAGCTACCACAGTTGGCAGTAATTGTCCCCTCAGTCACTGCTAGTCACCTCTCAGCCAGAGCGCTGAATTGAGGCCATGGAGACAGAACAATCGCCTTGCTCTGAGATGTCTCTGCCAGCTCAACCTGGGAGCTCACTGGCATCGTGACAGAAAGTAGCACTTGGGCTGTGTCCCTTCTGGTGCCAGCAGAGCTCTCAGCCAAACACCCTTTACCTGCCTTAGGCTGTCAGGACCTCTTTATAGAGGAAGAGCCTATGACTTTGCCTGCCTGATGGCTGTGTGAAGGAGCTGGAAGAACCAGGCAGCTGTTTGATGTGCCACCACCTCTGCTGGCTGCCTGCGAGGAGACCCAGTAAGCCCTGGACACACTCAGACAGCTCAGTGCAAGTGGGCACTGGGCTGGCCGAGGGAGGCACCCACCCGCCTGGAACAGAAAAGGCCCATTAAGAGTTAATGCCTGTAATTAGAAATGAGCTGCAAGAGTTGGAGGTTTCAGAAAGATGACAGTGGGTGTGAAACACTGTAACATTCCCATTAATTTGAAATGTCTCCTCTCTGGCCAGAAAGAAGTGCCCAGATTTTTTAGTCAATATTAATTTTACACTTGGCACCACAGGAGAGTGTGAACTGCTGAGTTCACAAAGGGTCCATCTAATAAACAGACAATAGAAAATCAGAAAAGCGAAGATTGAGTTCACTTGCCCAGGCGATGAGAGTATAATAACCATGAGGGCTGCAGAGGGCAATGGAAAATTCTGAGCTATAATGAGGAGTCGCAGCAAGTGCCTGTGCCGTGGCTCTCTGATGGGCACAGGTAAGAGCAGCGAGAGAAGGTGGGATAATGTAGCATTGTGCGGGTGGGAGGAGGTCTTGGATCTGGAATGAGAGACAGATGAGGAGGAGGGTATCGCGTCACAGGTGTGCTATAGGAATGAAGGGCCAGATAAGAAAAGCCAATTGTTCCCCTGCAAATGAATCCCAAGCTTGATCTCCATCTGATTTCCTTTAGAAGAGAGTTTGAAATTTTAGATGGGCTCCCACGTTCATGCCTGCTGCCTGTCAGGTCTGCTCTGCCCCTTCCCGTCTTGATCACCTCTCTGGCTAGATGGCTTTAGGCAGGCCATTCCTGTCTCCTGGTGGCCTGCAGAATACTAGACATCAGGCTTTCAAAGCTGCAGTGATTAGCCAAGTAAATACTGTAGAAGTAAGGGATGAACTTGATTCCAAAGAGCCAGATGCTACTAGCTTTCTAATAAACCCAGAGGAAACTCTCTGGGAACAGGAGATAATTATAAGAAAAACAGATTGCTTTGAGACGTGTTTGCCCGCTTTCCTCAACTTTCAAGCAGTCTGCAAATCAGTTAGCAAAGTCTGCAAAGCTAGTTTCTTTTATTCAGTCTTGTTGCAAGCACTACACTTGCCAAAATCAGAACTACTTCATTTCAACACTGTATTGCAACCATGGGCACTTCAAGGTTACTTGTGTCCTTGTGCTTCATGCCTCGGCCTCTCCTTTCTTCCTGGCAGAGCGGGGTCCAAAGCTGGGTAACAGTCTGAGATTCCGTTTTCTGCTTTAGCTGAGATGATGTTTCAAAATAGAGATGCGTTTCAAAATAGATTGATTTTTCTGCAGAATTGTTCTTTTAGTTCCCTTCCCTTTTCTTCCTAATGAGCATTTTTATATCTGTGGAATCTGAATTCTACCTTGATTGAAATGGCACTACTGCTATCAAAATTCAAAGCCTATATCTCAAACCCCAAGCCATTGAAATTGAAATCCCTGACAAACCTAGCACCTGGTTAATGAATGCATCGTGAGGAGCCCAGATACTTTATTTTCATTTCTGTAACACTGTTAGTGTTTTTGATCTGGCCATCCTTCTGGTGTGAAAGTGTAAGAAGACTCCTGTCTCTGCATTATCTATCTGTGGCAAGCTACCAATGGCTGCTGTATCTGACCAGCTGTAATATTCAGGGCTGATATCCAGATAGAAAGCCACTGATTTTGTTAAAGATCTGAAGAGGGAAAAGAGGTCTAGCCTTAGCACAGGAAGCAGTGATCCTGGCTTAGCGATGGAGGGAAAAAAAAAAAAAAAAAAAAAAAAGAAATGCAGGGCATACAAAGTCCTTGGTAAGAGAGAAAATGAAAGCACTGGTAAAGAAACACAGAGAGAACAAAGTGTGGTTAGACAAAGGAATAAGGGGATACATGTGAAGTACGTGTGTCAGAGAAGAGCAATGGAGCAAATAGGCTCCTTTAGAATAATGAAGAATTCCTGGAGCCCCTGCTATGAAAAAGGGAAGGTTTGCAGAGAATTCCTAAAATATACTGGGAATGAGGATAGGGATGGGAAATGGAGAAATCTTACAGGGGCATGGAAATAGAGTAGCTGGATGTGGAGGTCTCCTGCAGCATGAGATATCCCCTTCTCTCAGGGGGGACACGGCACCAAATGTTGGAGACCTGCAGCTGGGCAAATCCAGCAGCCTGCATGGGTACTGTGGACAGATGGCGGAATAAACCATTGGGCCCAGTCTCTGAACTGTCTTATCTGACATTGCAGCTTCTCAAATCTGTTCCTTTTTAAGCTTCCAGGTATGTTGCTGAAGTTTTCTAGCCTACAATCTGAGATGAAAACCCACTTGTGCAATCTGGAGGTTTTACTGGGGTTTTAGTCAATCTACAAATACTCTAATCACAGTCATCTTTTGGCACTCAAATTTGCAACACTCACGAGTAGAAACAAAAAGCAACATCTGTTTTGAGGTGTGAATTAATGCCTATTGTGCATCCCTTTGTAGATGCCCTCCAGTTGGTGTGTGTCCTTCCCCTGCTTCTTGTTCCCTGCAACCCAGGAGACTCATCCTGGAACTCTTGGGATGTGAAACAAGGACTTGGACCTCTAGCAGCTGTGTGCTCCCAGGGAACTGGTAGAGCTGGGGGTACCAACTGTTTTGCTGATGGCAGGAAATCCCATTCACAGCAGTGGAGTGCAGTACAATAAGACTATTTTTTTTAACCTTCTTTCACATCCCACTTATGAAATTTCTTCTTAAAGGTAACTAGGCAGCTTTGTACCATTTGACCATGGTGCTAGCTGTGCTGACAGTGGCTATACCTGGGGTGATGGAGGGATAAGGCAGGCAAGTAAAGCTCTGTGTGTCATCACAACTTCTTCCCCAGCCATCTTGGTATGGAAGTAGAAGTCTTCCCATCCACATTTCTGTAGTGAAGAGAGACCTCCTCTTTCAGTCCTTCATAACATGAAGACTTAATAAACACAACCTCTTTTGACTTACTTCTTTTTTTTAAACGTGCTCCCTTTGTCCGTTTGTCTTAGCACCTCAGTGTGGTGGTTGACAAAAACCACACCAGGGCTCTGCCATGATTTTGATCAGGCTAGAAGGGTTAACTTGAGTGATATGCATCTGTTCCTAGATAACCACCCACTTAGTAAAGTACTTTAGTAAAGGCCAAATTAAACTACGTGAGAAGTATCCCTTTTGTCACTGCTGCTGCTCTGAAAGGGTGGGAGGATGAGGCCTTGGTATGGGTTGGTACTGGGGAAATGTCATTTAGTTTCACTGTTACTTTGAGTACAGTGATCACTGATACCTTTGTAATGAGGCCTGTGCTCCTACATAGGGTATGTGAGAGGGCTTTGTGTAGGAGGATGTGTATGGGGCTTTATACCCAGTTCTCACTAGACCTTTCATTCTGAGCGCTCTTACCTGGCTGCTTGGTGGGGGTGTTGATAGCACCTTCTCACTCCCCGACTCTATCACAGAACATAAAACATTGGCAAAACAGATTTGTGATTTGGATCCAGAATCCTAACATTTGAGCAGCCTTGAACGTTAACAAATTGCCAGGACTGGAAGGTTTCACCTGAGGTCTGAGGAACTCAAGGATGAAATAGCTGCATTGCCAAAGGCAGTGTGTAACATTTCTCTTAAAAATTTCTTGGTGTCTGAAGCATGGAGGGTGGGTAAATCTCATCAATCATCAACCTTTAAAAAAAGGTTTTGGGAGGATCCAGGAAACTAAAGGCTTGAAAGCCTGGCATCTGTAGTACATAAACTAGTAAAACCTGTAACAGAAAAAAAATGTATTTGACAATGAGACAAACACAATGAGCTTTGGAAAAGTCAATGTGATTTCTGGAAAGGCTATAGGTTTGTCTTGCAAACCTCCTGGAGTTCTGTGAAAAGTATGTAGATAAGAGTGAAACAGCTGATACAAGATTTCTCTAAGACTTTTGGCAAAATTCTTTTACAAAATACCTTATTGGGAACCTGAGTAGGCATTGACTAGGAGAGAAGGTCCTGAGATGTTTCCTATCTCTTTGCCAATTATTAATACAAGGTAGGAGAAAATGAGAGAAAAGTTATCCCAATGGAGGAATGTTGGCAGAGGAGTTTCACAGGTCGGTGCTGGGATCTGTAATGTTGAACATTAGTCAGGAGAAATAATGAAATAATGAAAATAAAGAGAAATAGCGAGACCTCAAACCTTGCTGATAAAATTAAGTTATTTGACACAGCAAAGGTGATGGTCAACAGTGAAGTATTGGTGAAAAACCCTGTAAGACTGACTGGCTGGCCAGTAAAATGGTGGATGAAAATTCACATGAATAGATGTGAAATGAGGCACACAGAGAAAAGCAGAGCTTGCTGTGTGTATAAAACCGTGGGCTTTGAGTTGACCATACCACTCCAAAGTGAGATCTTGGAGTTACGTTAGATAGTTCCAAGAAAGCATAAGGTCAGGCTTAGCAGAAAGACAAATCAAATGCTAGAAGTTAGGACCAGAATAAAGAACAAACCAGAAAACAGTATTTCACTGTTCTGGGTGTGTGTGTGTGTGTATGGTTTTAGTGTTGTTTTGGACTTTTTGTTTGTTTGGGTTGGGTTTTTTTCAATTAAAAAAAGCCTGGTGTGCTTTCACCTTGAATACATGTGGTTTTGTTTTCTTCATCCTCAAGGAGTATACTAGACGTGGAAAAGCCCAAGAATGGCTTCTGTATAGGATTGAATTGAGAAGTTGTCTTCAGCTTGGAGGAGACATAGAATCATAGAATCATTAGGGTTGGAAGGGACCTTAAAGATCATTGAGTTCCAACCCCCCTGCTATGGGCAGG
>JAOXNO010000003.1:18604321-18621977 GCA_028565335.1 Limnodromus scolopaceus
CAGACTCCTACTGTAACATCACCTACCCCCGTGCTCCCCTTAATCCTGACCCATAAGCTCTCTGTCATGTCTTCATCTCATGTCTGAGAATAATAGCAAAGATCGAAGTGCATGGATAGGGCCTGTTTATTGTCTCCCCCTATGCAAGAAGTGTTTTCCAAAGAAAACCTTAGGCTGAACCATCATGAATGTTCTTACCTCTTATGTTTTCAGGTGACGTAGCCTCTCCTAAGGTGTGCTGCTCTCCTGTCTGAGTTTCTTTCCTGAAAAGGGAGGATGAAGTCCCCGTAGGTAAAATCCTGTGTGACCATTGATGGATTCACTATTCCAGCCCAGCCTCCAAATAGAGGTTTGGCTGTGGAGGGAGTTTCCTTACGCAGATGAAGCACTGTCACTGGTATTTATGCCATATATGCGTGATAATCCTTTTGATCTCTGTAGGCATCTGGGATTCTTCTGCTTGGGTGACTGGCAGCTAGCCTAGCTCATTCGAACTGGCAGCTGCAAAGGTGGAGACTGATCAGAAATAGCTGGAAATTGATAGGACCCTTTCTGGAGACCCCTCTTCCCTTTGTACTTTGAAGGTATTGCATGCTTTATTGCCATGTTTTCGCTATTACTTATAGACTCACCCTTGTTACTTGTCATCAGAGCACAAGACCTTTCATAAGAGCTGGGTAAGTGGGAAAGTGACAAAGTGGAGGTTGGAAGGGGCAGGGCTCAAGGTGTAATTCAGACTTCTGCATATGCAGCCACGGTCTGCCTTACTGGAGGCTAAATAAACCTAAGTTGCTATCTGCAAATCCCAAACAATCAATCTGTGGCTTAAAGAACTTGTGAAAAGCGTTGGGGTGCACATATATTTTATCACCAGCCAGCCGGCTCCCACCTGCAATAACGCATGGCCCCATCCAAACGTCGGTTAGGAAGGCTGAGCAAGACTTTTCACATCACGTAGGCCTCCTCTCTTTTATGTGCATCATTACAGACATCAGCTCTGATACCTTGTCTCTGTGCAAAGTGCATGTAATGTTTAGGTCATAAAGATAAAGACTTGTGTCACTAGACATTTAGGACTTAAGGAGAAAAATCAACACTTATCAGGAAAGCCTTTGTGAATGGCTCTTTTCCAGCTCTTTCCTGCTTTTCTATCACTTTTTTTTTACCTAGTCCTGTTTCTCTACCACAGTCCTATCAACATGCTGTTGCTTTCACCTTGAATAAATCCCCATGTGAAGTGTGTCTAGCAGCCAAGTGTTTTGGTGGGTGTGTATTTGCTTGGGAATCCTTGGGGCTTTTCCTCTGAGGAAGCCATGGAGAATAAATGCTTTGTCAGAGTTTAGAGTGGTGCTGCGAGAGTTAAGGAAGGCAGAAGTGGCATGAAGTACCTGAGATCTCAAAATGGTGAAGCCAGAATGTTGGAAGTGCAATGGAGTGAAGTGCAAGTGAAGTGTGCAGAGAAGAGGGTGGGAGGAAACAAAACAAAAAAAAGGATCCTAAGAATAGATTTACCAGCAATTTTTAAGTCAGATTTTCCTAGTGTTTGTTTCTAACAACTTCTAATCAGCTCATACTTGTGCTGTCAAAGCCGGTGTTTGACCATCTCTGCTGGTTTCAAGTTTCAGTTACTGGTGGTTTCTGAAAACCCTGTCTGCTCAGTGGCGTTTACGCTCATCGGTATTTTGGCAATGGGGAAAGAGCTCTGCAGCCTTACCTCTGGGAAATGTGTGGGGAGAGTGCCACTGTGTGGCGACACAGAAAATGTCATCCTTTTCACAGAAGATTTAAAGGAGCATCTCTTTGAAGTTGGTGGAGGCATTCCTGACTTCTCTCCAGGATTTGGGTTGAGCCTGGTAAAGGAGCAGGAACATCGCTTCAGGCACTTATATTTTGCTTATATATTCTTCTTCCTTCCTTTCTCTCTCCCTGTAGCCTTTTGACAAAGGTGAGGTAAAACGTGTTCTTTTCCAGTTGTGTGTTAACATCTTATCTTTCCTCAAGGGAGAGAGTAAATTAAGGGATGAGAACAGGTTACATATAGATAATATATTGTGCCCTGCAATTTTCTCCAAACAATCATCTCTTGCAAATGGTCTCAGGCATGGACAACACAAGTTTAGGGACTTAGGGGTGTGCTTTCTCCTACCTGTGCCAGTGATGCCGGGGCTGTACTGTGATCATTCCTCTATTACAGCCTGCATTCTGCACCCTACAGTGCTAATACTGAGACTAAAGTCTTCTTAGTCCCTTGTCCTAGCATCTCATAACCTGGTGATCTACTAAGTAGATCTCACACCTTAGTGCTTGCTTTCCAATGCCTTTTAGCTCTAGGCCCTTAAATATTAATTTTATGTGGTTAATTTGCTTTGGTTCTGCTCTGGGGAAGGGAACGCTTCCTTCTGAAGCTCAGTTGTTTGTTGTGAGATTGAATGGAAAAGAGAACAACAGGAAGAAGCAGCCACCTTGCCAGGGGCATAGCCTGTAGGCTGTCCCTGTGCTGTGAGCCTGGCACTGGCTCTGCACTAATCCAGCAGCATGCTTTGTGGTTCCTTGCAGACATCTTTCCAAATTATGAGCTCTTCAGCCTGATCATAAGAAATTTGGTAGTATTTAGAAGTGTATGTCTAGGTCTTTTAAGACCTAGACGGATTTAAGTAATGGTACCTTAAAGCTCCACATGGGATACACATCGCAAAATCGGGGAAGGGAACATGGTATGTGCTGCTATTGTTGCTCCTTTAGCATGAATCTACTCGACATAATGTCTGGGACACAACTCTGATTCTCTTGCTGGGACACATTAGCCTTTGGTCTATCTGATAACTCTCTACAGGACCACTGGAACAAGGACACAATCGCTACAGGAGCCCTCCTGAAATGTGTGTTGCAACTGTCAGGATGCAACATCTTCAGACCTGGAGGACAGACAGATTTGTCTGTCTTGTACTGCATCTTTCTTAGAGAAATTCAGACCTTGCTGGCAAAGAACCTTTAGGTAGCTGTCAGTATAATTCATGAGGAGCTACGGCACTTCCTTTGAACACTCCACCTTCATGTGGTGCTGCTGCGCTGCTGCTTTGGATGGCAGCCTAAGGGATAACGGTGGGCCTGAGTTGTGTCCCACAGAAACATAGATCTTCCTCCATATGTACACCTACTCCCCCAGTATTTGGGATGCTGCTTGCTATGCCTGTCAAGCTGTGCTCCCCAGCCACAGGTTTCCTGCTCTGTATTTTAGGTGGCAGTGCTCTGGTATGGACTGCTTGCCATGGGTCCCTCTGCTGAGTCTCTTGGTCGCCTCTGGTCACAGATGAGAATTACCCAGCGTTTGCTTTCCCATTGGGATCTAACCCTCACTCAGCTATCTGCTGGTGCAAGGTTCATTTTGTGTTACAAAGGTCCTTCAAGGCCATCTCCAGGGCTTTTTTCACAATGTCTCCACATGGCTTTATCAAGCAAGGTATGAGCTCTTTCTATTTCTAGCTGCACCTTTCTTGCCTGCAGCAACGCTGTTTCCTCTTCACTTCTCACTCTCGGTTGTCCCACCTTCCTCCTCTGCGTGTTGTCAGGAACAGTAACTGCCTCCTGCTATAAAGGTAGAAAAGGGTCAGCCTTCTTACCAGCTGATAGTGTTTATGGTGTTGCTTTGCCAGGATTCATCCTTCCCATTGCAAGAGCCGAAATCTACCACCTGTGGTAATTAATGGACAGCATTTTGGGCCTGAAATAATGAAACATCCTTTAGCTTCCCCTGTGTAACTCACAAGCTTTGTAGCTGTAGGACCAGCTGGATTCCAAAGACACTAAAGGAATACCCAACCAGATCAGGAGATTATAGTCCCTATGAATCAGCTATTCTGGCCTGTTGGTAGATACACTTCTGCATGAACATACTTAACCATGGCCTTGTTAGAAACTTCATGTCAGAGAAAAGAGAGCTGGGAGGCAGCTCAAGAAGTTGCCAAACACACTTTATTTCTAGGGGGAGCCTTATTACCATCCATGCCAATCTTAATATACGTTATGTGACCCATTTTTAGCTTTTCCATGGGCAGAGGCTCCACAAACTCATAGTTTATTCCAGTCATTAGACTTTCCTTAATGTTCGACCTAAATTTCCCATCTGCAATGATATTTTTTTTTTTTATCCTATCCACACGTTATTTCTTTTCTAGTTGGCACACTATTCTGTGTATTTGAAAGTCGTTATCATGTCCTTTCTGTTCTCTTACCTCTAGGTTTAACAAGCCAGTTCCTCAATCTTTCCTCACAGGCTGTGTTTTCTAATCCTCTGGTTTTTGGAGTCCTTCCAGCAAGTCCACAACTTTCTCAAAGTGAGATTTTGTAGCTCTGCATCATCCAGAGAGTTTGAATTGCTGTTAAGCATAATATGAAAGAATTAAGAAATATAATATTATGGGGCACGCTTCCATTACAATGATAAAATAGAGCATGGCAAATCTATTTCTTATCTTGTGGAAATCACACCTCAACCTAATCTCCAGTTAAAATATTCATTAATACAGCCTGAATAATAAGCATGTATAGAACAATTACTATGAAACTCTAGCTTTCATTGCACTTAGGAGATACAGGTTTGTGCACATGAGAGATTCTGACAAGATCAGGATAGCAGTGAATGAAGCTCTTTATATATACCTGCCTAACAGAAAGGGATTATACACAAATGAATCTGCAGCTGGTGTTAGCCTATGTATATCGTGCTATACCACAGTGACCAGTCTAGTTTCTGGAAGAGTGAAGATAAGGAGTAGGAATTGCAGGCAGAGACTTGCACTGCACTGTGGTAAAATCTGTACGTTTCCTAAAGGAAACTAGTAACTATCTGGCAGGCACAAGCCAGCCCTTGTGTAGGGCAATTTTGCTGCAAACACACAAAACCCTCTCCGGACGTAAATATCTTAGCAAGTCACTCAAGAGTGGAAACCTTGCTAATTTATTTTTTCTCACCCTCTCACATCTAAGGAGAGGGAATTTAAAGGACTCCTGTCCTCTAGTTTTGGCTCCTGATGTTTTTCTGCTGATGGGTCCAGCTCATGCTTCTTCCCCCTTTATGGGACCTTCAGAAGAGAAATTTCATCAGAAGGTGCAGTCATGAGCAAGCTTTTCAGCCCTTGGCTAGAAACTACTTTTCTCCACAGTGACTTCTCCGAGATACTCTGGGGACAGAAGCAGGAAAGACAATGTTGAAGGAGTCCTGTTCTGCACTTGACAACCAGGATACATGTCTCTTTTTAGCACAGTGTGCTACTGGTTTGGTGTACACTGAAAACAGGCAGCTAAAATTTGTCTTTCAGAGCTCGCGTCTTGGCACTGAGGCTGCCCAGGGAAAGAAATCCTGGGATTTAAGTGCAGGGTAGAGGGAACAAGGACCAAATCTACACTCTGCCCAAAGGAAGCTTTGATGGTATCCTCACGTACCTACCTGGATGGAATCAGCATGTGGTAAAACTGTTTTGCTGGCAACATCTTACCTAGACATTGACATCTAAGATACTGATCTTAATTCGCTTTCTTTGCAAAATACACAACATGCACACCATAGAGTGGCAATGGACTCATTGGTTAATTCATGTTTGTAAAGCAGTTAATTGGTATGGTAAGGACCACCGTTGTAAAGTCCAGGGAGAAACGGATAATTTTACCTTCTGAGAAAGGCTTGCACAGAACGGTAAAGAACTGGCAATGTTTACTGGATGGAAAGGGACAGCTTGTGAAATGAAGGGGAATGCCGCAGAAAAAATCATTTTCTGTTCTTAAAGGGCTTGTATGATTTTTGGCTGTTGAACTACAGGAGTGGAAAAGAGGAATTTATTTTACCTCCAGTTTAATGGGGGTCAAGGCAGCTACTGAAGTAGGGCGTGCTGCTTTGGTGCCCCTCTTCTTAAAATGTATTGATATTTGAAGATGAGGGGCACAAAAATGATTTTTTAAATATATTTTTTAAAAGCTCTACAGTGTGAGACTTAAGACGCCCAGTCTGTTTAATTTTTTAGAAGAATAGTGTCAGTGGCCTTGATAACAGTGTAGAAGTATCGCTGAGCAGGGGAGGTAGGGAATAGGTAGGCTGGGTGCTTATCTGAGAAGAGTACGATAAGAACCAGCACCTGCAATCTGAAAGCACATGAATCAAATTGTAAATTAGGCACCCTTTTTAAATGGGATTAACCACTGGAACACATGTCTAAGGGTTAGTGGTACATTCTCTATCCCATGATGTCTTTAAATCAAGAACACATGATTTTCTGGGACCGATGCTTCAGTCAAGTGTAAGAGTTTTGGGCTCTGTCCAAGGATGACAATGAAGTGACAGCCATTTATATACAGAATGATCGAATCATTTCCCTTGGCCTTAAATGCTAATGAAATTATGAAGTGTGGATATGAAATTAAAGACATCTTACAATATATGCTCAAGAAAGATTAAATAGGACTCCATGTGCCAATTTTATATCTGGCATTTCCGAACTAGAGAAGTTGAATTTCTACAATATTAATAATGTTCATTAGCACTTGTGGACAGTTGGCCATCTCTGGTTTAGTACTGTAGAATCAAGTGTAATACTTCCTTGTCAGGAAGTATTTGTACGAAATGCAGATATTATTTTTTTTTCATTTTGTACAAAGCATACCAATTCAGGTTCTGACCTAGTCAACTTTGTCTCTAGTGATATTGAAAAAAAAATATATTTTTTTCATTAAAAAATGAAAAAAAAGTTTCCGTATTTCCATACGATACAGTATGGTGCATGCAAGAGAATTTTTGATCAATTAGCTAGATATATTTAAGCATTTATTTTAATAGATAATAATTTTCAGGTACACTCTTTTGTGACTTTTGTATTAGACATTGTTGCAGGGGTGATCAAAGGCTTTTCGTAATGTTTCATGTTGATTTTGTTTTATTAGTGGTTAGGAGCTCCAAATAGCCTTGAGCCACTTTGCCTAAGACCTGTGTAATTCCAGGGTGGGACATTTATCTCTTCCTGAAGAAAATATTGTCTAAATAAGCAAGTTGTTACCTGTTTTGTGTGTTATCCCTGCTTTACATGTGGGAAACAATACAAAGAAAAGATGACATTCCTGAGGTCACAGAGGAAGCACATGGGAACCCCAAGAACTGGAGCCCCCACGTACATCTTTAACCAGGAGATCATCATTCCTCTGTTAATAAGGTGAAGACCGACGTTTTCCAGGCTGCTGTAAGTGATTGAGGTGCCTTACTGACATTTTCAGAAATTACTGAGGAACTCAAGTGGTTACAAATACTTTATATGGACAGCTCTGAGGGGAAAAAAAAAATCAGTCTTCAGTTTATTCAGTTGTACTGTCACTGTAAGCGATGTACTACTTGACATAAAGAAGACTCTCAGACTTTGTCTCTAAGATACTGTAATGGGTTTTAAACAGGTGCAGATTGAGATATTTTAATTCTCTGGTTTTGCTAATGGTGATGTGCCAAAACCCCCAATATATGTGTCTTAAATATACCGAGTCAGTCATATGAAAAGTCTGCGTTCTCATTTGCAAAATACTTCTGGGGACTTCAGCCAGCTCTAATGGTTGTTCACATAATTAATACAGAATACCTAACTTAGAGCCATGCAGAATCTCCTTTCTAAATACGTTTATGCTCAACTGAAGTCAGCTTCCCATTTTTATTTGTGGCTTATAGTAAATGCCCCGAGCGCATTTTGCACTCAGATTAATAACCACTTTGTCATCACAAGCCTTCCTGGGGCTACCCATTTGGGGTTTTGTTTTGTTTTTTTCTTTCATAAAACAGGGTCAGCATCATTCTTTCAAGCATTTGTAAAGAGGGAGGTCTGTGAAATGATCTGTCCCCTTTATTCAGATCATTCATTTCACAGTTGGAAACTGGCCTTATTTTTTAGTAAGCAGGGCAGTAGTACGAGCTGCCTGGGGTAAGTGGTCTGGTTGGGGGATTTTTCTTATTTTCGGTGGTTGCCGGTTTAGTGTGAGATTCCAGGCAGGTTGAGGTGAACTGGGTTTCACTTGCTGTCACTACTCAGGACTGCCATCAGAAGGAGATCGCTGGCAGTGCTCGTGCTGCTTTCCATATCACTAACTGGGAGCGCAATAAATAGCGTTCGGCTCATTGTAAGGCTCCTGAAATGAATGTGTGCAGGGACTCGGGTTAGCGCCTTCTCTCCAGTGCAGAAGGGGTGTCCGCTGCTGAATACCTCGGTCTTCCTCTCCTGCCTTCATTGCTGGGGCTGCTGGGCTCGGGTCGAGTGGTGCTGCCCAACTTCTCAACAGGTAATCTTGTTCCTTTCGTACCACGTTAGCGAGGCTGTCTTTGAAATGCGTGTGCAGAGCTCGTCTGCAAGATGCTGGGGTTTATGAAGGCGCAGGGGTTAATAAATTGCGTCTCATTAATTGAGGGAGACTGTTTGGAAGTAGGTTAAGGCTCAAAACTTGCTTCCTCCTATGTCCCTGTGCCAGGTGCCAAAACTCCTGTCCTCACCAGGAACCGCTCAGGGCCGTTTCCTGGTTTTGCACAAGTGGACAGTGTTTTGCAGATGTCAGTAGTTGGGCTGAACAAGATAGTAATTCTGCAGAGGAGCAAGGCTTGGTGATACCTGAAATAATAGATGGCTGTGATTTTCAATTTTATTTTAGTAACCACAGATTTCTCCTTATCCTCTTGTTTCACTGTAAATGCTGTTGTTTTTTCTCCACTGATTTAACTGTGCACTGCTTGGGGAGCTTGCTTTTTGGTGAAAGTGTCTGGATAGACTTTAAGAGAAGAAAGATTCTTTTAGCAAACATTTGGGTCTTTGGGCAAATTCACTAAGGTAGAATTTTAACAGGCTCTTAATGGGTGATGCTTGGGAGCCTACAGTCTGCAGAGGCATTCAGCGTCACTGAGCTGGCTTGATAGTTCTGGGAGAAGTGCTGGAAGGGTGTCTAAGACCTCAGGCAGTGGCCTTAAGATTTGGAGTCCTGAGTTTGGTACGCGAGTTTCCTTGGATGGAGACCTCGAGCTGGGCCCTGCGTCCCCTGCCCGCTCTGGTTTGGGAGCGGGTGAGAAGTGCTGTGCAGTTCAGCAACGTGCTGCAGCCCTGGGGAACCCCAGCTGGCACCCCAGTGCTGCTCTGTGCCAGCTTCCCAGGGCAGGGGACTCCAGCTTACAGCTTAGGGCCACATTGGTCCCACGCACCTTCAGTTTCCTGGGGGAAGAGGGTGAGGGTGTGTTTTGCTGCTGAGCAGGATGTGGCTGATCCTGGGTTGTATTTCTTCAGTTGCAACAGCCTCTCCGTTGTGCTTCTGAACACGACGACGTGGGGGAGGCTGCTGGTGCAGTCTGCTAATAATGCCTTGCTGTGTCCTCTTCTGCTGGGGGTTCTTACTGTTACTCTGCAAATAGGAATGACTTAATCCTCAGTCCTTCCACCTCAGGTTGAGGGCAAGCGTTAATACTTCCAGTCTTACTCCATAATCTTATAGTTAGAAAATGTGAAGCACAAAAAGATTACGTGACTTGTCCAAGATCAGAGTCAGAAACAGATTCCAGATCTCGTCCTCTCTGGTCTTGGTATCTAGCAATGCTTTTTCACATCTTCCCTGGGATGGCTAACTGCCTCCTTGCTTTGCCTGCTCTGACCATAAGAAGCCTGGGGCCTTGGCAGGGCTTGGAAGCTGAGGGTGCTGAGGTAGGGTTGAGGTTGAGCCCTTCACTGTAGAAGTATGTGGCAACCTTCAGGGAAAGACTTGCACATACAGAAATGAACCAGACCTCAGTGTAGCTAGGACTCCACTAGGACTTCACATATGGCCTGACTCTTTCCACAGGCAAATGCAAAGCCTCACTTTCCTGAGGAAGGAATGGGAATATTTTAAGCTAGCTACAGCAGAGCCATGATGGTATTTCAATGATGAGTTGTCATGTGGGTTAGGATGAGCAAGGTGCTTCTCAGAGAGGTAACTGGCTCAGGTATCTGGACAGAGAGAGAAATAAGTAGGCAGGCACTGCGTCAAATGTGGCTTCATTCAAGAGAGTGGCCTTGCAGTGTATTGCTGCTGTGCTGAAGCTGCGTGCGCAGGGTCTGGGAAATAGGAAACAGAGACTGTTTGTGTCCACATCATTGAAACAGTAGTCAAAAACTCTCCCGTGTAGCTGTGCCTGTCTCTAATGTAAAAAAAAAAAAAACAAACAAAAGCTTCTGGCACTGCCTGTTCCCAAGTAGATAGGAGCTTATGGACTGAAGACCTACCCCAGCTGGTAGCACCTGCCTGCCTTGCTGGCTGTCTTAGAAGAATAGGCACAGACAGGATGGCCTCTTCCTGCCTCACACGGGTTGTTTCCCCTCAGCCCCATCACCAGTGTAGCTCAGCAGACAGGGAGCTACGCACCATTTTGGGGATGGGGAACTGAAACACATGAAGGCACTTTCATTAGGCACAGAGAAATCTATAACAAAATCAGAACTGTAACTCTGTAGATAAAGCAACAGAAGTTCCCGTTCAGGACTTGAGCTGGTCCCTAGCACTGATGTGAACCATGAAAGCCCATACAGTTCCTGTCTTTTTTTGTGCTCTGTAAGCCTAAATAGTTTCTGTCTTCTGAACTGGATATTTTGTCAGTCAGGATACGCTGGAGGAGGTGGAATAGCTTGCTGGTTGAATCCATTTGGAAGCTCATGCTGTTAATGTTAGACAGGAACTGATTTTTCCTACTGAACTCTTGCTTAGCCCATGAGGTTAAGTTAGTCAAGCTGTGCTCACTGAAAATAGTTTTGAGATGGCGGAGATGAGATTAATGTGTATTATCTGGTAGAGTGGCTTTAAAAATGGAGAAAAGACAAATGTTGGTGCTGAAGGCTCCGGTGATGCAAGAACAAAAGACAGTAAATTGCTCATTAAAAAAAACCCAACAAACAGGCAAGGAACTGGGAGACTTTTAAGCAGGAACTGGGAGGCTTTGGTCTTTGAGACCAAAGAAGGGTTAGACTTAGCCACTCAAAGTAGTTAGGGAAATCACCTAGAGAGGTTATTTATGTTTTTGAGATGTGATTTACGAGACTGTGGCAGTTACCTGCTGTTGCCACAAGATTGATTTAGTAGCCCGTATGTTCCTTATTTCACAGAAAAATCTGGCACAAAAGGTTCATTTGCCAGAGTGTTGCCACCACTGCTCTTTCCCAAGGGAGATATCCAGCACTTGGCTATCCTGCTTTTCTGGTAGAGAAGTCCACGGGGGACTGCGACAAGCTGTGGTATTTCTTGATCTGCAGTGAGATCTCAAAAGACGTGAGCATTTGATTTCTTGGAAGGGGAAAGTAATTTCTCATAATGCGAGTGCAGATCGTTATTGCTTCAGTTATTAAAATGAAAGGTTTCTCTCTGCCTGGCCTTCTTAGTCTCCTTGTTTAGATGTCTTGGCTAATGAAGTCTTTTATCCTCCTCTGCTTGATGCAGGGCTTGGGCCAAATTTTTCCCTCCCTCTTTTACTAGAGGGACTGAAGAGTGACCGCGTTCACGTTGGTGAAGTTACCCTGGGTTTACTTTGTCACACGTGACAGCAGAACAATGGTGCTGTGCTACTAAGTGGGAGTTGTGCTTTGTGGATATTTTTTCCCGTTATTATAGAGACAGCAGCAGAGTTAAGGCTATAATGAAGGGTCTCTTATAATCACACTCCTACTATGCTTTGAAAAAGGCTTTGTGAGCTTTGTATTTTGTATGTGGGCACTGCAGCTAGACAATCATTTTCTGGCAGCATTTACTGTGAATCATGCACACAGTTTGGAGTTTCTTAGTACAATGTCTTAAGCATCCCTGTGTCATACTGTTATTATCCCAAGGACATAGCCTAAAAGTTAACCTCCCTTAGGGAACAAACAGGAAGGGGTTCTGCCATTTAATTTACTTGCCCAAGTCAGCAGGCTCATCCCCAAGGCTTCCTCTGTAGTCTGTGGAGAGGAAAAAGTCCCTCCAGAACACTGTTCTGTACCCTGTGTTAGACTACAACTACATTGCTCCCAGGAGAAGATTTTCTCTTCTGAGAATTTGGTATGGTAGCAAAGCTGCCTTTGTACAACTTGGCACCTAAATCAGGTACAAAGTGTTAGGCTGCAAGAATCCTCTGTCCTCTGCCAGGTGTCTGGGAATGCTTTTAGGATGTGAGATGCTTTGTTTAAGTGGTGTCTCTACAGCACAGAGGTCTGAGTACTGCCAAAAACATCTGTTCATGTACCTGCATCACTTGCAAAGCATGTATATGCCTGACATAAAGGTGATCTAAGGCCCACGAGCACTTAGGGGTTTTAGGTCTTGTGGCCTTGTGGACAGTGTATAGGACTGGAATTCAGCCCTGCTGGCTCCACTTGCAGCAGTGACCCTGGAAAATATATTTGGTTTTCAGTATACAATGGGAGTCAATATTTATTTGGAATTTTATATATATATAAATGGAAAGCTGTTGTTGAGAAATGTGAAGCAGAATTGCAGTGGGTGCTTTTCCTTTGTATGCATTTTGCACTGAGTCATGTAAAGCTCACAAAAGCCCTAAGGACTGACGCTTGTAGAGCTTTGCTTGTGTTTTTTTCTTTTCACACCAAGCTTCAAGAAGTGTGTGCCTTTGGTGGGTGATGGGAAGATGGAAGTGAGATGTACAAAGACATTGCTATCTGCTGGCAGTCTCTGTATGTTTGTCTGCAGTCCTGTCTGTAGAAAGCTTGCCAGATATGTGAAAGACATCATAGAGTGTATGAGTCTAGCAAGATTTGGAAAACAATTATTGTGCGAGTACTGACTTTTTTTGCACCTGGGGGAAAAAATGAATTCTGTACACTGTGGTTGCTCCCACTTAAATCCAAATTTTGCATTCAATGCAGGTTTCAGTTACAGAGAACTCATGAGAGAGGTTGTGGCAGTAAGAGCAATGGCTTCAGTGTCTGTCATGACTGTGTACATTTTGTTAGAATATGGAGTAAAGGCTGGAAGTTTTCTTGCTGCATCTGCCAGTGACATTTTCAGATTCTGCGTGTCCAGCCTGAGGTGACTGAGCAGATAGTGCAATCTGAGACTGGAAAATAAAATACAAAAACTTAACTCAGCCCTCCTATCACCACAGCCTCTACCACATTTAACTACATCTGTTGTTATCTTTGATAGTATCTGCCATACCCTGTCATTCATCCCCTTCCTTACACTCTGACAGTACCAGGGAAAAACATGCACGTGGCATACTTTTCAAGGACATGTTTATATTTCCCCTATAACTCTTTTCCTTGTATTAGCATTCGGACCTGAATTCCAAGAGGCACTGAACCAGTGCTTTCCAATTACTGTGATCCGTAGGTAGAAGCTGTGTTGTCAAAGCAGCCTTAATCTCTTCTCAAGTACTTGGCTTGGACATCGCTTTCACACTCGTCCATTCCAGTGGCGATGTCTATTCCCATTCCTGAGGGGACGCTCAGGAAGCTTCAAGCCACCTTTGCAGCATTCTGGGGTGGTCCAGCAGCAGATGTGCAACACGAGCCAGGGCTGGCTTAGACCTCTTTGGGAGGAGGCACTAAGGCCTCTCTGCTCCTTGGGAAGTCCAGGATCCATGTACCTCAGTGACTCCCTCCTGCCTCAGCCAGCCCCAAATGCCAGGACCAGCACAAGGCCGCTTGAGCCCCAATTCTGACCAGTCAATGTGGGTGTAGGAAACAGTAGCTGGACCAGAGGGCACAGTTTTTGTTGTCATCTTCAGTTAAGGCCCTCTCATCTCTCAACTTGACATCTGATCAAACTACAAAGCTCTGGTAACAGTTTCTAAAAGCAACAGCTCTTCGCTGAAATAGACTGTGAAAATGTTTCATGCTTGTCTCTCAGGGACTTGGTGCCAACTGAGGGTGGCTTGCAAGTACAAAGAAACTTTTTTTTTTTTAAACTAACTGTCTCCCCTTCCGATGCAGCCTGATCTCAGAGACCTGAGCTATCGTCTTTCCATCACCTTCTAATCAGAAGTTTTGATAGAAAAGCCAAGTGCGCGGCAGCACCTGTGAGCTGGGTCCCAACTGTGCGCACAAAGGGACATCCAGGGAGTTCGCGAGGTAGGGCTGCTCATGCATAAACTGGAACTTCTGCCCTCCAGCATTATTTTGAAGAAAAGAGTCGCGCTCTTCTACGTGGTGCAGCTGTGCTCTTACTTGCCATGCCACCTCTATTGCCTTGGGTAGAACCTGCCAGAGGGATTTGGAGACCCAGCAGCACTCAAGGCTGATGGGACAGAGCTGGTTAAGCACGTTGTTGTTACCTTTCGTTTATCAAGTGAGAAAGGAGAAGCAAAAGAGTTAGAGCAAAGAGCTGGAAAAAAACCCCACATTTCTCAGGCAGAGGCAGAAGAGCTTCTGTAGGCAAGGCAGATGATATCTGCAACGTCTAGATGAGGAGAAGGCAATGACTTTGCACAGAAGGTAGAAATGCATTGTCCATCTATATACTCCTGCTTTCCTAAGCAATGATGTTGCTTTCCCAGGTGGACTATTCTCAGCTATTTATTTTGTGGTAAGAATTACTGACAGAAGAGGATTCAGCCAGCAGTGCTGACCTTTGTCCAGCCAGGCTCACTCCCCTTAGCCCCTTGCATCTTCTTGAGCCCTCCCTCCTATGCAAGAAGGAAAGGAGGGCCAAGGTCTGGGAAGACTACAAGTGCCTTTTTCAAGCAGGTCAGCAGACTGAGAGCTGAACTCAGATCCTTGGCTAGGGTTTACCTCACATGCGAGCAAGACCAATGACCACCATCTCTTTTAATGTGCCTGGGATTCAGGTGCCAGCTGAGTTTCTGGTCAAGGTTTCTTCCCTCCTTTTCCTGCTTCGGGATGTGAGGGTGTAGAGGCTCACAGTCAAACTCCCACCTTCTCTTGAAAACAACACCAGAGGAGAAACCTCAAGCAGAAGCAAGGAAAGTAGTTGGTTTCCTATGTACCCTCAACAGCTCATGATCTTGGTTATTTCTTAGAGCAAACAAGTCAGATCAGGGCTCATTCCAACCACAGCAGGCACTAAGTAGAGCTTGGGGACAGGAGAAGGCTGACTGGCAATCCTGCCGATACAAAATGTGCAGTAGACAAACTGGTGCTCAGGATCCGAGCAAAACCCAGGTTTGAGTGAATTCTTTTGTCCTGTAGGAAATAGTGAGTCTTGTGCAGGACCAGAGGCGGAGTGCTCTAAAATGGGGTCAGGTCATTTCTCCTGTTCAGTCTGTGATTAGGAACAAACCATTGAGAGACAGCTCCAGAGCCAAATTCACCTCTTAAAGAGTTTGTACCCTGATACTTGCTCTCTCAGGCATCCTGATACAAGGCACTCTCTGCTGTGGATTTGGGTCTCGGGATTAGCTTCAGCATCTGGCAATATAGGAGCTCCAAATGAAGCTTTAGCCTTGAACGAGGTATTTATAACCTACTGCCATCACTTTGTCTCCCACCTCCTTCCTCCTCAGGCAAAGGAGGCCTACAAAAGGTGAGTTCAGAGAGCTGAAGACATTGCTTGTGTCAGTTCAGATTAAACTGGCCAACAAGGTGGGGGAAAGGTAGATGCTCTAGCGTCTACTGTCTCTATGCACCTGGAGCAATCAGCTCCTTTGGCAAAAGCCTCAAAAAGATGAGGAATGGGCAATGTAAGAGAATGGTTCATTAATGTTTATGAAGTGCAGTTACGCTTCTAAATGTCTGCTGTGTCCCAGGCTCTTCCAACTGATAAAAACAATAGCAAGCTGTCATGCCTGATTCTCTCTTGCCATTTCAGCCTTGCAGGTAGAGAAGAATCTGTAACAAGATTGGGAAAAAAAGAAGAGACAAGGAGTTTTTTTTTCCCAGTCCATGGAAAAATAACCTGTTGGATTATCATCTGGAAACTGGAAAGTACCAACATGAGCAACGAAAGGCCAGTGAACCCCAGCACATCTACAGTGCCTGAGGGCCTGAAGAGAAAGAGAGGAAGACCAAAGAAGCAGCCCCAGGTGAGCGGGCCTAAGAGGCTGCCTGAGGGTGCTCTGGCATTAGCCTGATGGGATTTGCAGGGAGCCCTGTGAAGTGGCTCACTAACAAAGAGCAAGGGAAGCTGAGGCATTCTGTGATAAATATTATTGCTATTCAGGAAAGCAGTACACCTTGGGGCATCTCAGCCACTGGTTAAGATGGAAATGGCATGAGAGGAGCTCGCCAGATCTCTGTTCCAGTCTGGAGACTTTCAGGTGTCACCACGCTGTTTCTGCACCAGTAGTTAGAGGGAAGAAGGCCAAGGCTTTTTCTCTCCTCACTCCAGACACTATGGTCAGAGTCCTGGGAACACATACTGATTTCCCCACCCCAAAAGATAAAGAGATAGGAGTCTTGCTAGCCATCTTCTAATGTACTTCAGCAGCTGGAAAAGCAGAGACAACCACATATTTAGTGGTCTGGGTGCTACTACTGCTGTAAGATAGTCTTAAGACACTTAGAATAAGAAGCTACGACCAGGGATCATCCCACTTAAATGATTTTCACCTTTTATCCCAGGAGGAGGCTGTGGGACCATTGCCAGCAAAGAAACCACGAGGAAGGCCAAAAGGAAGCAAGAAGGTGACCACTGTATCTGGACAAATGGTAAGAGTAAACGGCTTATTTTCTTTTATGGGGGAGAGAGAAGCTGGTTGTCCCCTTTCCTTGAAGCATTGCTAGAGGAACAAGCAGGAAGGTTTCTCTTAGCTTAAAGATAGACAGTGAAAGTTGCCCCTAATTCAGCTCCGCTTTATTTGCCACTGTTAGACAAATCAGTTATTGTGGTCTTAGTCTTAACTCACCTCCCAGCCTTCCTGTGTTGCCACTGCCTGTTCAGCAGCTTCCTTGTAGCGTTTCTCCTCCACCATTGCCAAATAATCACAACCGGCATAGTCTGGCAGGTGTTTCCTCCTCAACTGTCTTCTATCCCCAGCGTTTGCCTTTTCTGCTACTTGTTGCACAAGAACTTTATACAGAGGTCACCTTGGCCAGGTTCAGTATACTATATCCCGATATATTAGGCGCAGTGCCCAGCAAATATGAGAGTTGAAAATGCTTTTTCCCCCTTTGTTTTCAATAAAGGTAGAGCCTTCTTCTGGGAAAAGGCCAAGAGGGAGGCCCCGCAAGTGGGTGAGTACAGTGTTTGGTCCTTTTGCTCTTCTCCAGTCATGGATCTTGGGGGATTTTCAGTTGTTTGTTCTTCTCAGCGTCTATCTGCAACAACATTCTTTCAGCCTGGGTGGCCTGGAAATCTAATGCTTTAGGAAAGCTCAGACTGCCTTTCCAGTACCATACCCCTAAGAGTCAGCTCCTGAAGAATCCTGAGAGCCCAGGAGAGCTCCTGTGCTTAATTCAAGACATATTAGTCTTCCACAGTACTTTCTTAGGCTGGGAGGTCAGACCAGAGATTCCATCCTTCTTAGGGGAGAGGGGGTGTCTTCCCAGGAGTCACAGAATCACAGAATCACCTAGGTTGGAAGGGACCTTTTAAGATCATCTAGTCCAACCAACAGAAATAAAAGAAAAAAAAAACCAAAAAAACCCCACACACCACCACAAACACACACACCACACAAAACACCACCCAACACTAATCCATATCCCCAAGCACCATGTCGACTCGTCTCTTGAATACCTCC
>JAOXNO010000003.1:18622077-18639527 GCA_028565335.1 Limnodromus scolopaceus
GGGAAGCCGGCGGCCAGGTCTACCCGGGCCGGGGACCCGTGCGGGCGGCCTTGGGGCCACCGCGGGGCGCCGCTCCGCGCCCCCCCCCAGCGATTGGCCGGCGCCCGCGGGGCTCGGCTCGCGGTTGGTCAGTGCGCCTGTCACTCCTGCGCGCGGCTGTGGTGGCGGGCAGGCGGTGCGGCGGCTCCTGGTGAGCGGCGGGAGCGGCTCGGCTGTGTGGCCGTTTTTGCCCCCTCGCTTCCCCAGTCCCTCACCGCAGGCTGAGGTGCGGGAGGCGGTTGTCTACGGCCCCGGTTCCCGCTGGAGCCGGCTGTTCCTCCAGCCCCGCCGGTGGCGGTAGCCGTGAGGTGAGGCGTCGCTGCGCGCGCTCGCTCGCCTCTGAGGAGCCCCTGGGCCCGCCGCCGCCCCCCAGGTAAAGGGAGCCCGCGCCAGCGCCGCGGTGCAGGCCAGGCGGGGTGCTTGGCCTTGGTCAGGGTATTAAGTGTGCAGGGAAGGCCGGGAGAGCTGGAAGGAGTGCCGGGCTCCGGTCTCGGCGGTGCTCTGTGCGGCTCTTTTGCCGCCGGAGGGCCGCCCGGTCGCTGAAATAAGAGGAGAGCGGGCGGCTCCCTGTTTAGTAAAGAGTGACTTGTACCCCCTTTCCCCCGATACGGGCAGCGGGGCTGTGCGAGGGGCCGGTTCAGCTACTGCTAGCCCAGCTGCAGAAAGGTATCGACTTGTATGGTGCAAGCACCAGCTCCTGCCCCAGCCCGTGAGGGAGACAGGGAGTGTAGGGCAGGGGCTGAGAGGTGCAGGCCCTGCCTTTCGGCAGCCATCAGTGTACCTGTTGGCCTACAGTGACTGGGGAACTGCGGGTTGAATGGACCACACCACAGAGCTGCAGAGAAAAAAAATAATCTGTTCCTTGCCTGTGTGCAGGCAGGTATTTGCACCAAGCAGTAGCATGCAGAGACCTAACATCAGTAGCATCGTTAATAATGTCTCACATCGTTAATAATGGCAGTAGTGGCAGCATTGTTCCAGCCATGGCCAATTAAAGTTTTATCTACCTCCCTGACAACGCTAATGGTTTATTCCTTTAGTGTTCCTCTTGTGGCAGAATCTCTAAAACAGGGCCTTGAAGTGGGGAGCTGCTCAGGTAAAGATTGTAGCTGTCAGACTGCGTATGCATAACATAAAGGCAAGTTTTCATAGGGGCTGCTAGGGGTAATGAAGATGGTAAGAAGGGGATCCGTAGGCTCTTAGAGCACCCACCCCTTTGCCAGGAGGTAGCAGATAAGGCAATCTTGAGGTCTTTCTGCAAAGTATTCCCTCTGCTGCTTCCCTGGGCACTGTTGGGTTTGATTTTTGCAAAGGAGGGCAGTGGAGGCCTGGCTCTTCCCATGCTTTCACTGTGCAGCAAGAGCAGAGCAGGCCCCACGCTGGGTCCTGTGCAGGTGCCCAATGCAGCAGGGTTCGGGGCTGCTGCAGGACTTCAGTGCCAGCATCTCTGCAGCTGGGAGCTGATGTAGCCCTCCCCCCCCTCCCCCAGATCTCCCTGCAGCAGCATTCTTGCAGAGCCGAGAGCCACCACCCTGGGTGCTGCTGGCTGTTCTGGAAAGGTATTTAGTTGTTTATGTGGTGGTTTTCTGGAGGAATTGGAGGTTGTGGCCTCTCTGAGACAGTGATGAAAAGCAGCCATCAAGAGAAGAATGGGAATGGGTGCTCGGGGAAACCCACAGTGGCTCCAGGGATTGTGAGTCAGAAGGGAGGGGGGCCCTCATTTCTGATGGATCACAGCAGGAAAGTGGGATTGTTGTTCTGTTTGTCTCACAGAGTTCCAAGTGTGATATGCAGCAGCTGTTCTGTAAAGTTTCATCCTCTGTCTCCTGCAGTCATCTTGTTTGTTTTTCTTCCTTCTCTGTCTTGCTCTGCCAGTTCTCTCCTTTAAGAGACTGACTTCCCTCTGGCACAGTTTGCCTTTTCTGACTTTTTCATCTTTCAAGTGTTTCTCTTCCCTCTAATTGTGTCTTGTGAACTTTTTCACCTTCCTCTGGTCTTAGCAGCTCAGCCCTGGCTCTGTGGCTCCTTGTCTGCTCTCTGGGGATGGTGGCAGTGAGGAAGACCCTTGACCCATGGAGTCAAGGTCTTCTGTGAGCACACTCGCTAACCTAGGACTTGCGGTTTGTGAACAAAGAGAGGAATAAAAGAAAGAATTTAGGAGAGACCGAAGGCCTTCCTGCAGGGAACCAGGGTGACCCACCTATGGGGTGGAGAGCCAAGGTCTAGAGCTGAAGGTTGGTGTGTCTGTGGCTTTCTGGGACCAAGGACAGGCAGGAGTCTGTGTGTTGGCATGCTCGCTTCTGCCCTGACAAGACCAGGCTGGATGGGGCTTTGAGCAACCTGGTCTACTGGGAGATGTTCCTGCCCACGTCAGGGGGCTTGGAACTGAATGATCTTTAAGGTCCCTTCCAACTCTAACCATTCTATGATTCTATGGGCACGACTGGCCTCCTATTAGCTCTGGTGGGTGGAGATAGGCAGCTCTGCAAAGAAATGGACTGCAGTGGCAGAGCTGGTTAGCTGTCACCTGAGTCTTTTCTTGGGGTAATCTAATCCTTTGTTACTCTTAGGGTGTGAGTAATTGGGTTTGTACCTGTGGGCTGGGATTAAGGCAAGCAGTCCACATTCTGTCAGAGAGGAACCTGTGATTTGCTAGCCCGAGGGATTCAGGCTGTACTCTTGCCTCCTTTTCTAGACCAGAAGAGCTTCAAACCAGTGCCACTTTCATGCTGCCCTGAGGAGAACCCACTGACTGTGGTAAACTGGTGCTTAACCACAGTGGCTTGTGGTAGCACCAAGTGTACTGTGAGACTCAGCACTGACTAGATCAGCTGACGGCAACGAAGAACACATGTGGAAGCCAGGAACTGACTTCGCAACAATGAGAAGCCTCACCCACCCACTGCTCAAGAGGTTGTTGGGTGTCTCACCTCAGTGTGCGCCAAGGCACTTGAATCAAAGTAAAAGTCCTGTCCTTAGTCCCAAGTGGTTGTCTCCAAGGCGGAGCTGTAGTGCAAGACCTGGGCTCATGACTGCCACTGATGTGGTCAACTACTGGCAGAAGGTGTTTGAGGCAAATGGGATTCCTGAAGCACGAGAATCCAGTGAATATATCGTGTCATTTGTCCTGGGAGCAAAAACAGTTAAGTAATGGGAAAGGAATAAGGTCTGTGTGTGCCTCTCACTTTGTCATTTTGGTTGAATCCCTTATCTTTCTTTTTATCTCACTTATAGGAAGTAGAACTTCTCCCTACCTTAGATGGCAGAGGGGGTAAGGCATAGTTTATTCATGCCGGTAAAACACTTGGGGTGTCTCTGAAATGGCTTCTTTTGCAGGGACTGGAATGTAACCCATGACATACACGCCCACACTGTACCTTGACTTGCATGATGGAATGATTTTTAATTTTACCTATTCTTTTGAGCCCCAAAAAGCAGCAGAACAGGTGTACAGGTTTATTTTTAAATATATGGATATGTTCTAATCATTTGTGGTTTCCAACAGTCTCAGGTATATGTGTTTCTCAGCATGCTGGGTATCCCTGGAGGATGCCCTTGGGAGGGTGCAGGGGACACCCAAGTGGCACAAGTGGGCAGGTTTTAAAGTGATTTTGTCTTCAGTTTCAGAGCTTGAATTCCAAAAGCCTCCACACTCCGCTTACAGCACTGCAGCAGGAGCAAATCCAGCAGCTGAGCAACAAGCGACTGGAAAGGTAGGAGCGTTCTCTTACAGTTGTTCCTTTGGAGGGTTTTCCTTCAGCCTTAAGGTAGTCAGAAGAATGGTAGCAGGGAGAAGGCAGAAGACCATCAGCAGCTGACATGTCAAGTAACAGTGCTGTGTTGGTCTCTCATGGTGATGCGAGTGTTGGGCATTTGCTGCTGTTGTCAGGTAGCAAATTGCCTGTCTGTCTGTGAGCTGAGAGGGTTTAAGAGATGTTGCAGAGGAGCGGGAAACTGGCAATACTGAATCTTGAGTCGGGTACGTTTTCATTAAGCCTTTCTGTCCTGACAAAATTTAGCCTTGGCCCCTTCTGTCTGATGCAGTGCACACTTCACCTGCCAGTCCTATACTGGTCTGTGGTGTTGCTGTGCTTTCCTTCCTAGGCTTTGCCTGCAGAGGGATTTCCCTGGGGTTTGGAGGTATCCATGTTTTCCCTGCTGTAGCTTTGGTCTCCATTTGGCCTCCATTTGCTTGCTGTAGTGCAAAAATTAAATGGGTTTGGTGTGAAGGACCTACTGGAACCAGGCTGGGCTGGGCCTGGGGAGTAGTGTCAGGGGAGAGGAAATATTCAGGAACTTGGATCATTTAGAAGGGTGGGAGATGCTTGGGAGTATGTTTGGAGGTAGCATCCTCCTGCTTGTTTATGTGAGTGTGGCTATGATGTGGATCCTCGTTTTGCTGTGTGGATTAATCCTGCCACGACTTATGCAGAATAGGAGGTGAGGGTTTATCAGGGAGTCAGTGTGTTAGCAGTGATTACTGTTTGTAGGATATGAGTGTCTTCCCTGAAATTTTACTGCTGCTCTTGAGTCTTGTGTTAGGAGCAGAAATGCAAAATTCCCAGAGCTGTCTGACTTGCAAGTTGTTTTAAGTGCTGTTAAGGTTGCAACAAATATCTGCTGTTCTACATGAAGTGAAGTATGATGCCTCACAGCAGCTGAAAACATGGCCCAAAATTCATAGAATCATGGGGGTGACAGGGACCTCTGGAAATCTAGTCCACCCCCCCTGCTCTAAACAGGATCAACTACAGCAAGTTGCTCAGAGCCATGCCCAATTAAGTTTTTAATATATCCAAAGACAGATTCTATACAAGCTTTCTGGACAGCCTGTTCCAGTGTTTGACCACCCTCACAGTGTTGGAAAAAAAGGGGTGTGCTTATTAGGTTTAAATGGAATTTTCTGTGTTTCAGTCTGTGCCCTTTGCCTGTCTTTTCACTGGATACCATTGGAAAGAGTCAGGCTCCACCTTCTTTACTCCATCTCACCAGAAACATATGGTTATTGATGAGCTTTCCCTCCCCTGGCCCCCAGCCTGAGCCTTCCCTTCTCAAGGCTAAACTGTCCCAGCTCTCAGTCTCTCTCCTTGCATGTCAGATGCTACAATCCCTTAATCATCTTAATGGCCATTCATTGGACTTATGAACCATTATGTCCATTATGAACCAGTATGTCCATGTCTCTGCTGTACTGGGAGCCCAGCACTCCAGATGTTTCCTACCAGTGCTGAATGGAAAGGAAGGATCCCTTCCTTCAGCCTTCTGGCAATACTCTGCCTAATGCAGTCCAGGAAGCCATTGGCCTTCTTTGCTGCAAGGGCACATTGCTGGCTCATGGTCAGCTTGTCCACCGGATCCCCAAGGCCTTTTCAGCAAGGCCACTGTCCAGCTGGTTGGCCCCCAGCCTGTACTGGTGCATGGGGTTATTCCTGCCCGGTTTAAAGGACTTCATGTTATTCTTTGCTGAATTTCATGAGGTTCCTGTCAGCCCATTTCTCCAGCCTCCTGAGTTCCCTCTGAAAAGTAAGACGCCCATCTGGTCTATTGACTGCTCCTCCCAGTTTTCTGTCATCTGCAGATGTGCCAAGGGTGCTCTCTGTCTCTTCATCCTGATCATTAATGAAGGTGCTATGTTATATTGGCCCCACTATTGACCCCAGGGGTACTCCACTAGTGATCGGCCTTCAGCTGAACACAGCCCTCCAAACCAGCCAGTTCAGTCAGTTTTCAGTCCACCTTGTTTATCTAGTCCATACTTCACTATCTTTGATGTGAGGATGTTATGGGAGACGGTATCAAAACCATTAGGAAAGTCAAGATAAACAGTATTGATTATTCTCTCCTCATGCACCAAACTGGTCATTGTGTCATGGGTGGCTGTCAGGTCAGTCAGAAATGACTTCCCCTTTGTTAAATCTATGCAGACTACCTCTAGTCACCTTCCAGTACTTAGTATGTTTGGAAACAATCTCTAGGACTATTTGTTCCATCACTTTCCCCAGTATCGACATGAGGCTGCCTGGCCTGTAGTTCCCCAGGTCCAGTGCTTGATAGCAAACTGTTTTGTGGGAGTGGGGCTCCCGCTCCCTTAGAGTGCAAATGCACATTCCGCATGCAGTGGAGAGCCTTAGGGGTGTCAGGCTGCTCACCCTCAGAGGGGTTATGTGGTTGGTAATGAGGTTAGCGTGGTATTGAGAGCTTTTCTGTGTTACGGCGTGTAGTCCTAAGGCATTCACACTTACTTTTGCCTGCCGCAGAATGCCAGTGCAGTATGTGCTTGGTGAGTGGGACTTTCAGGATCTGACTCTGAAGATGAGACCCCCAGTATTTATTCCTCGGCCTGAAACAGAGGTATGAATGTGGGCAACGTGGTGGGGGTGGGCTTGAATCTGTGAATTACTTCGTACAATAAAATCATAGCATTGCTATGGAGGTGCCCTGTATATCATGATATTCTCGTGATGAGAAGGTCAGATCGCTTCTTCTAGGACAGAGAGGGATTTTAAGCTTGTGCTCTGGAACTGATGCTAGTGAACTTTGCCTCCTGGCTCGGAGCAAGAGATGTTGCAAGCTGGCGTATCGCTTAATTACACAGAGATCCATCTCCATCGATGGAAAGACTTGGCTTTCTTTCCTTATTTCTACTATAGTAATGATTCCTAGAAGTTCAGAACCTATACTGCTATATCCCAGTGGCTTAGTGCTTTGACACAAGGGTAAGAATCTCAAAGTTGTCCAAAGGTTGTTAGGAAAATCCTGCAGGAGTAGAAAGCTGCTACTGGGAAATATTAATTAACTCCAGAGAGCCTGTTGGTGCAGACAAAGTAGGAAATGGCACCTACTACCTGTCTGATGGTTGCACAGTAGTTTCTGGAGAAACACTGGAAACTGAAGGTTTGTTTCCTGAACAGTAACAAAACAAATGCTGGAAACCGAAGGTTTGTTTCCTGAACAGTAACAAAACAAACGCTGGAAACTGAAGGTTTGTTTCTGGAACAGTAACAAAACAAATGCTGGAAACTGAAGGGTAAGTTCTGACCTGGGCTGGAATTAAATATGCATGTCAGTCGTAAGAATGTAAAGGACAACCATACATGATCAAGTTAAAACTCCATTTTCCCCAGTGTTCTGCTGCTGGGGTAGCCTAAGAACTACACGTTGACACTTCCTCTGACAGTAGCTCAGCTTTCAGCTCGTGGACCATCCTAGTAACGAAGTCTTGCTGTTTATTAGTCCTCAGAAGGTTGTAGGTTTTGTGAGGATTCTTTTTGTTTTGGGTTGGTTCCCTTTTTTTTTTTTTTGAGTTTTTCTTTGGTGGGTTTTTTTGGGGTGTTTTTTTTTTTTTCTGATAATTTGTTTTCTTTTGGAGCCTGTGTTAACTTTTGGAGATGAAGTGATCTCCATAGCTTCCCTGTTTAGGAGTCCCAGAAGCTTAAACCTGTTTTACTCTAATAGTAATTTCTTCAGTTGTTTGTATGCTGCTTGGTGACTGTTGTAATGTGCTGGCATCTCTCTGCTCAGATCTCTAGAAGTAGAGGCCCATGCTGTAAAAGGAATAAAAAGGCTCATTCAGTCAGAATGTTCCCTACTGACAATGTCAGAAGAGATGGGAAGGACTGAGTGGGCTTTGGAGATGGGAAGGACCACCTTTGCTTTTTCTGGGGAAGGTATAGTATTGGGAATGTATGAAGAAAGCAGCAGCTCCCTAAAGGATGCAGTCTGCAGAAGCCTTCATCTGACACCTTGTATGACACGGAAGTTAAAAGGCAAAGATAGCCTGTGCTTCTGTTCTGCCCTTTTGCCCTTTGAAGAAGAGGGTGCTACTGAAATCCATGAGATGGTTCCAGACAATTTAGTGGGAATGAGCACAACTACCACTTGGAGATCCTCTCACCTTCTCTAGAAGAATATTCAGAACCAGAGGCTTGATTTGGTGTGGGGCATCAGCAGCATCTCATTGAGCATCCAAGTGATGACATGTGTCTAGAGAAGGTGTGAGCTCTCTGTGTCTGGGTTTGATCATTCTGTGGCGATTAAGTTTGGAGATAGATCCCGAAGGAATAATTTTGCCGGTTGGAGCCCAGTGATTGTTAGCATTGTTATTCTCAACAGTATTTCTGCTCCAGTTGATTCAAGAGAGTATATCCAGCCTCTAACTCTCCCTTAATTTGTGGGTGTGATGTGAGCATTAAAACCAGGGAGAACTTACATGTTCTGCAAGTCAAAACACCTGCTGGCAAGGCTTCCTCTGGTGCTGTGCTCTAATTCTGTCCGTGCAGTGCCAGGCTTCAAATGAAGGCCTGTTGTGTGGAGTGGAAGCCAGGGTGGCTGATGCCTGAGAATGTTGTTAATTGCGCACACATGCATGATTTTGGCAAAAGCATCTCTGCTGACCCAAACTGAAATGCAGTGCTGTGTAACGTGCTGTGTTTCAAACTACTTAATGTACCTGGGTGCGAAAATGTAGCATAAACAGCCTAACCTAAACCTTGTCTCTCTGGGAAAACTTCGTTTGATGCATCACGGTACTTACTATGAAGGCACATTTTCAGCACATTTATTATGGAAGGCTGGACGTTTATGATGAATGCTCAGGAATGGAGCTCTGTTGGCAACTGAGAGTTTTGTTGTGATGCTGGGGAGGTTACTTGGACAGAAGAGCATGGGGACAAGATCCAGCTCTTTAGCAGCACCTGGCAGAACATTGCTTTAGGCACGTGCTGCTTCCAGGAACCGTGTACTGTGTGTAACCCGTTGCACAAAGTGAGTTGGTGTCCTGATCCTTTCCTTCTGCTAGGGAGGAAAGGTAGGTCATCTCTGACTCGGACCTTTAAGTGGTGTGTTGGGTTTTGCCTGTGTTTTGTTTCATCAGAGTAATTTTTCCAGACTTCGTTGGACTTTAAAACTGCAGTAGAAATACATCCTTTCAAAAATGTTGAAGTTAGTTGCATCTGTTGCTCCCTTTCTGTTTAGGATTTGTCTGTAGCATTCTTAAATTCAATAGTGCTGAAACTTTTCACCAAATAATGTCTGTAAATAATCCTTGTTCTTTAGGAAGCAGTTCATTATCAACCTTGATATCCCAGGTTGAAATTGCTTATCTGTGACTGCACACACAGGCCACGTGGCATGTCTTGTCCTTGGCTGAGTAAATGTGACCCCCTAAATTTACTTGTTAGTGCAGATACACAAGCAGCTGCAAAATTTACTTCCTAGTTATATTTAGTGTAGCTTCTGCAAATGGTCCTGCTTGATGATTCAAAGTCGGAAAAAAACAAGGAGCCGTTTTGGTGATGTACATTTTATTTTATGGGTACAACAGAAGGGTTACGACTCTTAGTCCCAGATGCGTTGGTAATGGCATGAAGGCAAACACAGTATGACATAAACCACCGGCATTGTTTCAGTCCCAGGGACAGGGACACATGCAAAGAGAGAAGTCAGTTGTCTGCCTAATTTTGCCCAATGTGAAATTTGCCCCTTCATAGTACGTTTTGTTCTCCCCGGTAGCTTAGCCGTCTCCTGTTTGTTCCCTCTGGGAAGATTTTTTCAGTACATGTGGCATCGTTCTTCTGTTCCATGGGAATCTGGGTGAGAAGGCAACAGGCAGCCAAAATTTGGAAACTAGCAGCTCCTGTTTAAGCTCTGAGAGCGGGCTAACAAAGATGATTGCATTCAGTCATAACTTCTTGGCATGCAGGGCTGATTGATACTTCTGCGAGCACAGAGAGAGTATGTTGGAGGAGAGTTTTGTTAAGCAGTCTTCAGTCTCGCCTTCCTCCAGTTACGTGGCCCTCCATCAGCAAAGCTCTGGACGTGCTGCTGCAAGCACTGACTGGGCTTGCAAGGGCTCATGGAACCCAACATCCTGCCTGCTTTCCTTGTGTGACCACCAGAGCCAGGCTTCTGCAGCAGGGAGGTGTTTGGGCCAAGGTTTAGAGGTGTGCTCGGTCTTTTGAATTACCTTTCTTATGCAATTATCATTGTAATGTCAAGGAATCCCTGTCTCAACATTGCTCAGTCACTGTATTAATGGAGAAAGTCCTTTCCCCAAAGCAGAGCCTTCTAAAACTTGGGCTGTGTTACCATCACAGCAACTTCGTGGATCAGAGCATGGATCAGAGCAAATGGAACAAAGAGAAAGAGAACTCAGCAAACCATGGATAAATAATTCCTTTTTTTTTTTTTTTTTCTCCTGGCAAATACTGGCTAAATGAAACCTCTCCATGATTTCGTTAAGGAAAAGTTTGGGTTGGTCCAGGACTACTCCAAAGGAAGTAGTTGGAGTTCACCAGTCTTTTACCCCTAGAGGGCACTCCAGGCTTAGGCGCCAGGAGTTTCCAAGGGCTCTATTTCCTATTAATTATCATAGGATTTCTGGTGTTTCTGATCCCCTCCTCTCAGATGCTGGGTTTTAAAGCAAATGAAGGCTTATTTGTTCAGTGGAAACAAAAATGGTCGCTTTTTATCCCTTGCAGCTACTGTGTGGGTAGAGTCAGATTCTCGGACATTGAGGTTTTTGTTTTTGCTGGATGAAAGCTGCTGGGAGGAGACCTCCAGTTCTGCTTGGGAGGATTTTCACAGTTGCACCATCCCCTCTGACCCTCAGGCCACCCAGGAGTCCCCTGGTGACACCTTCTTGACCTGTTGCGATCTCAGCACAAACTCATACCCTACATAATTTTTTTCTGTCTCAGCTTTGTTGTGGTGGCTCTGTCAGGAGTCCATTGTCCTGTAAGGGGGTTGGAAGCACGCTGTAGGGTGAGGATGTGTGTTTAGCCTGGGAGGCATCTTA
Organism: Limnodromus scolopaceus; assembly: GCA_028565335.1. Lineage (NCBI taxonomy): Eukaryota > Metazoa > Chordata > Aves > Charadriiformes > Scolopacidae > Limnodromus > Limnodromus scolopaceus. Next base: position 18,632,912 of record JAOXNO010000003.1, read on the forward strand.
GGGAAAGAAATTAAAAGTCTGTGCCATGCTGAACATTTTTTAGTAGTCATGCAAAAAATATTGTAGCTGCAGTCTCTTGTGAGAGCAAGAAAAAAGACTTGGTGGGTCAAACTGTATTGGTCTGTCTAGTTCATTGTACTGTGTCTGATCAGGGCTCCTAGCAGATGGTGGGGGCAAAATTACAAGGGAAAAGACAGGTATGGAAGGATCCCCCCTTCTTTTGATAGGCAGTTAAGGACTGTTCTTAGCCAAAGCTGGATTTGGGGCCATCCTGCTTCATAATCCCTAATGGATATGTCCTCCATTAATTTGTTTAATTCTCTTTTGAGTCTGTCTGTGTCCAGCCTCCATGACATCATCTGACAGCGAATCTTTCTAATTTTGCATTGTAAGTGGGAAATGTATTTTCATTGATTTCAGTGCTGCGTGCTCATTTAACAGGAAAGCCCTTACTTCTTACTGTGTAACACACAAACCATTCATGCTCTGTATAACATTTGTAATTTTCAGTCCTGTCACTTTCTAATAAATTCTTTTCCTACCTATGATTTTTAAGCTTTTAGCTTTTTTCCCAGGAGAGATTGTTTCACATGATAACGTGCTCAGTACACCGAAACCATAGCTGTTTACTTGCATCTGTCAGCTGAATGGCAGTCATTGTGCTGGAGTGTTCTGCGAAAGCACTTTAGACAAAGATTTGCTCAGAGAAACCTTTCGTGAAGTTTAACCTTACTTCTAGTTAAACATAATCATTAACCTTTCAAGAAGGTCAAGCACACAGAGAAGGGAGGATTTTTGCTTCCTGACATGTGTATGCAAATACACACATTGCAGGGTGGGGCCTTTCTCCAGTGCTTTATGTCAAAACAGTGTACACATTTTTCTGATTTAATCAGTGCTAAAAGGAAGCTTTTGATGCAGAATGGCCTTTCATTTCCCTTATTTCATTGCCACAGCTGGCTAATTCTCGGAAAGTTTGAAAGGTCACACTGTCTAATGGAGTGCAGCCACGGATCAGGAGTCAGGAGTTTGGCTGCTTTTTTTTTTTTTTTATGGTTTTGCCTCTGACCAGTTGTCCCTTCAAAGGAAGGCTGCTTTTCCTTTTGGCATCACTGACTTCCCAGTTTGGGAATTGAAAAGGATGATAGTGCCATATTTTCTACATAGCTTAAGGTCCTTTCTTGAAATATATATATATATATATAGACTCCTATAAGGAACCACAGAATCATGGAATTGTAGGGTTTGGAAGGGACCTTTGGAGATCATTTAGTCCAACCCCTCTGCCAAAGCAGGGTCACCCAGAGCAGGTTGCACAGGAACGCATCCAGGTGGGTTTGGAATATCTCCAGAGGAGACTCCACAAGCTCTCTGGGCAGCCTGTTCAGGGCTCTGGCACCCTCAAAATAGAGAAGTTTTTCTACACGTTCAGATGGAACTTACTGTCTTCCAGCTTGTGTCCGTTGCCCCTTGTCCTGTCACCAGGCTCCACTGAGAAGAGCCTGACCCCATCCTCTTGGACACCTGCCCTTTGGATATTTATAAGCATTGATGAGGTCCCATCTCAGTCTTCTCTTCTCCAGGCTAAACATTGAACATGTATATGTATACTGAACATAGATGCAATAGGGCATTATTTAATAGATGAAAAATTAACTGCTGTTAGAATGTAGCTGTAAACAAATGTGTTAAATTTGGAGTACTGCTGTTGTGGCCTCACATAGGTCAGATTTTGCCCATATGATAGGTAATATTTTATCAGTATGTTGGATGAGAACTATTTTCTGAAAGTGTGCTGTGGCACAGAGGCTGAGGAATGGGAATTATGAAGGGAACCTGTTGTTGCTGCAGAGCAATTGGTGCTGCCCTTTGAGCTAGGCACAAGATCATATATGCAGAAATAAATAATGCAGCCTGTGTCTTGTGACTGAGGGGCTTCCGCTGCCAGAAGAGCTTGGAAAATGATTTGGGGTTCTTGTGGGTATTGGCTGACCACGAGCACCCATTTTCAGTTGCCTGCCCAGCAGCTAATGTGGTCCTTGCGTGTATTAACAGGGGATTGCCAAGTACAAGTAACAGGATTAAATAATCTGTGTACTGCAGTAGTGGAACAGTTGCAAAAATATTATATCCAGTTATGTTACTGACTGGTTGAAAAAGAAATGGAAAAGTAGGTTTGAAGAAGAACCAGTAGGTGGATTAACAGCTGGAAAAATCTGCCGTGTGAAAGACTGTTTAGCTCATCAAAGACAAGTGTAGGGGTTAATTACATGGCACAGGGAGCAGAAATTTGATAAAGAAGTCTCTTTGGTTTCATAGACAAGTGTATAACAAGCGCTATAAATGCAGGCTAGAAGAAAAGGTGCACATCTTTAGCAAAGAGTGTAATTAATTACTGAAACAGCTTAGCAGCAGTCTATTGCTGGCTACTTTAAAATCAGGACAGGATGTTTTCCCAGGACAGATTTTTTTGTTCAAAAGGAAGTGGAAGAAGAAACAGGATCGTTCCTGGCTAACTGGCGAAGATGAACTGTGGCAGTAGTTTCTCCTGGCTTCCTATGTAAGAAAAAAAGGCTGTGCTAGTGCAGAGGATACTTCAGAGTTGGTGGTTTCCAGGACAGGCTCAAAATATAAATTTAAAACTAAAATCTGTGCTGAAGGCAGGGAAAACAACAGCTGTTCCTTTAATTCATGCACAAACCTGTTTCCCAGTTTAACTTATATGGACTTTCCTAATATGTTTTTACAGATCTCTGTGTTGTGCCTTTATTTTTTTTGGCCCTAAAAGAACTCTGTGAAGTTTTCAGCTTTATTCCAATTGAAAGAGGGTTTCTCTGTGAGTGTCATCTGAATAGCTTAGCTCATCAGCCGTTAGAGCAAGACTTAGGACTAGAACTGGAGAAAAACAAACTATAGAATGGCTGTAACAGGAGGGGTGGGTCTTGAGGGGAGAAAAAAAAAAATCTATTTTCCTCTCTCTCCCCTGATTCTCTCAGACATCCAAGTAACTGGAATTGCAGAGCTAGGGATTAGTAAGCTGGACCAGCGCATCTGTCCAGATGCTGTATCTGGCAGTGGCCAATACCAGTATCTGCAGAGAAAGAAAATGGAGAGAGGTTTGTGCTGGAGACATGAGGTACAGGCATTTTACAGTGACTTTGATCCACTCTTGTTGTCCCTCTTGGGCATGGCTAAGTTTAGACATGACAACTATGGTAATTTCTCTTGGCCACTAGCACATATGGGTGGCAAAGGCTGCTGCCTTTTGGTGAAATAATTTCTGGGTGCTGTCACAGCCTCTCCTCCAACAGATAAAACACTTGGCATGTGCCGTGACACATCAGGAGCTTCTGTTGTGTGACAGAGAAGCCAAACTCCTTCCTCAGTATTAGGCGTGCCTTTACCTGTTTGTCTGTCGTTGCTTCTGCCTGAAGCCACCTTTTCTTGCAGGATCAGTGCCTCCTTCTGGAGTTAGCCTGGTGTTTTGCTTTCTGTACATGTATAAGAGGAGTTTCATGAGCTTTGTGCAACATTTTCCCTTTCCTGCTGCAGTGCTAGGCAGAAGACACCACCGTAGCCTGCCTCTCCACTAAGCACTGACCTGGCTTGGGCACCAGGTTTCAGCAAGAGGGCATGTGGCAGCGATCTTCTATGGCCATTGCCATGGAGTTAGGTTTCCAACTTGACTTCCTGGTGTTTTGTCATGTGCTGATTGTCAGCCAAGTGGACAAACAGGAGGGGAGGGGTGATTTGGTTAATATCAGATCAGGCTCTATGGAAAGTCCTGGATTCTGAGAACAGAAGTTTCTGGAAAGCACACAAATAAGTAAAACATTCCCAGGAAGTCTGCGAGAGCAGAGAGGTTACCCCGGTTTTCATGTGTCTCTTGCTTTCCTCATCCTGTTTGCTAGCCTGGAAGTCAGAACCTCTTGCCACCCTGGCTTGGACCCCCGGAATCTTGTCTTCCCTTCTTTCCCTAGAGCATGTGGGGCATGAAAAAAGGATGCTTCTAGGGATCGCAGTGTGAATTTGTGAGCTCCACCCTTGCATTTCTCGTTCCTCCCCTCCTCTTGTTTTTCTTAGCCTTGTTTTAATCGCAGAAACATCGCTGTTGTTGGACCGTAGCACGTGATTGCGTTGCCTCTGGACTTCCACGCAGCTCTGTAGCCACCGATGTGCAGCGAGAATCTCTGCTGTTTCCTCCCGAGTGTCTTGGTGCTGAAAGCTGCCTGACCCTGCTGGTTGGAGCTGTGCAGCTGCGGACCTTGTGGTTTGAGTGCTGGCAGACACTGGCCTCATGCTTTCTTTGTGCAGCTGTGGTTCCAAGAAATACAGTGAACTAGAGACCTGGCCACAGGGAGGGGGAGGTAATACCAAGAACCTGTCAGAACATGATTGTGTGCTGGGAGGGGGGGGGGGTGGTGGTGTTTGGGGAACAGGAGTTGTGGGTGGAAGGGTGAGGCAGAGGCTCATGGGAAGCTGGAGGTGTTTGCAAAGTTTTGCAGTAGTTTCGCTCAACAGAGAAGATGGGGGGGAGGTGGGTGTAAAAACTCCCCAAATAAATTACAGTGTGAACTTTAGGGTGAATCTGGCAGTGAAGCAAGACTTCCTGGAATCGCAAGGTGAGAGCAGGCTGTGAGTGGCTTGGCTAAGAGACAAAAGCTTGAGAACCTCTGAGTGCTGAAAATTAAGTAGCATGGGAAGCAAATATTTGTCTCCCCTGTATATGGAACCACAGGTAATAGGTCTCTTCTAATCCTTGGAAGCTCTTCCTTTGCTAGTCAGGACCAGACATCCTTCTCCCTCCCAAGGATGTCCCACATTTTTCCCTGTGGATTTTTAAATCCGCTCCTGACAAAGATGTAGAGGGTCTAGATACCTCCTTCCCCACCCTGTTTTGTGCTAAACAACATAATTTAGGTCCCTGAAAACGCATCACTTGATGCCTGTGCCACCTCTAGCCCAGTGCAATGTAAAACCCCTTCCAGATACTTTGCTTTGCACCTAGCTTGCCACCCTCAGAAATGTGCAGGTTTCAGAGGTGGCTGGTGCTCTTGACATCCTCTTGAACATTTATTTGCACCAAATCCTGTAAAATGGGGGAGAAAGGGAAGTTTATTGACTACTACTGTGCAAGGGGGCTTTTCAACACGCAGAGAGGTGGGGATTTAGTCACACCAGTAACTGCAGAGCTGTGCGCTGACCCTGTTCCTAAGCCTAGCCTATTGTCCTGACTGTTGTGCTCTCTGCCTGTAACAGATGACAAAAAGGCCCTGGAGCTACTGGCATTGCTGGTGCGCCCTGGAAAGGTGCATGGCAGTCCTGCAAGCCGCGGGGGAGAGGACAGCTGTTGGGGCAGTTTTAGCCATATGTAAGATCTGCTCCAGGGCACAGCGGTGGCTGCTGAGCTCACCTTTCCGTCTGATGAATGAAATGTGCAATCTGCCCCTGCAAGCAGTTGTCAACAGCTCTGAGTCGTGGGGCCTGCCCAAGCCATGGCCAGGCCTCTCCTTCCCTTCTACCTTCATGACATCGCTAGCAAAAGTGGAAAGAGAATTTTAGTTTTTCTTTGGTTTTGTCTCTTTGCTGTTCAGTCCCTCCACTCCTTCCAAAAGTCACTTTTGCTGGGAGAAGGAGCTTCTTGCCCAGATTAGGGGAGAAAAGATCTTAAAAATGTTCCATTTCCCCACTCTGACACAAATATCACACTTATACCCACATCTGTGTACACTAGGCTCCAGGATAAAAGGGGTTCTGCTGGTACCTGTAGCACTGGTTAGCAGGATTTTAGTGCAGGCTGTGTTGTTACTGACAATAATAATACATACTGTAAGCAATAATCTGAATTTCAGTAACTCCACAGTTCAGCATTCGTCCAATGCAGTGGTTAGCCTGCTGTAGGCAAATGTGGAATCGAGCCACAGTTCTAAGATACTGTTTGAAATTATTTTACTTGCTCCTTAATGCAGCACTTTAGATTTATTTTTTTTTAAATATATTTACAGTATTTGTCTATAAAAGTGAAAACAAAAAGATGATTCAAGAGCAGCCAAGCACTGTTTGTTTAGATGATATGGGACTCTCTATGATCTTTGTGCCTTCTGCTTTTCTGCAGGAGGTCAGTTTCCCTCACACAAGTGTAGACCTGCCTGTTTCCCTCTGGAGTTTGAAGAGCCCGTTTCCACGATCTAAAGTGGTGTTAGTGGGAAAGGTATGGATGAGGCTTCTGGAGCATTGGGTTCAATGGTCTGCCATAGTCCTTCATGAGTTTGGAATGGTCACTGTTTTAAAGTTGCTCATCTGGAAAGTGGGAATTGAGAAGATAAATGTGGTTAAAGGTACTGAAATGCTCAACAGGTTGCAGAGACGAGGCACCTGAGCAAGCTAAGTCATTTTCCTGTATTTAGAGACTATCATAGAATCATTTCAGTTGGAAAAGACCCTTGGGATCATCGAGTCCAACCATCTACCCTACTCTACAAAGTTCTTCACTACACCATATCCCCCAACACCACACGTCCAGGGATGGTGACTCAACCGCCTCCCTGGGCAGCCTATTCCAATGCCTGATCACTCTTTCTGTGAAAAATTCTTTCCTAATGTTCAGTCTAAACCT
>JAOXNO010000003.1:18639714-18664245 GCA_028565335.1 Limnodromus scolopaceus
TGTGGCCCAAGTGCAGGACCTGGCACTTGGCCTTGTTGAAGCTCATCCCATTAATGTTGGCCCAATGATCCAATCTAAGTCTCTCTGTAGAGCTTCCCTGTCCTCATGTGAATCAACACTCCTGCTTAGCTTGGTGTCATCTGCGAACTTGCTGATGATACACCCTATGTCCTTATCAAGATCATCAATAAAAACACGATGATTGTCAAGTCTTTGTTTTATCCAAAATAGCATTTTTCTGTAGTGAAGGATATTTCTCTCTCTGATGTATTGAATCCTGTAAATGGTTTAAGTAAAAGGAAACCCTTGTTAACAGCCTGCCATTTCAGTTTAGAGTGCCAGATCATGCTGAATTTACCTAATATATTCTAAAGGTTAATTACCTGGGCTGCCAAAGTGTTTTCTCTTATTTCCCAGGGGAATTTTTGTAATTTCATCTCGCAACCTTTAGAGCTGGTGATCAAGCTGATGGTTAAGATGACTTTTAGCAATGATAGCATTATATTAGCGGACGTTTGTGCTGTGAATCTATTCAGTCTGAGATGTGGGGTATCCTACACAATAAAGACAACAGCCTTTGGCCATCTGTGGTTGTTCCAGTTTCTCTGTGTCTGGAACTGGCATATCTTTTTAGCACCTTCTGCCTCTTTGTTGCTTTTCCCTAGTGGTGACTCTAATCAGATTCTTGTACAGAGGTAGGGAGTGTCTGTCTTGCAGGGTATTTTGTAGTCTTTGTGTGAACACTGTAATGCATGGCCAGAAATACTTCATCTCCCAAGATGAGATTTGAAAGTGGTCCTGCAAAGTGCTGTAATTTATGAATTTCCAGTGGCGACATCTTGGAGATGATGGTGTGCTTGGAGAAGCACAGATTTTGGCTGGATCGCTTGCTAAAATATGAACAATACTAAGAAGAATCTGAAGAATACTGTTTCCAAACAATTTTGGGTAACTTAATCATTCATGATTTCTGAAAAGGAAACCTAGAGGCAGTGGGCTGACTGGACATACTTTGTATCATGGTTGCTGGGGTTTCCTGATTCTTTGGCAGATGTTGGGGAAATGTGGTTTTCACGTGAGGACTCTTAAGTGAAGAAAACAACCATGGTATCACAGCCAGTTAAAGCAGAATTACAACATGTCTTATTCCAGTGCCTTTTTTTTTGTCTTTACTTCTTGCTTTTAATACATATGTAGTTGCAAATTTAATTCAACATTAAATAATTTGTACTAGTATTTTTTTCCTAATTTGCTAGCTAGAATACACCTTCTGTTTGCTTGCCAACTGAATTTATTTCACGAAAGAATTTATTTTCATAATTACTGAACTTTTTGATTGTAGTAAGATACTGAAGTCTGGATAAGGATGTAGTTTCTTTAGGCTGTGACATTATTTTTAATATCTTTTAATTTTCAATGATTGTGATAAAAGTGTGTTATGAGAGAACTAGCCTTTGCCTCAGTAAGAAGTAGATGAAATAACAAAGGTGATAAAGCAAGGGAGTCGGGAAGTAGGATACAAAGCTTAAGTAATACCAACATCTATTTTTTTAATATACTTGTGGTAGGTAAAAACTGAAATCAGTCGTATTTAAATAGGCACTTTGGCAAGCACTCTAAAAATACTTTCACTGTGGAATGTGTGAAGTAGAAGTTCCATTTAAAAACTCCAAGCTTGAAATTATTAATGATAAACCTTAAGGAAGTTAATAAATGCTGACAATAGTTCTACTGTATGGAAGTTACATTTGGACATTTGTAATCAGTAACTTGTGCTACTCTGTCATCAGCCCTGGAGACAGATTGTTCTTCTGAGTTCCTGTAGAGATTTCCTGGAAATATTTGTAAGTGACCAGAAATGGCTGGTATTTAAAAGAGTGATTTAATGGCCAAACAGAATTTTTTTTGGGTGGCTCTTCTGTGGTCTTGGAATCATCAGCACCTGCTTCCCCAAACCAGCTGTGGTTACAATCTGTGTCTGACTTCAGTGCAGAACTGTGTTCAAACTGATTCATTGGGAGCTGTTAGCTGAAAGGCAAAAGCCAGTTTCCTACAAAAGTGGGTAAATAAGGTGTTCAGTTTTCCCTGTTGTTATCTGGGCACTGCTAGTCCTCTAATGGTTTCCCACAGTCCTGTAGGGAGCCTGTAACAATGTTTTTCTCCATAATTGTCTACGAAAGGAATCCCAGAGCAGCAACGAGGAATATGATTTTGGAGGCTGTTAAAAATCCCTTATGAATGTGGTGCCAATAAGGACGTGGTAACCAAGGTGGGGCGTTGTGATGTGGCTCTTCATACCTGGCTGAGGCCACCAGCCTCGGTCACCAAACTGAACTCTGCAGTGAAGACACACCTCTGAGAGAGGCCTCTCAGAACAGTGCCCTCCAGCCTGTGGGCTGCTTCTCATTCCCTCTTGGGCTTTTGGGTATGAGCACCACAGAACTCATGGCTGAGGAGCACTGAACTGTGAAAGGCAGAGGGCACAGCCTGGAGAAGCACCAAGGCTTTTGTCATTGAGTATCTGGTGAGCAAAGGCACAGACTGGCTCTTTCCAGCCCAACAACTGGAAAAGATTTGAGAGAAAACAATGAAAACAGTTGAAGGTGCTTGTTGCTAAAAAGCCCCCGAAGGCCCCAAAAGGCCCTGGCTGTGAAAGGGAGCCTGAAGAAAGTTGAGGACCCATTGTGTCCCAAAAGACTATTGTTGGTGGATCCAGGCTACTGGAAAAGCAGCAAAGCTGAACAGGGCAGAGTTGAAAGTGGCAAAGGCTCAGAAAAGCTGATCTGAAGAAGAAGTAATGTTACTAGAGGAAATACAGCAGGTTTACATGCTGAAATAAACCAAATCTTTTAATTTATGCTCTCAGGATCTTTCAGCAGGAGGAATCAACAGGCAACAAGTTCAAAGGAGTGGTTCGAAGCTGCCTGGCCGTGCGGGGCCTGGGACAGTGTTGAAATGTGCCAGTTGCCCCATCCCGGACTGGGAAGTAGCACAAGCTTCACTTCTCTTCTCTAAGCACTGGGTGTGTGCTTGCATGCAGGGGCACGGTACTTCAATATGTTTTAATATTCACTTCAATATATTCAGTTCTTGTGGGAAACCTCAGAAAATACTGTCTGACAAAACAGCCCATGTCTTGGGTGCTCTGCTGCTGGGGATGTTTTGGTGAAGCTCATCTACCCTAATGCTTCATTTGTATTCCTGGTTGCATCCTCCCTCCCTACTGACTGCAGATATAAATTGGCCTAGCATAAGGGATGACCAACAGCAACAAATATCTTCATAAAAACTACAGCTTTGCACATGGTGTCTATTACACCACACCACTTAGGGTGATATCTCCAAGGAGGGGCTTATGCCCTCATGTATGAGCACAAGTCAATTTACACATCTTAAAAAGGCCATTGCTTTACTGAGGAGAAGCTGACATGCCTGCCAGGACGTGCTGCTTTTAAATACTCCTGCTTATACCAAGAACATGCAAGATTCCTTGTAAAAATGGAAGACCGGTAATTTTCCTGGTAATATCTTTAATTTTTAACTGTTGGCAAAACCAAGCCAATTATTCTTTGTAAATTTTGTTGAGCTTCCTGGATTTATGGGAGAGATCCAAGAGCACACCTCTCAAGTGAAATAACCTATCTGTCGTGGGAGCGCCTTGGGCAGTAAGGACTTGTTTCTGTTCTGTTGTACCATGGAAGCACTATTATTTCCAGGGAGATGTGAGCACCTGCTGAACCTGCTGATGGACTCAAGGTGTTTACAAGGTTCCTGTCTTAAAGTTGTCTCCAATGAATAGTAAGGGATGTTCATGCTGCCGTCTGAGGGAGGCACATGTGTGCTTTCTCTTGTAGCTAGTCACTCATTTTCACAAACCTTATAATTGCACATCTTTGAGCCCTCTCCTGCTGTGTTGGATTTTCTATGCGAAGGGATTTAAAAAAGAGGAGATTTATGGGAGGAAGGAGGTGGCGATAGAGACACATACGGATCCAGGATGGATGGAAATCTTTTCCATATGACTTTATACCAACAAAATGTAGGAGTCCACAATCTGAAATCCATGCAGAGAGCTGATTGTTTGGATCATTTAATAATTGATTGCCTTTGCTTTTCGTCTGCAGGTTGGACTATTGGTTTAACTGCTTCTAGGAGCTATACCTCTGCTACCAGATTACTTACCATACTGAGACAACGTAGAAATCTTAAATTTTGAACCTTACAAATTCTGAAAGCTGGAATTTTGGAGTAAATAAAATGGTATTGCAGAAGATAATGTGCTCCAGCTGTTTGGTTATTGTTTTTCCTAACTGTGCTAGAAGATTTCAGAGGATCTGTGGGAAATTGCATCCTGAGGATTTGGTTGCTAATCAAAGCACCCTGTGGGGGAGATGGAGCTGCAGTGAATTCTGGCGTGCCAGTTCCATTGCTGCCATCTGTGTTTTTAAAATTAGCAGCAAAAATACATTTCATTGGGCTATAGAGTCAAGAAGTTTAAACTCAGACTACAAAGGTGTGAGTCAAAACAGCTCCCTTAGAAACTTATTTCTTGGTTTTCTTTGTTTTTTTCTTTTTTCTTTGTTTTTTTGTTTATTTATTAGGATCTCATCTCTTTAGTTGTGGAGGAGGAATCTCGGAAATGTGAGAAGAATTCAGGCCTCTGCTTCCCAGTTCCTGTCCCTCATCCTGTGATCCTGGAGATTGGCTGTGGCTCTGGAGCAATTGCTCTGAGTCTGTTACGAAAACTGCCACAGGTGAGATTTTTTTTCAGTGTTCATGGTACAATAGATGCCCATGTTCCAGGACAATCCCAGTCTACTAGTCTTCGCTGAGATTTCACAGACAAACTTATTTGCTTTGATGGGACCTCAGCAGCAAAGGTCTCTGACAGGCAGGCTCTGTAAGTTCGTGCTAGGTAGAAGAGGGGTGTTTAGGAATTGTTCTCCCCAGCTGTTTGCAGGAGTAGTGGAGACATAGAGTGGAAGAAGCAAATGTGCTCATTCTTCAGCTGTCACAGCTCACTATTAATCACCTTAGCCTGAAGCACTGGTGGGTGTTGGTTTAAGTTGAATTTATGGGACAATCATCTCTAAAAATCACCTTGCTGTGAATAGAGAGATCTATTCTTTAGGAGACTGAAGACTAAATGAATACAGGGAAGGGATTACCACAGAAGTGTCAGTACTTGGGATCAACATGACAAGCACATGTCACACTGCCCCAGCTGCCAAACCACTCTTTTGAAGTTCTTTTGTTCACTAATAACAACCCACACTTTTTGAACAGAGTCAAAAGGGCAGGAAGGGGACTGAGATCTGGGTGACCAAAGCCCTTCTTGCCCCTGATTGTTGTGGCATGTAACATGCTTACTGAGATACTGTTGGTAAACAGAAAGAGAAATGAATCCAAGATCTCACCACATGTGGTTAAGGGAAAAATAGTCCCCTTTCCTCAGATTTGTGGACCAGCCAGATCCTTCTCATGAATGAGAATTGCTGTGGCCAACCTCTTGTAGAAGCACAAGACTTGGTGTGTAAGAATTAGAGGTTGATGCCTCTGCTCCTCCTCCCAGTGACCTGATAAGGTTAATACTTGAGCTTCATGACTTCAGAGTATAATTATTCTGATTTCCTGAGCTGTGCTTCATGCTCTTTTCCTTGCTTGTTAAGTTAAAGAGCTGTGTCAGTCTGTCCCTGTAACTGATAAGTCCTTTCCCAGTTGACTAACACAGAATGCTGTGCCCAGAGAAATAAGGAGCCTTGACGGATTAGAGTTAGTGGTAGCTACACTGACAGCTAAGTGGAGTTTACACTCTGATCTTTTTAGGGTTTCAGGCAGAATTTGGTGCTGGGGTAATTGAGAAAACAACAGCAACTTACGGATTCAGCTGTGTCCTTCACCTTAAAGGTCAGCTTCACGTGCATGGGTGCTAGGCTCAGGATATGAAATTAATCCCCCTGGGAATGATGGCTGATGACACCACCATCTCCAAACGCAAAGTAGTTTCTTTGAGCGTACTTTCTCTGTCTAAATACTTACCAACATCTGTGTTTAAAAAAACATTAAGCAAAACAAAAACAAGTCAGGCCTTTGCCTGCACTTTTCCCAAGGTGGAATGGAAGGTCAAACAAATCTGTAACTGTGTAGTCTTGTCTCTTAAGTTACGCTGGAGGGCTCGCAAATACTTGACACACAGTCAAGTACATGCAGTCAATACACACAGTGAATGTGGTTTAAGGACTGTAGTGGATTAACTAGGCAAAATGTGTCTGCATAACAGATGGAGAATGCCAGAACCTCTGTGCAAGCGGTTATGTTAACGGTGGGAGGGATTCTGTCCCCATTAGAAGTCTAGGACATGATCTTCCTTTAACTGGTGTCTGCCCCAGAGTAGCCAGTGTTGAGTCTGATACTGCTAGGAGCTATGAACATATCAGGTGATGCGAGTTTGTGTGATTCCATTGTTGTCAGCTGAGTTAGTTCAGTCAGAAGCTTATTTATTTTGGTAGGTGGCTGGCAGTGTTGCAGAGTGCCTTCTGTCACGTTAGTGATGTTACTAGAAGTGACTCATCATCCCATCAGTGCCTTGATCTGCATTCTTCATGAGCTATTTCTTTTAGGAGCCCAAAGTGAAGAGTCAGTTGCCAGTTCTTTCCTTGCATGTCTCTTTTGGCAGAGCATGTCTGCTCAGGAACCTTGATGTTGTAATACTTGTTTTTTCTGTCCCAGAGCCGGGTGATAGCCGTGGATAAAGAGAAGGCTGCTGTGGATCTCACCAGGGAGAATGCACAGAGGTACAAGCCCACATATTACCCATTTTTTGTAAATTTTTGTTTGAGAAAGACCAAGAGTCCTCAATACTTGGGCATGTGGTTCATATTTATCACCACTGAAAACCAGGGAATGTTTCCTTGGTTTCCCTAGGTTGAGCTCCTAAAGCATGTAAGAACTCAGAAAAAAATGCTTATATTTGCTAGAGTATTTTTTCCTTTTACTTGGGAATGTGTTTTGCAAGGACAGTAGCCTAAATAAAACAATAGTACTCAAATGCTATCTGCCTTTCAAGGGTTTTGAAAGTGTTTTGTGGTATCTGCTCTTATCCCTTTCTGTGACCTTGCAGGTCTGTGACCTCAAAGCAGCAGGTGATAAGAATGTGTATGTCACTTAGGAGGTTAAGGACAAGATAGCCCGAACCTTTCTCTCTCTGGCTCCCTATATCATTATTGCTGTGCTTGTTTCTGTCATTGCTCCTCTAGATACAAGCTCTCACACTTTGCTCTGATGTGCTGGTGTGGTGTCCCTCAGCATCCTCCTTGCAGTCTTGGGTTTGGTGAGAGCGGTGCTGCTGGGTCCTGTGGTGTTTGCACACCTGTGCTGTGGCTGGATGTTCACAGCTGCTGAATCATAGAGTAGTTGGAGTTGGAAGGGACCTTTGAAGGTCATTTAGTCCAACACTCCTGCAAGGAGTCAAGCATCTTGTGCCTGAAGTCAGAACAGCTCTGTATCAGGTTGACCTTGTCCTTCTAGTGGTATGACTTCCTCAATTGGTTCTTCCTACCTGAGGTTATTCTGGACTGTCATTAACATAGCAAGTACCAGAACTAGAATCTCAGTATGGGTTTAAGTCCAGGATTCCAGTCTCTGTAGACACTGTAAAAGGTACATAGTTCTAGTATGTATTCACATCTTCAGAAACTGCTGGGTGCTAGGCATTAATTGGAGCAGTCTTGGTAATGATTCCTATTGCTGCTTCTTATGGAGTCTAGTGCAGTTGTGAGTCTTAAGTGGTGCTCATTAACAGACATTTCTGTCTACAGGGCCCACATACCCTTTTTTCCCCCAAGCTGCTGCCAGCATTGGGTCTACAGAGACAGGCAACTTCTGTTTGTGACTGCACTGAGCTGCATCTCTTCACTGCTTGCAACTCAGCCTCAGCTCTTATGTGAGTCTGAAGTGATGTGTAGGAATAGGCCCTTCCCAAACTTGTCACCTCATATTACCCTTTGCCTCCTAGTCCAGTTATAGGGAGTAGGGAGTGGAGTTTTCCTTCTGATGTATCGGTGTCAAACCAAGTTCTGTTGTAATTTTTCATAGATATAATAAAAGCAGGCCAGATCTTTGCCTCCTTGGTATATTATTGCTCTGGCATCTGGAAAAAATAGTCTTGTTATTAACTTTGCTTGTTGGCTCAAGAGTGGCTGAGGGAGTGTAAATACAGAGCCAGAGAACCTCATGTCCCTCTGTGGATATTTTCATTGTGTCCTTGTGATCTTGTCCATGGCATGGTGCCCTGTAGCTCTTGGGAGAGAAGCCAGTAGGGTAAGCTGTTTTATGGCTTGACTGAAGCCAGCTTGGTTCCTGCCTTCTCTTCAGAGCTTCCTTTTCACAGCTGTGTTCTCTAGATGCTTAGGTGAGTCTTGCTCTCACTAAATCAATTCCAGTACCGGATGGCCAGTCTGGACACGCTGCTGCAGGTATCCCTCCCTTTCTTGATGTCTGTGTATGCTGACAGGGCAGTACTGTAGGCACTCACCAAAGCCAAGTGGGACTTGGGTATAAGGCCTTTGTCACAGCTCTATGAACCCTGTAGGGTAGCTACCCTGAGGTGTTACACTGAAGAGCTGCAAGAAACACTGCCGCTGGTGGTGGGTTTCTCATGAGAGGAGAGAACATGCAGGGAAGAACTGGGCAGTTTTATTTTCTCTTGACATTGACTTCATTGAGAACAGGAGTTAGGGGACAGTGCAGACTCTCTGCCACAATGTGCTCTTGCTGGTCAGGGAATGGCACCTCCTGTGGGAAGCCTGGAGTCTTTCTCCACCAACAAATCTTGACCAGCCTTGTCTTTCTGACTTCGCAAAGTGCTTACTCTGACATTGCTGAAATATCTTCACAAAAACCAGAGGCAAACCTGGTGAGAAGAGAGAGGTGCTTTGGTGGGTGAACCATGTAGCTGAAGTATTAGAGGTTCTGTTCCTTCGTTGTTATGCTATATGTTTCTGTGACCTCTTCTGCAGTATCAGAGTGTCACCAAACACCAAGGCTACTTTCAGACTGGCCTCTCTTCTCTGTCCCAGGAACATCAAGGGAACTTTGCTCAGGATTCCTAAGGTTTAAGGGGATCACTGTCTCAACTGTTTTCCCCTGGCAGCGAGCCTATTCTGTAGGAAGCTGAGTGCAAGGGACGGATCATGCCAGGTTGTGACAGACTGGAGCACCATGCAGTGGCAGTCTGGCAGTCTCCAGGCTGTTCTACCTTGGATTAGTGCAGTGAGTCACATCACAATCTTGGCCGAGATTTCTCCCTAAGAAATACCAATGTGTTTATAGACCTGTTTCTTAAAAATAGCAAGGCAGCATGCTTGCTTGCTTGCTTGTCACAGGTAAAGGAGAGGTGTTCATGTCTTCTAGTGCCTTCAGGGGTTCTGCTGGTGGGAGCACCCTGGGGACGTCTGGGTGCAGATGAAAGGCACTGACCATAACGTGTGTTTCCCAATTAATGTGCACAGAGATACGAGAAAGATCATGAGTTAGAAACCAGCATCTGAGAGATCTTAGTGTGTATTTTAAGTATGTTATACTGTACGCTCTGTGCGTGAGCTGTTCCTAAAGGTGTCCCTTTTCCTCCCTCTGTGTCTGGCACAGGGGTTTTGCTGCCCTGCATGTGCTGGCCTCCTGGTAGTGTGCAGTAACATCTCATCACCTTAACACTGGCATGTGAGATGAGATCCAAAGATGCCTAGAAAATACACTCAGATGCCAGAACACTATTGAGATCTAGATTGTTAAGGAGGCTGGAAAAAGAATGTGGCAAGTGTGTGAGCATGTTGTCTCCACTTACAATAGCAGGTTTAAATAGGTGGTGATTTTGCCGTGTGTGTGTTGTGGGGTTTTTTTTGTTTGTTTATTTGTGTGTTTGTTTTATTTTGTTTTGTTTTTTGCAGGGATAGTGAGCTTACCAGGGGGAGGACTTGGAGATGTAGCTAATATGCAGCAGGGTGGGGAATACTCTATATGTATGGCAAGGGGTGATACATATAAGTTTTGGGTGCACAGGAGCTGCACCCTGGAATCACCGTGGGCGCACAGTGTGCTCTTTGCTTTGAGTTTTGTTTCTCAGGCAAAAAGCAGATCCTAAACTTCCCTTGTGGCTTGAGAGGAATCCAGCTGCAGTCAGTGGGGTAGGATATACGTGTATCAGATAAGAGATGTGACATTTAGTCATCTGTTTATAGAATGTGCTGTTCATGAATCCACACAAAAATGCCTCATAATCTTTCTTCTTTTTGTTTTTGCATCTGAAATTTTACAGGCTGCAACTCCAGGACAGGATCCATGTCCTCCACTATGATATTTCATATGGTAACTCTTTTCATTCTTATGATCCCTTTTGTCTTTCTCCCTTTTTACTGTGACGGGGGAGACGGGTGTGCGAGACAGCCAAAGGACCCTGTTGGGATGCAGGGGTCAGAGGGGTGTTGAAGTTAATAGAGAAAAAGGTCAGCAAGAAATGAACCAATGAAGCTTTTCCTGTCAGAGATTTCCAGGCCAGATGATCAGCTGAGAGAAGTCCCTGACTATGTCAGAAGGTGAATTGTTCCTGTTTTTAGGTTTCTAAAGGTTGTGTCTGAGCTGGTAGTCCTGTTGCTCTCTAGCATTACTGGGGAGAGGCAAATACATACACAGGGTAATTCATTCCATGCTGACATGGATGCTTTAGACAAACATGTACCTGCCTGTCTCTCTGTGATGTTAGAGGGAGCCCAGGTATTTAGGTTAGATTAAATGCTCAGCCTTATTCACCTGAAATTAGATGAACTAAAGCACGGAAGGATACCTGTTGTCTTCCCTGGCTGAAACCAGTTAAAACTGCCATTTGGTGAGGCTTATCCAGTTAGGTAGATACGTCCTCAGCTGTTTTGGAGCCGGGAGCTGTGGAGGCAGGAGCTTCAGCATTGCAGATTCATTAGTGCACCTTCCTTAAACTATTGTTTTTAACACTGACCTCTTAGAGGTATGTCTGCACGGTCTCCTGTCTGCAAATCTGAGTTTGTGCTGCCCATACTCCAAACGGCTTCAGTCCAAAAGCCATGTAGCTGTGCTGGCGTTGCACCTGCATGGCTAAGCCCCGTGCCAAGGGGCTGGCCTGAGGACAGTGCCACACTCACACGGTTACATGATGTCTGATTCCGGGCTGGTATGTGTCAGTTCAGACAGTAGCGTGAGTGTAGCGAGCTAAACCTTGTCTGCAGAAGAGCAAACCATTAGATGATTGATACTGCTGGGAGGGCCTGGCTCTTTTGATCATTAGAGGTCCTTCTGCAGCCCTGATAAGGGGAAGAATCTGCATCCTGACAGCTAGTCTGAGCGCTCACTTAGGTCCCTGCGGGCTGTCACACGTTCTGGGTGTTGCTTTAGATCCAGATGGGCACAGATCTCCAGATCTGTCCTGTGCTTTGTAACATGTTCCGCTAAGTGGGGCTGTTGGTATTAAAAAATGATACTTCGCCTGTGCTTAGCTTTGTATCGCTCTTGCATTCGAGATGGGAGGGTGAGGAGAGTGGGCTGTCCCAAAAAGAAATGGGATAAAATTTTATCAGAGAAAAGCAGAGCCAAACACATATGGGCATGTGTCTGGAGAGGTAGTTTCCTGGATAGGATTTTGATACTGAGCTTATAGGGAAGGTTGCTGTGGTTGAGAGCTGGCTGTGATTGTTTCTCTTGTCTAGGTTCTGCCAAGCAGCTGCTACTCTGGGGTCCCATAGACTTCATAGTCAGTAACCCCCCATATGTCTTCCATAAAGACATGGCTTCCTTGGATGCAGAAATCCTCCGGTAATCAGACAAACAGTTTTTTCTTCTTCTTGAAGTAAGGTTTTCTGTCTGCTTCCTTATACTACACACAATTGCACACAAAACATGCAAATGTAGTATACATGTACGTAGGTGTAGGTGTGTTTATATGGTATATAATAATACAGTGTTACTTTGATAACTGTTTACAGGTCTGAAACAATATCAAAGCATTTTAAATATTTATAAAAATGGAAAAAGCACACACTTCGAAATCAACAAAATTCCAATCCAAAACTGTTTCAGAACATTTTTCCTGTTAGACCTTTTTTTTTTCCCCCATAGCTTGTGTGAGTTTATGAAAGGAAGTAGAAGTATCCGAGCAGCTTTTTGTGATGGGAAAAAAAGCTTGGTTGGAAATGCTGTGACCTGTTCTCATCCCAATACTTGTCCTAAGCAAACCCACCCACACAAACATGAATAAGCCCTTTTGGGATGTGGAACTACTTTGTGTGTCTTGGTTCTTTCTCAGAATTGATTGTCGTGCATGTCAGGACAAAGCCCTGCACCACCCTTGTGCAAGATGTGCAGCAGAGCAGATTCTGAAAGTGGAGCTTGCTACAGATTCTGAAAGTGGAGCTTGCTACATCCTAATTCTCTCTGCTCGGGTAGAAGGCAGTGCAACCTGGCTGTTGGCATGGTTGAAAGAAAGCGAGTGATCCCTTGCTGTACAACCCACTCTCTCCCTGTCCATCTGGCAAGAGGACAGATCCACCTGTTGGAACTGTCCCATCCCAGCTGCAGCTGGCTCATGATTTTTCAGGAAGAGTTCAGGGGATGTTTTCTGCTTGTACTCAACATGGAGTAGGTAGCAGTGGTAGCTGCTTTCTTCCCCCCTGCATTTTACAAAAAAAGCTATGGGTGCTGGCACCTGCTATAGGAGCACTTGAGTTCAGGTGTGTTGGGTGCACCTTGCTCCATGGAGTGTGGGGCAATGCATCCACAAGGGCACGGCTCATGCCACATGAAATGCTGTTAATGTCTTCTTATTCCCATACTCCAGCTATGAGGACCTTGATGCACTGGATGGGGGAGATGATGGGATGAGTGTCATCAAAACAATTCTGGCTCTGGCTCCTTCTGTTCTGAAGGATTCTGGGTAAGCACTGTTCTCTTTTTGAATTTCATGTCTTTCGTCCACTCACTTCTATAACTTCTCTTTTCTTTTCATACATAAGTGTACAGAGGGGAAATAGTTGCCAAAATGTTCCCTCCCTCCCCATCTAATAATAGCAGTTAAAAAGTCATGTGTATAAGCAAAATTAGCTTGAAATTGGTTAATAAAGGGATATGAGCCTTCCCTTGGCCAGTGATGGTATGTCATAGGCATTAGTGAAGTGAGAATCTTTAAAGGTCAAAGCGGCAACGAAAAGAACATGAAAGAGAGCAGTAGAGAGAGACCACAAAAAGAAAAAAAAAAAAGCTTTCTAAGCAGACAAACTGTTTGAAGGAGAAGGAATGCAGAACTCTGTGAGAATGGATGTAGATCTCTACTTCCCTCCCACCCTTTAATTAGGGGAAACTTGTTTACTGTTCCATATTACAATGCTGAATATCCCAGGAGAAAGAAGATCAGTCGGGGATAATTTCTTAAATGTTACATTTCTCCATGGTTAATACCCAAGACTGATTGTTCCTCTTCTCTGTCATGTGGGATCCATTTTGTGCTTACAGATCAACATGCTGATATGCAAAAGTCTGTTGTGCCAGGGCATTCTTGTTGAAAATTCCAAACATTTTACCAGCATAAGAGAGGTCACTGAAAATCTGCTGTTCTGAGTAGAGGAACGGGAGTATTGAGAGGCATACTGCATGCAGAAGAATTCATGCCTCATTCTTTGCATGACCACAAGAGCAGAAGATGCCCCTCAGAACTTACCAGCAAGAGAGATTGGTCCCATGGGGTTGCTAAGATTATTATTTTTCCTTCCCTTTTTGCTTGTTTTATAAGGTGGAGTCCCCATTGAGGAGTGGAAGTTTTTTAAGGTCAGGAATGATATCCACACCCAGCTTGTAGTTTGGTGAATTTATAGGGAGCAGTCAGTGTGGGACGTTTTAGGAATTCTCAGGAGAGCATATGATTGGGACTTGGCCTCTGTTCTCTGCCTGTTAAACTTGCATCTTGCTGCACTGTCACAGGCTGTAACTGGTTCCATCGTCTCCCCATGGCTGTAAGCTAGGGTGGTACCATCTCGTTGTGGGAGTGGAGACTCAGAAATGGGCTGGTGTCATAAAGCCTGGCTGCAGCAGAAATGGAAATAGCCCTGCAGTGTCCAGGCCTAGTCCTAGTGCCCTAACTGAGGCTGTCTGATCAGTTCCCTTACCCCTGCTGCACTCTCCTTTGTACGGTCCTCTGTGTAGGTCTGAATGCTGGTGGTGTTTTCGTAACTGATTTATGGAGACATTTACTGTGGGAAAATGTGTGTATTAAGTTGTACTTTATGACTCTCGCTACTGGGACTTAACATCACCCTGCGTATACAAAGAGGAATTTCATGCTGTTCCAGTGCTCAGTGTCCATGCATCATAAAACTTTGTTCTGGCTTTAAATCTTTGGGGGCCTCAGAAACAAAGAACTGGTGGTATCTCTGCTGAGGATTCAAGAGGGATCCTTATATGCAGGTACAAGGGTTTAACTGCTCACACAGAGGAGTACCATGAGAATTCCCACCAAGATCAACATTTTCTCCCCCTGAAGGAGGCAGTTGGGATCTGCATCTTGAATGGACAGCTATGATCTGTTTTAGGATTATTGGATTGCAGTGTATTTGCTGACCTTATCATTTCCTTCACTGATAGTAGTCATGCAGACAGACCTTAATTTTTATCAGTTTAGCAACCTAAATACGTGCATTTCCCCACTTTCTATTCCCAAATGTGTCCTTTCAGGAGTGTGTTTCTGGAAGTTGATCCCAGACACCCAAATATGGTGGAGAACTGGCTACAGGCACATCCCAACTTACTCCTTGTCCTTCGTGCCATTCACAAGGACTTCTGTGGCAAGTAAGTCTCTTTTACCTTCAGATTTTTGCTTCAGGTATAGATCTGTGTCCTTTGTAGATTATTGCCCAATGCATTGAATGAACTCTGCCAGAGAAAGTCCACAGCTGAAGCCAGTCTTTAACAAAATGGAGGCTTCCTCCAAATATCTCAACCTTCTTATATCCTGAGGTAGCCTGGCAAGTGTTTCTGAGTCACAATTCTGATGCAGGTAAACATTTCTCATGGGGTGACTAGTTCTGGTAAGATTATCACCATTGGAAAATTGCTGCTTTTACAGGCTGGAAGTAGAGGCATGTTCTCCCTAGCAAGATTTAAAGCTCTGGTCGTTACTTTTCCCACAGGCTCAGGTTTCTGCACATTCAAAACCAAAGCAGATGACAACTGTACCAGAAGTAACTCTTCTTGCACTATGCTTTTTGCTGGTGAGCCCTGCTGAGCAGCTTGTTGAAAACCCTGTGTGGCAAAAGGAGTCTCCACTTCATTCCCCAGTGCATGGAACTCTCCATTCAGTGCCAGACCCCCTCGTTTCCTGACGCAGACTTCATCCAGAGATGCAAAAGTTCAGCAGAGCGTGTAGAAGTGTTTCACCGTCCTCGGAGAACTGCCTGAAACTTTTCAGTTTGCTCTGCTAAAGTGACTTATTAATCTCAGGACCCAATATGGAAGAGTTCACAGCTCCAGATATTTCATGAAAAATGCAACGTCTCAACGTGGCAGATCACCCATTTTACCTAGAAATAATTTAACTTTTTTTTTTGGCCTTGAGATGAATTTATATAGAATGTGACCAGATTACATGGTAGGTCCAAACTCTGGCTTATATCAGCATGTGCATTGCTGGTATAATGGGACATAGTTAATTTGCACACTTCAAATTCAGTTTTTTTTCCCAGGATCCTGATGCTCTGGAGTAGATCTCCAGCAGCAAAGCAGCCTTCGTTTCCCAGTCCTGGTGAGTGATACGTCATTGAAGGATTGGTGCATGTGTTACACCGTCTGAATCTACAGCACCTGACACTTGGTGGATGCTGCCAGGAACAATCAAAACATTGTAATAAAGATAGTGTGTCAGATAAGTGTCCTTTGAAGAACTGCGGTTCAATTACATTTTCAAACATGCTTGCAGACCTGAATAAACACCTGGCACCTGCACGTTGCTTCTGGTAATAATAGAAATGCCTAACTTCCACGTAAGGCATTTAAATGCAAGACTTTACAATGAAGGCCAGAATTGCTACTCCAGTTTTGCAGACGGAGAAGTTGAAAAACAGGAGGTGAAATGACTTGAACAAAATTTGACGGCAGGCTAAGTTTGGAGTAGGACCCAGTCTCTTGACAGCCGTGGGAATAGCTGAGGTCTGTTTCTTTGGGAAGGATGACTCAGAGTAGGGCCGCCTGAAACAACACTGAGAGAAGTCCCTGAAATGGACAGTCAACATCATGACATTATTTATAATGGAAGGATTAAATTCAAACTGCTCCTTATTATTGCTGCTGCTTCTGGTATTGCAAGTTCCCTTCTTGACCATAGCTAGCCAGGAAAGGAAGGAAAAAGAGCAAACCAGAGGATCTGGTCTACCAGTCTGAATGGAGGCAGTTGCTGGGCCAGCGGAGGTGAGCACTCAGTAGGTGGAAGTGACCAGACAGTGACAGGTTATCAGGCTCTCTGTCTAGGATGAACTGGGAGAGCAGAGCCAGAACCATTAGGTAGGAGCTGCAGCAGTAAACTCCGTTTGTTTAGAAGGCTGCAGCCCATTCAGAGGGCTTTACTTGAGCACTAATACATCTAGTCCCTTTCCCTTTGCCTCTCCCGCACTCCCCCCTCTTTCATTCCCTTTTTAACTCTTGAACATTGGCCCTGCTTTCCCACAGATACCTGAGCTCTCTCTGATGCACCAGTGCTCGGGTCTCCGGTTGGATCCCCTCTGCACCCTCTGGGTTTTACAGCTCTGTTCACAGACTGGTTTTCACCCCATCGTCGTACCACTCAGCCCTGCATTTATCCTCCCCACCGCTTTACGCACCTCAGTAGTTTGCCATGTCACATACACTCTTTACTTGACATTCTGAGCCATCTCTGGTGTGGTACCCACCCTAATTAAACACAGTAGAGGAAATCTAGGGAAGGAGAGAACTAAAATAGTTCAGTTAAAGTGCACTTGATCCTAGGTTTGGAAATAAAGTTCCACCACAGCTGATTTCTGGCAGTTCTGCCTGCTAGAGCTGTGAGTACGAATTGGAGTCAAACGGGTGTTGTTTTGTTTGGGGTTTTTTAAATAATAGTTTAGGATATTTTTCAAAGTTCAGTTTGTCTGACTTCCTTCTTTAAATTTAATTTTTAAACAGAGATCACAGGTTTCATCTGGGTGTTGACAGTGTTTCTGTATGAAGCAGAGCTACACACGCAGTTTACTTCTGCAGGATAGTTTAAAAGCAGGATAGTTTACTGGCTTATGACAGTGTTAAACAGCATCATATTTCATTGTTCCAGGGGTAGGCTGACTCCCCGCAGCAGGCTAGAGTTAGATGTCCCTCAGAGTGCTGGTGGCTGGGCTGCAGAAGGCAGCGTGCCTTTTCTCGGAAGCATCAATCAGTCACTTGTCAGAGCTCTGAGCAGGACACTTTCTCTGAGACACTCTTGGTCTACTCCAGTAGGACAAGTGTTAAATTCCTATATTTACAGCTAAAGCAATAATAAAAATCTTGCATTTCTGTGGGCTTGTGCTGCGTAGTGGTTATACTTCAGAAAATCACATGGTGCTGCTGACCTTCTCATAAAGACAAGAATGGAGAAAAATTGTTCTTCCTCCCAAGAGGCTGGATTTATTTGTCAGAGTTGCTTCTGAGGGAATGCGCTGGTGCAGTACGATGTGTTCTTCAGTGCTTTACGCATATTGGCCCGGGCTCATTTTGGTACAGAAGCACTGCAAAGCTTTTTGGGGATGGTGGTTTTAAGGAACCACAGGCACTCCCAGCACCCTTGCTGAAGCACTGGACCGTGTCTGTGTTGTCTTTGTTGCCTGTGGGTGGGAGGCTCAGCTGATGCCAGCAATATTAGGTGCACGTGAGCTCTCTGCAGACGCATAGCTGCTCCCTGAAGCCACAGAAGGCTGACAGTCGGCATTTTATGTAATCCAGTATCTGACATATATTTAATTTTCTGGGACTTACTGTGTCTCTGGAACTGTATCAAAATGGTGATCTGTTTCTTGAAGTGATGCTTTCAGAGAGGGGCTTTGTTTTCCTCCAGGACTCTGAAGAGTGTGGTTGTGTGCATGTGTGCTCATGTCTATGCTTTGGAGAGTTACCAGTATAAAGTCTCTCCTAGGGTCATGCTGGCCTTTCCTGAGGAGGAGTTGGTAGAAGCCTGGTCTTTGGCAGAGCCCTGCAGATGGTGCTGTGGTCCCAGCTTATCAGTATCTGTGCTGGAGAACAGTCCTACCGCAGGCTTCCCTCTGTGCGGGGAGCATGGGAAGAGAAGGGGCAACAGAGGGCTTCGATGCAGTTGCAAATTGGGGCTTTAACTTCTCTTCCCGTGCCAGTAAAACAGAGCTTCAACGTGGGGAAGATGGGAGGGGAGCTTGCAACTGCGATACAGGACTGGGATTGTATCTCATACTGTTAATGGGAGGCCTGAAGCCTGCATTAATCCATGGTTTTGGACAATCTACTGTGCTAGAGGACAGAGTACCCTTCTTGTTCTGCTGTACTTTCAATGTAAGCACTCTGAAGTGCAAGTACCACCTGTGTTTTCAGTCTTCCACCCAAGATGTGAGGTGAAAAGGACTGTCTTAGGGACCTTAGAGAGTCTAAGGAATGTGCTTATCCTCACAGTGCTCTCAGCTGAGCCTGTGCTCTTGTAGGGACAAGAGTCCTTCCCAGGTGAGGAACTGCCAGACACAGAGTGACTCTGCTAGGGTGACAGAGGAGACCTCTGACACAGGTGACTGAATGTGAGTGGATTACTGGCCAGCGCTCAGTTCCTTGATGCAGGGCCATAGATCAAAATGGGTTGGAAGAGTGTTTGACAGTCATCTAGCATAATTTCCCTGTCCAAGTAAGAATCAACTTGGCTTACATCATTCCTGACAAATGTTTGCCCAACCTGATCTAAAAGGCCTCCAGTGCTGATAAGAACTTTTGCATGCAATCTCTTCTGGTAGGGTGTTTTTCTTCCTGCTAGAAAGTTATCCTTTGTACCTAGTCTTCCTTGCTGCCATTAAAGCCGAGTACTTCTTGTCTTCTGCTGAGGTGGAGAACAGCTAACTCTCTCCTTAGAGCAGCTTCCATGTGGTAGTCTGTTGCTGCGTTTCCTCACAGTCTTCATTTCTGAGGAAAGAACACCAACATGTTGTTGTTTCTGTAGGCTGCTTACACATCCTTCCCTCCCTGCTTGAGAGATGCAAAGTGGGACCAGGGGTGCAGAAGGGTAGTCTGCTTCAGATATGTTCCAGGTGGTACTTGGGCCTATGGTGATTGGAATAACAGAGCTGCTACAGCTCATCTTATTACAGAGAAGTCATTTCCTAAGCAGTGAAGACCAAGCCAAAACTTGCATTAACATTTTGTTTGTCTGGGCAAGTTTTCAAAAGCTGTATTTAAGTTTTTATAAACTACTATTTCTACTCTGGGTTGCATCCAGAAGGACAAATACCCACTGAGAAAATGCTTCTCTTACAGTCAAGAAGATGATGAGATACCAAGAGAGACTTTATCCAGTTTCTAGCCTATTCCTTCTTCCATAGATATTTTGAATATGCTTTGAGTTAGGTGTTGGAGATTCAGATGCTCCTCGTGTGTAGAATCACGTCACATCACGGTCTCTGTCTGTATCTTTTGCCTGGTAGTTGCTTGCACATCTCAGCATGGTCCATCCATTTCCTGGTGAACGCAGGAGTCCATTTACATGCCACCACCCTGCGGTCCTGTGGTCATGGCCACAGCATGCCCTACATTCTACATTCAGCTGTTGCAATTAGGACAGATAGCAGAAAGTCACTGTAGCCTCAAGAACGTTCTCAAATGTGCCCTAGTTGCAGAATGAGACCTGTACCCAGCCTCCTCCTGCCCTGCAGTCACCTCTCTGGTTGTTCCAGACAGGCTTAGGCTGACATGCCTGGGCTTTAGAGGCTGCATTTGAACTGTTCCCAAGATTCACCCTGAGGTAGTCTCTTGTAGGTGTGCCTTCAAGCAGGATGTGGTGTGTTGTGGAATACTAACCTATATGTTCTCCCTGCCCCTGGGCTCTGGATTTGCCCATCGCTGCCATGATGGTTCTGGCAGAGCAGCCTTCTGTGGGTACGCTAATGTGGTTTGCTAAATTGCCTGCTCGTGTTACTTGGGATTTTTGATCCCCTGCAGAGAGGGTTCGTAAAGGTTATGTTACCCCCCTGGGTAGAAGGAATGGAGCACACCAAGGAACGTGCTAGTAGTAAGAAGTGTGATAGTGGTAACCTATGTGTGCTGTGCAGAACTGAATGCTGTGATGATTTTCCTTCTGGGCTGGATCCTGAGATCAGGCCTTTGGGCAATGTGGTGTGTAGAGATGTACTGGAGTGTTTACAAAATCTGCTGTTTTTCAAGGGATACGCTCTTGAGCAAACTGCTTTAGATGTCTTTCTTTTGTGCCGGAGGAAAAACCCATGTGTCTATGGATTTTGCTGTGGGGACAGAGTGGGTAGGGATGGCAAAGAAGAGTCCACGAGCAAGGCCTGACTGATTCCACCTGTGCCCAAAAGCAGGTGTGATTTCCACTCTCTTGCACATCCAGGAATGACTTGCACTCTCTCTCTGCCCCAAGTCAGGGGCAAATGAGCTGTTGCTCCACTTTGCTCCCTTTGGGAAGTTTAACGCTGCATTTGCTGGAAAGTTGTCAGCGGTTCCATCCTATACTGGGATTCACCAAGTCTGGATTCAGATCCTTGCTGTGTGACAAACTGCAGGCCTGACCTGAGGTGTTTTATTGCTTACTCTGTTCCCTACCATTATGGTTGCAGTAATAGCCCTTTGCTGTCTTACAGACTGTTGTGAGAGTACCTTGTATAGAGGATGTGGGGTACTCAGTTACTTCAGAGAGGACTCTGACTGTACTGTCGCAACCTCTTCTTCAGTTACATCCAGAAAGAACGAAGAATGAGCCAACTTTTATGAAATCCATCTCATCTGCTTCTCGGTGGCAGGGCACACCACCCTGCTGCCGCATGAGATCGGATTTGCTTTGCTGATTTCCAGTGCTGCCAGTGCAAAACCAAAGGATGTGGGAGTGAGCCAAAGTACCGGCACTAGTTCTTCTGCAGCAGGCACGTCCCTGAGTGTGACGAGAGCACGATGCACAGAGAAGCCAGCCCGCTGCAGAGTGCTGAGAAAGTGCATCCTGTTCACAAAAGCAAGCGGTGCTTTTACAGTGCATGAGCATCGAATACGTGGCTATTGCAGACAGATGGAGAGAAGTGCTGCCACATGTTGTGGTCTCCATGGTTTGTCTCCTTTATGTGGTTGATGTCAGAACTGTAGCTTTAAGTGGCAGCTTCTAGCTCTAAAGATCTGTTTCATCTTCTCCCTTCACCAGCAAACCTGAATTGGTCACTCTTCTGTGTCTTGCGTGCTCATGCCAGTGTTTTGGGCAGAGTGGACATCAACATGCCATTTCAGTTGCAACTTCTCTGCCAGTGTCATGGCTACATGAGCAAGGTTACCTCCGGATAGATGGTCTTAGAACAACTGCAGGTGAACCAGCTGCTGCCTGGCGAGGAAAGGGCCTTGTCCTCCATTAAATATTTGCTCTGGGTTCAGCTTCCTTCAAAGGGCTGCATAAGGAGTTTCAGGCTTCATCCTGTCTTTTGTGACAGCTGGGATATTTTAAAATCATCCTGCCCATTGCAGGGATTCTCAGCTCTCAGGTTGGAATTTGCAGTATGGCGAAGAAGAGTTTGCCATCTAAATACCCAGGGCCAACTGGTGTGGTAAGAAACTGAGGCACAGCAAATGAAGAGCCATGGCAGAGTCACAGAAAAAGCTCAAATGCCCTTAATGGCAGTTCTTGCAGCCCTAGCTCTAGCTGTACTTTTTTCTCCCTTTACTGGTTCTTTACATAGTACAGCCATCCCAGCTCTCACCTGGGAGGATGTTGGTGCCTAGAGAGTAGGAAGCAGTTGTTGTTATTCCTTCCTGTTTGTGTGAAGAGAAGATGGGAGAGCGTGACCAGAGAACTGGTTGGTTTGGAGAGCCTCAGGCTTGAATATGGCACGAGGGCAATTTTAACACTTTGTGTTACTGGCGCAGCCTTTACTAAACACTGCAGGACCCGGACTTATGCAAATGACAGATGTGATAGAGGAGGGAGGGAGTGGGGAAGTTACATGTACATGTTACATTACTTCATTACATGAAGTTCATCTAGAGAAGACAAGATTCTTGAGAAAGGGTGTGTTAAAATGAAGCTGAGCTTTTAGGAGTGATGGCCTTTGCTGCCACATTCCTGCTTTGCCACTGAAATGGTGAGTAGGAGTGTGGGGCCGAATCTCCATAAGGTACAAGTTGTATATAGGAGGCAAACTCTGAGCATCTCTGCTTAATGTATGTACTTCAGAGAATGAATGGAGCCCCTGCTCTGGTGTGGATGGCTTTCTGGTGGACCACAGGGGATGGGCAAGCAACAGTGGACTAAGCACAGCACTCTGAGGAGCCTTGTTCCATGGAGGGCAGAGCACTGCTCAAAGGGTGTCACAAAGACGCTACTTGCCCAGGTGTATGGGAGGCAGAACTCTGCTTCTAGTGGGATGTCTTCAGCAGTTCTTACATGGGAAATCTTAATTTCCACTCTATGCTAGCTGCTGTCTGTAGTTTTAGCTCCCCATCTGCCTCTTCTGTTCTTGACGGTTAGCTTCTCTCCTGTGTTTTGCACATATGCTATAGTGTGGGCACAGCAGGGCATGCCCATCAGCTTGGTAGCAGGGTGCCTGCTGCCGTGCAGTCCTCACTTGGCAACCCAAGCTGCAAGAGCTGCAGTACCCACCAATGCTGGTAGAAGAGTGGATTCTGCCGTCAGAATCCTTGCTGTTTGTCTGAAATACTCATCCAAGACTGTTTAGAACATGAATACAGTTGCTGGGGTTGTTGAAAAAGGCATGAATTATTACAAAATTCATGGCCTGGCATTTGGCTTATGATTAATTACTTTGGTTTGCATAGAGCTTTGATGTTCCAGCTCTGAATCCAGAGTAAGCAGTTACAGCTCCGTTGGCCTCAGTGGAGTCATCCCACTCACTTTGTTGGGTTGAAGTTGGCTCACTTGGTGATCCGTGGTATTTCTGTGAAACCAGCATCCAGTCATTGATTTAAGCCTTTCCAGGGACTGGAGGCTGATAGCTGATAAATCTTTTCCCCTTATCCATATCACTCTGCCATTTACCTGGGAGTGACCTTCTCACCAGCCCTTTTGACTTTGAGCTTGCTGCTTCTCTGGAGTCCTTCTCTGAGCCTTTGCAGTTCATGGTGTGTTTATGTTGCTGTAGTGATAGAAGCTTTTCTCGCAGGTTGCTCCATCTCTCTTTAAGCTTTCAGTACTCTATTCCTCTGCCAGTATCCTGTTGTGTAGCTCTCCCCCTGCCAATATTGTTGGCTTGCATGGATAAATTTCTTTATGTAAGATAATTTGGAGTAAGTTTGTGACAGGAAAATTCTAATCTAAAAGGCAGTTTAGTCTTGCATTGTGATTTGTTATTGAGCTGCTGATGGGGTGTGCTGGGGTGGGAGTCATGGTGCCGGCGTGTGCTCCCTTTGCTCAAGAAGAATAGATTAAGATCATACTTTCCTCAAACAAGGCTTCTTCATTTAATGTGTATGGGCAGGGGGCACTCAGGCTGAAAGGAGATTTTTGTACTTTAACTTCCAGGTCAGTGAGTTTTTTGTCTCATTTGTGTCAGCAGACAGTAGCCCCTTGTTCAGCATCACAACTTTTTCCACCTCAGCAACGCACCCGAATACATATACACGCACACGTGATGCAGATCCTGAATTGCACAATAAATTCCTTGGTAAGTTCCATAAACCCAGCAAATACATGATCTGTTATGCTTCAGGGCTTGATTGTGTGCCCTATTGACCAGCAATAAAGCCAAGAGTATGGTGGTAGATAGTTACTCATTTATTTTGGCTTTTCCATCCATCATTGCCTATGTGAGAAAGACAAGGGGCAAAAATACTTTGAGAGTGAAAATTCTGTCTTTGGAGAGGTGCCTTTGTAACTTGTGGAAGCTGGATAATTTAATTAAATTAGTCAAGTATTAAATAAATTAAGTATTTAATTTAGTAATTAAGTAACTTAGTTACTAAGTAGGGCTGGGATTAAGGCCAGGGTAGGTCATGAGCATGAAAGGTCATGAATTATGAGCACAAAAATTAAAAGATGAATGCATCTGAACGAATGCCCTGTAGCCTGGTGTTGGCGTCCTGATCAAAAAATAGCTGCTTGAAACCCTGTCTTTGCTGCAGCTGGTGTTTGCCAGCCCCCTCCTCTGCTCGTGCAGTCTGGAAAAGCAAGAAGGGAGGCACCATGCCACTGCTGATGGCATGCCTTTTCCTGAGCGGTAGAGCCTCAAGCATCCATTTGTCCCGTACAGGAGCATCACGCTTCTCCCTCTGGAGGTCTGCCCTGCTGCTTTGTCGCAGGCAGTG
>JAOXNO010000003.1:18664345-18680621 GCA_028565335.1 Limnodromus scolopaceus
AGCATCCATTTGTCCCGTACAGGAGCATCACGCTTCTCCCTCTGGAGGTCTGCCCTGCTGCTTTGTCGCAGGCAGTGGGCAGGAGAGTGAAGGCAGCCCCTTTTTCCTTGCTCTTCTGATCTGGCAGTGCCTTACTCCTCCACCAAAGCCCTGCTCAGTCCTGGAGTGCTCTCACACGCAGCCGTGCCAGACCTCCCGTAACCTCACTGTTTGTGCCGTGGATCCCTGCAGAATTCCCTCCGTCCCGATCCTCTTGGACTTCGTCCCTAGCAAAAAATCCTGCTTAGGCTTCTCAGAATTAGCACGCATTAGCCTAACTCAGAATTACCCTTTCCTGGGAAATGTCCCAGTTTTTGAGTTTTAGAAATATTTTGCACTGGGATTTCTGAATTTTTGTTCTGAGTTATATCCATTTCAAGTTGTTGTACTGCTTATGCTCACTGCTGATTTGTTGAGTAAAGACTACTAGTAGGTCACAATATGTATATTAAATAAGAAAACACAGTAGTTAGTCACCTCTTTTTTTTTTATTATTATTATTAAATTGATAAGAACAGCTGCTGCTTAATGTGACTGAAACATCTTATCTTATTCTCTAGAACAAGAAGTCCCTTGTTTGCAATGTAATAAAAGTCTGGCAGTGCCATTACACACCCAGGAACGCCTTTATCTAGAAAAGCAGGTAACATTTCATTCTGTTTTAAGTAGTGATTCATCTTAATGATCTAAAAGGTAATAAAGTATTTCACTACTTCTGTCATGTTAAGGCAAGGTAAGAACGATGCATGTGGGATAAAAACCTCTAAGATAAAATAGGTACAATTTGGAAGTTCTGGAATAGAGCTTCTGAACTGCCAGAAACAAAGCTGTTCCAAGTAGCTTTGGCAGGAACTTTTACCAAAATCAATGCTCTTTCAAAAACAAATTTTAAAAAGTTTTTTTCTGAAGTCCCTCCAAGAGGATGCTTTGATGGTGTTTTTCTACTGGCTGTCTTTCTGTCCCAGCAAAGGCACTCTTTGTTAATGCTCCTTGGCGCTGTGAGTAGAGGCGACTTTGACTTTTCTCACTAGGGCTTAAACCCAAGTCTCCATAGCGAAAGTCCTAAAAATTCCTTCATTGCCCAAGCTGCCCTTCTCTGGCTCCCGCGCTGCTTTTGTGCTGCTTGTAACACATCACGTCAGGTGGGAAATAATTCTCCTTATCCCGAGGCAGGAGCGTGCTGTTCAACCAGCTGCTGCCTTTCCGCCCTGCGCGGGGAGAAAGGACAGCGTGCTCTCGCTGTTGGGTCTCTTCCACCGAGACCTCCCTCCGCACGGAGGAAATGGCAAGTGTTATCATGCCTGTTTCTCTTTTCCAAGGTGCTGCCCAAACAAGCAACACAAATGTCTTCCAAAAAAACCCAGGATGGCCTGAGCAAGGGAGATAGCATACATGACTGGGAGGCCACAGAGTTAATCGAGCCAAAGTCTCCTTTCCTGTCATGTTTTGCATTGAGATCTGATGACTAGAGGGTGGGCCTTTGCTGCTCTTGTGGAGGAAGGTGTTTCTGTGGTACCTTTCAGCAGCCATCACTGCAGACACTGGTGGGAAGCCACAGTTTGGGGAACCAAATTTCAGTGGGGCTCACAGCGCAGGTGAAGAGTTGATCAGTCCTAAATTAAATCCCTGCAGCTATTACACCATAAAATTAAAAGAAAGCAAGCTGATACTGTAGAAACAGCTTGCTTGTTTGTTTCAAGTAAAGGAGTTCAATTTGGGAATAGCATCCTCAGTGGAAGAGCAGGACTGCAGTGGGGTTTGTAAGTAGGATATTTTCACTGGAGCTGGTATTCGGTCCAGGCATCAATAGTTTTGAGATGTAAAGTATCCTGCCGGAGAAGCCTGTGTCAGCAGAGTGCTGCCGAAGCTGGTCTGCTCGTAGGAAAACACAGCTGCCATGCTCACCCCCCACTCCGCTGATTTAAAGACTCCCTTTTTCTTTTTCTTAATAGTATCAGTGAAAGAAACTCTTACCTAACAGGGAGGGCTGAGCTCTCCAGAAGTCAGAAATAAAGATGCTGACAGCTTTGCCGCAAATGCAGCAATAAGAAGATGAGTGACAGTTCTTGAGTTTTTGTAGAACAAGCAGATTTTATGAACTGGTTTATGCTTGTGCGACCTTAAGGCCATTATTTCTGCAAGGATCTGGGAGCAGTGCATGAGTGAAGACGGGGTATGAGGGCAGTTTCTGGAACCATGCCACTGAAATAGCACTGGACAAGTTCCCATGGGTGTGCTCCTCTGAATTTTATTTCCACAAGACAACAGATGTCCCCGCTTGCTTCAATTCACAGAATTAGATAGAGGGTTGGAAAACGGAAGAATTCTTTATTCCCTAGGCTGAGATCTGGGTTTAGCTACGTCCAAATTGATTCTTTATGCAAGTAGGAAAGTGCTTTTGCTTGTTCGGAAACGGTATTTTTGTATGCCATCTTTGCCCTGTCTGGGTTTATACTGAAAGTGGGTCTCTGAAAGGCCAGGCACAAGCTGTGATCTCTGAGACACCATAGCTACGGTAGGACACGAGAAGCTACAGGGAAACACCAGTGTAATGATGTCGGCAGGAATTTTGCCCGTGAGCAGGGAACTGGAGAACTGGCCCATGGTAAGAAAGGGATGTCCCTGTGGCTCATCGCAGCGGGGAAGGTTCAGTGGATGTATCTGGCCATTCTGAAGAGGTTGTTTGGCTGCATTTTGGAGCTTGTAGAGTCAGGGGAGGGGTTGTGAACCTCTGAATAGAACAGAGGTCTTAGATTTGAGGGCCTAGGGGAGGCTTTGTCCTTCTGTCACCGCTGACTGAGCCACAGAACATCCGGGGTTGAAAGCCAGAGAGTCAGTGGTGGTCAGAAAAGTGTAACATGGGAAGGAGGCCCAGGAGGCATAGGATCAGGGAGTCTTCTGTGGGAATTTGCTTGTTGTAGAGTTGGGGAGCAGGGCAGTGTGACTGGTACCTGCAGTGTGTGTGGGAGCCCTACAGAGGGACAGAGAGCGCAGGACCAAGTGCTGGCACCAGCTTGGGGCCGTGTGTCCTCAGCCGGTGTGGGAATGATGTGCACGAGGTGCTGGCAGGTGGGAGCAGAGGAGGGAATGAGCCGAGCGCTGAGGAGGCAGCAGAGGAACTTTGATAGCGGTAGGAACATATGGTGGAGAAGTGTCAGGGCTGATACGGCTGTAGGGTAGTTTCAAGGAGACAGTCCTGCTACAAATAGGGAGGTTCAGAACCAAGATGGAAGAGCGTGCCAAGAACACTGTGTACGGTTCTGTCAGAAAAATGTACGCGCGCAGGAGCAGGTGCAGAACAGGGCTAGGAGGATGAGTAAGGGACAGAAAGCTTAGCAGATGATATAAAACTAAAAGAGATGAGTTTGTTTTGCTTAGCAAAACAAAGACTGGGAGAGGAATGTGAGGTCTCTCTGTAAACACTTCATTGCAAAGTAAATACTAGAGGGGAAGAAAAGGTCTTTATAATAAAGATCAATGCTGGCACAAGGACAAATTGGTACAAATTTGCTATTAATAAAATTAGCCTGGAAATTAGATTTTCAACCACTAGAGGAGTGAGATTCTGGAGCAGTCTCTCAAAGGGAGAAATGGAGACACCAAAGGAGCTTGTAAAGAAGCCTGAGGAGCCTGCAGTGGCAAAGGGAGAGTAAATTAAATCTCTGACACAATCTTATTTTATTTTATGCATGTTGGTGCTAGAGACAGCCTGACTCAATAGTCTAGACAGGAGGGCAAGTTGCAGTAGAAGGTGGAAGCAGTAGTCAGTAGCCATAATTAAGAATTGATAGCCAAGTTACAAGTCAACTGGAGGAGGTGGGGAGTTTCAGGATAGCTGAGCTGTGCAGATATCCAGCTTTGGCTGTATCTAGTGTTTAAGAACAGAGACTTCACCAAATTGACTAAGTTTAGAGCCTTTTTACAATGTCTTTTAGAACCAAAATTTGCACGGTAGGACTCTGGTAAAGCTTCCCTCTCCACTTCCTGGTTGCTGTCATTTTCTGCTCCGTTCTGGCAGAGATCTATGTTGTGGCTGTAGTAGAGTAGCTTTGTGCCCCTAATTCCTTTTTCATAAAAGATTAGGATACATCTCAGGACGTATCTTGAGAATGTCTCCAGTTTTGCTGGAGGCTTCACAAGAGAGCCTTTTGGCATGAAATTGTAGAAGGAAAGTTAGCAAAGTTTAGCAGAGCTGCCTTTGTCAGAGGAGGTGCTAGGATCCTTCTGCAAACCAGCTGCTGGTTTGCAGCATGCTTGACATTGTGTCAGGAAAATTTTGGATTAAGAGAAAAGGAAGTAATTTCTTGAAAATATTTTGAAAATTGCAGTGTTATCCCGGGTCAGAACTGAGGAATCTAC
This sequence comes from Limnodromus scolopaceus, assembly GCA_028565335.1. Taxonomy (NCBI): domain Eukaryota; kingdom Metazoa; phylum Chordata; class Aves; order Charadriiformes; family Scolopacidae; genus Limnodromus; species Limnodromus scolopaceus. The sequence goes on from JAOXNO010000003.1 coordinate 18,668,744, forward strand.
AGGTTCCTATAGGACAAGCTGAACTTTTCAAGCTGGAAAATGAAAGGAAAATGCAAATAGATAAGGAAAAAACCAGTCAGCTAAAACAAGAACTTCAGCCCTTAATGGTGGTACACAGAAAGGTATTCCTGGAAATGGCAATTCTTTGGAATTGGGATAAAGAATGCAGGAAGCAAGCAATAAATAGAAGATGCAGCTGGACAGAAACATGAGGAAAGAAGAATTAATTGATGGTTGAGCAGGCAGAGCAAGTATCTTTTTTAAGCTCCTAATCAGAAATAAGCATTCAGGGCAAAGACATTTTACTTCCCATTCCTTCTGGGTGCAGACCTGGAGAGCATCAGAGATACATGGGAGAAAGCTGGAGGAACATTATTGCCCATCTGAAGAAAAAAATCTGGGCTTCTTTGAATTTTTGCCACAATATCCATGGTGTAGCTCTGCTGAGTTTGGTTTTCTTTGCAGCACTTTTCTCTTACTAATAGACTTTACTTATTTGTCCCTCAGCATGATCCTGACTTGGCAGTTAAGCTAAGCAGAGTGTTGGAAAGCTGCCATTAATTAATGGAGACAATGCATTGGAGGGATAAAGTTGAATATAAAAATTGCATTTCCCAGAGGAGGCTCTTACCTGATGATGTGAGATGTCATAGGTCTTTCAGAAGTGGCCAGTGTCTCTTGCCTCCAGCTCATTAAAGCATTCCATCCTTGCATTTTCAAGTGATCATGGAGCCAGCAGGGAATTTTTGGTAGGGAGAGGGGAAGTTGGGGCACTGACACCAATGTGATCTAACAGTTGGCAAGGACAGCAAGCCTAGTCTTCCTCTGCAGCCCAGCTCGACACCTATAGTCCATACACAGTGTCTTTGGACCATTTGGCCTGCTTATGGTGAAGTTAACTGTCCTGTGCACGTGCTGATTTGGTACCTTGTTTTTATATTCTTCTTTTGGTGCACAGAAATGGTGGGATTAAAGTCAGGGGCTCAGGGATGCATGACCTCCAGTTGCTATTGACTTTGAGGCACGTTTCTCCCCATTTGACCTGACATGTCAAGAGAGACAGGATTGAATCTTGGTCTTGCCTTCTGTAAATTAAGACAAAAAGCTGCTCAAAACTGTTAATTTGTTAATGGAATAATTCCTACAGCATTACCTCACTCTTCTGAATATTTGGGATGTTAAAAAAGAGAGCTAGGGACTTATTATTCTGTAGAGACAAAAAAAAAAATTGTCCTCAGTTGTCCAAACAATGGCTGTTTAGAGATGACAAGGGTCTCTGTTCCAGGCTGTCTTAGGCTGTGTGCCTGAGCAGCACAGAGGCATTGGAAGAAGCCTCCCTAGGTGCTGAGGAGCTCCTAGCTGCCTCTCTGGGCAAATGGAAGAGGTGAATACAATAAATGCTGCTTGCTAAGAAAGCCTCAAGAAACCATAACTAAGATGATTCTATCTCCTTCGGAGATCTTCCACAAATTCCTTTGTACTTTCTGTCGGTTTAACATAGGGGATGATCTGTATAGGGAACAGTCAAAACAAATTTCTGTGTTTCTTTCCATTTGTTTTCCTTTCTTCCTCTGCCACTCCATTCTTTCTCTTCTTTCCCTCACGGCTTAAATGAAACCAAATAAAGTGCTTGGTAAGTGTTGTACTGCTTTAATTCCTTGTTTTTGTAACTCTAATAGTTATTGTAAGAAACTTTTGCCCCTTGAGGAGCTATTTTTTATTATATTAGCTCCAGCAAAACAGCAATAACAAAAACAAAGGGCTCAACTTTAATTTGCCTTCCCATTTTATTATGGCTTACTCTAAACCAGAGCAGTGGGTATAAAAAAGGACTTCAAATAATTCTGAAAAATGAGTAGTTGTAAACTTGCGAGTTTTGCCTTGAATGTGTCCTCAGTTTTGAAACTTTCATTTTTGCAAAGTGTTTGAACTTAGAACAGAGGATCATCAAGAGTTTGTGCATTCCTGTCAATCCTATTGAGAATGTGTCTCATCTATGGACATTCCAGAATGGCAGCACCCTCAGAATCACGGAAATGTTTGGAAAAGGTTTGCTGTATCTTTTTATCTTGTGTAAAAAGGGCTGCCCTACAGACTTGAGAACTTGTAAAAGCAAACAGCGAGTGTCAAACCCCACGCTTAGTTGGATGGAGAGCAGACATCCGTGGAGCAGCCCAAGCAGACTTCTCCGATAAGAAAAGAAAGTTGAATGGTAATTGCTGGTTAGCAGAAATAGCTGGATTGAAAGAAATTTTATGGCTTTTTTTTTCTAATCAGGGGGTCCTTTTTCCACACACAAGTGCAGTCCTGCTTATCCTGCCAGAATGGCACACTCAGAACCTCCCTCAAGCTGAGATTCAGTCTTTGCACGCACTTGTGCCAGTGATGAGGGTCATTGCAAAGAGATTCTTCTTGAACCTGTTCAGATCTTGTTCCATTAGCTTCAGTCTGCCAATAAGTAACGAAGGGTGGAGCGTGTGAGTCCCAAAGAGTGTTCGTAAATTCAGATTGAAGAAACTGGCTGAGTTTGGAGTGTGTTGCACAAGGCGCATTGAAAAATCCAGCCCCAGTTTCCCTGTAATCTGAATGCTCCTATTCATGACTGTCAAAGTTTTTCCATTACAAGAATAAAATCCCAGCACTGCATAATGAAACATCTTCATTCTAGAAGTTACATTCCCCACTTGTGGCTTGCTTTAGTGAGGACATTAGTGCAAGTCTGATATAAAATACACCCCATCTCCTCTCCTGTCCTCCTACCAGCCGTTCATCTCTCCACAATTAGCTTGGCAGCTGGGGTTGTTCTTTGTGCCGGTGCGGCATGTTCACTCGTGCTGAGATGGTTTCTTGCTGCCATGAAGGAAAAGGTTAAGGACTAAAATGAGTTCTGCCGTCATCTGTAAGGCATTAGGAGCCCAGTGCCGCTTCTGCTTTGCAGAATTCCAACATGGGATGGACTGGACCTTGCCGCCTTCTCTGAAGGACAAGGCATCTACGGGGGTTTATAAATACCCTTCCGTACGGCAGACGGGGAGTGTGGCAGGATGGAACTCGGCACTTCGCTGTGGCTTGGTTCAGATTCAAGTGATGTGAGCCCATTCTTGAAATATGTCAATTGTAACCAGTGCTGTGGCATCGTAGTTTGTACTGCTTTGTCTAGAAACATCTGAGGAGGCAGATCTTGGTCATTTTGGATGTAGAGGGCCTCCTGTGCTCAGTTCAATCATTGCTTGTGGTCTCAGTGTAAGCGTGTAACGGCTCAGAAGAAGGAGCAGATGGCAGTAGAAGAGGGATTGCTAAAATGAGGGAGAAGGCCACAGGCAATTGGGGTATTACCTCCATCTTTCACCTTTCCTGTCTAGGCATGGTCTTCTACAGCCTTTGTACTACAGAGCTCAGAGCCGAGCTGAGAGGTATAGCCCAACTGCTGACGTGGATGTAGTTCTAATGTCCACTCCTCTATCTGGGATTATGGCTAATGACACTTCTTTTTAACATCTGAATGCAAGGGAGTCCGCATTCTGTGCTGCCTGCTGCCCAAAGATTAGATTTAAATGTAGCTGAGCAGTCAGGGAAGAGGAGGAGGGGATGTTTGTGTGACGCTGAAGTCTGTGTTCAAGGCCAAAGTGCCAGAGTCTGGAGAGGAAATCCAATTGAGGAAGTGAACTAACATGATGTAATGATCCAAGAAAAACCTATGCAAATCAGGCATGACACTAGGCTCTGTTGTGCCTTTCGGTCTGACCTTCTGTGCTGCTGTTGATCAGGAGGAGCAATGCTAAGCAGCCTCTGCTGGTGATGAGGCATTTGCTGTTCATTTCACTGGGTCAGAGTAAGGGATATCTTATAGAGACAGGACATCGTCTAGTGAAAGTTAAGTTTTGCCACAATTACCATGACATACCACAGTGGTATTTGTGTGAGGTGTTTCTCTTCTAACCTGTTACTATGAAGGTGTAGTGCTTCTCATTTTAACCACTTTTCTGATGTGCTTACACCTTCACCACGCTTGAGCTATTCACATTGACACCTGTTGGAAGTACCTGAAATGCAGCCATGCAGACTGACCTGTTACACAACCTTGGTCTACAACTCAGCTGTGGTTTTCCACCTTAAATCCTAATACTGCTGGGAGGGGTTAATGGTGCTGTGACTGATGCCAAATGACTCATGACCTGCCTGTTGCCTGCCCAGCTCTGATAAAATCTCTGCAAAGAGGGTTTGGAGGATCACCTGCTCCAATCTATTGCATCAGCTCATGTGGGTGCTTGTCTCCAAACTCCTGTCTCTGCTGGCGGATGTCTTAATTGAAGGTTTGAAGTTGACAGCTCCCACCGATCTCATGGGCTTTTCAGTGACTTTAGCAGTAGGATATCCAAGAGCTGTATTTATGATGTACCATATAGTGGCATAGGTTGAGGAGCATCAAATAGCGTGGGATTTCTTTTTCGTTCTCTTTGAAGGGACAACAGAAGGAATAACCAGGTTATTTGAAAATAGTCTGGTTCTTGAGTCTGAGTCTGTGTCTGTTGAGTTCTGCTCTGTGCAGAGCTTAGTCCGTGTTGGGGATGGATGACCTCTGTGAAGTATTTAAGTGACTGGAGTAGTAACTGGGGACACCTGTGATAAACAGCCTTTTCACCTGGCTGGTGAGGGCTGCTAAATGCTTGCCCTTTATGCAGGTGTCACACAGAACCAAGCAGGTGGTAGGTGTAAATCAGGAGTATGTCTCCTGCAGAAAGCACATGGAACAGTGTGGGCTCAGCTCTGGTTTGCAGAAGTGCTTCTTTATGTCTTTCCGGGGGAGTAAAGGTGACTCAAAGTAGGCATGAATTAATTTTTCATCTGTTTGACCTCATTTCCTCACTGACAGGGTAGTAGAGAGGCACGGTGACACGAGGACAAGACAAATTGGGCAGTTCTGATCAGCACGATGGTGATGGGGCTGCGACAGCGTGCTGACAAAATGGTGCTGTGTTAACTTGGAGTGGATTTATTCTAAACGCTAGAACTGTTTGTTCCCATGCAAGCAAGGAAGAAAGAAGTGGACAACTGTGCTTAATATTCATTTTCAGCGTTGCAGTTAATTGTAGAGTTCTCTGAAAAGTGAATATATTCCCTTCTCTAGTGTTCCCCCCTCTGGTAAACTAAGCGTAGGTGAAGGCGTTGACATCCCAAGATAACTATATCAGCACAAGGTAATTTTTGTTTTGTCCCACTGTTCCATGTGTATTAATATGAAACAAATCCAGCCGTACTTGTGTGCCTGAAACATGAGGCTTAGATACAGTTCTCACTTCTTTCTTCAGAAAGGGGAGTCAGACCAACCCTGATAGCATTTGAAAACTGAAATGTTTGGGGTTTAATATATGTAAAAAAGAAAAGGTTTTATGTAGATCTGCACAAGAAATGGAAAAATAACCATAGTGCTTAAAAATGCTGGGAGAGAAAGTTATTTTTCACAGAATTGAAAAGATTTTATTTGATTAAAAAGGCCATTCTTTAAAGCAAAGTTATGATATTTTTTAATTGGATTGATTCCATATTATTGCTAATTTGTGGTTTGAACAGCACATTATGCATTACACCTAGCAGTAAGATGGTTATTGCAGGTTAGATCACTCAGAACCCTGCTTATCTGTATGTAATATCTGTACCTCAGCCTGCTTCAGACTTGCAGCGGGCTTTTATGTTTATTTGATAGCTGAGATCAACTCTTTATTCTTTGTGATCTAATAAGAGATACACGAGAGAAAGGATACTGTGTAAAATAATAATATGCTCAGTATAGCTTTTTAAATAACAAAACTTGTACAAGGTACACCGTGATCCAGTTTACAGTGGAACAGGAAAATGGGCTGTGCTGAAAGCTTTGGGAAAGGAAAAGTATCTGTAAGAGAAAGTAAACGCTTACCGGGGCTGTGTGACAGTTACAAATTTCCCCTCTGTAGCAGTGGAATAACAATATAAACAGCCATTTCTTTGGACAGTGTTGCTGGGTTTTAACAGACAACCGTGCTTTGTTTAGAAGGGTAGTCCCAGGTTTCAACTAATATCTTGGACATCTGTGATATGAGGACCTCCGAGCTGCTGATTTCCTGGCTTGGTTCAGATTCAATGCCGTGGCCCCATGAATGTGGGCAGCTCAATCTTGTGCTCTGTAAGGGAGCGGTGCTGGGGCTTGGCATCACTCACAAAAATGTATATAGTCCTCGTATGGTTTGGTGGTGTTTGAATTTCGTTACTCAAAAGACGCACTGGGATGTAAAACCAGGAGGAAGTTACATCCTGTTTGTTTCCCAAGAAAGGCTGCTGTGTCTTCAGAGACCAGTGTTCGTGCCTGAAGCTCAGCGGTGAAACTCTTCCCCGGCAAGTGATCCAACTGGGGCCTGAGCCCCTCCTGTCTTTCCACTTCTGTATGGACCAGCACCTGCTCGCCATGTTATCTGCTCACCGTGTTATCTGCAGGGGCATCCGCAGATAAACTGCGGCTCTGTTTGAGTGTGAGAGTCGTGTCTGCAGGGTGTGGGTTGAACAGGGGAACAAGGAAAGGCAGAGCACCTGAGCAGTCCCGCACAGGGAGGCTCATTGGACTCTCATAAAAGTGGGGAAGACTTCTCATCTCTTTTTTGAGGCTGATCAGCCTCCACAACAGTAGACAGAAGAGACCCACTGCTGACTCCAGAAGCTGTGTTGTGCACAACAAAGGCCTTTGTGGTGGCCATAAATGCACAGCATTTAGTGATCCATGGTGCAGAAGGCACTAACTGTACCTGGCAGGGAACCGCTCGGCTTTTCTCAGTGTGCCAGGGAGTGGGACCACAGCTCTGAGTGGCAGCTCTCCATTCTTCTGCTTGGGAAGTTGCCAAGTACAGTTTATCCTCTTAGGATTTCATCAGGCACAGCAGGGACAGAACAAAGGGCAAGCTGGGGGGATGGTTCCAAAAGTATTGCAACTCCTTCTTCACAGCACATCAGCAGGTTCTTGGCTTTGGGGTGGCAACAGTTCCTGGTTCCCGCTGAGCTTCTGAAAGGTCAGGAGATGCTGCTTCAAGCAGGAACAAGTGTTTCATTCTTTCTACTTTGAGGAAGAAGCAAGAAAAGAGTGTGCTGGATTTCAAAATGGGGCAGTAGCCATTGTCCATATCATACAGCAAATGGCAATCTAAGTCCCTCCTCCGGGTCCAGGGGGATTTATGAGCTCTAGAAAATGCAGAAGCAGGCAGTGAAAAAGGAGCTGCTGAAAATGGGCTCCGCTGCCGTTGAAAAAGGAGCAGAAAGAGGGTCAAAAGATTTTCTGACTAACAGGCCAGGTGGATCAAGCCCTTTGCCTTTCATCCTTGAAGGGACAGCAGAATAAATTTGGTAGGGTCATAAAATAGGAGCCTACAAACTTAAGAAACGCTGGATCCTCCAGCAGAGCAGACTGGGCACTGACAAATGATTGTAAGTGAGATTCAGGTAGAATGTGTCTTTCTGTCACTGTTGACCCTTAAAGAAGCTCCTGTTCTAAGAATTTCAGTTAGATGTCTGCGTTTAGCTGAGTCAATACAGGCAGCAAGGGCCTATACTAGTCTTCTGCTGAATTAGTTTAAAAAAAGAAAGAAGTCTAATGTGTTGTTTAGTGAATCAGTTTTTCCTGGAAGAAGATATTCCCAAAGAGTGACACGACCGATTTCTTGCTTTCTTTAAACCAGTTTCAGTGGCGTGGAGCCAAAGTGGCGACAAGTCTGGCCAGAATCCTCTATCAGCTGTGAATTTCACTTAAGGTAAGTCACTACCCTGCTTTGAGATTGTTATCCCATCAGAGTCATGCTTCGTGCCTTGTGGTGACAGTGTAAAACCTGCAGTTCTGGGGAGGGAGAGTGACTCTTTTATGCCTTTTCTATTCTGATGGGCCCAGCAGGCCTAAGATACCTAAGGTACCAAATGGAACACAGCGCTTGGTGCAAGCTCTGGCTGGTGAAGTTGCTGAGACTGTTTCTAATGTGATGCGTGGTGGGTACTCAGCTCCTGTCCTGCACACTGCCCTCTGTGCTGGGGCTTGCTGGAAGGGGACTCTGAGAACTGCCTTAAAAATAAGGGAATGTCATGGAAGGAAAGAGGGCAGGGATGCCCAAGACTGTTCTCCCATCCCCTTGTGCTGTGTGCTGGAAGAGTTGTCTTTGACTGCTGTCTCTTGCTTTGTTCTGTGGCTGTGTTTTTTATAACGGGTTTAGTGAACATGCTTCCCTCAGAGTTTTTTCCTGTTGATGTTGCAATGAAGTAAAGACATGCAGATAAAACACAGACATTTGTTCCAAAGTACTATTTCTGTGCACGGGAGAATTCTAGGCAGTGGCAAAGCCTCACAAAACCCACAAGATACTGGTGCTGTAATATAATATCAGCTGAACAGCAGGTGTTGGTCGTGTTCTGTTGGCTGAGGAGCCAGGAGTGGTAAAAGTCAATCCAATCAAAGGCTAATTGGTTCTTTTTTAAAAAAGAATAATTAAAAGCACTTACATGTGGTTGGCTGGGGGTTTTTTTTGGCTGAAAAAAACCCCATAGTCAATTTACTTTTAATAAATCTGTTTCCTCACGGTTTCTCAAAAAGGTCTTAGTTTTTAACATATTCTATGTGTACATGTATAGGTAAAAAAATGAAAGTGTAATGTTCATTTAAGGATGGAGTTTATATATTTAAGCTGTAGTATCCTTGGGTATTTGGTAAACAGTGATGTAAATATCTCATGAGCAAAAGTTCATGAGAAGAACTTTCAGAAGTAGCTGCAGCTCTCAAGACTGCAGAGCTCCACATGAACAGGATGGATCCATGTGTGACAAGCTGAAGAAATGGGCCTTTTGGCTTTAGCCTGACTCCTCAAGATTGGCTAGTGAGTGCTGCTTAAAGAATCTTCCCCCTCTTGGAAGTCAGTCAGCATTTCAAGTTAAAACTTATTTCACTTAACATTGAGTAATTGTAAATTAAAAAAAAAAGGACTGTAGAGCAGAATTAAATAGTCACTTACTCTAAAGGCTACGTGCTGTGGCTTGATAAGCTCCCACAAAACCCACCTTTTCTCATAAATGGCTTTTTCTTCCCTGACTTCTCTTTTCTGAAAGCTTGGGTAAGTAGGAGACTATACAGCACCTCTCAAAGTTTGTCAGAACCAGTCACTCAGAAGAGAACAAGACAGGCTCCAGAAAAGAGGACAAAAGCTCTTTGGTTTCCTCAAAGAGGCTTCCCGTTATGGCAGGCATTCTCACACCACCACCTCCTTCTCCAAGTTCCCTCAGCCCAGAAGGGAACTTAACAAAGCATTGATATCAGCTGCTTTTCTGCTGGATGAAGGCTCAGGGTGTTGATCTAGAAAAACTTATCCACAAAGGCTGCTTTTTACTCTGGGCATCAGCACAGAGTCCCCTGATCACTGTTAGTAGTCTTTCATTCCTGAAGACCTCTGTGGTCTATAACTAAGTTATGGCAGGTGATGGGAAAGGAAAGATTCCTTGTGCTTTTGTGGTGAATCTGACCAGTGGTGGAAAAAGCCCTTCACGGCTTATGTAGTGATGGCACTGCACGTAAGGACATATCACAGGTAATGTGCCCACCGGCTAACCTGACCTGAGTGGTGGTTGCTTGCCAAACCCAGGCTGTCATCAGAGTCTCAGAGATGAGGGGCGTTGGGTTTTTTTAAGGCTTTGGGACAGAATTGTCTCAGGTAAGAGAGGTTAAGTGAAACCCAAATGACATAAACATTCCTCACGGTGGTGTTGTGTAGGTGAGTGTTTCCAACAAGACAAAATAGCCCTGTGTACTATTGTTCATACATAGCTAGAGGAGCATAGAGCTGTCTTCATAGACACTGGTATCACCACGGTTACCCGGCTCAAAGTCACTCCGCTGCAAAGCATTGAATATGGGACCATACGCTGAAATCAGTCTGAAACTGAAGCCAGCATAAAATAAGAGCTGCTTGTTAAGCAGTGCGTCATGGAGAGAACATGTGGCAACAGTTTCTCAGAACTCGTATTGGCTTAAGTGGTATCAAAGAGGAATTCAGCCTGCGGTTGTAACCTGTGCCAGGGGTTCCCAGATTTGTGTTGCTCTAATGCACAGGCAGCAGCCATAGGTGTTAGCAACAGCCGTCATTATCAGTCCTGGAGCCAAGGGCAGATCATCAGACAGTGGCCCCTGGAAATGTGCTGTTTCGTGCATATAGGAAGGTGTGCCTCTAGTTTCCCATTTGCAGCCTCCCATCATATACTTTTCTTAATCCATGTTCCTTCCCAGAGGGATCCATCCTCCCTGTCCTATACTTGATAGATCCTTGCTTCCAGAGGTAGTGTAATACTCTTCCTCATTTTCTTTTTTTGTTCTTTTAAGGATGCCTTTGATAATGTAGTTAACCAAGCCAGAGAAAAGCAATCTTCTAATAACTTGTGAGGCTAAATTACATCCCAAAAGAACTTGAAGATTTGAACTGAAGTGCTGGTAGGGTGCTAATGGATAATGACCACATACTCTAGGATATACTTTGCATGTGACTGCCTGCCTACAGCATCCACAGAACATACCAGGGTGAACTACGCGTAGAGAACACAGGATGCTTTGTGTTCTGAGGTACTTCATACTGTTCTTAGTGCAGGGAATTAAAATCCCAAAGGAAAGTCTTACCCCTTGGCATCCATGGTTTTGATAGTTTAGAGTCAGACTACAGTGTCACCAAACGTGGGTTTATTTCTCCACTTAGTTCTTTCATAAAGTCCTATTGCAAACCAGACATATCGGGGTGGCAGCAGATTTACTCAGAGTTTAGAACAGTTCTCCATTTGTATATCATAGGATGGAGCTGAAGAGGTTTTAAAAGAAATGTGATTGTGTTGTATGTTAATCTGAGAGAATTCTTTAGTGACTTTGTGCTGTTTCTGTAACTCAAATGTATCTAGGATTGAAAAGATAAACTTTCAATTTTATTTAATACTATATTATTTCATGGATTGCTTATGAATGCAGTATACCATTTGGAAACCACGTAGGGAAGCTAGAAGGTCATCGGGGCGCCCTTGGCTGTCCTCCCTGCTGGTAGGCTGCTCTCCACATCCAAGACCAAACATGAGTTTGGCTTTCAAGAATTGTGGTTAAACAGTTGTCCTGATTTGTAGCAATACTTTCACTTTACAAATGGGAAAAGACCATTTGCAAATGCAGCCAATTTATTCCAGTATTTGGTCTATTCATATATGTCTCCTCTTTTGCGGCCTAATTGCAGACCCAGCGTGTCAGAACACATAGGGACAAAGACCTGAGCAACCCCGTCTAACTTGGAGGTTATCCCTGCTGTGAGGTAGCTTGGTGGACTAAATGAAACCCAGAGACCGCTTCCAATCTCACTTATGTATGTAAGAACTTGGAAGAGTCATTTCATGCTCTGACCTAGGAATAGTAGCAAGAGATGTAGGCACGTATCTGTTTGGGTTGCGGCCAAAAGTGTTCCCATAGGGAGATTTAATGAAAACCCCCATTTCCTGAGCAGAAGGGTTGATGGGCCTGACTTCAGTTTGCTGGAGGTATCTTGCGCAGTTGGGGATGGCCACTCAGTGGGGGTTTGGCTCTGGCTTTGCACAGGGTGGTTCAGTGAAGGTGGCAGGAGGGAGCACTTTGACCAAACAATCTATTGCTGAAAGCAACAATTTCTTGTTGGGTGACGTGAGATATCTGTGGTCCCAGAAGTTAAAAGCTTTTCTGTAAAAGTAGTTCTTCATCTGACCCTTTTCCATTCTTATTTTTCTCCTCTGGGTTCCCCCTGGGAGGGTTCTGACCAATGAGATATTTCTACTCCTTTCACTGATGATGTCTCCCCTTGCCTTTCCTTTTGTCCTTGCTGGAGTCCCC
>JAOXNO010000003.1:18680721-18724781 GCA_028565335.1 Limnodromus scolopaceus
TGACCAATGAGATATTTCTACTCCTTTCACTGATGATGTCTCCCCTTGCCTTTCCTTTTGTCCTTGCTGGAGTCCCCCAGGGGCAGTGGGGTCTCAATCCCCAGCTGCCAGCCTGCATCATGATCAGCACAGTGCAGAATTCAGGTCTTACTTCATCCATCTCTATTGTATTCCAGCCATGATGTTTTTCTTCCCTTTCTTTCACACCCATTTTGGGTATTTTGGGAGCACTTTTTTAAGGTCTAACTCTCAGCCCAGCACCCAGTCAAAGCAGCAGGAGGACGCTCTGCATGCCAAGGAGAGCAGAAATGTTCTCACTTGGTGGAGGGGGTGGAGGTGCGTGTTAGTCCCTGCTGCCAAATTGACTCCATGGCTGTTGTGCAACTGGAGTCCAGGAATCTGCATCCAGAGAAGATAAATGCATGTTGGTTACGCAAATCAGCAGGTGCAGCTTCTCAGGGCGGAAAGATTTATGTGCTGTGTGGTCTTCAAGAAATCATTGAGTAGTGTTTTAACAGACCCAGCACATCTGGGAGCAAAGGGTTTCAGAGCTGGATTGGAAGTATTTGCATGACTGTGACCTCGTTTAAGATAAATCTAAATAAAAAGATGACTTTCCCGACTAATAATGTAACATATAATTTACCCAAGGTAAAGAGATTTTTTGAGCTAAGCTTGGGCAGATGGCAAACAGTACTAGAATCAGGCATTCTTTAGGAACAGTGCATGGCAAAGGACTGAGATTCTGCCCTCAGGAAGGAGGCGTCTTCATAAAAGCTGATCATTGTTCAGCACTGAAGACAGCATTAGGAAAAAAAAATAAAAGCAATGTGGAAGGGGAGGGAGAGTGGAGCACAGTTAATATAAATTGGAAATGAAGTGCAGAAAACTGGAAATGAAAAGGAAAATGTAAAATTATCCTTGGCTGCTATCTTCAAGGACGATAAAGTATTTAAACATTCTGCTTGAAACAGAAAAAGAATTGTGTAAGGCCTCTTTGAAATGGAAATGGTGCAATTGTTAATGATGATGAAAATAAGTAGAAGCATTTAGTAGGTATTTCTGATCTGTGTTTGGATGACAGCAGAATAATACACTAGAATCACAGGAGGATAATGAATTAACTTCAAAATTATTAGGCCTCAAGAAAAAAGTATTATAAAACACTGACTGGTAATAAGCATTTTAGAAAGTACATATTCAGATAACTTGCAGGCAAGAGCCCCAGCAGAGGTGCTAAGAAGATAGGTGGCTTGCAGATGGCAGTTTTTAATACTGGGGAAATACAGGACACTGGATTTTTGGTTTCAATATGCCAAAAGGGAAACCGGATTAGTCAAGCAAAACAATCCTGTCGGGCGTTTAGAACGAAGGACTTCTTCCCCGGCTCCTTTCTCTGTGGGCTTAGGGACAAGCTCTGGGGGAGATGATCCCTTTGTGTACCTGCTGGATTTAAGGCCTCTTGTGACTCTTACAGAACAGAATGACACTTCAGCTTCGTTAGGAATAGGTCGTTCAGAGCCATTGAATCAAAAGAAAAAGGCTCTGGGTCAAAAAAGGCCACAAAGTGCTGCTGGTTTGAGGGGGAGGTGAGCTGGCTGAGATTCAAAGCCATCGGCCCCCAAAGCAATATCAATTTTGGATTAACTGTCAGTGGGAGGTGGTAGTGTGCTGGTTATTCTTGGATAATCTGTCCACCGGTGAGTTAAGCTACTGCTTACTTACGAATTAATTTCCTTTGGGAATGTTCTGAACGACAATGCAGATGCTAAAACAGTAATTCCTCTTTTGATGGGTTAGGAAGGGAACGTGGAGTCTGTGCAGCTTTGAGCCTCCCTGCTAAAGGAAAGGTGTGCTCACCCTTGAGCTTTTGTGCTTGCCGTGACACTGACCAGCTGCAGGGCTCGGATGCTCTGTAGGGAGCGTGCCAGTGGGCTGAGGGAATTTTCCCACCTTTGCAGCTGCTCCAAAAAGGATTTATAAGATTAACTATAGGAAAAGTATAACTTTCTACGTCCTGGCTGTGTCTCCCCTGGGGCATTAACAGGGGCTTGCCCTCTATGGGCCAAAGGCCTGGATGAGATGCAAAAGCCCAGGCAGCTCCTACCTAACAATTTGGAATATAAAAGTGTGAGATGCTGCCCAAGGCAACTCTTCAAGGGTACAGGGGAGACATACCCGAGTGCCATTTACCACCAGTGCCTCTGAGCTCCTTGCTGCAAAAGCACGTGGCTCCTTCCGCAGTAAGGAAAAGCCTGTTCAAAGGAACAGTGTGCCTTTGGGGAGGAGAAGGCAGCAAGGCTAAGGGTGAAACATTAAACTAGTTCACATGCTGATTCTGCTTTGAATTGTATGCAAAAAGATATTTATTGTCTATAGCTCTGCACAGTCCCCCATCTGCTCTTCAGCTTTGCCTCCCAGCTTCTCATTTACCCTCTGTTCCAGCTCTGCTGGCCTCAGCTGGAATGGGATCGCCACAACAGCAGAGGTGGCAATTCCACTTCTATTTCCTTCATGTTGCATTGATAGAAAGGTAACTTGGCTTTTCTTAAAAGGCTGGAGTGTGTTTCACTGAATTGCATTTGACTTGTGTTTTTCAAATGTACTTACGTCTCCAGTCAGTGCTTCCTAGTTTAAGAGTAAATGATTTCTTCTTGGTTTTCTTCTAGGAAATGCTGGTGTCTGTGAATCTCAGCTTTTGTGTTGCCAGGTTAATTCAGGGGTTAGAGCGGTCAATCTGCTCTCTCACACTTTGCAATTTGCACCTGATATTATTCCTCACCATTCACTACAAATAAGATTCCCAGCCTCATCTTTTGTTCCTACTATCAAGCTGGTATCTTTAATGATGACGTCAAAGCAATATTAATTATTAGATGAATGGAAGGAACGGAACTAGAAATGGAATTGCAAATGGAATTATTCATATTTATGGAAGCTTAATTATGCTGCAGTCTTTTGTAGACCTGCACTGAAAAAAGATCTGCACCGTACAAGAAACGCTTTCTGCGATGCAGCTTTACGTAAGCGATTCTTAGGATCTGGAGCTGCGAGTGAGTGATTTTTAGATTCAGCTTTAGAGCCAGCGCTGCTTTTCCGCTGCAGGGTGCCGGCAGGGAGGGGAGCTGGGCCCTGCCTTCTCTGCCGTCTTGCCTCAGGGTGAATCAAAGGCACAATGGCTGATTTAAATTTATGCTACTGTTGTCTGGTGCCCATATCCTATTTCTCTACTTACTTTCTCTCTTTCCCTGCTCCGTCCTCCCCGCCCCCTGCCTCCCGCAGTAGCAGGGGGTGGGAATGCAGTATATGAAACCAGTGCAGGGGAACTCTTCATCTTTCTACCTCGTCTCTCTTGATCCAATAGAGATCCCACGTTATGCAGGAAAAAGTTGCCAAGAGAAGTCAGCAGCTTCTGCATGTGGGAAGTAAATTCAATCCTAAAACTTCTTTGGCAAAGGCTGTTTGGAGGACGTTTCTAGGGGCATGCTCTGTGCATGACAGGCTGTTCCATCTGTTTGCAGAACACTTGCAGGCAGTGTGAGCGGAAGAGATGGGGAGGAACAACTGACCTCTTCAAGGTCAAGGGTGTTGCCAAAGCTAGAAAATACAGCCCCAAAATGTATTTTTAAAAGACCTTCCCCTGACTTAGCTTTGCATCCATGTCTTTGCATGTCCTAACTGGCACTGTGAGGTTTGTGGGGCTGATATTGTAGAAATATATAAAAACGAAGTTCCCTTTCATTTGCTGTCAGCTGCAAGCTTTGATAGTTTCTGAAGCGTTTCAACACATCTTACATGTCTGACTATGCTTCTGCTTACAGAATATTTTCTTTGTCTTATTCTTCTCGCAGTTGCAGAAGAATTAGAATGCTAAGAGATTTTCTTAACAATAAGATGAAAACTGGTGACAGAAAAAAGATTTTTTTTAAATGTAGTTCTCCTATTCAGCCCCCCAATAAAAAGAGTTTAAGAAAAAAAAGGGCAGAAAATGGAGTCTTCTAGTTTATCTTGTAAGACCTATTAATAGTGAATTTGAATGAGCATGATGCCACGGGCTCCTGCCTTCTTTCCTCGCTCTGTTGGTACGTGCTGCAGCGTGATGGCTGCCCGTTGGATGCGTTTTGCAGTTTGTACGTTGGATTTGTCTTTCAGTCACTGCTTTCTATACCTGTTGCTGTTCACAAAAGTCGCTGACAGAAACAGACTCGCTTAATTGCAAAAGTACCTCAGACATGTCATTTCCTTTATCCGTTAAGGATAGGGGTCCAAGGACTTTGTTATACAGGGAATTGCAGACTATAAGGGTTGTATCTGCTCAGAAATTCCTAGTACGTGTGCTGTGCACTCTGAAGTGTTCCGTGCAATCCCCGGCCTGGGTCACTGTGAAGCCACATTTAATTTAAACAAGGGTACATTCAGCTGGCCAGAATGTGTGTTTGGAGTTTAAACTCATGGTGGTTTCCTCCTGCCTCCATGGGGCTGATTACCACACATTCCTTTCTTTTAATTTCAGCCCTCTGCAGTTCTAGGAAAAGGTCGTTGATTAAGTACTGAGAAACCAGTCTATTTGTGGGTCTAATTTTGTTGCTTCAATTACATTACTGTATGCTAAATATAGGAAGGCACCAAGCAAATCCCAGTTCCCGGACTGAACAGGGTGTTCAAGAGCACTGTTCGAATTTAAATGGGTGGCTTGGACCTATGTTTAATTCTAGCTAATGAACCAATTTCTGACAGAGTGTAAATCAGCACATCCACATTGATTTATAGGCAAGTAGCTGGGTCATCGCAGTGTCGCACAGCTAAAAATGGGCCTATGCCCAACTCTTTGCTTCCTGTTTCTAATTGATGGTAGCAGAGATAAATGGTGCATCATGCTGGTGTCCCAGAGGTACAGCAGAGTGCTTCAGGCTCTTAGCTGCTGTCTGAGAACCTAGAAATCAGCAAGTGGAAAATGTTCAACAACCTGTAAACCGGTCTTGTAGTTTGTTGCTGACTCTCCCTTGCTTTCTGTGCTATTCCCTGGGTGTGTTTTTTTAATAGCCCTGAAATCCATGAAAGATAAGGATGGAGTCTACTTGTCTTCTAAACGTGCCTTGGCATTGCAGGGAACTTCAGTCCTGTGTAACCATGCAGATTTGGGGTTTCCTTTTGTCCAGCAGGTGAAAAAAAACACCCAACAAATAGAAAACTACAGCATTTTAAGTGCATGGAACACTCGTAATAGGTGAGAGACTGATTGCTCCGGAGACAGCCGTCTTATCTGCTGAACAGCTACTGTATATCTCGGGGACCAGCTTCTCCTGCAATGCCTCCGTGGCAGCACGCCATGGCCCTGTCCTGGGGTGACCAGTTGATAGTCTCAGCCGCTGCGTGGCTCATTCATTCCTGGGCCCGTTGGCCAAGATGCCCAACAAGGGAGCCAGGTTGCTGGGGGCTCAGTTGAGGCCTACCAACACAGGTCACCCAGGCGCGCTCTTATTTTTCTGGAGGACCCGACTTGAGCCTGTATAAAAGATGTGGGAATTCTCATCCAGCTGCACTGCCGACTGCAAGCATTACAGCAGGGTTTCTCCTGCTATTCACGGCTCCGTGCTGCTGCCTTGTATCTCAAGGGCAGCTTGTGGGGAACCATAAAACAAACTCAGCCTGATTCCTGTTTTCCTTTTTTGTGTGCCTTGAGGCTATCCTCATGTTCCTCGCAGCTGGTGACTGCTCTGTTTCCCTGAATCTCATTCAGAGAACTGTACCTACAAGCCAGATACTTGTCATCTCTAAAAGATGTTTGTTTCCACAGAAGAATAGCAATGAGGTTAGTGTCTGCTCCCTTCACAGTCAGCCAGGCTGGGAGAAGTCCAAATATCCAATCATGCCTTGGAATTTGTATTGCATGAAGATAAAGCAGCCAAAAATAGTTTCCATGAGCTGGATGGTTCTGTAGCTTTCTGTATTTATCTAACAGGAAAATGTTAAGAAGTACAGTAGGTCATGCACTAAACTGAGCAAAATCATGGGGCATGTGGGAGCTCACGGAGATGAGCTTATCATTTATTTATTTGATTAACTTAACCTCTCTCTGCTTGAGAATTGCCTGCAGTTTTCTTGCATTGCTCTTATGTTTATTTGATAAAAGGGAAGACCAGCCCAGCTGTACCGTGAGGAATTAGAGATGCTGAAAGAGGCTTTTGGGGAGGGGAGGAGGGAGAGAGGAGAGTTTGCACAGCTCTGCCAGAGCCTTATTTTTTCCTGCCTTCCAAGAACAGGGCTGTGTTCCATCCCCTGCCGCCCCCTCAGCTGATGCTGGGAAGAGCAGCTGAGTTTAGCTCACTGTTCCTGGAAGTCACCGAGACATCAAGCATCGAGAAACCAGCATTTTCTGTTGCAGGCTCTGTTTGAATGGAAAAGATGAGCTGATCTTCATCCCCCTTGTTCACTAGCCTGGATTAACCCTCACTGCATCAAGAGAAGCTGCAGAGGCTGCAGAATGTGTTCTTTTAGGAAAGGACAAAGGTTTTTTTCACTGGGTCTCTAGAAGCCGCTCTGAAATACAGTGTCACATCATTGGCCAAATGTGTCCCTGATGTAATGCAGGTTCACTAGACTTATGCTAGGACCACCTTTTATTTTTTTTTATCTTGCCTATCAGAATTGAAGCACGAGCAGCTGTTGAGCCAGGCAGACTGCTCTGGTGGCCATGTCCTCCCTGAGCTCTGTGCTTCAGTAAGGAAGGTGCCTTTTGGAATGTGAAGAACCTCTCAGCCACAGACTCCCCCAAACTTGTCCTGGTTAAGGGATACCTTGAGAGGGTAATTGCAGCATGGTGCTGTGTACTGAGGAGCATAATGTTTGATAATGTGCTTTTAGAGCCATACAAAGACTATGTGTGCTGTAGGGTAAATTCCAGTCAGTTAAATTAAATTACTTTATATGAGGGTCTGCATTTGTGTTACAAATAGGGAGGAGGAGTTTGTAGTTTATAATCTTGTAATTTGGGCTCTGTTTCTTGCTGCATGACTGGGGCCAAGCAGTGATCTCTGGTGCCTCAGTGTCCCCTGTGGTAGAGGATGATACTGTGGTTCAGCTGGGGATCGTGAGGGTTTATTAATGCCTGTGGGGTCCCCAGGCAGAGACATCTCTGGAAACACAAACTATTCCAGGATCACTGGAAATGCACCGGCTCATTTGCTTCTTTCTTCAGGCTGACTCAAAGCTTGTTATTCCACAGCTGTGCCTGTCACAGCCATAGCCCCGGTGCCAAATTTATCTGAGTCTGATGGCTGTGATGTATCTGATGAGATCCAGAAAACAGCTTAAGGTGACCAGAACATAGCAGATGTAGGCATTTCTGTTGCTATTTCCATGGATGCAATTAGCTGAAGATGAGTAGTCTGAAGGTTTTTCTCTTTCAGTGTTTTTGGCTTTCTTGATTCAGGGGAGGAAAAAAAAAAATCCCTTCCTTTCCCTCTGTGCCTAAAATTGGCTTAGACTTCTCACTTGACACAGGTCATCAGGTTGATTTTGGTCAGCCTGGGGACTTTGCTTCCTCAGTCAAGCTGTAATGAGGACTGGCCCCTGATTTCAGCTCCTCAGTGCATTCATCTGGGAAAGAAAACCAATTCATTGTGAGCACCAACATAGGCATCTGTCAAAGTACATGCAAAGAAGAAGAGAATGAGAAGGGGTTGGGGTAACCTGGGATGTCAAAGTCGCTCTTTCTAAGCTGGCACTGGTAGCTGCATGTAATGAGATGACTTTTTGAGATGATTTTTATGCCTGTGCAGAG
Organism: Limnodromus scolopaceus; assembly: GCA_028565335.1. Classification (NCBI taxonomy): domain Eukaryota; kingdom Metazoa; phylum Chordata; class Aves; order Charadriiformes; family Scolopacidae; genus Limnodromus; species Limnodromus scolopaceus. The sequence goes on from JAOXNO010000003.1 coordinate 18,688,505, forward strand.
GTCATGGAAGTGACTGATTTTTTTCCTGGCACGGGGGGATGAAGGGCTGAAGCGCTTGGATCTTACAAGTCTCTGCTTTGCCCCATCCTGTCCCCTAAAGGCATTTATTTACTGCTGTTCAAGGTTCAGGCTTCTTAGTCAGCAACCTGTAGTATTGCAAGGCAGAGGAGAGGCTGTGATGTGTGAGTCCTGTCCGAGGGTATGGCCTCTTGGGAGGGAACTGAGCGAAAACCCCTATCCCCTGCCTTCCCCCTGCCACCGCTGTGGAAGTACTGCGGTTTGGTTAGTTGCCTGGATAAACAGCTGTGGGGAGGTTTTTCTACTGGAGCACGTCTTCTGTGGAAGCGTGATGGTGCTGGAGGCTGCCCGCCGCCTCCCATGACTGCAGGGGTGCTGAAGGTGCAGGCGCTGGCAGTTCCCTGCATGCATTGCTCAGCTCTTCTTTTGCGTGTGGTCTCATTTCGGTTTGTGCAAATTCTTGCTAGAGCGTGGGAAGTTGCCAGAGCAGTGATGTTCGTGCTGCTGCTGAGCCTGTAAAAGTTTCTTTGTTTGACTGCCGCAGTTCTTGGAATTGATCTCGGCCAGGCAGCATCTTGAAAAACAGTAACTAGAAAAAGGAACTCTTCTTCCACCCGATGCTTTCCTATTAGAACAGATTCAAAGGGAAAAACAGAGCCGCTGCAAAAGAGCGCAGGCATCCTGTGTGGTGAGGAGGTGTCAGCAGCTGAGTCAGGCTCACAAAACATCATTTAAACAAAGATCCCCCAGTACCTGCTCGGCTGGACACAGCTTTGTCTCTGTGCTGCGCCCACAGGGTGGGTGAGTGTTTACAGGGGCAGAATAACCAACAGACACTATGTAAAACATGATACTAATGGTTTGGGTCCTTGCACTTGTGGCCTTAACAGATACCACCTACAGGAACAAAATATAGTTGTCCTATGTCTGAGTAACACTAGGCACAGTGAAATAAGGAATTACAGTATAGGGTCCTGGTGAACCCATAATAACAATCACAAATGTCCAACAAACAGGTTTTCCAGCATCCTTGAATTTTCCTAGGTGAGGAGTAAGATCTTCCTATCACTTGGGTCTTATGATGAAAGTGTCACGTTTTTGTTACCCGAAGTTGTAGGTTTGGTTGCCTGCTCCCCTGCACGTGGTTCCTATACACAGCTCTTCTTCCCAGAAGAAGTCGCTGGCCCTGGGACGTTAGGTCACATGAGCTGTGACATTTGTCCTAGAAATACCAGGCTTGAAACTTAAAGTAGTCATTATTATTTCCATTACAGAACCATTTGGCATTTTTCAGTCTGGGATGCATTTAATGTTACGGGCATATACTTTCCAGCAGCCAACACCCAGGATGCTTGCTTTTGATACCAGTGAGGCAAAAAAAGGGAGAAAAGGGACCCGGAGCCCAAGGACGCACTGTGTTTCGTCTGAGGACAGCTGAGAGGTTGGGGCAGAAATGGAAATAGGCTTTAGGTCTTTTGAGTCTCCACCAGCATCTTTGCTGCCCCTCAGCTGTGGGGGTAAAAGTCTCTGAAACTGAGGGTTTGGTCACTTCTGGCTCCTGACTCAAATATAAACAGCACAGCAGATTTGCAGTGGAAAGCCTGTATGGTATTTTTTAGTGCCATATTGTCCACAGTTAGGACGCTGGAACAGCGCTTCAAATACGGTTTAGATCTGCTTCGGATGGTCAGAGCGTCCGTGCAGCCGCAGCCCCAGGGTGTTCCCTGCGTCTTGGAGCGTGAAGCTCTCCCGGGAAGCACAGAACAGTCCCTTCTGAAAATGACACTTCTTGAGAGTGAATTTTCTGTATGACCCAGCCTGGATTTCCCTAACTCGTGCTGTGTTCGTGATTGTTCAGTGCATTTTGACCCCGGTGGGTTGGGACAGGAGGGGACCGGACCTTTTCTGACTCTGTGACAAGTTTTTGTGAAAGCCGGTGCGCAGCAGCAGCGAGTGCTGCGGTGGCTGCGCTGGGACAGTGAGCTCTTCCTTCTCTCTTCCATCATATTCAGTAGTTTGTTTGCAAAAGCAGTTCTCTAGGGATGGTTTTGTCCCTGGGGTGCTGAGGGTTGGAGTTTGGAAGTTCAGCTGGCACCAAGCTCCCCGAGGTGCCTGGGAGCTCTACTTGCACAGCAGAATTTTCCAGAAGCCTGCTCATGTCCCGAGACACCAGGTGCTGCACTGACACAGGCAAAGGGCTGAGCTGGTGAGTGCTGACGCTGCTTGTGCTGTGTTCCTGGGTGAGGAAACAAGGACAATCCTGTAAGGCTGAAAAACGATGATTTTTGTATCTTGTTCCACCCCCCTTGCCTTTGAGCTCTGTTTGTTTTTCAGGAATGGCCTTACACAGATGAACAGAGACCCAGAAATGTGAACTCTGGCTCTGGTGTGTGCTGAGAACTCAAAATGGGTGGTGGCCTTTTTGCCTCACTGTAACTTTTCTTTTCTCTCTGTTTCAGGGCATTTTCTTTTGTACTATCTTCATCAATCCTAAGTGACTCTCCCTACGATCTTTTCTCCATCCTCTCTGCCCTCCTCGCTTCCCTTGCTCGGCCGACACTCTTGGCTTCTTTCCTCCTGGTATCTCATACACCTCTCTCCCTGCCTGTCCCCTCAGAAGTCCTGACCACACAGACTTGTCTCTTCCCCTCCCATTGCCACCACATTCGTCCTCTTCTTTTTTCTCAAATTTTCTTTCTTAAATCTTCCCCCCTCTACTTTATGGCTGGTTCCTCTGTGCCTTTCAAATGCTTCTGTCCCTGCCCTCTCTGCCTGTGAAAGAAGACCAAATAGACTAAACAAGAGGTTTGCCAGGTCTTTGCTGTGCTCTTGATAAATTCAGTGCTTCTGTAGCTTCTCCTCCTTCTGACAGCGCAGGCAGGGAGCCCAGCATCCCCCCTCCCACGCGATGAGCTCACAGGGAGCTGTCACAGTTTATTCTAAGAAATCAGCTAATGTACAGTACTCAGCAGAGGCACCCCTCCCCTGGGAGGATCAGCAGAATTAGGATGTGCTGCAAGTTATCTTGGGGATTACACAATCTTATCACCTCCTCCAGGGCGCCCAGAGCACCGTGCGCTCTGAGTCACACTTCCCCCCGCGACTTGGTACAGGTTTCCTGACTCACTTCCTCCCAGGACTTCTGTTTCCTTAGGTCTCTGCACCAAGATCACAACAACAACAGCAAAAAAACCATGACAGAGACAGGGAAGTCAAGGCAGCCATGGCCTCCAAGCCACGGTAGCGCCTGCCCCGTGCTCCTTGTCCTGACTTTGGGTGGGAAGCCAGCGCTGCTCAGTCGGCCGCGCACAGTAGAACCACTCACTGCTCCTCCGTGCTGGGGAGGCGGTTAGGGTTGTATTTGGCTTGCTGAGACAGCTAGGACCTAGCTCAACGTTTTCAACTATGTGGCTGCTTTGTATTTTTTAACTCGGAAACCCCCCATCATATATCTACAAATGAAACACGTGCAAGTGATCCCCCACCTGTGACAGGCGGCTTGTTCCTGCATCGTCTGAGCCTGGAATGGAGAGAAGGAGCAGGAGCTGGGGGTGGGCAGAGCTGCTGTGGCACACATCCTGTCCTGGGAGCTGGCTGGTTGCTGGAAACACATCTTCTAGGCACTGGTGCCGGGCTTGCTTTGCCGCTGGCCCTCTGAGAGCCGGCACCCTCCTAAACTACCTCCAGTGTCAGGGGGATGCTCTGGTAGTTGTTAGCTCTCTGCATGCTAACTGTTCTTCAAGCCTCTGGCTCTGAATTCAGAATTCTCTCTCATGATGAGATAGTCTATGACGTCTATGATTTTCTTTTTTTTTTTTCCCCTAAAAAAAAAATAAATGAGATGATTCTCAGCCCTTGTTGTGACAGAGCTTGGAAAATATGACTCTCTAAAGGGTCAACAGTGTGAAGGTCAATAACCAGCCACATGCAACCATTCCACGCCGGCACCCCTGCTACCAGCATTTCAGTCTATTGATTTCCTGAGACATGACACCTGGGTCCAGAGCGCTTGGAATAAGCCTCGTGTCGCTCACTCACCTACTTTGGTGGAGTGGGAGGGGAGTGCTGAGTTACTGGAATAGCTGTCTCTTCAATACCTGGAAATAGTCCTTCTCTCTGCATCACAGCCTAGTTTTGGAGTGTTCCATGTGACATAAATTAAGTTCAAGCTGCTAGTCATCCCCAGGGCTCAATTTTTTCAAGCCTTTATATTAGAGGAAGGATCTGTATGAGACCTAAAAGATCCTGCTCATCTCCACAGTGACCTGACTGGCAGTGTGCCTTTCCAGGACACGACGATAGAAAGTCAGAGCCGGGTTTGGTATAGCACTCCCATACACAGCTCCAGATCAGACTGTAGCAACTGGCAGACTTCCTGACGTCTGCCCCCGATACCACCCATGTGTCTTTTAGATCAGTAATATAATTATAATGTTGTCTCACTGACCAGCTAGCTTGTGTCTCCCTGCTGTTAGAGAACAAGTGAAAATGAACAGGCCTTTCCATTTTGTTTAGTATGACTTCTCTGAAAACACTACAAGGAGCTCGAAAGAGAGTAAATGTGACACCCGGTTCCCGTGTTTATTTGTGTGCTTGTCGTTTGGCTGAAAGACAGGAGACTCCACTCAGGACTCCTTCCTCCAACCCAGGGTGCACGTTGTTGACTGAAGATTTACTCACATTGGTAGTGAATAACTTGTCCCAGGGAACTGGATGAGGATTAGTTCTCTGGGAAGTTCGGCTTTCTGTCCAGGTCAGTAGGATGGAGTGGAACGACCAGGCTCCGTTGAGATGCCGGCAACCTGCATTCTCTCTTGCAAATTAACATTTTACAAGGAGATGAAATACTTTGGCCTGGGTTGTTCTGTTATATCTGACAGCAGAGATGATAGAAAGGTCTTTTTTTTGTCGTCTTTCTTTCTTTTCTTTCTTTTTTTTTTTCCCTAGCAGGAGCAAGCACTGCTCATCTTGTTAGCTACGAATAGCCTCGGAATGCTGCATCCCGGCAGTGATGGCCCTGTGCCTTAGCCGGGAGATAACGGTCATGTTTTTTCACTCACTCACAGGTATACAAAGCCAGCAACAGTACTTGTGCAAGAATCACAAAACCAAGTAGTAGTTTGAGAGTCTTACGAGAAGGAAAGATACCAAAGGTTCCCCAGCTTTAAGCTTTCAGAAGGGGGAAAAAAGGAGAGCCTGCAGCACACCTACGCTGGGAGAACAGGAGTTAAGAGCGTTCGGCTCTGCTTCGGCTGGAGGGAGATGGTTTGGGAGTCTCAGCAGCAGGGGAATAGGGGTACCCTGTTGTGGAATATCCCAATGAATGTCAGGTTTATTGCTGTCAATAGAAGGGATTACAAATGTGGTCAGATCTTAACTCTGAGCATGTGAGAAGAATGGCATCTCCTCTCGGAAATTCGTAGCGGCTGGTGACCGTCCCCATTTTCGTGTGCGCTGTGTGACTGCTTTTTTCCATTTGTTTTTGTCCCCTGTTTATTGACCTACAATCTTTGGCCTTTAAACAAAAAAGCTATAGGATATAATAGAGTGTCAACTGTGTATAAGGAATGTCATAAGCTTCCTGTGACTGCTATAACTGTATCTTAAAGGGCCTCTTTAGCAGGAGAAGCCTGGCATAACACAGCTAGTTCTTCCCCTGTGCTCCCACAGGGTAGCTTGTGTTTTGGGGCAGGCAGTCAGGTGGATGTGAAGGGCAAGGAATGGCTTGTGTGTGCCCGGGTCATCGTGACCAGCGGAGGAGAGGCTCCCCTGCTAACTTTGGAAAACAACCAGTTTGGCTGTCCCAAGTTCAGAGGGGTGGAAGGATTTCGTAATAGCCTGGTCTCATTCTTCCTTCCCCCTCTGATATCCCTGAGTACTCTCCTGGAACACTGGGAGTTTATCCCCCTGTCTCTGCGAGGATTTTCTCCGAATATGTCTGATACAGAAGTAGTTTTACAGTCTTGTCTTATGCTTATGGAAAGAGCCTTTGCTTGGCAGCTCTTGCAATCTAAATAACGCAAGATAAAACCGCAACAGATAAAACACAGGGCACGAATGGAAGGAAAGGTTAGCGAGAGGGCAGTTTAGACGTAAACCAGTTTAGACGTGCTGAACTAATTTTTATTTTTTTTTTCCACTGGAAAGATTGAAATTAGTAGCGTGGGGAGAGGACTTTCCCCGGAGGCTTGCGTTGAGTTTACAGGTCTGGCCGGAGCAGAGCCCTTTGCCTGGCTGCTTCCACGCCTCGGTCTGCTAAACCTGCACAAGGGGAAAGTCTGCGCAGCAAACAAAAGGCAGCTTTGACGTCAAGCCCTGGGACCGTTGCCCTGACACTGGGAGGTGGAGCGCGGAGAGGAATCCACAGCTAATAGGCTCTGGACTGGAGTGCACTTTGGCAGAGGGACAGCTACTACCCCTTCTTTCCAGGAATAATATTGTTTATTTCTATCTCACTCTCTCTGGCTAAAGTTACCCTAGTCAGGTTACACTTCACCTGTCTCTACCATAAAGTCATCAGAGCCCAGGAAAAATCTAATGTGCAGGCTCCCCGTTCTCCGTACCCTCTTCCCCAAGGAGCGACTCTGCATGTTTGCTTTGTTTCTTTGCTTTGGCGAGTTCACGGCTGCAACTTTCTCTTCCTGCAGCTTTTGCCAGTACCATTTAATAAACACATACACGTTTGCGTGTGGCTGCACATGTATGTGTGGATGTTCAATAAGTATCATTCCCACCTGCTAAGGAGGAATGGTCTCTGCCGCCGCGTGTGTGTGCGTAGAATTCTCTGCGTTAACAGCAGCGGATATTTCTGGTTTGCGCAAATGGCTCTGTCCTGTGGATGAAAGCTTCCTTCTGGGAAGTTCCAAAATGTTGCAACGCAATCCGGTTACAACCTGAAGTTTAGTGGATTTGTTACACGGTTTTGATTGGCTCTGGGTTTGTTAAAAAAGACACTATTTTTACATCAGTTTCAGGTTGCCAGCCTTTCCTGGGCAGACTTTACAAACTGTTGAGTCATTGGACCAAACCTGTAGTAAACTGTCCCATATTTTCTGTTGTATTCATCTTTCCTAGCTCTTGCAGTTCAGGTCAGTGCCTATTTGCCCCCTGTGCACTTGGGAACACTCTGCAGCCTTTGAAAGTTTCAGAGCTGGGTGCCAGCCTCTGGATAGGACAGCAAAGGCGTGCGACTGTATTTGGCTGCACACGAGGCAGGAAGAGATGAAGGAGAACTTTATGACCAGCTTTGGAAAGCTTTACTGGGTAAATCAAATGCAAGTTTGTCTCAGAATCCTATGAGCTGTAATCCCTGATCGCTTGTTCTTTAGGCTGGCTGCAGGGAGCAGCCTGTAAATAAGCCTTCCCAGCACTGCACAAGGCAATACTGCTACTCAGACTGGTATAGTGATGGACTTTTTCACCAGCTCTTATTTAACCGATCTGAGATTTAAGCTCATGAAAGCATTGCCACTCTTTTTACAAGTGCATGTACTATGAATGAGAAGTATTGAAAATAGGTCTATGAGATATTAATGGCGTGAGAGTTTATGGCTCTTTTTGGTTTTGGTATTTTTGAGTTAAATTCACGCCTTTAAAATACATGAGTTCATTTTTTTCCGTTTGTGGTCAGTTATTCCAGCTTGTCCCTGGTGAGATCTGAGTTGCTTTCCCATGTTGGCGGCCATTTGCTTCCCCCTCCCACCTCACATTTGAGTGTTAAATCATGGAGATTATCTGTGTCCAAAAAAAAAAAAGTTGAAGCTGAGCATTCAGCAGCTCCTCAAATAGGAAGATCTAAAAGGGGTTGTTTTTTTCTCCCAGTTCCTAGTAATAGCCTGTTGCTCTCATCTTACAACATGCACTTGAGGGTCTGCAAGTTTTCAAGCTTCGTTCAGAGCTGTCTCCCCTTCTCTCTATACTTCCCTAATCTGAATTCCTCACTGTGTATGTGTTGTAAGAGTTTCTTTGTGTGTCATTCTACGCAGAAGCCAGATCCCAAGAAGCAATAAAAAGCTTCTTTTTAAGAAATGAGTTTCCTCTTGCAATCTCTTGCCCCTGCTGCGTGATGGGGTGGTTGGCAGATGAGCGATTCTGCTCTGGTCTTGTCTGATTTCCTAGAAGAGCCTGGCTGCTGGCTGAAGTGACCACAGGAAAGAGGATGGGAGGGACTATCCTGCAAAAAAGTGGCGGCAGATGAATGTTAATGGAGAAGAAAGAGTTCTTGGATCTAGTTTCATTGCCTCAGCCTTCCTAAGAAAGGGAGGAGAATGACCGCAGCTCTCCAATGCTGCACTGTTCCAGCTGCCTTCTGCCCTTCCGGATGGGCACTAGCTCAGTGTTTCCATGTTGAGCAACAGAGAAGATGCTCTGATATGGACCTAAAAAAATCTTAAGACTTTAGATTATACCATGGTTTCTTGCGCTGTTTTTCATTGCATTTTAATTAGAACTTATATTATGTTGTTACTTAGAGCCTTTGTCATCTCTTTAAACTGCACTGTGAGAGGAGAAGGGGACACCCAGATGTTTCGGCAGTGGAGGAAGACAAGGTGGGGCACTTGGAGACACAGGAGAGGACTTGAAAGATGAGCATGCTGGCTGGGTGCTTCTGATAAACTGATTGGCAGTGAAGTAATTAACACGGGCACATTGCCATCACTGAGTATTGATGCAATTTGCTTGGATCGAGCTTTCAAGTGTTTTTGCCCAAGTCCTGGTCCCAGCAACCCCACTGGTGAACTGCAGTTTGTCACGGCAGAGGTGGAACTGGTGTGATAAATTGTATGGCTGCCCAGCTATGATAGTTGTAGCTGGGAGATGAAAACAGGCAAGTGGAGAATTTCTGAGTATTGATAAAGGCAAATCCTGGCAATCAAAACCCTGTTTGGAAACCAGCTCTGTGGGAAACAGCTTTGCATTTCATGCTAGCTGGGCAGGAATACTTACTGGTGATGTGTACAGAATTAAGCCCTGGGAGTTGAGCCTGTGACACAAGTGGTTTGCTGGAAAAATGCAGCAATTACCTTAGCGGTGGCTGAAGAAGTTAATTGAGAAATGGGCTGTGTCTGTTTGGACAGACTTTCAGTTGGTTTCAGTTGGCGTAGAGAATAGCAAGAAAGGGAAAGATGCTTTTTTGTTGCTTTTTTAAAGTATTTTTTTAACCATGCAGTGGTATGAGGTCAAGCAAATGACTGACAGCATTCGCAGTGGCTGTTCCTTTTAATTTAGAATTTGTTTGTGTGTTTATGTTGAAGAAAACAGAGGCAAATAATTGGGGGAAATAAAGGACATTGGAAGTCCTCTGTGGAAAATAGGTAAGGTGGGGGGAGGGAATGTGTGATAAAAGAATTGAAAAGCTGAGGGAATCTGTGAAGTGTAGAAATCCACTGAGGAGCTACTTTGTTTTAAAAGGAAGAGTGGGAGCAATGCAGGGAGTGAAAAGGGTGAAAGAAGAGAGTGAGTGGAATATGGCCTGGATAAAACAGGGGGAAAGAGGGGAGCAGAAGTGTGTGAATTGGCATGGGTTTTACATTTGGTTCTGTATTTTATTGAATTTCCATGTCACCAGCTAATGTCAGACTGCTTCCTCCTTTCTGTGCTTTACACTGTGTGTAAGTTAGTCTGTGGGAGCTTTTTTTGAAAGCTGCCAGGCGTACAGTGCAACCGGGGTCGCTCTGACCTCAGTGGATGCTCACAGCATCTCGCTGTCCTTGGCAGGGCTAAGGAGGGCTGGTGGGGATGCGAGCAGCTCCGTCCTCTGTGCTGGGGGCAAATGCTTCTCTGGCTCATCAGGTAGTTGAACCCCGGGTAGTTCCTAAAGCCTATTGCAGACCTGCTCTCCTCTCCTAGATGCTTCCTTTCTTGCACCTCCATCACATGGGATGTGGTGTAAGAGGCAGGTGTCTGATGCTCTAGCAATAATGAACGAGTTTAATCACCATCTTGAGGATTAGGTATTATTTATAGTTTGTACAGTTTGGCCGCAGAAACAGTACGTCCAGAATGAAGAAGTAAGAAAGAAAGAAGAAATAAGAAAGGAACATCTTGTTCAGTTAATCAGCCATTCTCTGAGAAAAGGTGGAAGCTCTGTGGTCCTGTCGTAGGCAAGACAAAGCAGCGGCACAATTAAAGTTGTGGAGAAGGAATTAGGGACAACCATTTCCCAGCCTTGAGTACGGCTGCGTGTGCAAATTGGCAGCTGCGACGGTACAGTCTGTATTAAGACGTCAGTGCACAAAGGAAGGGTTATGTACTCGGTTTGTGCAGCTTTGCATTGCCTGGAGGGTGGAATCACATCTGGTTTGGCTTTCTTACATTCTGCTGCCAGGATTTAAAACTTCTCTGTTTTGGCTAGTGAAAATAGCTGGTTTTCTAAAAAGACAGAAAAAGTTGTTTTCTTGGAGGGCTTCCTGCATCTTTCTTCTCTCATATCAGTAAAATCCTCAAACTTGCTTTGCCTTAGTGAGATTTAACTTAGCTGTATTGTCTGTAACTTAACAGCCATTTGAATTACAACAACTTTATTTTCTATGCAGCTCTATGCTTCTTACAAATATTATGATACAATAATACTTACCAGGTAGGTTCATCATGGTAGAGCTGAGAAGGCCCAGCTCCCACCTTCTACAAAGAATTGTCCTTAAAGCTATTGCCAGCTCATTTGATGCTGTTCTCCTGTCACTTGAAAAGGGATTTCTACTTACATGATGTTGATGCAGTCAGAGGGGGTTAAGAACGTGGTTAACCTTGTCACATACCTGCCATCTGGGGAGAGTTTAGGATCTGTTGTATTGTAGTCTCAGTTTTTGAGATGATTACTCAAAGAAGCTGCTTGGAATTTAACAGGAGGAGCTAAATTAGGAAGGAGTGAATATAACTCAGTACGTAGGTGGGAGGAGGAAGAGCATCACCTGTCAGCCCCCACCCAAGGCATTCAAAGACTCGGAGAAACTGTTTGCAACTCATCGCCTAGGGTACTGCTTGTCAACACTTTCGACATGAGTAACTCAAAACTTTCCATCAGAAAGTCCTCCTGACAGTAAGCTTCCTCTAATTAGTCATCTTTCATGGATGTCAGCAGTAATCCATGGAAAAACCCCAAGTTCTGAGGACTGCAGCTTGAAAACCACCAGTGTAAGACAGCTTGATGATGCCTCTGGTGACATCAGTGTGTATTTTATCATGTCTTTTCTTCTTCCCTTTCTGTGTCAGAAAGGAGCTTGCATCTGAGGGAGGTTGGAATCTGCATTTCCATGTGGTCACTGTAGTCATTGTGCTGCTGCTGGGTCAAAGACGGTGCAGGTTTGTCCAGAGATGGTGTTGGTGAGACTTTGGCATTAGCTCATGTCCTTCCCCATCCAGTGTGTTCTGACCTCTGGAGGTGTCTCAGGAGTGTGGAATTTTTCCAGTTGTTCTCCTCTTGGGTAGGGAGGGATGGTTTCCTTTGCAGTTGTTCCTTCTGGAAAAGTGAAACCAAATTGTGGACCAGTGTCAGGCTCCCAATCCTCTTGATTTCTGGCTGTTTCTGTGGCCTCTAAAAACAGAAAAAGGACTGTCACCAAATAGACCATGGAGTCTGAGGATATGGAGAGTGGGACAGACCACCTTTTGGGTGGTGTGCATGCTCGATGGCCATGGCCTGTTTTTACAAACCATGGCGCAGGGTGTGTAAGTACATGAAGTTCCAGCATGTTGAGGTTTCCAGATAAAGTAAGCTGATAAGCGATGCCAGCGGTTTTTTGGCTCCTGTGGAGAAGGCAGTGTTGCACATGACTTGCTCACTGCAGCTTCTGCCCACCTATTTAAAGTAGTACATGAGCACAGTAGCCCCAGGTATGTGATCCGTAATACCAGGATTTATCGCTAGAATTCTTCTGCACAGATCAGCGTGAATAACTCCCTGAATGTGCCTGGCTTCTCTGTGATCCGCAGCTCGGGAGGATCAGCAATGTGCTCGGGGAGCTCTATAAAGTCTACATCTTGATATTTTCTTTTTTTTTTTTTCCTCTTGTGTGTAATAAATAATTTTTTAAACGGCTGTTGAGAAGGATGTGGAATGAGACTGAAAGCCTTCTCTCTTCCAAAAGCCTCCCCCTCCCCGCCATGATATGTGTAAGCAGCAGTAAATATTTTTCATTGCTGCTGTCACACTTGGTTTAAGATCGGGAAGGTGAAAGTCCATAGTAAACTTTCTGTGTTACCCAAATATGCTGCTTTGACCTTATGAAAACCAAATAAACACACTGTATTGTGGCCTTGGGGACAGGCCAGGAAAAACTCTGTAAATGGAGCAATATCATCACCTTTCATTGCAGTGCGGGTGATTGAAGGAGAAACGTGTGCTGTCAGAGCAGGGAAATCCATTTAGTTTATTTACTTTCTTTCAGCTCCTAATTTTCATCCACCGTGTTCTGGCTTATTCTGGCTGGTGCTTTCCAGCCAGGTGCTCAAAGAGCTTCCTTCTGAAAACCCCAGCTCTGCCTCCGGCTAAATGCTGCGCTGGGGAGAAGCCAGACTGTGGGCCAAATTCTTTCTCCATCACCTTGGCACGGTTTTCTTGAAGCAAGAGACATTGCATGTGATTAGCTAAGACAAGAATTTGGTCCCAGACATGCCTGGCTCACGCTATAGACATTTATTCCCTAGAAATAAATTTTATAGCTAGCTGTGTGATGGGCCGTACGCGCAGCTGCTTGGAGTGGAGTTAGGAGCCGGGGTGGCTCCATGTGAACGCTTGAGAAAGCCATGACGTAGAAAAACTGTTTTGTAGAAGGAGCGCGCTGTCGGCAGCGTGATGAGACGACTGCCCTAGCACACAGCCCTCGTATACAGCCGCCACGCAGGGAGCTGGTGACGGAGATCATTCCCAGCAGAGATCGCCCGTGTCGGCCTCAACCCCAGATCAGACCTCACCGGTGTGTGGCCAATTCCCTTCTCAGTGCTATCTGTTACCTCTGGTGGTTCCTGGTGGTATAAGGTGTGCTGTCGCTTGGACAGGAGCTTCGGAGTGATACGTAGGCCTGGCTGCCACCTCTTGCAGAGTCGTTTTCAAATCCAGGAGCTGGAATTAGTGAAAGCAAACCCGAGGTACGGCAGGAGCAGGGAGGCAGCGCCGGGCAGGGGAGCTGGGGGAGAGGTGGGAGCTGCCTCTGCCAGCCCCGACAGGCTCCCGCTGGGCTCACCCCTGCGCCTTCCAGCACTTCAAAATAAGGTAAAAATAATCCTCTCGGGATTCACAAGAAAAAGGAGAGGGGAACGCTGAAGGGTCTGCACAACGTGGGCTCTCTCCTGTCATCCCTCCTCCCTCTCCTCGGCCCCTCTTCTCCCCGTCCCCCCCAGCCCCGGGGGGTGAGCGAAGGCCCAGCGGTTCTAGGAAGAGCTCGAGCCGAGTCAGCAGCCGCCAGTTCTGGGAACCGCAGCCACGGGCCTCACGGGACGCTTCAGGGAATTCTCGCTGCCATTCCAAGGATGGCAAAAGAGCTTCTCCGGTGACCTGGGGCTCCCCAGTGGCAGGGGGCAAAAGTTTGGAGTCGCACCATAGGACTGGGAAGATTACCAGAGACTAAAGGGCCCGGAGATTTATGCCCCGCACGGAACTGTACTACAGTAATTTGTTTGGCTTCTTGGGGGAGAGGGAGAAATAATTTGCTACACAGGAGATACCAATAGTGACCACAGGAATTTAGAAAAGGGATATGGGATTAAAAGGTCAAAATTTCCCGCCATCAGTCATCATCTCCTTGGTGGGAGTCGGAGAGGGTGCCAGAAGCTCAGACAGAGATTTCAAGACCCTGAAACCTCCCACAGCCACATGACCTCGAATAAATAAAACAAGAAGCAGCAAATTGAGGTTGAGCCTGGCTTGTGCTGCTCTCCCGCACTTTCTGCTCCCTGTGGCTCCCACCAGCCATTAGCCTGTTCTGGGTTCAGGGCTGCTGCATGCTCCCTCCTTCCCAAACAGGGGGCTTTTCTCCCAAGCCCTGCAGAGCTTCTAAGGAAAACGCTCAGCATGACACTGACAAATTAGTGTTATTCTTACTGTCGTTTACAAGATAAAATTATTTCACATGCTGCTGGCAGCCTGGGAGGAGTGGATTTTCTCACAGCCCTGGACTTTAAATACATCTTCTACATGTGGTTACTGAGTTGGTCTGGATCGGCTTCAAATTAGCAGAGATTTGAGGAGAGGAAATGTTGAACTTGGGTATTGGCTTCCAAGATACTTTTCTAAGTCACTGTAGCAACGCTGCGGGCTGCAGATAGTGCCTGCTTTTTCTGGTTTTGTGTAGGGCGCACACAGAAGGGTCGCTTTCCTGGAAGAGGTGATCTAACCCTCTGCGAGTTGTTCAAAGAGAGGAGGCAAGGAATCACATTTTCTGGCCTTCCTCTAGGCCAGACCAGATGGGTCCCTTAGGCCTTGACATCACCAGTGCCATGAATTTTATTGGGTTATTATCATTCTGCACACTATTTCGAGTCTAGCCCTGCTCATTGAACAGTCCTGTGAACTCTGTTCCAACTCTGACCCTGAGTTTTGCTGCTCTTTTTTGACTGGAGCTGATAATTACGGCTCTGGCACGGTGTGCTCCAGCCAGCAAGCGCGTTGTCTTCTGGCGTTGTTCATTTAATGCTGTCAGCTTTCCCCTAGACTTCGTAGCAGATTGTTTCTTTGCTTTCACATTTAATGCCTTTCTAAGGTATCAGTCAGCCCCCAAACCTCTTTTTTCCTCATGTATTTATTGTGACCATGCTTCTAGTGTTTGATTGGACTTTCTGATGCTGCTTTTGAGCCTTTTCTCTTCTCCATTTTTTTGATTTTTTTTCCTGTGTATTTTTCCACTGTGGAGAAACTTTCATAAAATGAGAGCTAGCAAAGTCTTTTCCGCTCATGTATGCCCTTGGTTTGGGAAGAAGCATATGCCTGTGTTTGGGGGGGGGAGGAGGCAGCTGTTCTTGCTCTTCATGTAAAAGACCTTAATAGATTCACAGGATTATGCTGCTGGAGGAGCTCTTCCATCAAAGCCATAGCAACTTCCTTGTTGCCTTTCATTTTCTTAGACTGTTAGACGTATTTGGTTTCTATGAACAACTAATTAAAATGCAGAAGAGTAGCTCTTTATTAAGGTTTTATTAACATTTAATTTGCTTTTTAGTTTTTGGTAGGAGATCAAAAGACTTTGCTATTTCCTAGAAAGATAAAAGAGTTGCAAAGCTGCACTAGCGTAATCTCCATCTAATAAATTCACGTGCTGTGTGAAGATGGGGGCAGAGACCCCTGCCATTGGGGTACGAAAGGAAGGTGTGGTGGGGATGTCCACCTGGTAGCCGAACCAGAACCTGGGAATGTCCCAGTCCCATGGGCAGGAGCAGCTCTGCCGGCGGCATAGGGAGTATCCTTCCTGCCCCTGGCGTGGAGGGGGTCCTGCACCTGTCTCGCTCACTTGGAAGCATCTGAAATCCTGAATTCAGGCCCTCCAAAGTTCACTCTCCCTCAATGCATCTCCTGTACGTGTTGCTTCCTCCCTGTTGTGCTTTTATACCCCAAGGTTAAATGCTCAGTAGAGGGTGACTCCCTGTCACAGCTTCTTCATGGGCTCCTGAGATTTTGCTGGTGTGTGGTTGATGCAGGCTCTGATGAATGACAGTGCACACATGTAGCAGCCATCTTTCAAAGATTGCCTTCAGCTGGAATCTTTCTTGTTCTCCTAGCAGGTTCAGTTTCTTTTTAGTTACCTTTCTATGCTGTCTTTGGGGGACTGGAGAGCAATATATTTGGGTTGTTTGTAGATTGTAGGGTGTTTGCTCTGCTGTAACTGAGTTATTCCCAGCCCACTTAGGGTGTTGTTACTGTGCCTGAATGCAGTTGGAACAGCATAAGTAGCTTTTTCTTTCATCTCTCCATTTTTCCCTCCTTCACCAAATAGTCTCCTTTTGGATGCAGGCACACGTTTAAAATATACAGGATGACTCTTTGGTTTTGTGACTTGTTGCTTTGCTGCAGCAAAGAGGCAGGATGGAGCTGAGGGAAGCCAAGAAATTCTATACCAACTTAAAAAAAAAAAAAAAAAAAAGAAAGCAAGCTTCATTGCTTCTCTCTCTTTCCATTGCTGCAACTGGCATAAATAGGTGCAGGTGCCACAGGTCAGTATTTGCTCAATTATATGTGATGTCAGGAGCTGCTGCTTATGTGGATAGAACCTGCATTTCAGATGTTATTGACAGTACAGAGGGGGATTTTGATGACAGAAGCTTCTTGCTGCCATTGTGGATCAGTGGTAGAGTAGTAGAGCAATTATCATTTTTGTTTGTGAAGTCTTGAGTGGTTTGTGATCCATCCATTGTTGCGGTTTCTATCTGCTTTCCTTCTAGGAAATGTTTAGTTTGAAGTTTGCACATAACTTGTTTTATGTGCGTCTCCAAAAGGTGAAACAAGTCTCAACTTTTCCATCTGTTAGCTTTCAAACAAGTTGTGCAAAGATTCCTCAAAGTAGCTGTTAATTAGTTAACTTTTTATGAATTTGTTACCTAATCTCAGGGATGAGGAAGATGATCAGCTTGTTTTTCCTATGGGAAACTGGTGTCCTAAAGCAAGCAGATCCTACCCCTCCCTAAACATACAGATATACTGCTTTAATACTTCCTTTGTCCTGTCAAAAAAATCCCCTCTTCCAGACAGTAATGCATAGTTATGTGCTGCCTGGGCAGGTTTCCTCGCAAATGATGAGCAATGTCTGGGATTGAGAGCATGGCTGCGTCCTCGGCAACTTGGGCTGGTTCTCCGTGGCACTTTGACTAACTGAATTGTGCCACATGCTATTTTGGATCCTAGATTGCCCTCTTGGGTGTTCTCTGTGCCACGTTGTCATGCCAAGAGTTGCAGTGGAAAATCTTGCTTGCTGGACTCCATGGAACCCGCAGGCTGACAGCGGGGGCTGGCACAGCAGGGAGTTTGGAGCAGCTGGAAAAGGAGTGGGAATAGTTGCAGCTTAATGTTTAAAAACTGTCCCTGTCTCTTTGTGGTGACCTAAGAAAGGTACTGAAGGCATGAGACTCCCTTTTTCATTAACCATAGGAGACATCTGTCCAATCTGAAATGAGCACTATCACTGGAAGAGGCATTTCCCTGCAAACTGGCTCTCGGGTGGCGTTTGGGGAAAGCCTGTGCATATTTCTTGCTCAGCAGTGGATGGGAAGCTTCCAAAGGTATTCACAGCACCATATGGCTGCAATGTGATCTACTGCCAATGTATTAATTCACTCCTGACACTGCATATCTCTCCCTATTAGCTTGCTGCCTTGTTTGTTGGTTCATTCTCCTGTTGTGTGAGACTATCTGGGAAGAAAGGCAGGTGAAAGGTTTAGGAACAACACAGTATCCTGGAGTAATGCATTAAGAGTTGCTTCTATCGGTGCTTCTCAGTCCAAAGGGGATGTTTAAGCAGCTTGAAGGCTGTGAAATCATCTGTGACAACAGTAAATCACAATGCAGAGGCCAAACCCTAATTGGTACAACTCTCACTGACTCCACAGCTGGAAACATGGAGCCTCTAAAACTGCCTGGATGCAAATGGGGTGCATTTGCATGATTTGCACCCCACCAGCAGCGACTCAGTTTGGCAAGAGGACCTACTGGTGCTTAAGCGACATAGCTGTGCTGCAGACCAGAGCAGGAGGGCCCACGCAGTGCAGTGTGGTCTGGTGCTGTGCAGCTGGATAACCTGCTAGACAGAACAGTGAGAACATCTGCATTGAGCTCTCCTTCCCTGCTCCTACATCTTTCCAAGGAGAGCAGCCACATCTGCAGTGACTTTGTGGTGTCTCCTGCTCAGAAATATTAGGAATTTGATAACACTGTTTTCTAGCTGTAACTGCTCAAGAAATTTAAATAGAATTCATGAATCTGGAAGCTGTACAAGCCTTTGTGTGAATGTACTCCGATAAACAGAAGGTATCAGGGAGACAATGAAGATGTCTCAACCCCATTCATCCCTTGGCTTGGTGATTGTCTGCCTTTCAGATGCGCCTGAGACCTTCACCTTGCACAGGATTAGAGATCCTCTGTTCAGGTGGGAGAGGTGTGCACTTACAGTCAAAGAGCCCAAGACAATGTAATGTAAAGAAGGGAGCAATAATGTTTGCATCCTGTCCAGCCTACATTTATGGATAGTGTGTTTTCACCTAAGTTCCTTGTGAACCCTTCCTGACTACCAGTTCCTAATGTGGTTCAGAGGTGCTGCCTGGTAATGAATTGTTGTCTTTGATTTGTGGGATAGAGGTGTACGGAGTAATTCCTATATATATTCTTTAGTGACTTGGGCATCAATATGTGGATTAAGCATAAGTTCTAGCCATGATAAAATTAAACCTGTGCTGAATTGGGCACATTGGGCACATAAAGCCTTTAGAAAACCTCAGATGAAAAATCTGTAGAAAGCCAATTGCTTTAAATAGCTATGGTATGTTGCTATATTTTTAATTAACTTGCCATTGCAGTGATAGCTATGATGTGTATGAGGTTTCAGAGCTTGCTTCCTCTCTGCCCCATCTTTACATCCATGCTTGTGACCTACAGCAGTGAGTCACCCATTCTCTTTTTAAAGTCCAGAGAAACGTTCACACACTGGAAGAAGTTGTGTTGCAGAGATGCTCAAACCAGAGCTATTCTGACCTTCTTTCAGTACATGGCCATGGTGATACCATAGCAGGGGCCCGAGAGCAGTGGGGCCCTGTTGTCCCCAAGCTCATAAGACCATGGCTGACGCCTGGTGAGTGCCTTCCTATTCAGCCCCATGTGTGCTCTGGTCCTTGCTGAGACAGCCTTCCACTTGTGGGTGGGATCGTAAAGAGTATAGCTGGGATCGAATGGGGTCATTGTGTGTATCCCAGTGGTATATCCCCTCGTGCTTTTTAGGTAATCAAAGTATGACCTTGCAGTGCTCTGTGTCCTTGTAACATAGGGATTAATTTCTGAACCTCGGTGCAGCAGGAAGATAGGTTGCTTTATGAGTTACCACAGTACAGAGAGGGCAACTGGAGCTCTACAAATAAAGAGGGTGTGCTCAGTGTCCTTGGCCTTGTTTCCACCACTTTGGTGTGCTAGTAATCACTGCTAATGGGTTTGCATAGTGAATAGCAATTCCTGTCACATGGTGAATTTTTTGCCCCACAGCTCACACTGAAAAGTGTCCATAAAACTGCTGCCTTACCCCTCTTCCAGGCATTGATCCCCAACCCGAGACACCCCTTTGACAAGGTGTAAGGTGCAGGCCAGATGTGGGTCTTGATGGCCCTTCCAGACCCCAGGGAAAGTTCATCAGCAGCTTTGCCTGGTTCCCTAAAGAATATTTCCAGCTGATCCTGTGCATAGCATCTTGCCCTCTGGGGTTTCTGTGTTTCATAGAATTTGCCCGCAGAGCAAAGTGGTGAGTGTTAGTTGTTTGGTTTTGTTGGTTTTTTTTTTCTTTTCTTTTTAATAAACCATGTTCAATTAGCTTCCTTAGAAAAACCTCCCTCGGTGCTCTGATTGGGTGTTTGGCAGAGGAGGGACTGCTGTCAGCATGTCTGAGTTCCTGGAAGAGCTGAAGTGCAATGAAAATGACCCCAGGGAGCAATGGGCTTTCCACAGAAACCTGACAGTCTGGGGGAGGGCTGACTGAGACTGCGTGGTTTTAAGAGCTCATTTAGTTTCCTTTCTGCAGCCTGATAGCGAAATGGAGGGAGTGACAGTGCTGCACACAGCTTCAATCGTGGCCTTCATCAGTAGGGTCTTAATGCTTTCTGCAGCATCCTGCATGGGAAAGGCACTGGGCCATCCTTCCATGGTTTTTCTGTGTACCCTGCAGGTGCTGCCAGCATCATTTTTGTTTCTGGAGCTCCAAAAGCTCAGCAGATAACTTGTCCGCTCCTTATTTACACTATAGCTCTTTAATTCTAGGTAGCATTCCCATTTGTATGATGTTTTTCTTCCCCTTTCAGTATTTTACTTGTCCTGTATTTGCCTCTCAATTTCTAAAGAAACAAACACGAATTGCAGATTTCATAGCTGTGACTTGGTCTTTTCCTTGGCTTGTACTTCTGGGCTGATCTGGTGATATGGCCTGTTATCATCTTTTTGGCTCGGGTCATCCCACAGATGTTCTGGTATTTACAGAGTCACTTCAAGCTTGTATCTTCTTTTGTCTGGACCAAATGCCCTTTCCCTAGTGTTTGAGGGCATTCAGGGAAGAAGGAAAAAATACCACCTTACACAGCAGAGGCCCAAGAGAATTAAAATTAAATGAAAAATCTGCCTGTGCTACAATCTGGAAATAAGACAGCAGAAGAAAGGAAAGACGTGGAGGTTGCTTTCCCCCCCGGCTTGCTTGCCTTTGAGAGCAGAGAGCAGGGTGCTCTGGGCGCAATCCCAAGACGTGAGCAAGCAGGGTGCTGCCGGGCTGAAACTGCTGCGTAGGGAAATGCAGGCACCTGCTTTGCATGAGAGCAGTCTGGGTTGCGGTGTGTGCCCAGCGGGACGACGGCAAACCTTTGGAGCCGTCGGCTTCAGCTGCCTTGAGTTCAGCAGCTTGTCTTTATCAAGAAGTCAGAGTGCGCTAAGGCAGTGCGTGGATTTATAGCGTGCTCGCTGCTCTCTCTGTCCTCGCAGTGCCTTCCAAGAGGTTGATTTTATGTTGTTTACTAACTCGCTGAAGTAATTTAAGTACCTTGGGTCTGAAACTGAGACTGGAACCGTGGGGGACTTGGGGTACTCTGACGGTGAGGGGTTATGCCATCCTCTGCCAGGCACTGAGTGTGACAAACTATTGCCCTGAAAAGTAACTCGCTCAGGACGGATTCCCACTCCTGTAGCGTAGGGTGAGCATCGTCTCAGACTGCAGGCTCCGTCAGCACTAAGACCTAAATTGTTTTCCTGCCTGCATAGGTGGTTCTTCAGCGTTTAAGTAGAAGAAAGAGACATGTTGCTATTGATGTTGTGCTTGATCTGTGGATGGGTTCTGCTCAACCAGCAGCAAATAAAACTCGGCTTCTTGGCTAGTGAAAAGTCAGAAATGGCTTTGCTTTTGTTTCCCACCCTAGGATGCACGAGCAGCCCAGTTAACGTGAGTTTCACCCACTGGCTGCTCCGTTCCCACATCAAAGCCTTTTCTTAGGCTGTCTGCAGTCACTGCTGCACGTAGTGGGTGTGACACCCCTTTCACACACACTTCCATTGCTTAGGTGACTTAACTGGGAGCTGCACCTCCCAATATGGGAGGAAAATCAAGTCCAAAGTATCGTGCATAGGTTACAAAATACTAATGCACCATATGGAAGAGGCAAAAAGTACTTTCCCAAGCAGGGGAGGTTGAGTACAATTGGAAAATAATCCTTCCAAGCTCCTGTGGTCTGCTTTGGAGACTCAAAAAAATAAGTGTACACATAACAAAAGTACTTGACATTTAACAGCACAGGGAAATGAAACTAATCAGATACGGTGCATGAAGATAGCAGGAGGGAAATGCTCTTTTGTAGTTGGTTTCTTTCCAAGCAAATCATCTTAGTCATCTTCTGTCAAGCAAACACAGGGTGGAATAGGTGTTTGTCATAAGAAGGGTGTAGCTAGGTGCAATTAGTAATAGAATCCAACTTTCCATGAAAAGCTTATTAGCTGACGTGGGGAGTCGGACCTGTTCAGGTACTCCAACATTGCCCTGCTCCTGCCAAATCAGAGCCAGTTTCCAAAGAGCAGCTGTGATTCATCCCCGTCAGCAGCGAGCTCCCCACCGCCGTGGGAGAGGGTGGCTGCCGTTAGCACCCCGGCAGGCAAAGCGCTTGTGTTCGTGGAAAACCAGTAAAAATACAGGGTGAGAGCCCTCAGATGAGAGGTCAAGTCGGAGGGTTTTCCATTTGGGAGGGAAGACCTTATGTGGTCAGGAGCCCAAGAGACAGCTTTACTTTACTTACAAAGCCAGGCTTAGAAATGTGGTGGGTTTTTTTTTTCTCTGCACGGGGCTGTGTGGGTGATTGCCCTGGGGACAAGAGGAAAGATTTAGTAAAGTCGCTTGTGCTTTCCTTTATGGTCCTACCAATCTGATGGACTCGTCTCTTCTCAGGCAGCGCTGGGAAGAAGGGAGGTTGAGCCACTTAAAAACAGTTGTTGCTCAGATTTGAGGCAGCGTTGCTGAGGGCAAGAAAAAGTCACCTTTGTACAGAATAGCTTTGGGCCTGACTTTCTTTTTGTTAAGGTTACTTGTATCGGTTTGACCTCAGCAGAGGCGGCAGCGCCGAGAACCAACCCCTTTGTGCGCTGGCCGTAATCGTTTCTCCAGAATTGTTTTTGAGGTTGTTTTTAAATTGCACTGCGGGAGACTCTTCGGGCTTGGGTAGAGCCGCATTAATTTTGGTGACAGGCGTTTTGCCCATTGCTTGTAAAGGGCATTCCCGTTGCGGCGGTTCCCAGCCCGTCCCGTGGCCCGGGGCTCTGGGCGAGGATTCGAGCTGAGGTTTTAGATCAGAGAAGGAAGGTCTGGGGGATGGGAGCTGGGCTCGGTCCCCCGCACCCCCTTGCCCAGGGGAGCTCCACAGGCAGCCCTTGTCTCTGCGCCGCCGGCCAAGCCTCCGGTAGTGATGTGTCATCCCTGGGATACAGGGATGATTCGAGCACATCCTCTGCTCTTGTGTTGTTCAAAGGGTTTTCAATAAGGCGCGAAGGATTACTTGTAGCTTAAGATAGCAAAAGGAGCTGCCTGATAGCTAGAATAACTGGTTTAAGTGAACGCAGCTATGGTCTGTCTGTTTTGAATTTGACATTGAAGGAATGACCTACTTTCTGCAGGGAGAGCTGTCATTTTAAAACAGACATTAAATTGTTACTTGGTAACTGTGTAGGGTTTGAAGTACCTTTAATAGTCCCACTTTGTCCTCAGCTGCTGAATTTTGTAGCTGCCTTTGTGTGTCTCAGGGTCAGGCTGGTCACCATTGATGGTTTTGTATCGCTCAGATATTTTCTGATGATGTGGAAGCAGATCACCAGGACAAGGAACAGAAAGGAGGAATGACATGAAAACTCCGCTCATCCAGGCACTTCTGTCAAGTACCATGTAGGAGATGTACATTCAGTCCTTGTGCCCTCAGCCTGTCATCTCCTGCCTCCCCACTGGAGGCCACAGAGGTGACACACGAATCCCCAACATCCCTCTGCCTCAGAGGAACAAAAGAGGAAACTTCCTTTATCTGCCAGTTTTCCTTATGTTCCCTGAATGTGCACATTGTTCAACTGGGAAAGGAGGAGAAAAAGAAAGGGAAAAAAAAAAAGCTGCTGAAGTTCATAGATTTAAATAATCAAATTTTAAAAGCCAAATATCTGTGCAGATTACTGATGTCTTTGCCATTTCACTCTACTGACTCCACTGCTTTAGCTACTTATGGGTTTGCTAGTATCCATGTACCGCCATCCTTTTCCTCATGGCTGTTAGAAAGTATCCCAGCCATGACTCTTTCAGGGCAAGGGGGCAAGTGAAGAGGTTTGTGTCCATGGAGTAAGGTTTCAGCACGCTTTCTATATTGATTTTTAGCAGAATCGTCTCAGCGTATGTACTGATCCCCAGGTTTAGAAATGGGGGCTGGGAGCTGAAGCTGAAGAGAGTCTGTGTGCACAATATTTGATCGCTAGCATTCTTCACACAAACACACATGTATGATTTTGGGGGTGTCTTCCACGGTAATGAGCTGGATTCTTCCTTTGGCAGTGGTTCCAGTTGGCACAAATGACAGAGATGGTAAAGGGCCTGTTTTTCCCCTTTTCCTTTGGTTGCTACCATGACATAACATTGGACTTCATCTCCCTTTGAATCAAAAAGCCATCTCTACAAGGCAAAAGATACATGAAAAAGTCAGTGTTCCCTGACATAATTTGAAGTACTTCCTTTTGTAGGCTTTAGTCATCAGTTACCTCCCAAACAGCCATGCTGTAATGGTTGTATGAGCCGTAGGGAGGCTTGAGGGCAAGGGTAAAAAAAATAATTCCTTTCTACTTTTGTTTCCTGTGATACTGTCTTTTGAAGTATCCATCTTAGAAAGCAAACATACTGGAACAGCGAGGCACAGGGAATATTTATATCTGTAGTTGGTCAAGGTGAACCTATGAGGAGTGTTGACCTCAGCCAGCTATGTCATCTGGTATTTGTTGGGTCGTTACCTGAGATATCTGGCTACCTAGAACCCACTGGTGTCCGTAACACGTTTCCTTCTCATAAAGTCATTTCTTTTGTCAATAACTGCAGAGAGAATTTTGAGAGCTTTCTGTTTCTGCTCCAGTAAGAATTAATGATGCTATGTATAGGGATCACTATAGGATATACAGCATTTGCTGTAAGCCTTTGGGGTTTTAATTCCAGCTAAGTAAAAAGCTGAAGAGAGATGCTGGCTGCTGCTACTGGGGGAATGGGAAGAGATAATTAAGACACAGCTCCTTTGACAGTTACCTATTTCCCTTAACGCAAGCGTAGGAAGAGAATGTTTCTTTTGGCTCACAGGAAAAGGATTGTCCTTGGTTTAAGAAGCTCTTTGACAGTTGCTCTTCCATCAGCTAAATCCTCTAAGAAGAGCTGAGACAAGGTGATTATTAGAGTGATAATAGGCCAAAAGGAAAATATGAAATAAACTGCAAAATTAACATACAAAATCCTGTTTGCTGCCTCCTGCAAATGGGGTAAGAAGCACAAGCAAGATAATATATTTATTTTTATTGTTTATTAGTCATGTAGGTCTGGATTGATAACGTGTGGCAGGGGTTATCTGATTGTATTATAGAGTGGACCATCTTGATCTGAACTCACCTCTCTTCCCATCCAAGACTGAGTGGAGTATTTCCCCTTCCAATAGCTGTGATTGACCCTCCCTTTGAAACCATAATTTATATAAAGAAGTAATACCAGCATGATGTTCAGTGCATATCTACTGCCAAAATCTGCTAGGGCAATTCTGTGTTAGGAAACAACAGAAGCCAGTATGTGACATTTTCACTTAACTACACGAGTCCATGTCATACCGTGACGTGACACTAAGGCGAATTATTTTGGTTTTTGCTGCGTGCCTGATTTGTACTGGTTTGTGCAATAAAGACTCATCTTTTCAGGTAAGGCAGACTGTGTTACACAGCCAGGCAGCAGAGAGCTAAGGGATGTAAAAAATCATAGCCTTCAGGTACCTTCTTCATGCAGCACATCCGAGTGAGAGGGACCCACATACCAGGACCATGTGAATCTGGCCTCCTCCCTGCCTGACGCACGGATTGGCAAGGCAGGGTGAGGTCCTTCCCTGAACCCTGAGCCAAGCTAGAAGGTTATGTGCAGCCTGGGGGTGCACGAGTATGTCAGGCAGAAAACGGTGTGGATGAAGAGAGATGGACTGAATGGAGTAACAGGCAGCTGCGGGAGCAACACACTGGTCCGGTTTGTCTCATCTGGTCTGCACCGAAAGTGGAAAGTGCAGCTATTCGCTTTGTAACAGAATTAAGGACCTCTCAGCAGAGTGTTTCTCCACTACCTTAATGACCAAACTCTTCCTCCCAGCTAGTTTTCAGTACCCTGAGGCACCGAGGTTATTACAACACGTGCGCACTCTTGCTGTTTGTGAACAGCCCTGAGTCAGCAGCCTGGCAGGTCACACTAACCCCGCTCCTCTCTCCTAAGGATCTGGTCAGCAAGAAAAGGTTTTGCCTGCACAGGAAAGCCTTCAGTCTGCTATATTCTTGGAAAGAAAAGAGTAATAATGGAGTCCCCATCAGACCCCAGCTGATCCGGCGCGTTCCAGCAGTCTCATGGTGCTATTTTATGTGTGTTCTTTCCAAAAAGTTGTGCCTCTCAGCCAAGATGACTCTCGTAGTACAGGACTGGAGGGGAGAGAATTAAAGAGGGGTGAATTGCAGAGTCTTAAAAGAATGTAAGGAGCATTCCAAACCCAAGGGCTTAGAAGAGAGGGAGGTATTTTCAAAAAGAGTTTGCAGAGATTTTCCAAAAAGTTCCCTGGAAATAATATGAGGTCAATTTTTAGGCTTTTTCAGATTTATATTTTAATCATAACAACACTTTTTATTATTCCTTCACACTTTCAGACATGTGCAAACACATAGCATGTGCGCTGTGCAACATGTTTCTTCACCATATTTAGAGGCTCGGAGGTAGTGTTTTGAACTCTGCCTCGGCAGTGTTTGGCAATGGCTGCGATGACACTTGCATGATGGGAAGAAGCATTGCCAAGTTGGGTAACTTCTGACAAGTATAAACACAGCTCTGCCTTCTGTAAACTAGATTTCAAACCATATTGCTGTTCTAGGGAAGAGACACTCCTGACATTAAAGACTATGCAGTCTCTCTGATCAGCTTTTAAATCGCTCTCCGGGTTTGCATTGAGTGAGACTCTAAAGAACGAGTAGCCAGGGCCAGCTGGATGGGATGAATGTCCCAGGAGCTTAGCACTGAGTCTTGCTTTCTCTTTGTCACAAGTATAACCCAGATCTGTTGTTTGTAGGGCTTGTCATCACTGAAAACTCTGTCTTAGCCAACGTGAAATGAGTTTGCTGAGAACGATCCACGTTTGTCCGCTCAATTTTCCATGGACTAATGCATACATCCCAGAGCAGCATCGCCGATGTTCTGACTGGCGTATTTGTAGGTGAACTCAAGGGAAGCCAGAACTTAACTGTAAAGTGCATGATCAGCGTTCCTTTTGCTCTTAAAAAAGAAGTGTCCATGCTAGGGTTTCTGCATGCTGGCGGGGCAGTGTGTGAAGGAGAGCTTTTCTGATACTAAGTAAGCTGCACTTCTCTGTTACAGTTTCCTTTAGTGACAAATTCATGTCAGAATAACACCAGGGATAAAATCCTTGCCTGAAAACAAGGAATATTAAGTGGACCAAATTCAGCCTTGAAGTAAATGAGTTCCCATCACTCAGTGGGCAACAAAGCTGTATTTAGCCCGATTTGTTTTACAGGTTTCAATTAGAGCAGCACTTCTCTGACAGCCGCAATTGGAAAAGTCGCAGCGTATCTTCTAGATGGAGGCAATCACATGATGGAGTTACGCAGGCTGCCAGGCTGGAGGCCAAGAAACTCGAGTCCTGGCTGAGCTCTGCCACTGATTTTTGGTTGACCAGCTTTTCCTTTGTCCTTCCATCTGGCATATTTATATCCTAGGTTTTTGAGAAATACCAAGTCTCTGATTATATGTTTGGGCAATCGAATGCTGCGGTAGCCAGTATTGTTCCAAGTTTTTATTGTCGCTGTAGTTGCATGGGGGTACATTAGAGCAAATGCCTTTCCTGTGTATATAGAGTCGTCTCTTAAAATAGCTATTTTTACAAAAACTGACATTGTACTCATTTTTGCAACTCAAATCTGAGCTGATGCAAAGTGCAGTTACACTGCATTTAGGAAGTAACGGCATTCAGAAGAAAACCCTTGCCGGTAAGGTCTGAGAAAGAGGAGCAAAAGGGTGAGAGTAGTTCCTGCTCTCAAAAGGAGACCCTTTTCTGCAAATGTAGGTTGGCATTTAAGTACCAGTCGGTACTGGGAGCAGTT
The DNA here is from genome assembly GCA_028565335.1 of Limnodromus scolopaceus. Lineage (NCBI taxonomy): Eukaryota > Metazoa > Chordata > Aves > Charadriiformes > Scolopacidae > Limnodromus > Limnodromus scolopaceus. The sequence goes on from JAOXNO010000003.1 coordinate 18,716,076, forward strand.
CTGACTGGATCCTTTCCTCTGCTGGGGCAAGCTGTTTTCTCTGGGGTCTGGTCTTTTCTATATTTAAATTATACAAATGGTGATTTTGCAAGAGTGCAAGACTAGCTCTATGTGGAGCTGGCCTGGCGGCCACCTAGCCCAACAGCACATCTCCAGCTGTGGACCCTGCCATAGCTGATAAAAAGGAAATTGCAAGGACTAAGGCACCAATGACTTGCAGCAAAGTTTCCTTTTCTGTTGAATCTCATCTTTAATGAGTATCAGCTAAAGTTCTGAAGCTTTGTTGTATTCCCTCCTCTTCCCCAATCCAAAAGCCCTCTAAATTATTACGTTAAGGCGTAACATAACGTTGGGTTATTATGTAAAACCCAAATATTATTTTGCTTACAGGAATCCTTTTCATAGTTTCCTTTTGAAATTTATTGCCCAGGCTAACAGTGAAGCTGTTAGAACAATTTTATTCTTCTGTCTGGCCTACATTTTGCCTACCAGTAGCCTTTCCCTTTGGACAATATGACTTCAAGTAAAAAAAAGAAACAATTCTTGCTAAAATTTGGAAGAGAAGGTTTGTGTACACTCATCTGTCTACGTGATGTGAATACTGAAAACCTGTAATCTAATTTTATTCCTAGGCCTGCTTTGTCATTTGTCTTTAAACTTGTTTTTCAACGTATAGCGGAGGCGATGATGGATGTGTGACTGCGGTGCAGCGTTATGCCGGCTCCCGAAGGCCATTTGGCCTCACTTGTTTGCGCAGTGTGTAGCAGAAGCCACACAAGATCGTTGTGTTTCTCAGGAAGCGTAAGTGGCAGATCAAAGTGGCGTTCACATGAGGCGGCATTAACCTCCAGATAAAACCGTGCCGCCACGCGTTCCTATTCCCTGACACTCTGGCACCCGTGATTATAAAAAAAAATAAAAAATAGGCAGGACTGGGTGTGGGCAGAAAATAGGCATGTCTCAAAAGAAATTAGTCTGAGTCTGAACGTGTTATCAACGCACTTAGCAACTGCATAGCCCTCTTTTTGCTGTCATGCCGTTAGGCAATACTGGCAGGACTGGGTTCCCCTGTGCTCCCTCTTGAAAATGTAATGTTAGGTTGCTATGAACAGAAAAGGGCAAAAGGATGAATGTTTCTGCCCAGGGACAGGGCAGATCTCTTTAAATAATATCTTGTGTTTACCTTGGGCTGGTTTGTTTCATAAGGAGCTGCCTTGTCTAGTGGCTTTTTCTTTCATTTTCTCCTGTGAATGATAGGTGGGGTTCACTGAAAATGGGACATGGATGTTGTGACAATGCTGCTACCTTTGGACTGCTGATGAGTTCAGGGCTGAGGAAGAGGATGGTGCATTTCCGTGAGGATTGCAAGAGTTTCGGCAGTCGTTAGGGAGAGACAGGAAAGGAATGTGATAACTGGCTTCTGACAGATTTGAACATGAGGACATGATCTGACAGAGCAGAAGAGCCGTACATGCAGTGTCCAGTTAATTTCAATTTTAATTTTCTTAATTTCAAAGATAGCAGTGGGGAGGCAATGGAATTTGGACTAGAAATGCCATGTAGGTCAATTGCTTGAAACACCTGACCATGTATGTTGTAAGAGAATTAAATACACTCTGCTGATTCACTTCTTTTCTTGCTGGTTCATCTGGCTTGGGCTGAGGGATGTTGTGCACCGGAGAGAGCGTCTGGGAAAAGGAATAAGATTTCAGGAGGTTTGAGAGGATAGGAACATGTGCACATAAATGGGTTATTTTTCCCTTGCATGCATTGCTGTTTCAGAAGGCTGATTATTTAAGGCAGAAAATAATACCATATGTGCCTGACGAACTGCAGGGTATTTCTGCTGTGGCAGTGAGCCATGGTAGCATGGTTTCCGTCACGGACTGGGATTTCCGTTCCCTATCCTATCAATCTGCTTTTTACACTCTCAGTGAGGGCTCCATCTCCAAATGTCTATCTGTAGTCAGAATCTGCAAAGCAAGAGAGAATCCAACCAAACTGTCCTGCATTGGCTCAGCAAACCGTGGAGGTGTCACCTGGAGAGGTGTTGCAGCCGTACTGCAGTGATTATAAAGGTCAGTCTGCATTTCCACGAATGCTCCCGTTCCCAGCGATGTGGAACTCAATTGTAAAAATCAGTTCAGTCTGCGTGGAGGTTTGGCACAGGAGTTCTCAGAACTTGAACCTGTTTGCTTTAACAAAATGTGCTGAAGATGCAGGAGTGGGAGTCGTTAAGATAACAGCCCATGCAGTAAAACCCTGTGTGACTGCAGTTATGTGTTGGCTTGACTCATGCCAATCCTTTCTGCCTCCAATCTGCGGAAAGTGAGCTGCAGGATTTCATATTTGGAGCTAGGGGAAGAGTTTAGCCCAGCTAAGAAATTAAGAAATTAGTTAATAATGTGTCAGAAATGCTGCATCTTTCTTTTCAGTATTTTTTAGGGTTTTCAAAGTTCCCTTTTAAAGATGGATGCAGCTTTTCCTTCGTTTTCATTTTTCCACTTACTTTGATTGTGTTTTGTTTCTATCCTGTCTAACTCGCTTTCCACGTTTCAAGTAAAACCAAGAGGGATGTGATTGTTTTTGTTTAACAAGTTAAACTTGAGCAGATTACTCCGTTGCCAGCGTTTCCTGGTTGGTGTGCCATGGAAATCTACCCACTGACGATGAGGTGGTGGAAACAATGTTTGGTAGTGCATGCCAACCCCGTGACTGGCACAGGAGGGACAGCACATGCTTCAGGAATACTTTAAAGCTGTAGTTTGAACTTTGAAGCCAGTGGATTCTGAAAGGGAGAATGATGGAGAGGAACTAGTTGAGGTTCTGGGTTTTTTTTTCTGAGCGTATTTTATTGTTTCCAGTGCAGAGCAGGCTGTGCCTTGCTTCGGGCAGGACGGGGGGACTGTGGCATGAGCATCTCTCCTGGGGAGCGAGTGCGAAGCGACTGCAGTGGAGTCGTGTGCCAGTAGAGGGGTTGCCTCAGGGTATTTCCTGCAGAGGCAGGACAGATGAGGTGGCCTCTGTCTCCCTCTGACACCGCGGGGCAGATCCAGCTCCCCGGTGGTTTCCCCACCTGGCATCTGGCATGTGAGGTGATGAGAAGGGGAAAGGGTGCTGGGCCAGGCTGCAAAGACGGGGAGACTGAGGACCAGCAGCAACAGAACATGGGGAAAAGCTGTTGCTGGGAGTCTCCCATCCCGAGCATGGTCTGCCTTTCATGAACTCGTCTTTCAACACTACCATGAGCAGAGTTTTTCTTTGGGGCACACTTGAAGCCTGCTGTAAACAAGTTGCCAAACTTCCAGTTACTTTCCGTCTCCTTTCCCCTAGATTGTAATGGTTTTCTATGGCACACAGAAGCAATGCAAAAATCATTCCTCTGTTTTTCTACGTCACTAAAGAACGTTCCTTCAGCCCTTCGTAACTTGGGTCTGCTGCTGCTCATCTGTGTGCGGTAGAAACCAGACCCACACTGGTGATGATTTTGGTGTTAACTCTCCCAGTATCCAAAGGGCTTTTCTTTGTGTTAAAAGTTTTTTATGTCTTGTCTGGGAAAAAAAAAAAAAACGGTGACGAGTTTGTCTGATCTTCTTGTGGAGGATTTCTGTGAATAGAAAATTAATTAATCCCCTTGGATTTTACCAAAGACTTCTACATCGAGTGGCTTTAAAATATATTTAAAATGTTTATTTAAAATCCAAGTCAAATGATTTTTAACAAACTGTCTCAAGATAGAAGAAACTGACTTTTTGGAGTAACTGTATTGTTTATTCTTTGTATTGCAGTAGCACCTAGAGAACCCTATTGTGCTAGATGCGAAACAGACATATAACAGAGATGGTCCCTGCCCACACGAGCTCACAGCCTTCAGCTTGGCCTCTGCACCGTCCTGCTGGGTGACGAACCAGGCATTCGTTCTCGTTACACACTTCTGCCATTTTAGCTGGGCTCTCCTGGGGCAACGAGGTCAAACACGCAGGCTTGATTTCCTCGTTACCCCCAGCAGAGAGAAGATCAAATAGAAGGCAAGTCTCAGAGAACTGAACAACTCGCCTTTTCCTGCTCTACATTTCTCAAACTCATTTTCACACGCTGTAGGTACCGAGCCTGTGGCTGAGCCATGTGGGCTTCCTGAGATCACTGCTGCTCCTTGAAGAGCCGTGGTTTCCTTGCTCCCAGTGTCCTCAGGCAGATCGAGGTGTTTGGATAAAAGGAAGCCTTTTCAGTGGTTTATGGTTTATATTATTTTAAAAAAAAACAAAAACAAAAACAAAAACAAAAAGCTTTTCCTTTTTGTTTTGCCTTCTAAATTTTCATTCTGATTCAATACCTTCCCATGGTTGCTGCCGTATGGGGCAAGGTGGAAGGATGTAATAAAAAGCAAACCTGACATCACACATGCACGCTGTCAATCATCAAAGTATCAAAAACAAAGTTTCAAGAGCACAAACTTGTATAAATGTGGAGGAAAAAAAAAAAGGACACTGACTAAGCACATCAGGCCATCTTGTCCCTTTGGGCAGCTTTAGGTTAGGGTGGAAGAAACTCCACTTATTTTTTGAGCTCGTCTCCTGGGTCACCATCCCATCCTTTTCCACGTCCTCTCTCAACCCTCAGGTATTGCTGGGATTTGTCTCTTCTAATTCACAGAGCCTTAGAGAGACAGTCCCAGGGAGGGATGAATGAGAATTCCTTAACATTGGTTCATGCTTGATGAAGTTTGGGGATTTTAGGTGCAAAAGAAGCCAAAAGTTAATTTCTCTAGACCTGTTTGTTCCCTTCTTTGCTCTCACTCACTGGCTCCTACAGGCTGGGCAGGTGAGGGGATCACGTGAATGAAGAGGAAGGGGCAACTTCTCTGTCTATGCTTGGTTTTGGGCACATCCCATCTGCTGTTTATCCCTTCTATCCACAAAGGAGCAAGGGAGAGGCCATTGTGCTTCATTTGCAGGGGAGTGAAAGGGATGGGGTGCGAGAAGTATCCCAGAGCAAAAAATCTAATTAAGGATAACAAACATGCCAGTCAGAGAAAGGGAGAGGAGAGGTCTGGACCTTGGCAAACAGAAAAATTGAATTGTGGTTTCCAGTGTGTGCTGGAGCCTAGCTCTGATTGAAGCCATGTGGCTTGTGAATAATGCTGGCAGAAGCAGAGCAACTGGCAGTTTGGCGTTGTGTTAGCTGAGAGGAAGGACAGCTTTTTCTACTGAGGTGCTTCTAATCTGTTACCCCCCAGAAATAAATAAATAAATATCCTGAAGCTGTGCGTGTCACTGGTGCAGCTCAGCAGAGCTGTCTCTGAACCTCTGGTCCAGGAGACCCTGTTCTTGCCCCACGTCTCACAAGACAAGGGCAATGTCAGGGAACGGCACTTTGGAAACACAAGCCAAATGCAGAGTGCTCTGACACCAAATTCCTCTGCCTGCAAATCTTTAAGAAAGTTGGGTTTCTGATATCTCTGTTTCTAAATGTTTTGTCAAAACTTCCTTTGGGGATGAAGAAGACGTAAAAAAAAAATGGGATGAGTGCTCCCTGACCCAAGCTCAATATCCATAATCTCTGCTTAGAACTCTCATGGAAGAAGGGCTTCCTCAAAGAAGTCTCCTGTCCACAACCTATGATGCCGCATGCATCTCTGGGAGATGCACAAGCTGCTACCAGTGTGCTTTGAGGTTACCATACCCAGCCCCCTGTAGCTAAGGAAGGAAAAAAAAATCCTTAACCTCTGTAGAGGTGGGTCTAGATACAGTCATCTGAGTCCTACATACCCCAGAAGCCTGGGGGAGCTTGGATGTGGACTCCTGTGACCTGTTACAGGGACAGGCTCAAACAGGTACTATTTGGATGTGAATCCAAATCCAAATTCCCACAGATTTTTGGCTGCCAGTTGGCTGGGAGCCTTTATCCTATCTCTAACTTCACAAAAGAAAAAGAAACAAAAAAACCCAATAAAGTAAAAGGTGCTTTTAAAATACCATGAGGAGAGAAACTGCCATGGAAATAAATAGCGAAAATAACAATGTTAACATTGCCGGTCTCACAGCAACTCTGAAATTCAAGTAGTGTGCACCTGCCTACAGCACTTTCTCACAGCCACTGTCGGCGCGGCCTGAGGTTCAGAGCTCAGACTGTGTCCCATTGTTCACCGAAACAACCAACTCCTCCCTGGCGCTGGAATGGATTTAGAGAGAAGGGGAGAGGAAGGATGGATGCAGTCTCTGCTGATAACCAGGTCTCTACTGTGCCCACCGGATGCCGCGCTTTAGCGGGACAAAGACACAAAGTTCTCTTATTTCTGTCCCCGTCTGTCACGCCTGAGATATAATGGCCATGCTTCAGAGCTGGAAAGGGTATTGCTTCAGATAGTCCCCCATCCGCCTGGGTAGAGGGAGCTGGTCCACGTCGGCTGTAGACTTGTTAATCCGTAGCCGGCACAGGTGCTGTAGGCTGGGGATGTTGTCTTTGCGGCTGAGCGGCCGGATGAGTTTCAAGTGTACTGCAGCTGCTGCCATCTCTTTTTGCATGGGAGGTAGAGGAGACGGAGGCGGGTAAGGAGCCTCAGTCTTGCTTTCCATTGTGCAGGACAAGACGTAATGCTGGATAAGACTGACCACATCTGGAAAGGCCAGGATGCGAGGTTTGGACAGGTAGTTTGAGTCCAGGCGGAACTTGCTGTCAGTGTATTCGATGCGCACGTTGGTGGGACCTCGATTTGTTTTGACAGAGAGTGTGAACAGGTAGCTGGGGTGGGTGCTGTCCCGTACCAGGAAGGTGCCCTCAGGCATCTTTTGGAGGTGCTGCTTGGCCTCACTGGCAGTGATAGATCCCCAGTACCAACCTGGAAAAGCATCCAAGAAGGAACTTGTTAGGGAAAAAACCTATTAAAGGACTGGCAGTGTATATAGGGAAACCACAAAGCCTACTGAGTTCAGGGCCTGGAAAGTAACCAAGCCCAGGCTTGGTAAGACCTTCAGAAATTAAAACCATGTCAAGTTCTAAGAGTTTCCTGCCTTCACCTGTCATTGCTGTGCTGGGGCTTGGGATGGGGATGAGGATGACTACTTCTGCAGTTTACAGAGGAAGAGGGGCTTTTTGCATTTCTTTCTCCTGATTCAGTTATAAAAGACAAAGCTTTTGCCTACACTAGTAATAAATTACTTCATGACACAAGTTTGGAGAGACTGAAAATACACTTGCTGCATCCACAGGGGTCAGCCGTGGCTATGACAGAACCAGGATCTGAAGTGGGGTCAGGAGATTCCTCCTGGAGCTCAGGTTGCAGAGCTGGCTCCCTGGAGCCTTCTGACCCCATGACTTTGTGAGCTGAGCCTTACCAGATTCTCGCAGGTAGGAGAAGGTTTTAGCAATGCAGAGAAGGTCTTCTTCAGGGTCTCGTGTCTGAGGTGGGTTGCTGTCTGGAACTGGAGCTGCAAAGGCAGGCGCGGACTCCTCCTGGAAGGCCATAACTGGGAGAGGCTGCATGATCGGCTCCGGCAAATCCACCGCAATGCCCCTGAGTGACAGTCTCCTGATCTTCTCCTCCGCCAGCAAAGGATGAGGTCTGAAAGCAAGGGCAAACTCTGCTATTTTTCCTTGCCTTCAAGTAGGTTGCAGTGTCTGTTCAGTGCATTGTACTACAACATGTTACGTTTTTTCAAACAGATGCTCAATATGATTATCTTTCAAAGAGAAAGAGTCAAGAGGGAAAAAAATTACACAGCTAAAGATGAGCCCTTAGAATCAGGGAGAGTTCACCTCTTTCACCTTGTAAAAGGTGGCCTATCCTGCAATTATCGTTGATTTGAAATCTGATATTTTTAGATGTTGCTTTTTAATATGTATTTTCAGAAGCAATAAGGTTCAGAGCAGCATTACAGCTTCACTTACATCACTACAATGTTGCAGCATTTCTTTTTCTGCCAGTGGGTTTGTTAGTCATTTACTGTAATATAATTAGAAGCAAAACTGGGACTAGCTTGGGATTTGTCCTACCTGCTTTCTGCTCAAGCTTGACCTGATCCTAAATGTGTCTGTTAGAACGTAGGGTGAGCTGATCTTGTAGTAGAATAACAGGAATTCTTATTTTAGCCAAGGCTCTGCACTACACAAACCCTAGCATTCAACGGCATGAGGGAGATCTCGGTGCGACTGTAATCCCTGCAGGATTATAGCAGCAGGAGGTTCCGCCATGACCGGGCTGCTGTGAACATTAATCCCTCTGTGGCCTAAAGAGAGCGTTAGTGTAGCCGTTCAGCATCTAAGGGCAGTTTCAGGAAGCCTGGAGCTTTCGTGGGCCATGGGTGCTCCTTCTCCACAGCATGGAGATTCCTAAAGGAAGGCAAAGCTCCAAGGGAAGGATGGATGTTGGGGGCCAGGGGAGTCTTCATTCCCAGGCAATCTCCTGAGGAAAACCATTAGTTTCTGTCTTCTAGGCTCTTTGCCTTTGTGTGCCCTGTACTGCTGCACGTCCTGTGTTATATGCCCCACGGGCGCTCGCTTGCTTGAGACGTTCTTTCAGACACTTCACATAAAAGACGGCTGAGTTTCCAGAGAAATACAACCCAGTCCTCAACATGAGATCATCACAGCACCATTGGAGCTGATGGTGATTGCAAAGGCAGCAACCACCTCCTCCCACATCACTGGAGAGAGAAGTGGAAGGAGACTCTGAAGTCATAAGCACTTCCCTTCCAACCTTCCTCCTTC
>JAOXNO010000003.1:18737070-18775403 GCA_028565335.1 Limnodromus scolopaceus
AGCAAAAGCCGTATTCCCCCCATAAATTAATAAGCTTTTTAAAAAAAAACCAAACCGCCCTACGCAGGGGATCTTCCCCACCGCCCGCTCGTTCCTTCCACGGGGAACACGCAGTCGATGAGGCAGCCCCAGACAGGGCCTTCCCCCCACTTCACCTCATGCGGGGCCCGCTCCGGCTCGACCCCGGGGGTAGGTTCCCCCGGGGTCGAGCCGGTCCGGGCCCCGCCGGCGGCGGCGGCGGCGGCGGCGGCGGCTTCCCCTCAGCGAAGAGGGGGGTGGGGGGGAGAAGGCGGCGCGCACCTGCCCAGGGCGTCGGGGCGGGCTCAGTCAGTCCCCGCCTTCCGGGACTCCGCACCGGGAAGCCTCGGCTGGGGCCGCGCCGCGCCGCCACAGGCAGGTAACCGTCCTCTGGCGGTGGAGCCCACCGCCAGCCACCCCTTCTCGCTGGTGTGTCCCGTCCCCCCTTACCCCTCCTCTACCCGCCTATCTCCGCGCTGTGGGGGGGCCTCGCTTCACCTCGCCTCACCTCAGGGTTTTCCCCGCCTCGGGGCTTTCCCGCCCTCTCCGCCTGGCAGTGTTGGGGGGGGGCCGGGAGGGGGCTGAGGGAGCCGCCCGTCGGCCCTCGCTGAGGGAGCCGCTCCTTCGGGGCCTGAGGGGGCTTCGACTGGTCGTGGCTCAGCCGTGTTAACGGGGCTCGGAGGCCCTGGAGCCGGTAATCCCCCCCTCCCCGTGGGGCTGTGCTCCTGAGAGGCCAGAGGCCCTCCTTGGCTTTGGGGGTCACATCACAGCATCTCCGCACACCCCAGTTTTTGGGTGGTTTGATGGTCCCCTCAGTCACGTCACACCTGCCCCACGCTCTGTTGACCGGAGCAATTTGGTAAGTGCCGGCCCAGCGGCAGGTCCGATGCCTGCCTAGGCAGTGCCCCTCTGGGGTGCAATCCAAGTATTCCTGGTTCCCTTGTGTGACTTGGAGCGTGGGGATGAGGCAGGGGACCGTTGTGGACGTTCCTACACAAAACGTTGAGGCAACAAGTTGTTGATGCAGGTTTGTAACCTCCTCGAAGCACAGGCCATCTCTCTTCTGTTGTACAGAGCTTAGCTGAGTAAGACTCTAGCCCGAGACTCAGCGCAGGCCCTTGTTGTGGTAAAAGCAGCAATTTACAGTTGCAAACTGATAGCTGTGTTTATGGGAACTGGGGTGACTGGTCTGTAAAGCTAAACAAAGCATGCTTTCCTGAGGTGAACCTCCACTTCTGTTCTCTCTAGCGCCTGGTCATCTTGTTAGGAAAGGGGTTAGGTGGGAGAATGGTTAGTTCACATCAATCACTAATATTGGTTTACATTTTTACTCGGGACTTAATGGCGAGCAAATGGAAACGGTTAGTTCACATCCATCACTAATACTCGTTCACATTTTCACTCAGGACTAAATGGCGAGCAAATGGACTGTTTGAAGCGCTGGGTTTGATCGCCTGAGAGGAGGGACTCTGCTGAGGAGAGCCCACAGGGAATCTGTTGGGTATCTCTGTCATCTCAGACTCTTCCCTGATATGGAACAAAGTGAAGGTGAACAGGAATCCCAGCCAGAGAGTCATGTGGATAGCAAGAGCAGCGTGAAATCCTTGCCTGGAGGAGAAGCCCATGTCAAACTAGAGATAAAGAAACATGCAGTTACGGATGACTACAAACTCTCCAAACGGGTGCTAGGGTTAGGAATCAATGGCAAAGTACTGGAGTGTTTCAACAAGGAGACAGGCCAGAAATGTGCTTTGAAGGTATGTAGGCTTTTTCTTTTTTTCTTCTTTTCTTTTATGGTTTGGAGGCCAGAGTTCACTTCCAAAGCCTTGTAAAAGCTGCTTGTTCTGTTGCTTATGTTTCACATTGTTATATTTCTGTTGCTTACATTTCAAGAGTGACACATGAAGAATTTGAATATGTGAAGACGTTTGCTATTACTTACAACATTGTAGTCCAAACTTTGAGTCTTTTCCAGAATATTCTGCGTGAGTTTCCAGAAGAATGTTATCAGCTGTGAAATTCTCGTGTTCATATTTAAAAGACAAAAAAGCGGGGGAGAGAGCAGTGTCTTGGTGTGTTCTGTGAGAAAGCTTGCTAGATTTTGAATGAACATATTATGCAATACTTAGGAAGGAAACTATTTTGGGTCTTGTGCAATGAAATAGGCCTAATCTGGGAAGTATTTAAATATTCATTGGTCTTCAGGCTTCCCTCCCTTTTGAAGACTTTTCTTAAGGGGCATTTCTACTTGTTTACTCAATTACTCTCCTCTTTATTTTTGCAATCCATTTACAGAAGGGCATTATCTGGGAAAGCACTGATTACACCAGTATTGGCAAGTAAGTTTAGTAGATATTTATGGTGATAAGTACCACTTAAATAAATGGAGCAATAACCATTCATTAGAGAACATAAAGCTTACCTGCCTTTTGCTCTGCAGCTTTTAAACTTGGAGATTTCCCTGATGCTTTTAAATCGCATTGCTAGAAAAAGGCAGCTCAAATGAAAACCAGGGAGGTTCTGTATGGTAAGACTGAAAAACAGCTGAATTGATTGTCATGACAATTACTTAAGAATGTTACTGAGTCTTTGCTGATGTTAATCTTATTAGTTGGGATGTCTACAAGTACACTTTCAGGTACCCTTCCTTTCCTTAAACCTCACACTCCGTGTTTGCTCTCAGCTGGAGGGTCTGCCAAGGTCTGGATGTGGCCTTACTAAGCTGGAACTGTTATCCCCACCAACGCCTTTGCACTTTGATAGAACAGACTGGAAATATCTGGTAGCTTTGTGTGTTGAAAAGATTTTTTTTAATAGAAGAACTTGAAAAGCTTATAATACAATAACGTGCTGATTAATTCACATGTTTCCAACGCCGTCATTTTCTTTGTCACACCGGTTTTTGTATTAGCTTCACGTAGCTGACTCGCTGAAGCTTATCGTGGGGAAACTGGAGGTTTTGGCAGACAGACTGGAAGTACTGGGGTTTTGCACTTGCATAGGGGAGTGTCAGGTTTTTACGACTCTGAGGTGATCCATTAATCAGATCCTTCTGAAGTGCTATCAACATTAATTTCTATACATGGCACACTGTGATGAAGGATAATCATTAATACTGAAGCTGTTGTGCTGTGTCTGAAGAGCTCAGCTGCTTTGTTGCTGATTGTATACCATTCATACTTCAAAGGTTTTGCGGTCATAAGGGCTGGAAGCATTTTAAAATAGAAGAAGTGGCCATTCCAGTGGCAACAAGTGTGTTCCAGAGCAAATTCTGTAGCTCTGGAATCAAATGGGAAATACAGTCCTATGGATACTAGCATCTGTACGGTATTTTCTTAATTCAGTGCTCAGAGTTGGGGAAGGGGAGAAGAGAGGTAAAGTTGCTGTGCTCTGACAGAATGTCTTCTGCCTGATGGGGAGGAGGAACCTACAGTAGATCCTCTAATACCAGTTTCTGTTTAGCACTGATTGAGCTGGCTGATTTTTTCAGAACTTTTAAAATATATTAAGGACCAAAGCACCACCCCCCTTCCCAAACTGGAGTTTTTGTCGGTAATGGCTAATATATCACTGAAATTATATTATGTTTGTGTTTGTCATCCTCCCCATGGCCTTCCCTCCTCCAGCTGTGGAATGTGTGCACTTTTCTTCTGAAAGGGACCGAAATATTTAGATGTTTATGAGTTCTCTAGGGAGTTTAAATGGCAGATAATAGTTTGCTGGTTGCTTGTATGTATTTCTCATCGTTATGAGTTTAAGTGCTGAATAAAAAGTTAAATATGCAATTAAGTAAAACTGCCAGCAGCCCAGAGAGAATCTGCTATTCTCTCCAAAGATGGTCTAATGAGAAGATTACCCAACAAGGAAGGATAAAAACTGTGCTTGGTTAATTGGCAAGAATTAGAAATCTTTTCCTAGCCCTGAAGATATTTGCAAGGATGAAAATACTCAGAGGAAGTTTTTCCATTGTTTCTTGTGAAACTTGAACTCAGCCACGCAAGTCCCAGACCTGCTCCAGATAAGACTTCAGAGCAAGTCGTCCAACCAAACAGTTATGGAAAAGGGACAAGAAACTTGAGGAAAAAAATATGTTCAGAAGCAGCTTCAGTGCAGAATTCTCTGTGTAGGGACAGCAGGGCTTTGGCGTTTCTGCCTTGCCACTGCTTGTACTTCCTGGGTGCGATGGCAGGGTTATCATTCACTTACAGGAATAGAAAGTGGAGGCTGATGAAGCTGTCAGAAAAAAAAATCCCAAAACTGGTCTGACAGGTAAAGAGAAATGTAAAGATTGAATTGCAAGTTGAACAGGAAAAAAAGGGATGATGGCTGGATGTTTTTATCTGGAGGTTGCTTGTGCAGTATCCACTGAGATCTATCTATATTTGTGGACAAATACCTCAGGTGTGAGTGTGCTCACTGCAACCTATTCCTGGGAAAGGAAAAACATCACTCCTGCCGCTGAAGATAAAGCGTAATAGTCTGTTCCACTTCACACCAAACTTGCCCATTAAAGCAGCTTCTGACTTGGCAGATGGCACTGCTTTCTGCCTGCAGGTTTTCTTTTATATGGGAACAAAGCCAGCACAGCCAGGATCTGGATAGAAATTACTCAATGGAAGGAATTTTAACTGAGGTACTCAAGAGGAAAGGGCTCGAACAGGCAGAAACCTTCATCCCCAGAGCCATGTGTCAGTCAAGCACTACATACTGTAATTGGGAGGTCCTGTTGTCTTTAGTCTGTATAGTCTGTATATGTAATTGGAACTGGTTAGAATTTCCCTAATCGTTTTAGAGTGGGAAAACACAAGCCGTCCTCTTGGAGATACTGCAGGGCTTTGGTTATTTTCCGAAAGTATTATGTGGCTTAGTCTACTCCGCTTGGCATTGTGATTTGCTACACGCTTTTACAATGTGCTGTCAGCTCTGTTCCTGTTAGATTGAAATGCCACACGCATTGCTGTCCTGCTCCAGAAAATCTAATCTGGTTACTCACTTAGACACATAATGACATTTTGGCTGAACAGCACTGTGTCCAAATAGTGAGAACTCGGGGATTTAGAAAAGTAGAAGCATAAACAAAACTGCTGTGCAGGACTGTGGCCATCTAGAAGGCAGCTATGTTTTGGTCTCCCTCTCCCTTGCAAATAGAAAACTTTCTCAGATCTCTTTCCATAGTTGAACCAGAAATAGCAGTCAAGTGAAGTCCAGTCACTCTTCTATTTTTATCTCTTCTTTGCCAGCCTGCCCCCTTCTGTTCACTTTACCTTTTGGGGCTAAAATTTAACCTCCACGCCTTTAACACTGTCGTCAGCCTGAGTGTTCTCTGCTGGTTTTCTCACTCCTCCCTGATTTTAGGGAGAGGAGGAGACCAAAATAGCTATTAAATGTGGACTCCTGGGACTTGCCTCCCATTAAAAAAAACCACAACATACAGTCCCTTGTTCTTTCTTTCTTTTCCCCTCACTTCGTCTTTTTTCTGTTGTTGTTGCAGATTTGTGCTAAGTGGTGTCAAAGTAATATTTCAGTGCATTTGACGACCTACTTTATTTTTGTGAAAGATGGTAGAAAGGGCTCAGACAGAGTTGGGATCAAGAAAAGAGAGCTAGAGAGCATTCTGCTGGGGCATTGGGACTTCTCTGCATCTGCAGCTTCAGGATTTTGGTGGATGCTTCAGATGTAAAAACAGTGTTCCATGTCATCACTGGCGTACTATTCACCTTCAGTAAACAGATGCTGCTTCTTTCCAGAAGAAAAGGAAGGACAATTCAGGTATAGCAGCAAAACAAAGACCCTTGAAACTTAAGGAAAGCAAAATACCTCGTCAGGACATTTGCTTATGAGTGTATTGGTACTTCTGATAGGAAAACTCTCCTGAATATACAGTATAGCAGCTGTAAAGTGCTTCTCCCTTAAGCACTGTGCATATGCACCGAATACTGCGGCTGTCTTCCAGTCGTCTGAGACTTCCAGGTTACAGCACAGTATATATCAACAGACCTGCTAGTTCCTAGGTCTTATCCTCTGGAATAAATAGTGTGTTAAGTCACGACCTGCCTCATGGAAAATGTCCTGTGCTGCTATGTGCCAACAATACAGTGTATGTGACTTGCTGATTTGAAGACAAATGGGTAAAGCCCAAATGTTAAATAAAGCGAAAAGCAAACAGAAAAAATGAACAGGCTCCTTGCCTTTTAGATTTCAGGAATTCTGGTGAATGATATAAATGATAATCATGGAGTAGGAGGCTCTACTGTTATCCGTAAGAGTATTAGCATAACTTTGTGCTCAAAAGGAAAGAAAGCAGATAATAGAGAAAGGAAGTTTGGGAAACACATAATACCCGGAATGATTCTTGGAAACCACACACAGGACTATATAGGGAATGTTGTTCTGCTTTTTGAAGTGGACTAACTGTGGATAAAGATAGTAATTCTGCATCACCTTAATTTCATCTAGTCTTGAGCTACGTTTCTGCCTCTCATTCAATTTTAATGTTTCTGATTACGTTAAGTAATACTACATCATGTAAGCTAATTGCTAGATAGTCTGTTTTCAGTTAGTGTACCCTGAAGTCAGGTTGTGATTGCTCACAAATGGGAGACGACACTCTAAAGCATTTGTTTTGCAAGTTATCTAAATAGCTGGTACTTGTAAAATACCCTGTTTATTGCCTGAAATAAGATGATGATCAAGGAAAAGAATGCAGCGGTAGAGAATGCAATGTGTACAGTGAAAGTGAAGGTTATTTTAGGCTGACAATTTATTGTAGAATTGGAAATCTTAACAAGCTTCTTAGATGCTACAGATTGCGTTTTTATAACAGAAGAAAATTATGCCAGATCAGGAATGAAACACTTCAACGTTTTTTGAATAAGGAAGAAGAATGTTGTATTAAGCTAGAACTCTGTTGGGAATTCAGGGGAAGCAAGTGTAATTGTCGGTTAGGTTTTGTGCAGGACAAAGGAGCTCTTGCTTTATTGGAGTGATTGTATGTTTCAGGAGGAAATTAGCGCTTTATAGTGAACTATTCTGTAGTTTCCCCTTACCTACCATGTTTCCTACAGCCTATTTATACTGGTTTATCTCATGCCACAGTAAATTGAGAGTCAGTAACACAGCTGAGTATGAGTAATAAACTCCAGGAGCTATGTGATCAAAGCCAGATAGAGCGTAGAATGAATAGGAGTTCAGAAAAGTTCTAGTTAAATGGCAGCCCCCAGTGTATGGAGGAGTACCTAAAATATGGATAGCATGAGACTGGTCCTTGAATTTTATCCTTCAGTGCCAATCTTGGTAACTATTACGTAAATATGCATCAAATACCCAAAATAACATTCAGTCGATTAAAAAGTGGGTCGTTTCTACTGCTACATGAATTGTTTTTAAACCAGTGAGTCATTCAAGACCTGAGTCTATCAGCACTTTGTACGTATTTGGGCCAGAATGGCACATTCCAGAGTGTGAGTTGGACTAGTTAATTTTAAAAAGGTGGACTTCATCAATTTACTTTGAAGATCTGACATTCTTGACTGGTCTTCTTATTTGAAGTACAGCAAATAATTTAAAAAAAAAAATCGACTTGGTCTGAAAACTGAAATAAAACCACCTGTAGTAAATTGTTACTAGATTCAATGGCAGTTCATTAAGTCTATAAAGTGCAAAGAGAAAGGCAAATACGGTAAACCATTAAGACATTTTGAAAAAAAAAAACAACTATGTTGATGCAACTTTGTACTTTCTGTGTTCTCCTCCACTCTACTAGCAAACTGGCACAAGCTATACCTGGACTTGTGTAGCAGCAGAGCTTGGGAAGATCAAGGTGTGTTCCCCTGTCTTCACCCCGCTTCAAAGATCTGAGGAAGTATTATAGATACGTGTCTTATTTCAACTGCGAGGAAGGTGCTTATAAGGAGAGCAGGTGTGCTTATCTGTCAGACACAGCTTATCACTTGATACCCTCTTTGGACTAGAAGACCCTTCTCTTTGTCTCTCCTTCCTCCCTTCAAAGTTTAAATCTTCCTATTCCATTTAACTAAAGTAAAACCTTGCTGGTTCATGCTAGCTGGGAGTCTCATTACAGATAACTGGATTTTGCAAATCAGCTTTAGTGCAAGGGAACAATGAGCATGAATTTTAAAGTTCATTTACAAGACAAAGGTACTTCAGTCTCATTTACTTGGGGTAATACCATCTAGAGAGTAGATGCCCAGACTGGAAAAACCTGATAACATCTTTTATAATTTGGGAAGAATCAAAGCCACACCTGAATGTCATGTCTCACACACATCTTCTTTTCCTTAGTATATTTTTCTTTGTCTGTGGTGGCACCCAGTGTAAGAGCAGCCTGGTCTGGGAATAAGTGGGTTCGCGTGATAGCTCTCTGCCAGTTAAGTCTCAACAGAAAAAAGGTTATCTTCGTGCTCTGGTAAATTTATGGGAAGCATAGAGAAGGAAGATGTCACTGTCACTGGGAGCAAGAGCCAATGTAAATTTGAGAAAGTTAATAGATTAATCTCTTGCATATAAAGACTGTTTTGTATTAATTTCTTAACTCTATACAGTCATTTTTTTCTAGAGAAAAAGAAGACACAATCATTGATTTATTTACATAATCATATGCAACATTTTGCATCCCTAAATGTTTTTGTAGCTAGTATTTGCTTAACCCTGAAAAAGTTCCCATTTCTCATATGATGTGCGTATGTTTTCCTTGTTACGGAATTTTTCCACGTTAAACATGTCTTTAGAACACCAGACTTCAGGATCGTGTGTCATATTCTCACAGCGGCAGTGCAGCTGTCTGCACAGCTCTGCTCGCTTCTTTGAGTACAGTGGAGCTGTTTGAACTGTTTGTGTTGTGGCTCTTACACCACAAGAAGACGTGGCGACATTCGTGAAAGGGAAAGTGGCAGAGACGTGGCCGGTGTTGGAGGCAGAGCAGACGACCCGTTTTCTTAATTGGAAAACTGTGAGAACTTCTTTCCATCGTCACCAGTGAAAGCTGGTGGTGCAGTCTGTCTGGATTAGAGTGTATAAACTGCGTGGATTGTGGTACTTTATACAGACTTCCTAAGTATTTAAGATGATTCAAAGCTCCGTAAATGAGATTAAGCTATAATGCTCCAGCATTTTAATACCTCAGGAGTGAAGGGGGAGAGAATTCTTTCTCAGCATGTAAATTACGCGTGGCCTCCTACTTCCTGAATCTTTGTAGTTTTGTTCATTTTGCACTGAAGCTTTCACGGCCTGTTTTAAGAGAAAAAGCAAATACTATGTTTGTGTAAAAATAATTTTTCCTCCAGAAAAGTTTTCTTGCTGAACTTACTTTAAAATAACCCAAACAAGCCACCCTGAATGTGCCATCTTTACTAGTGATGTCAGATGTTCTGGCTGAGGAGCCGATCATTAAAGTTGCACCGTTCACAGTTCTTAAGTTTTGCCAGTTCAAACTCTGGCTCTTCTCCATGGGCTTTTTCCCAGGAGATTTTTTTTTTTTTTTTTTTAATTCTTGAATACTCTCTTAAGTCCGCTGGCGTTCCAAGTTACAGGCCCTAAGGCAGCTCCTGGGATCTGAGTCAGCTAGGGCTGAGGACAAATTTATTAAGCCCATTGTAAGGGGCGAGCTCAGGAAAACCTTTTTTTTGTTTGTTTGTTTTTTTGGATGGCGCTTCTAAAATATATAAACCCTTTGGAAATGGCAGGGTGGGGAGTGACTCATGCTCTTTATCCACTGAACTTTCTTGTGTGGTGAAATTTTAGCTGGAGCGAGGAGTTTGCCTAGGTGTGAATCAGCGGGAAGCCTTATGAAAGCGTTTGGGTAGTGATTTGTAACTCCACTTGGTTTCTATTATGCTGTGGGGTGGATTTGGGTTTTGTTTTTTGTTTTCAAAGGAGAGCAGTTAAAAACTGGATAGGGAGCAGCCGCCTCGCACGCCTGTGTTCTGCATGGGATTTCTGTGTTCTCCTGAGCATCAAATCTACTGTATATTTCAGGGATGAAGTGTCCTTAAAATCCCGTTTGTAGTGCCACAAGGCCTGGCATTTGGGACTGCCGTAGCTGCCAGCCTTCTCCTCGCCTGTAGCTCTAATGATGAGAAATGCTATCCTTTACTTGCTCCATTTTTAACCAAAAATGTATTTATTTATTTTTTCTTTTAAAGGATTAATTTCTCTCAGGGCCTTGTTCCGTTTTCCCACATGTTGCTTTGAGTCAATGTGGCTTTGTCACAAGCAGTCTGGTTTCCACAGCAACGGAGTTGTTAACACCAAAGATGTCAGCCCTGGAAGGTAGGGAGGGGAGGGGGCTGCGTTCTCTGGCCTGGCTGCAGCCACGCCACAGTACAACGTCTCCATTGTCTTTGTGGAGAGTAAAAGCCTTTCATTTTGTTCTACTCTTCCCTTTCCAATCAATTTACAGTCAAAATTTGACGCTTGGGAGGGCGACAGGGCTTGATGGTTCCTTGATGCTTAGAAGCTTCCTGTTCTTTCAAAGGCCTCTGTTCTGAAGGGCGCTGCTCTGTCTTCTGTTTTTAAAAGAGTTTTTCTGTGAACAAAATAGCACTTGCATACATGCAAAACCTGTAGCAGTGAGTCTGTGATAAAGGAAAGTGGAGGACTATTCTTTTTGACCCATGTTCAATGTCTGGTTATGAATGATAACATGAAAAATGATCAGTCCTTTTGCCTTTCCCAGTAATGTGAAACCTGCTCCAGTTAAACCTGCTTGGATGGGTTTTCTGAGCCACCCACCCCCTTAGGGTGGGAGCTAAGCCTCGCTCCTGTTGACCTTGGAAAATTGTATTATTTGAAAGTATTTTCTAGTACGTAGTTAACCTGTGAAATTCTTTGCCTCAGGAGCCGAGTGGCAGTGACGCTGTGAAGATCTCGAGAGAAAAAAAGCGCTTGAGTATTGCAAATGTGAAGAAAAACCCCATCGGTTCAATATCGTGTACAAATTTGGCTGCGGTCTTCTAGATGCTGTTGTTACAACTTCTCATTACACAATTGTCAGGATAAGTAATGAAACTGTGAGCTTCAGAAGGCATCTGATTGCTCGTCTTGCGTGAAGTGTGTTTCTGCTGCAGGTGTGAAGTATTCCCCTGTCCGAGGAGCGGGAGGGAGAGCTGTGGCCTCAGCTCTGCAGAGGGCTGTAGCTCTGGGTAATGCCCATCACTTGCATAATAGTTTCATGTGAGGGTGTGTCTTCCGGGGTGAGTTGTTCTTGTCTAAATCAGGGTGTAAACATAAAGCGAAATGGATTTTTCACAATGGCTATTCATATTTAGGTCCTTTTTTTTTTTTTCTCCTCTTGTGAAGGGCAGGGCAGGAAAGCACTTTAACCAGACTTGGCCCATGGAAATGCAAACAGTATAACAGAACTTCCTTTCAGGCACTTGCTGCAGATTTTTTGTCACCTTTAATAGAAATTATGGTAAAAAGCAACTGCTGAAGACTCTTAAAACCGGAAGCTGGAACTTTAGTGAAATGCAGAGTTAATGCTTTAAACTGGCTCTAATAAGGAATGAAATCGTGTACCCAAGTGCAGATATGGTTTTAATTCAATTTTTGGTTACCTATCCACAATTTTTAAGGACTAAGCTTTGTATCTGCAACTTAGAATAGAATCACAACCTGCTTCTGATGGCTGGTTGTATTCTTACTGTTTATTTCTGCCACTGGCTCTGCGTTGGAGTTCATGGTACACAAGTCATTCTTACAAAGGGCAGAACCTCTGGAAGGCTGTTTCTTGTCTACTGAAATTGGGTGTTTTGCCAGGTTTATCAGATTTAGTTGGGTGGGTTCTCAGTAGATTTTCTCTATGTTAGGAAACCTACAAAGTAGCATCTCACAGGTTTTCCGGCACCAGAGTGCAGGGAAGCAGACTGACAAAGTGAGACTGGTGGATGAGGAAAGGTCAATTAATTTAGAAACAGTCTCAGTTCTGGAGGATTGGTATCAAGTGGAATTTTCCTCCAGTCTCTCAGCTCTGTAATAGCTTTTTCCTGTTGCTGAGATGCTGTGATTAAAGGCAGAGGGAGTGTGAGAGTGACTTTTCGTTCCAGTTGCATTTCAGAAACCCTGATTGCCAGGCACGCCTCTATTTTGGCAGGTGAGTGTGGCTGCCTTGACTTGGGCCGTGTGCCTGTTACTGATGAAAAATGGGACACGACACTCAAGATCTACAAAAACTAACCTCTTACTGCAGTAGGGTGGAGGAGAAAACAGCAGTGCACGTTATTGATGAAAGACATTATACAAGAGCAATTAATGCTGAGTCTTTCGCACCTCTCTGCTGTCTGAATCACTGTTGTGGAGGTGTGAGGGAGGGTGAATGACTGCAATGTTGTGTGTTTGTGCACAAAAGCCGAGTCTCACAGGGGAAATATGGAGAAAGTTCTCACTAGTGTTGGTTCAATAAAACATTCAACACAGTAATAATAATTTTTTGTTGAATCAAAATACCCCAAACTGGTTCTTGGTATCTGTGACAGTCTTCATTTTTGGCTATATGAGTTAATAACCGTGCAGGACTGTTTAATTAAAAAAGTAAAGCGAGAGTTTGCCTGCATCCTACGAGCAAAGGGGCATGTTTCATAGGAGGGCAGTTTTGGAGCAGGAGAGTGGTTTGAACTTGGAGCCTGTGTGGAGTGAGTGTGAGAAAGGGCTGTGTGGCAGCCCTCTAAGGATAGGATGGAAAAGCATCTGTGACACTGCTGAATGTGGAGTTTCACACACGTCATCTTTCCCATCTATCCCAAGCATCAAAGGTCGTGAGGAGGTTGGTGTTCTCTGGTTTTGTTTATGTAAACCTCCTAAACTCCAACATCTGATCTCATTCAGTGTGCTACAGCTTTGTATTGTGTTCTGAACAACTGTTTTCTAACAAAAGTCATCTGTGTTCCAGATAGGATTTCTTCATCTCTGTTTCTTGAGGATGCTCTGACTCAGCAGACCAAAATGGTCATTTCTGTCTTTTAAAATTGATCTACTGACCTGCATTGGTGCAAGTCAAAATAGGGATGACTTGGCAGGGGAAGGTGTTGTCAATATCACTGCTAGTCACCAGCTTCTCCTGTGCACAACACACCGCCTGTATCAGCAACGAACATTGCAATGGTGTATATTAAAAATGAGTAACACTAATGTGTTCCATCTTCGCTTGGTTTCCTGCTGCGTAGGGGATTACCGCCAGACAACTGCATGTCATTACTCCCTACTTTATGTGCACAAGAGCATTAAATGCTCTTTGGTTGAGATTAGTGCTGTTAATATAGTGTTAATATGAACCAAGGTTCTGTTTTATGATTGCTTCTTATTACCCAAAGGTTCCTCACCACCTCTGAAGGGTATCTTTCAAAGCTCTGGAGTACATCAGGTTTTTTTCTAAAAGAGTTCACCAGAGTAGAGCTCCCTCAATTTCAACTACGTAACTTGAAGCGATACAGAGGAATGACTTTTCTCATGTGGTGACCCTACTGAGAAATCAGGCTGCATTGAGTTGTTTTAAGCTATCTGTTCAAGTCTTCAAATAATACTCTAATTAAGAAATACATTAACTTTAATCAAGATAATTAACACTTTCATACCATATTTAATCTAAATCTGCAAGGTATCTAAATACCTTATACCTTTGGACTGCAGTCAATCTTCAGTTTCCGATGCATGGTTTGTTGCGTGATTATACAGAGGTCTCAGCCAATGTTTTGCATTTCAGCTTGCATCTGCATAGAGTGATTGGTGCCCCTGCTACAAAACTCATGGGGATTTTCTTCTTTTCTACTTGCTTTTTAAAAATGGGTTAATTAAATTTATAAAGCATTTTCCTAAACAAATAAAGAGTCCTATGCAGATTCTGAGCTGTGTGTTGGTGTGTATTGGTCACTAATTACTGCCACTGAGACATCAGGAACAGTGATCTCTTTTCCACTCAGTATGACTGATTACCATTAATGGTTTGTAGCTGGCTGCTTGTTTTGTAAGGAATATTTCTAGGGAGCCCAAAAATCTATATTCCTGGGACCTCTGGCATCCTTCTCCATGCTTGGAAGAACTTCATCTACAAATGCTTGTGGTTTTGTGCTTTCAGTCAGTTTATTCCACGCTTTTTAACGTTTTTCTTCTGCGTAATCAGGGCAGAAGTTGATTCCCTTCTCTTCCTCCCCCACCTTTTTCTGCTATTCATTCTCTGGAAGGATTACATTTTAACTGCTAAATGTCAGTAAATGTCAATTTTTCCTTCCACCCCAAAACTTCCATTTTATTATTAAAAGTTATATGAGGGGAAAGTAATCTGTGAGACATCACTGTTTGCAATTTTTCCCTTTTTCTTCTCTCAGATCTGTTTAGCATTCAATAAATAGAAACCGTACTTCCGAAGTATGATTAAATTTGCTGTTAATCTTTTTCTAAAATACTAAATTTGGAGTTTTCAGTATCTAAATTTTTTATTTAATAAGGCATATATTGAAGAAGAAAAAAGTAAAATTGCTTTAAAAATAAAACAAGTATTTGCATTTGAATTTTTTCAGAGGCCAGGTAGAAGTGTATTATCCCTCTGCTCTGTTTCTTCTTTACAGTTGGTATGCTCCCCGATTAGTTTTTAGCAATTCTTTTTTTTTTTTTTTTTACTAGTTATATAGAAATGTAAGCTCTGGTATATTATTTGCATGTCTCCTGTTTTTTGAAGTCATAGATCTTGTTAGCTCAAAATACAATACGTTGTTTTCCCCTTTTTGCATCTTTGTGTAAGAACACAAGAGCCAAAATTTATATTATTTAGAAAAAGGGGAACAAATAAACATTAATTGCTGAGAACTGTAGCCCACTAGAGGCTTGTTAGTAACCACAAATATATAACAAAATCAAACTTGTAGGATGAGTAACTAAACCAAAAATGTCAGATTCCTTTCTGCCTTTTTTTCTGAAAGGTCTGTTGGAGTTTGGCTTGAATTAGGAATTCAGTTTTGGCCTTATATTTATTTTCTCACTGACTGTGAAAACAGAAGTCAGTAAGCATTGCCATTTTCAGGAAATACTCAGGCTTCCATGCATAATATAAATCAAGGATATAAGGAAAATCAGTCCCAAAATAGATGGCATGGTACTTCTGCAGTTGAGCATAACTTCCAGGGTGGCACCTCCCAAAGGGCTTCCCTGGTGAGGTGACCCAGGTACCAGGGCAGGAGCAGGTAAGTTGATCAGGATGACATGGTGACCCCCCAGATGATAAGGATGTGCTCAACTCAAGCTCTCGGCAGGAGGGCTGTAACCTGGAATCAAATGTAGCTCTCAAAGACTCTCCGTAACCTGAAGTTACAGCATCTCCTTCTGTGCTAGCGGTAAGGATGTGTATAGTGTCGGTAGCCAGCTGATAGAAAACATGAGCCAACTGTTAGCACTGCCTTCCAGGAAGCTTGGCTGCTCCAAGAGCTGCTTCTACACGTTGTGCATCACCCTCCTTCCCCTTTCCTGCTCTTGAATTGGGGTCTCTCTGCTGCAGCAAGAGACATAAGCATTATAGAAAAACTAGCATAGAATCGGCCAAATACTCTCAGACGTCTTTAGCTTTGTTGTGTTTATTTAAAATTCTGTTCTATTCTTAAAATATAATTTCTTGTTAATTCACCCAAAAGTAAGGAAGCATGAAATAAGTATCTTCTAACTTCACTCATTTTATTGTTAGTTTGAAATGGAAGAATAGGAGACAGCAAATTACTTATCCATGGACTTTGTGTGGCAAAGGAATAAGGGATGCAAATGATCTATTGTTGCCCAGTGGAACTGAGGAAATTAAAAACAGCTAATAAGTATACTTGAATTGGAAGACATAGAGATAATGACCATTGCTGCAAGAGGAGAGCAATCGGATTAATCTAAGAATTATAGATTTTACAATTTTAATTAAAATAAATCAAAATCAGAGGTAGAAAAAACTCACATATTTTAAAAGCAACGTAGTGGCACAATTTTGTATAATATAATGGAGAAATAAAGATAGTGCCTAGTTATGATTATTGCATTTAGTAGGCATTAATAAAGTTAGAAAGGCTTTGGCTCTTTACTACAGCCAATCTTCCTAGAAAAATGAGGCTGAATTTGAGCAAAGCAAATGATGACATTCCAGTAAAAGATGCTGAGGGTTCTGTTGAGTCGTTGCTTCCTCTGTTTTTGTAAATGATTTTCAAGTAGAAGTAGAAGGCGCAGAATAATAACAGAGTCAAGTAATCAATGCGATGTTACAAAATCAAAACAAAGTGGAAGACACTTGGCTGTCCAGAAGATGGGAGAAATAGGCAGAACTAGAATACTGAGAATGATGCAGACTGATAGTTGAGTATAAGTGTGTTCCTTTTGGGGATTAATTAACAACAGCACAGCGGCATATAAAAAGTTAAAGAACCTTCTGTGCAGCTGCACTGGGAGACACTCAGTTATATTTGGTGCATCAGGGTTCATCCGATTTGTTACAATAGTGCTGGTGTTGGAACTACTTAATGTGTGAACAGAACCAGTATCTGCACCCTGCAGGTTTCAGTGTTGTGACAGATACTGGCTATCAGGAAAGATGGGGAAACATCAGCTATCTGTGTTGTTCCAAGAGCAGATTGTTCTGGATAAGGGGTATTTACAGGGGTGAGCACTGATGAAAGCTGAATATATATAGTTTGAAGACAGCATCAGGAAAAGGCATCTCAGATAAAATACTGATTGCTTTTTTGATGTAATTAGCTTCTCAGGCGGTATCAGAGTTAATTGTGGAAAGAAACAAAAATAACTTCCAAAGTCATTGTCCTTGTTCAAGTGAAGTATTTGTTAAGAGAGCAGTTTATCTTGGCGAAGACATCAGGACTGTGACTAATGTGATAAATCTTGTATAAAAAGAAAAAAATAGATGTCAGGAAAAATGCTGATATTGTGAGGTCAGTGCTATGAGTGCTCTTACCAGGGAACGCTGCTGTGCCCCTGCAGAGACGCAGAATTGGGCTGGACAAAGCACTTCCTGTAGGCAGGGCTCAGCTTGGCTTCGTGGTGGGATTGCCTGGATCTACATGGCCTCTCTCATCTTAATATTCTGACAGGCTTGAAGGATGGTATTTCCTGTGCTTGAACAGAAATAGTTTTGCAAGAATTGTTTTGACAGAAATTTTTCAACCATTTCCAGTAATAACACTAGAGGAAAAAATTGTTTTGTCTACATAAAATACAAATCAAGTTTCTAGTGATTTGCCTGTTACTTGGATTTGAAGTTTATTGAGGGGTGACTTTTGTTCTAGGAGTGTCTTGCCCCGTCACCCTTAAAATCATCCCAAATTCAGCCAAATTCTAAATCTTTAATGGTCAGTAGAGATGCGTTCAGTTAAACAGCTGACTTCCCCAAAGGTCCATTTGCAGTGGGAGTGCCGCAGGCTACAGTGGAGCAGGTATTTTCCAGGGATTGAATCCCTGCGCAACTGAAATCTGTGTCCCAGCTGTGGACACAGGTGCTAAGAGGTGCAATCTCTGGATTTGGTCCCAGAAGAGAGAAATGGGGAGCCGAGAGGTAGAGATTCAGGAGGGGGGAGAAAAGTAGCTGGAATGTGGGATTTGGAGGTAGAGAAACAGCCCGCAGAAACCAAGGAAAAGCTGACTGAGTGAGGTCTCTGGTACTAGTTACAAGGGGTGGGAAAAGAGCTTATTGGGTGATGGGGCTTGGTAGGAGAGCATGATAGGAATAAGGCAAGGGTCAGAGGTGGAGGTGAGACCAGCAGGAGAGTTGGGTTGGGTTGTTTTTTTTTCAGAAGATAAATAGAAAGCTGCCTAGCATAGAGCTCACCCCTCCAGGCAGGACTGCATCCCAGAATCTCCTAGTTTCCTGGTTTCTGTCCAGTCATTAAGTAGCTGTAAAACTCATTGGTATGAAATCTTTTACAGCCTCTTGTTTATCCGCAGTTGTTATATTCTATGTAATTGTCATTAACTACTTTTTTAGCTAATGGCAGAGGTCTGTGCAGTAGCCATGAGCTTTAACCCCACAGGTAAATCATGAGGACTACCAGTATGAAGATATGTAAGGGGATTTGTTATTTTCAGAGTTGTTTTGCTGCTGCTAAAAAAAACCAAACAACCCCACACCACAAAACTAGACAATCTCACTCACACACAAGACTCCTTCCTAAAGTAACAGTTTTGGGTTGGGAAACTGTTTTCATTCACTGAATGTCTTCATTCAGAATCCCTGCTCTGTATATGCTTTGAGTATCTTACACTCTATTTTCTACCACCTTTCGGCCTTTTTCACTGCACAGACAAAATTAATAGGTTGTTAAATGCTTGGTTTCAATAGCTGGTTTCATTGTCACTGTTCAGCATATGGACAAGGCTGCTTCAGTTTGTTCTAGACCTACTCTGAAAACAAGTTTTTTTCATTTTCTCCTGGTTGTACTTTGTGGTGTTTTCACTATAATACCTGGATCACTGTTAATTTCACAACGTTGCTTTAAGGTTAGTTAGTATTGTCCCTAATTCACGTATGAGGACCAGAGAAATAGAATAGACTTCTAAGAGTAAAAGTATCCACTGAATTTTGGGAGCTCCATTTGAAATACCTGGGATGAGGGTGGCTTGTTTTTTGGGTTCCCCCCCGCCGTTGCACTCAAGCCAAGCATTTTAGACCCAAGCTCTGTTACAGCTGGGGGCACCCGGGACTTTTGCAAATGAGGCCGCAGTTCAGGCTTGTAAGAAATGAGGTGTAGGCCACTAGTGACTACCTGTTTGGCTTGGTTGACTTTCTGAGACATTGCATAAGACATCAGAAAGGGACAAGAGTAGAACCCAGATTCTTGAGAGTAGCATTCAGCTGTGGTAACCACAAGACCCTTCTTTCTAACATTACACTTTCCAGTTTCTATGTAAAATGAAGAGGAGGTGGGAGAGGCTGCAGATAGCAGTTCCTGTCACTCCGCATCCTGACTTGCATCCCGATGCGGTTCAGGTTGTACTCTGTCTGTTGTGAGGATGAAGTTGAAGAGGGAGGAATAGTGTAAAATAATACTGTGTTTAATAGATGCATGCAAAGGAAGCGGAATTCAGGTTAATCATGTGCCTTAATCTTGGAAGTCACTAATATTAGAAGGTCTAAAAGTGCAATTGTAATCATATTATGAAATCCATGTTTTCTTTTTGTTAATTATCACAGAGGCCTGTTGATAGCAAGAACAAGATAGCCATGTTTCCTTTTTATCTGCAACATCTTGTTTATTATGTATTTATTGAGGGGATATTAAATGGTTCAGAGAAAACAATTTAGAGAAACAACAGAATGATGAAATTGGTTAGTTATGCTGTACGCATGGAATTTATATTATCAGGATTTATTACAGCCTCTGTCATGTCTGTGTTGGAGGTTCTCAAACAATTTGTGCCGAAAGCACTCCGTTGCAGTACATGAGGAAAGTGACATCCAGAGACAGTTTTTGTCCCAAAAGAAGTCTGTGATCTAGAAAAGGATCTGAGATTCGTGAATCCAGTCTCTTAAGGGCAAGGGCATAGCCTCTTACCATGCCATAGCAGTTCGTATAGGCAACAAGTGTATTTAAATAATTCTGACAGTAAAATCCATGGTGTAATCTTACAGGCACTTTCCAGGGCCAGAAACTGCAGAAACCTTGCACTCCATGCAGCATGTGAAGACTGTATCACACAACAGCTCTCAATAAACAATTCTCAGAGATTCAGCTGCTGGTAGGGTTATTTTTACTTCTACTATCAATCACTTCCAATAAAGTGTCACTATTCTTCCTCTTTCACTGAAGCCTTTCCAGCGAAAACTGCAACTTGGGCCTTGCCTGCTTTAATGCTGATTTTTTAATTTTTTTTTTTTTTGTCAGGATTATGCAAATAAGAGGATTCAGCTTTCATTTCTTTTTCTTCAATTTGTTTTACAACAGTTATCTCATTTGCCTTGGCTGGATCAGAACTTGAGGTTTTTGAACTGCCAGGTGGTTTCTTTTATAGACACTTCCAGGTGCGTGTGTGGTGGTTACAACAAACACTGCAACTGCTCCTGGTGGGATAATAAGCTATATAGGCTGCACTTTCCCTTTTAATTTCTAGTGGCATGCCTTTGACAGTTTAGCTGTGCAGACGAATATTAAAGTATCTGAAAAATCCAAACATCGCTTGGAGTTTTTAAACCCACAGCCCTGCGTGTTCTGAACAACAAGAGCCCACATGAGGGTATTGTGGGACAGACGGGAGGCTCGACATGGGCTGGGACAGAGGGAGGGAAGACACAGGATTGTGCATGTGATACCTGCTTTCTTTCATGTGTTAAATTGGTAGGACTGCCACAGTGAGCTTCTGTGCTAGCTTACCCAAATAATAAAAACTTGGAGACAGTCTGAGCTAAAGGTACACTAAGTAATAGAAACAGTGAACACAGCTGTTTATTGACAATAAGGAAATCTATGGCAAGAGTGTTTAACAGGCTAACAGCATGGACACTGCCAAAGATAGAAAGAGGAATGGGATTATTGACTGAATGTCCTGAATTTTGGGACCAGCAACAGCAAATGGTTTTTGAAAGGTTTGCATAGCCAGAGGAAAGGATGTTATCAAACGTGGCCTAGATGAAATTTAGACTGAGGAGAACTGCAAGAACCTACAGCACTGTAGAGTATTTATAATCTATAAATCTGTAACCTTTAGATTTGATAGTATCTTTGCAGAATGAAACCTTTAAAGTTCACCTTTGAAGTGCCAGAAAGCACTGCTGGATCCTAGGATTTAAATATCTTTCTTTGGCTTTTACCAGATATTGTTGGGTTTTGTCCCTTTTGCAAGGTATGTAAGACAACTGGGTGGCTGTATCAGTGAGACAACAAAGCTATTGCATGTATTGCAAAACAGCAGGGGATTCATGGCCAAGGCCTGCAGGGTTATCCAGGGAAACAGAGCTCTGAGGGGGGTGGCAGATGTTCCAAGGACATGGAGGCTGTGCAGCCTTAAAAGTTGCAGTCGGGGCTTTTTCAGGCAGACCAAGAGGTGGGACTGTGGGCTGTGGCTAAATGTCACAGTTTCAAGCTCCCAGATGTGCCTCTAAAGGAGGATGATGAGCTCTGTTCCTCACTTCATTTGATGCACATTCTTGGATTTGTTTTTGTTTAGTTCAGCTTCCCCAAATAATTGCTTTATTCAAATCTGCAGCTGTGTGCTGTATAACCTTTCATCAGACTTGTAACTTGTGGGTGAGCACGGACCCTCCTTAGCTGTACTGAACCTATCAATAAGGTGGGTTGCTCTGGGGGTTGGGGTTTTTTTGGTGCTATTGTGTTGTAGCCAGAATTGTGGTCACAAAAAAGATGCACTTAGGCATTTGAGTAAGCATCCAGACTTCAGTCATGTTTCTGCAGCCGAGCATTATTTCATCTTTCTCAAAAGGCAAGAGAATTTTTCCTTCTGATACAGAGGCTGAAACAGCCTTTATTAGAAATTGCCTTGGTAAGCGTGTTGCAGAGTTATGAAAAGGCTTCACTTTCATATTCCAGCTACCACGTTCTTGTTGTCTTTTCACCGAGGGCTCACAGGGATAAATGAGTGAAATGGGCAGAGGTATTTGTGTAACAGTCCTTTGGGAAATGAGGAATAATGTTTTTCCAGTAGTGCTTGCTATGTCAGCCTATGTTGTAGATAATTAAGCGCAGCTCTCGCATCCCTCAGAGACCCCCTGAGTCTGAGACCCCTCAGAGTCCCGGTGTGCCGCTCTCAAGTTCTGCCAGCACTTGTGAAACTTATCTTATGGGTGTCTGGTTTTGTCGGGTCTCTCTAAAGTCCCCTCACGCTGCATGTAATTAGTGTGTGTACCCCCAAGGAGGTTTTCTTGCTTTTCCTTTCATAGTAATTGTTTTTAGAGATACCTGCCTTAAAACTGAACAGGAAATGATATTTTGACTGTAGGAAAACTTTATTAAATACAAAAATTTACATTCCCCACATTTAGAAATACCCAGGAACTTCAAAAACTCCTCACAAGAACTGAGAATAGCCATATCCAACCCAAAATAGACTGGTTCCACTCAGCTGGGATCTGAGAAATTGAGGGCTGTGTCTGTACTTTGCTAACTTGTGTGTCAATAGTGGAAAATGCGAGACATAGCACACTGTAGACAAGCAAGGAGCTCTCTGTAAGAGTTGTAAGGACTCAGGTAGTGAAGACCCCGATCTAATTGAGGCAGAGTGAGGATCTGGAAGTGGATTTCTGCCCTCAGACTTAATAGGCAAATCAGCTGTTGGTTATCTGATATGTAAATACAGGGTCTCTTCATGGTTTTGAATGGTGGCTCTCTCCAGGATCTAAGAACACTTTTCCACCAATCTGTTGTATATTTTCACGTGGAAACCTTTTAGTTTTGACTAAAATAGTTCTAATCCTGCAGTTGGAGATAGAGTTGACAGATAATTATGAATTCTGGTAGAGCACCCCTCCCCATGTTCAAAATATCACAGCTTTTAGTTCAGAATAGTCAACTGCTAAGAAGAAACCAAGACTTCAGGAGCCTTAAGGTTTAGTGCATTAAAGTTTAAAAAATGTCTCCAGATCAAGCAATTGTTGGTATCATCATTTCGTATTAAGTGTTTTGAAAGTGATTGCATTTGAGCTGGTTGAGCCTGTACTGCATAGTTGTATGATGAAAGCAATGTATCACTGTCTTGAGATTCTTTCACTGGACCTTCAGGAATTCTCCTCCCTCATCCAAAACAGAGCAATGAGAGTCAAGAAGGTTGTGGTGATGGGGGTGCTGAGGTGCTGAGCTGAGCTGGTCTCTTGCTGGTTGTGAGCTGCCTAGTAGCTACTTTCACTAGTAACTAACTAGTGAAAGTGAAGTAACTAGTTACTTTCACTAGTAACTAATGGGGAGCAGGAGAGTCACAAGTGTGCCTGTGAATTTGGACAAATAACCCCCTCCTTCATCTTATGAGACATAATTATCAAATTGTGATGCCCAACCCAGAGATGGTTTCTAAATGTTTTCAAAGTGCCCAGTTCTTGGAAAAGCGTTATATGGCCACGTATAAATGAATATATGAGCATTTTTGATGGATAGGAGAGGGATTAACCCATGCAAGTTGAAATTACCACCACCTGACAGGTCTTGGATAAAATCCTGCATATTAAGCAGGTATCATCCAGGTCTTGCAGTGCTGCATGGTGTTCAAAATCTGCAAATTTCCTTTACCCTCCCTGTCTCCACTTGGGGATCCGTCTTCCCAACGGATGGGAGGAGCATCACGGCTGAGTGCCTTCTCCCCTTGCCACTGCCCGCTGTGAGGCGTTGAATCAGCTCTGTTTGAGAGACCAGCAGCTGCAGCTCAGACAATCTGTTTCTCTGTTAACATGGCTTTAGTGCGGGTATGTTTTCCTGATTCCCTGATGTGTCATGTCTAGGAGAATGATACCGGATGGCACATGGCTTCTGTGAAATCATCACCTCAGAAGTCATTAACACTTTCATGGGGCAGCTGTTTCCAGGGTGCTAAGGTTAGTTGGAATCGGGCAGGTGACTTTAGGCCTGGAAGATCTGAGTCCCTTTTCTCTGTTGCCCCAGCTTTCTCGCTCCCTCCTCCCCCTTCCTCAAGCCCAGACTTCTCTCTTTCAGGCACACTGACTTGTGGAAATGAGCCAGCGTTGCAGTGTACCACAAGCAGATACTGCTGCAGGGAGGTGGGGGGAATGGACAGTGCCTTAAGAGAGGGCAACGGGTGTATGTTTCGGCTTGGAAAGATGAAAAGGATTGAAATTCCTGGAATGATTTTTGTTCAGCAGTGCTTTTGCTACATCTAATTTTTCTGACCCCTGTGCAGTCCTCAGTGTGGTGCCACTTTAGCCAAGACATCAAAACATTAGACTTCCAAATATTCTTGGGATCCTCCTCCTCCTCCTCTTCGCATGTGTGGTCATGAGGCAGCCAACACAGGAGCAGAGAGGAAATCTCTTCAGGAATGTGAAGGAAATGCTCTTGACTTTGGCCAAAAAAACACCCTTCCATTTAGAGCTGCTCTGCTCTACCCTTGTGGTGTCTGGCTGCTTTCTGTCATCTGGTTGCAGGGAATGTGAAACAGTTCTTTAACATCTGTCAAAGAAATGGAACATGGAAGTCCAGGAGGGAGCCCTCTGCTCTCACCTCTCACTCCACAGCATATCCTGGTATAGAGAAAATCTCCAGGGGGAGATGCTAGGTGGCTAAAACCTGAAATAAAGCGGGCAGCAAAATAGAAAGATGTTCCCTGCCCTCTGAAGCTCAAGGGAAATACTGTCTGCTTGCCCACAGTGGCTGGGAGCAGGGACTTGCCCGGGGCTAGCAGAAGTTCTTGGCTGTTGAAGGAGAGCCTCCAGGGGTTTGGTGCTTGACCAGGCGGGGGGAGGGAGTCTGAATGGACTGGGCAAATAGCTGAACAGGTTTGGATGAAGAAGAGGAGCTGTGACTCGGGAGGGGTTTAGATTAAAAGGATGAAGCATTTATGTGGTGTGGGGATCTTCCTTAAAGGCAGCTTGCGTGGTGGTTCTCGAAGGTTTCTGGAAGGAGCTGGGAAGGACTCTTAGGCTGTGTATGAACTGGCAGCTCCCAGTTGTGTTCTAGGAAGTGTGTTTTCCAGTGTCCTGGATATTAAAGAGCACTTAATCAAATAGTGAGTGCTGTAAGGCATTAAGCTGCTTCAGGAGTGTGCTGTGGGGCTTGGGAGAAAAGTAATGCTTTTGATTGCTAGATTCTGATGCTGTTGTGGTGGAGCAGAGCTGTAACCCTGGCTAAGCCAGCACACCCAGCAAAATGAATCAATGGGAATTGCAACATAAATAAAAGTTTTACTGCACTGTCACTTGCTTATGTTCACTCCGTCTGTTGAATTCCCCCTTTCCCCAGTTTATTTCTTTTCTTTCCTATGTAGTAGTTTACTTGGCTTTAGAATATATATTCAGACAAAATAAGCACAAGAAGCCTTGGGAGTGCAATTCACTTTCCTCTTTCTCTTAATGGCTTCCTTTACATTTCTAGCCTCTGCTGAATGCTGCGTGATTTTATTTCCATTCACAGGCACGCCATTCTCTGTCATGTCTCTTCTGTACATGATAAGCAGTTCCAGGGATCTTCATACCTGATGGACCTTTAACCCATCAACCACTGAGCTGTCTTCTGAGCTGTGACTTCAAAATAGATACAGATCTTTGTTTGAAAATGCTAACAGCAGAGCTTGCGCAAATGTGAGTGTGAAAACATACATAGCAGTGATTTGAACCACTACAGAAATCTTACAGATGTCTTTGCTGAAGATTTTAGGGCTTTGTTTTATTTTTGAAGACAAGTCAAGTTCCCACAGGTGACAGCTTTCAGGAGTGAATGTTTGACATTACACTGGGCAGAGTCACTCCAGTTACATTCCCAAGAGCTGGGTGAAATCCCAGCATCTCTTCTGTGAGGGACGTGAGGTGCAGTTGCTGTCAGTGCCACTGATGTCTGGGATTTAGCATGTGTCCTCTTAAGGTAATGTTTAAAAGAAGTAGATGAACCCTGTGGAATGGGAGAAGGAAGATTGGAGAGTTCTTTGTTTACTTCTGGGTTCTTGTGTTGGGATGATTTAGGAATAGTTGAGATAGATGGTGCAGCAGAAAAGAGAGACACTGCTTGGGCTGGTAGGTTATGTGACAGAAAGCACAAATGACAGTGTAGAGAAATGAAATGTGAAAGGAGAGGAAGAACAGCAATACATCAGAAAGAGCTGGCCTGGGGTGGCGTCTTGCCAAGCTTTGCATGCATGGGTGATAATCTTAAATTCACATGGAAGGGGAGGGAAGTCAGCTAGAAGAGAGTTTAGGTGTGCGGGCAGTGGTAAGAGAAGGTGGTATCTTCATTCTGACTTGCCAAATGATGGGGCCGTAGAGGACAACACGGCTGCAGTTGTGGTGGGAAGCTCATGGAAGGTATTAACTGTCAAAAAGTGGGGCTCGGATGCAGAGCAGAGTAAAAAGACAGATGCATGGAAAGTGCCTACAGCATGAATCCAGCACACACCCCAGAGAGCCTCTGTGTACTGGGGCAGGATGTCACAGCCTTTCTGGGAGTTCTTGAGTGATTTAATCTTCATGACTGTAGTCACATTTGCAAGAAATCCAGAGAAAGGCTGGGAGGCAGCACGGGCTCCTCTTGGAGCTACTGTTATCTGTGGTTAATGAGATTAAACATGTTGCTAATTTTTTCTTCTGCCTTGTTCAGCATTATCACTTCCGTGATAATTTTGGTACCGCTTACTAGTAGAAAGAGTAGGAAAAGGAACATCAGACCTAGATCTTCTCAATACTTCGTTTTTTCTGGTCTGTGCCTTCTGCCGCATCCTGCTCCAACAAAGCTGTGTTGCCTCGCTAAACTTGGTATCATTGTCCAGCTGTTCCACACAGCTGTACAGATGGGTTTCATGGTGGTTAGCACCAAAATGGGCATTTAGCACTCTGAATAACATCTATGATGTTTGCTCTTTCCCTTTCTTCCTGTGAAAAATGTCTGTAGAGTGCAATGGCTATTACTACTAAAGTAATTAGAGGCTTTTTGTGTTTTGGGTTTGGTGGTTTGTTTTTTTTTTTAAAAGAAAAACAGAAGTGTAAGGCTACATCTATAACAAAAATGTCAGGTTATTGGGAGGGAGGTTGTTAGGGGTGATTAAAATGGAACTGAGTAACTGTGGCTGACAATATTGGAAGGCATGTGAGAAGGTCACATCCTGGCAGACACACTTTCTATCCCATTTCATGACTTTGAAAAGTGCTGGTATGTTTTTTGGAGGTATTGCTCCATCATAGTCACTGCACAGGAGAAAGGCACAGGTAAGAAAATACAACTGGGACCTGAAAAAAACAAATGGGTGGGTTTTTTTGTTGGCCATGGTTCTTGTGAAAATCTGTGTCTCAGTCTCAGATTGGCCCCCAAAAAAGCTCTGGTTCCAGTAGAGGCAAAATGTGTCTTTACTGTGGAAATTTCATTATGGCAAGGAACCAAGACTTTTGGCCATAACGTATGTTTCAATGTTTTAAGTGATCTTTTATATGCTTTGATTCAAATATACAAAGGTGTTAGACACCTAGAAGACCAAGATTATGGTCTTGAATTTGTTTTAGTGTTCTACGAGTAGCTAAAGTCAAAGCAGAGGGAAAGTGTGATGGGCTCATGATCTGAGGAGGTGCCATAGCATTTTATACTGCTGACATTTTCTTAAACAGCAAAGTTTCACAAGCAAGCTCTATTACTTTTGACCAGCCAAGGATTGAGATTTATGAATTACTGAAGCCAAGTCACCTGAATCCTTGTTATCAGAATTTATGAACTCATAGCTGGTAGGAGGGAAATTTTTGTTGAGAGTTTTTTTCTTCTTTTTTCCTTTTTCTTTTCAAAGGAAAACCTCATATCAGGCACTAGAGTGAAACCATAAAGTAAAAAGTATCATAATTTTCAGCTGGGATTTTAGATTTGCTTTTCCTCAACTCAAAAATTCAGGAATTTGGGGTGTTGGACTAGATAATCTGGGTCCAGACGTCCCTTCCAACCCCATATCATTCTGTGATACATTCTGTGAACAGTAAAACTAGATTATTTTAATGACAACCCCATGTTATTGTTGGTATTTATGCCATGTGAGGGTTTGGAAAATTTGGCCTCATGCTGGTTCCCCTGAGCACGCTGCAGGCAGAGCAATGTTGGCACATCAGGCTGACCTTTCATGTATTTTAGGGGCCACAGCTGCCATGTGTCCTGCCCTGTGTGCATGTGGGCACTGTAGTCAAAATCCTGCTCGAAGGAAAGAGATGATGGCTTTGGTGGTGAAGAGCGTCTCATCACGGAGCAAAGCCCTGTCGAGGTCCTGCAGACCAAAGTTCAGACTTGGAAAGAGAGTGAACACAAATCCTGTGTCTTGCCTGTTTGTCCTGCATTTCTGCCTATCCCTGGAGAAAAAAGACGTTTTAAAATGACGGTAGGAAAGACCTCTAGAGCACTTCCCCATTTCATACGTCTCAGATGGTCATAATATGCATATTAAAGAATCAAGGAAAGAAAGGATGTTTTGCAGTGTGAGGGGGGTTCAGAAAGGGCTTTGCAGCAGGTCTCCCCGGGTGCTGAGTATTGACTGCGGGTATTAAATGCAGTTGTCAGTGCTGGCTAAACAGCAGCGTTTGGTGGTAGCAGTTGTCATAAGGGGAAGGTAGAGAGAGGAGCAGATCTCTAAGCCTTCTTGTATAAACAAGCATTTGAGGATGTTTCTGTCTGGAAACAGTGTGTTAGTAGCTGTTGGTGATTTATTTTTCTTTTAAAATACAATTGCAATATTTTGAATGTAGCTGGTTTGTAGCCTGTCACGACTGAGTATAACTGGGATCTTAAGGTGCCAGTAAGAATTATTTTTTCCATCCAGACAGCAGAGCAAGCACAGTATTAAAATGCAAAGTAATCTTACGGTTGTAACAAAATGCATAGCATGCTTTTTATTTAAATCTATATATGCCCCATAGTATTGAACGTACAGTCACATATTTTGGGCACTGCAGTTCAAATAGATTCATATAATATTATCAAATTATTTATCTGGGCAGGCTAACGGGCATTTTTTGCTCGTTTTTGTGCTTGCCTTCTATGGTAACCTCGTGTGTGCGAGGGGATACGTTTGAAATGTATACTGGCCCACTGCTTTGCTATTTCAGCTGTTTTTGCCATATCTCCACTAACATTTATGAACAAAGACAGTTGACCTTTGCAGAGTGAATGGCTAGATGCATGTGTAATTAGAGAATTAATAGTGGTATGTCTCATTTATTTACCTCAGGTTGTAGAGTCATACTGAATGCCTGGTGGTGATTTGAATACTGCTACAATAAATAAAGTTCAGAACCACCCCAGTGTTATTTTTGAGAGACCTAATTGATTCACTGCAGGAGGGAGGGAGGCTTGGAGCAAAATAATATTTATGTGGTGTGTGCTCTCTGGGGATGGAGAAGTAGGAGTGCTGGGAGATCTAAATTCTTCAGCAGTGTGCAAACTCTTACGAAAGAACACATCTCTCTGTTAACCTATTTTTTTTTATCTTTGTCCATTCTACTCTTTCTTGTGTTTTCCCCTTAAAATGTGTGCTTAAGACATGTGAAGCCTTGTGTGTCAGCAGGAAATTGGGTTCGGAGTGTGACTCTGCCACCACACGCAAGCGGTCCTCTCCGAGTCCTCTTCTTTCTCGCTTACGCTGGCAGGATACCAAAGATCTGTTGTAGCTTTTTGCCGTTTCAGAAGATAAGCCAAGCAGCGACTGGAAGTCAGGAGAAAAGAGGTGGATAGAGAAGGGTCTCTCCGTGCGAACAGTAAACCCCTGGTACTCGGTAGGCTGAGAGAGAGGATTAGATATCGCAGGCAGGAGTGCTATGAAATGGGTCTTCTTGGCTGCGCTCTATTACTACCTTGCGGAAGCCCACCTCTGGGACTGGCTACCTGAATGCTGAAGGAGATGCCAGTTAATGCCAACTGTGGTAGCAGCTTGGACAGTTCTGCAGGAATTGGGATGACAGTTTGTTTCAATGAAGCCTCCAAGCAGATTTAATTTCTAATAGCCTAAGCTGGATTTGAAAAAAAAGCAGAAAAGGGAAAGATTTAGTGATGACCCACCTGTGCCTACCCTGGTTTTATCCCTTGTCTATTGACTGATGCTTCAGTACTAAATAATTCCAGCAGAAATCTATTCTATTTTTTATTTTAAGAAAAAATTCAATGCTTTCTTTGAGATTTGCATGTGTGGATTTCCCTGCTTGCTGGGCTGCCACTGCAAAAAGACACGTTTCTTGCTGCAGCTTGACTGAGTGGCAGTGCTGATGCATGAAGAAGAAAACCTTGATAATTTCAATTCCTTTAGCATTCTAACACAAACCATGGCCTTATCCCTTTTGAAGAGATCTGGGAACAGATAAAGATTGTTAACACTGAATTAATAGATGTAGTGCAAATAATCAGGATGTAATAAAAGACAAAATGTCCAAAACCACAGTGATAGCTCTTTTTTTCTTTTTTTCCCCCTCTCTTCTTTTTGTTGCATAGAGGAGGGAGGAGATGAAAGAAACATTATCCAAGACTACTTTTGCCATCAACTCCTCTTGAATAAAGAACGACTGGAAGAGCTGCTCTGCAGCAAATGGTGTTAGTTTCTGTGCATCAGCGTGATTTTAGATTCCAAGGCTTATTTGTTTGATTCAGCATTTTAGTAACAGCTACATGCAAAGAGGAAAGGAAGCAAAAGAAGATAGACATTATCCACTTATGCCTGGGCAGAGACATTTTTTTCCAGCTAGAAAAATAAATAAAGGCATATTTAAGTGCCTATTTATCAGTATAACATGTTGAGGACCCCTAGGACTGAAAGTTTCTGCTGGTCCCATTTCTGTTTTAATAATGGGAAGCCTTCCTGTGAGGAAAATAGCATAGAGATTATAAAACTGATTGTCTACTGAAGGAGAGTTCAGATTCTGGAATTGGTGCAAGTAAGTAAAAGATGCTTGCAGTGTCAGATGCTGCTTTAATGAGCCACATGCAGTAAATGAGAACTGAGCCTGTAACAGGTCTAATCTGAGCATCACAACTGTTTGGAGATAGAAAGAACTGCTGAAGTTTAAAATAAATAGAAAAGCGTATGTGAGGGTCTTAATCCCCTATGTAGGGAACAGATAGCAGGTGTAATAGTAAGCTGTGTAATTTGCTAGTGCATGTTAAAGAGAAAGTCACACGGAGAAGTCATTGCTTCCTGTCCTCAGCCTGATTCGTACCTGTGCCCATGGATCTCTTCTCTCCTTGTTGTTACACTTTCAGAGTCCAGAAAATCACTCGCTGCTCCCTGGAGTCCTTAGAAGGCTATTTCCTGTATAGATCAGACCATTAAGGTATGAGGGTTCCTGCTGTCCTTCCTTGCTTACACTACACTGAATCAATGGAAAAGCAATTACAAGATACTGTGTCACTTTTTAGTCTCTTTTTTTTTCTATCAAGAAATTCTGCCCAGGGAGAAATTTCACAGAGCTGGCCTTCCATCCTGCACTTCAGAATTTGTTTTGTTTTGCAGGCATTTGCTAGCCTGAGTTAGGCCATTACCCCAGAATTTAGAGTTCAGGCCTCCCTCCACCCCCAGCCCCTGAATTAACCGGGCATCCTGGAGCATCTGCTGACATCTGTGCTGCTGTTCCTCCAAAGCAGGCAGAGCACACCCCATGGCACAGCTCTCTTCCCTCTCCAACCGAGGAGAGTTGTGTGAGTCACTAGAGCTTAGGGCTCTAGAGCACTTGCACTTTCTTGCCTTCCGTCACCTCTGTCCTTGGTGATCTCCCTATGAATACTTGCTTCATCTGCTTCTTTTAGGCAGTGGTTCAGTAATGCTGAGCTGCAGCAAAATTACAGTTTTCTACTGTGCAGCTCCTGTTTCAAACTGTGTTTCCTGACCACAGACACAGGCATGCCCTTGCTGTCATGCAGAGGCTGCTGTGCAGCATGTCTTGGATCGCTGGCTTCATGAAAAACTGGGAGGTGTTTAAGAGTCGTTTGGATGTGGTGTTGGGGGATATGGTGTAGGGGAGAACTTTGTAGAGTAGGGTTGATGGTTGGACTCGATGATCCCAAGGGTCTTTTCCAACCTGAATGATTCTATGATTCCATGATTCTATGATTATTTACGCGACAGCAGTAGTGCAAGTGTCACGCTGAAACCGCGCTGCCACCCTGCCTCACGCCAGGCAACTCCTTTGGCGAGGGTCTCCGAAATTACCCAGTTAATGCAAAGCAATGAGGAAGCACAAGAAACTCAGAACCATCCTCTAAGCTCCTCAGTGACACAGGAAATTTCTTATTAGAGAACAGAGCCAGAGCTGCAGAGGTCCTGCAGAGCTCCTCCTGCAGAGGAGCTGCAGAGCTCACCAGCCCTCTCTACAGCTCCCTGAAAGGAGGGTGTAGCCAGGGAGGGGTCGGTCTCTTCTCTCAAGGAACAGGTGATGGGACAAGAGGAAATGGCCTCAAGTTGTGCCAGGGGAGGTTTAGGATGGATATCGGGAAAAACTTCTTCACCGCAAGGGTTGTCAAGTCTTGGAACAGGCTGCCCAGGGAAGTGGTGGAGTCACCATCTCTGGAGGTACTGAAAAGACACGTAGACATGGTGCTGAGGGACATGGTTTACTGATACCTTGGTAGTTCTAGGTTCATGCTTGGACTTGATGACCTTAAAGGCCCCACAATTTTATCTTTGCATCCAGCCTCTGCAATGTGTTCCCTTTACTACCATCAGCTTTTTTCTTGCCCCTCCCAACACAACATGCATTGTCACAGTTCCCAACCAACTGCTCTCCCTCTGCTGAAACCCAGCTCCCCATTTCCTGATCCAGAAGTCCAAGCATTCAGACCAAACTAAAGCACAAAGTACAAAACCAACAGAAACACACTCCTGGCTTGATCTTCCATGGAAGGTTCCATGAACAGAGAAGGAACTGAAACATACACAGTGACTGGACTAAGCAAAGAGCATGAAACTATCCATAGACCCTTTGACCACAGCAACTTCATCCAGCTTGGAATAGGCTGCCCAGAGAGGTGGTGGAGTCTCCTTCTCTGGAGACATTCAAAACCCACCTGGACACATTCCTGTCCAACCTACTGTAGGTAGACCTGCTTTGGCAAGGGGCTTGGACTAGATGATCCCCAGAGGTCCCTTCCAACCCCGTAGCATTCTGTGATTCTGTGAGTCTTGAAGATCTCAAAAGCCTCAACACCACAAACTCCCAGGGTAACCTACCCCAGCACTGCAGGAACAGCTAAGAAAAGGTTGGAAAGTTATAGAAATGCCTTCAGTAGGGCAGCCAGGATGAGGATCGAGGGATGTGAGCTAAGGGTAGGTTCCAAAAGCGTAGCAACCACTTCTGGGGGCAAGGGAGCTGGTGGGAAACAGGGGTGAGGACTTCCAGAAAAGTCACAAGGAGATGAGGACAACACAGGGATGATCAGAACAAGAAGAAAGAAGAACAGGTCCTTCTGACTCACAAACGTATAGTGCCAATTCCAGAAAAAGGTGTAACTGAGTTATGAAATGCATTTGCTGGAGACAATTTTCAACAGATGGTTCTGCTGAACCCAGCCCTGTTGCAGTCTGCATGCCAAGGCTGCAGGAGACGGCTCTGGAGGGTGTTTGATCAAAGCTCCGTGACATTTCATCGCTGTATGAGAATCCCAGATTGATGTTAGATTGCAAAATACTTGGTCGTATGAGATACGTAACAGATGGCATATTCCCTGTCATAACACCCAAAACCTCAATATATTTTCTGAGAAGATAAAAAATTTCAAGGGTCTAGGACTGAATCTGAATTTAGGCAGATGAAAGGCAGTAAATATGCATCGTTACGAAAACATCTATCTTCATAAAGCTCACCTTCAATTAATCCAGAATTCTCCCCTTAATCCCCTGAGCTCAGCTACAATAAAAAAAAAAATTTATGTCTCAAATTATTCTATTTAACTACTTCAGCAAATCCAGTTGCAGAGTAAAAACAGCTGACAAGGACTATGTGTGAGCACATATGCACGGGTGCTGGTATGTGTATATACACAAGGAGGGAGCACTGTTAGTACCACTAATCGTAGACTATCCTTGCTTCATACAGGATGAACAGATGAGCTACACATCCAAATATTGTCAAATACATATAGTGAAAAAATGGCAATTCAAGTCAGACAGTTATTTAACTAATATCTCAATTTAACGCTCTTATCTCTGTACCGTATTACACTTAAAAATCCCAGTGGCCACAAGTAACAAGGTTCTCTTCTTGCTGCCCAGATTTCATTTTGCTTTCAGGAGAAGGTGACGAGAATTGACCTGTCAAAGCAAAGGACTCCTGAGAGCGCCACGTAGAGGATTAAGGGAATCACTGAGTTAAGTCAGTCAACTGTGTTCCAGTTCTCTCTGTGCCGACTGACCCGTTGCCCTCTCTGGTTTTTATTTGCCTTCGCACTGTACGGCCTTATGTAACTGTTCCCTCCAGCCCAGGAGTTTCCAACGTGAACAAAAGCTCAA
This sequence comes from Limnodromus scolopaceus, assembly GCA_028565335.1. Taxonomy (NCBI): domain Eukaryota; kingdom Metazoa; phylum Chordata; class Aves; order Charadriiformes; family Scolopacidae; genus Limnodromus; species Limnodromus scolopaceus. The sequence continues at coordinate 18,771,184 of JAOXNO010000003.1, forward strand.
GTGAATTACATTCAGCTTGGCCACAAAGGTGATTTCCCCCCCCAACCCCGACTAACTTCTACTTACTGTTTTTTATCTTTTTAATCACATAAAAGCATTGAGCCGGTTGCGGTTAAGTTGATCGATTCGGCTTCTAAATGCCCGCGCTTACCCATTTTTGACTGGAACAATATTTCGGATAATGTTAATAACTACAAAGATTAAAATGGATTAAGGCAGGAAAGGCAAAACGGTTTGGTGGTTGTTTTTCCTTCCCCTTTGCAGGCCAGGCTGCCCTTATTCTGGTCGGGGTAGCTAGAACCGCTTTTCATCTCCCCGAGCATCGCTTTGCCCACGCTGATACCCTAACAAAAGGCACTCTGTCTTTTCAGACTAGATCCTACGTAAAAAGGACTGGAAGCGCGTTATCTGAAGTTATTTTCAGCGTTAGCTCTGAAGCAGCCTGACCCGGCATCACAGGGAGGCACAAGCGAGCGCAGCCGTAATCCCTCCTCCCCAGAGCATGAGTTTACTCGTGACGTTTTCATGGTCTGACCTTTCTCCAGGGGTGACAGCTACCGGCCGGAGACAACCACAGCCCAGGGAAACCGAGAGACCCCCGCTTACAAAAATGTGCAAAACGCCAAGAGATCCTCAGCGGCACTCAGCCTGTAATCCTGGCGAGGTAATGAGATTTACAGAAGCTAAATGCCCAGGTTTTCTTATTACGCTGTGAAAGCGCGTTCAATTTTAATATTTGTCGACGTGTGTGAATTCAGCTTATCATTTGTTTATGGCGCGGGTGACACAAATTTCAACCTAAATTTGTGTAGAACATACATGATTAACAGACCAGAAACCGTTCTGATCCCCCAAAAGCTTACTTTGAGACTTCCTCCACTCCTTCCCAGAACATTAAACACCATAGTCATACAAACTAGAAGCAGATGACGTTTCAGGCTCCAGACCTTCAAAACCCTGGTGGCATTTCACCTCCTACATAAGGCACATGACAATTGTCCACGGTCATTATGAATTCTTTCTGCACCTGACTTATTAGAATTATTAGCTGAATAATTATTATTTGCTCTGAATTACCAGGGTCTGGACCAAGCCCTTAGCAGAGAGCAGATGTGATGTTCTTGAGGTAAACTGTGAGCTGACAGTTCTTACTTTTCCAGTATCAGCTAAGTTCTTGCACTGGGAAAGGATCACTTCATCCAGTGAGTCCTTTAATCAGAAAGTATTTATCTCACTGGGGAGAGGTTAAAGTGACAATCAAAACACAGTCAGAACTAGCAATGCTAGATTTTCAATTTATCAAAAGTCTATTAATAATGCTGGCCTGACCTTTAGAGAAAGATGTTTGTTTTATATGAAGATACACATCCCTGGTGATTTCAGACTTCAGAAAAATGATATGGAATGAGATGCTGCTCTTTGCCCTTAAATTTTAAAGAAACGATCCTAATTTCTTAGCTTATACTGTGGCTTTTAGTATTTACTATATAGTATTAGTATTTACCTACCTTGTACTACTAACTGAATTTTATGACACCTCTGTCAGGAATGTTTTAAAAAAGGAAAGAGAAGAGATATACAATATTTTGGGAACAAAAAACCCCAATCCATAATCCTGATGCAATTTCCTCAGGTCCTTCTGGGAGGAATTCTGCAGTGGAATCCCAGACTTCATGTTAAATTAAGGCAGAAAATACTCTTTGCTCATAAAACATACTTAACATCCCACGAAACTCCAAGAAAAGTGCTATTACATGGACTACCAGTATCTTAAACACCGAAAAGAAATGCATGTGAAAATACCCACTCAGTAAATAAGCTCAAGCCAAGAGCAAATACTCAGGATAATCTCTAGCATTTGATCAGTCTCAGATATTAAACTGCAAAACATGTAACGCTGCAAGAAAGTAAAACTTACAGGCAAACCAGCCCAGAACACTGGAGGGAAGAACACAGCCCCGCGGGAGGGATAAGGAAAATAAGATGATAAAGTCCATCAAACAAGTTTAAACATATCTTAATGCCAAGCCACGATGCAAAATCAATGCATTTATTTTCCATTAATGACAAGGTGGGATGTAAGTCCGTGGCTGCAATCTGCAGGTAAGCTCAGGGCAGCGAGGGCTCGCCATCCGGAGCAGTGCCGATGCGGGAAGGGCAGGAGAAGGGCGACTCTCCAGCTCACTCCCTCTCCCTCCCAGCAGATCCCTCTCCGCTTGCAGCTTCATGCCAAAAGAGCTTCACAGCGATGCTCAGAGAGGGAGAACGAGATTAAAAACTACATAAGGAAGGGAGCAGGGAGCTATAGATGTTTTAAGAGAAAGCCAGCAAGGTATGGAGATACAGGAGGACAAAACCATTGTGCGCAAAAAAAAAAGCTGGGCTGTTCAAAAGGAGAGAATGGACTGGCAGTGACAGGCACTGAATATCACCAACAGATGAAGACAAACGCAGGCTAAAGTGCAGCGCTTTAGGATTTTATTTTTAGTCACATTGTAAAAGAAAGTGGGCCTTCAAAGCAGAGTAGAGTCATGCCTAGCATGTTCACCTGCCTTTAACCAGGATGCATAAAGACTACATCACCAGCATAAAGGAAATGTTAAATATCGCTATCAAATCTTTTCTGAAGAAGAAGAGTTCAAACTGCAAGTTACAGACCCTGAACCAAACCTTCCAAGGTTTGGAGCACCAGTATTTCCAAGTGTTTCTCATTAGAAGTGTTTTTAAGAGCACTTAGAGGAAAGGGTTCTGTTTTTTCTATTATCAGTAATGCCAAGGACAGTAAGAATTAACACATGCAAGTTGTAATGGATTCTCAAACCCAGAAACATCTCTCTTCCATCACAAAACATTCATGAAATTTGAAATAATTCGTGTAACCTTGGTCTACTGGGATTTATGGATCAGTCACTTCAAATTCCCCAGTTCTAGCCACATTAGGTCTTACACATACAGTCTTTCCGTCCTGAAAGAGATGGCAAGCAGAAAGCGAGGGTACTTATTGAAGCAGAAGGAGCAGACACTCCACCAAACAGCCTGGCCTTCTGCTGGGCAGAGGTCCACGTCTAGTGCAGAGAACAGAGGAGAATCAGAGTGACTTTAAATGCTGGAAAGGTACATTTTCTACAGACGATTTCTTTGCTTCTGTTGAAACATGTGAAATATTAATGCCAATTCATTACACATCAATGCATTTGTATACTCCCCCGTTATCAAGTGTCCAAATAAAAACAGTCTGTTCTGAATAATTTACACCTGAATCATCAGTCAGTTTTCTTCTATAAATCCAGGAGAGCTTCAGTACTCATCAAATCACACCTATGACTGACAATCTTTTAGACAAGATTTAGAAAAGATCTGTTAAGTTTCAGAGAGGTACCAGCGTGTGCGTATTTGATGTGCTAAAAAACTTGGTATCTGGAACAGACATAAATGTGCTAACAATAAAGTAAAAATACACATGAAGGCTATAAAACACGATGGGTTTAAGATTGTTAAGATTCTTGCATGCAGCATGCAAGAAGAACTTGTTCAACCTCCAACAGTAAAGTCTCCGCCACCATCTTTCCAGGAGGTCCCCAAACACCTCCAGCTGAGGGCTGGAGGAACTCTTCCAGCAACCCCATTGCTGCTGGTTCGGTCCCCGAGCTCCCCCAGCTCCCCTGCCTCAGCCCATCACTGGGAGCAGGCTGCGGACTGCCTTAGCCGGAGGCTTCTCAGCAGAGAACCTATTTAACCCAAAGCTAAAGACCACACAAACCCGCAGCTCCTTAAAATAAACACCAATTTTGACTCAAGTGGTGACGATCCTAATCATTCCACAATTCTTTCTGTAAGCACCAGCCTAACACCCGTACTTGCTCTGAGCGCCAGCCTCGCCAACAAGCTCGCCGACTGAAATGGTGCCCGGTGGCAGTTCGACGACTGCACCACCGCTTCCCTCGGCACGTGGGAAACACGAAGCAGCGCTGCCGCGAAGAATTCATTCTGGTTTGGCGTGGGGCTCTTGGGTAAGAGAAACTACAGTCTCTCAGAAACGTGCATTCTTCCTTCACGCTCACATGCCCTCTCTCTCGCTGCACAGGCTGGAAGAAATATAAATGTACTTGCTGACGGATGTTACTGTAATAATCATACAGCATATTCAACATATTCATCAGTGACCTGGACGAGGGGACAGAGTGTATCCTCAGCAAGTTCGCTGATGATACCAAACTGGG
>JAOXNO010000003.1:18775503-18837634 GCA_028565335.1 Limnodromus scolopaceus
GGATATGGTGTAGGGGAGAACTTTGTAGAGTAGGGTTGATGGTTGGACTCGATGATCCCAGGGGTCTTTTCCAACCTAAATGATTCTATGTTTCTTGGGTTCGTCTTGTTTTGAAGTTAGGTCAGTTCATGATCCTGCCCACAGCCCATCATGACAAGCTGTGACTCTGCTGAACCGTGTGGGAACTCTGAGGGGATGACTTGGGGCTCCTTGAGCTGATCCTGTTTGACAAAGCTGCTCTTTCCTCAAACCAGTGTGAACCAGTAGTTCTGGAAAACTTACCTGAAACTCTGGGTTTGTTCACAACTGCTTCTGCACTTTTGTAGAATGCCAGGGGAACCTGGTCATAGTCTTATAAAAGCTATTGCAGCAGTGGAAGCACAGTCTGTCTTCGTTCCTTGGACTCAGGAAGACTGCCAAATGTCCATTTATGTTTTTTGTAAGTTTGTTAAGTTTAACGACAGGGCTAGAATTTCAGTCTGTGTTTCTAAACCATCACCTAAATTCTGTAGATATTGGTGCTTTCAACCCTGCCTGGCTTTCATTTTATAGGTGTCTGTGTCTCTAAGATGTCTTAGAAAGTAGTTATGACTTCCAGTTTTAGACATAAGGAAAAGATTGAATTTATTTTTAAGGCTCAGAAGGAGAAATCCAAAGGTTAACAGTTGGATGATATATCAGACGTTGCTTGCTATGTGTATCTGCTCTTTATTTTTGCATTTCCTTTTCTCTGCTTCTCCAGGTGTCATCTTGACATGAGTACATTCAAGCTTGGCATAAAGGAGTATATGAAACTTGCTTGTAGGGGTGGAGAAAAGAAACTGCAGCATCCTTATGTGTATCAAAATGCCTTGTAAAAGCTCTTTAAAGAGTGAGAATTCAATTCCGTCAAATAGTTTTGATGAGCACTTGGTACAAACATGAAAAACATCATCTCTGCACACTGTGCAAGCACAAGATACACACGTTATAGAGCAATTAACATTAATAAAGAGACTGGTTATGTCTAATTAGTGGCACAGGATAGGTGAGAAGGTTTTTGAAGTGTCCTGCTCAGAAGTGGCATCAATCCAGTAATATCCAAGCAGTAAACTCTGTAATGCTTGTCTAAACGGCCTGGTTAGTCCTGAGGGTGTTTGGGCTTTGATGCGGCACATGTAATTTAATGAACTTTTAAAGAGACCTCTAGGCAACAGCCCAAACTCAGAAGGGCAGAGTGGAAAATGCTGATGGACAGTCCTACTGAGCTAGAACACAGCGGCTGTGAACGAAAGCTGCTGAATGGGCTGATGGCTGAAAGAAGTAAAGCAACTGCTCTTGGACTCGCTAATGGGCTTTTTGTCCAAACTGGAGCCATCTCTTTCTTGAGGAAGTTATTTGTGTTGGAAATCAGGCCACAGCCAGGCTGGAGCAGGAAGGAAGAGGCGGATAGTTGGTGATCTCAAAAGGGTGTGCTCTGGCTGCAGAACGACAGCTGTGGAAGAAGTAGGTTGGCTGGGAGGGCATTGAACTCGGCAAGAAAGCTTCTCGGCTCCTTGCACCACTGAAAATCTGGTGTCATGCTGGAGCCTTTGGGGCAGAGCTGAGGGGGCCGCAGGGTGGTCACGGTGGCGAGGCTCACTGCCCGTTCAGCTGAGGAGCCAACAGCCCTCCTGAGGCTGCTCGTCCCCTCCCGCAACCTCTCTGTGCTTCACAAAAATACAAAAATGTGCACTTGGCAGAGGAATACTTGTCACCCTTTTCCTGTTCCTAGCCTGGAAAAGAAGAGAAGCCTCTTAACCTTCTGTCCAGTAGTTCCCGAGTGCTTTCCCAGCATTTCATAAAGTGTTACAGGCCTTTCCTGCCACGTTACTGTGTCTGTGTTGCTGAAAGGGATGTTCAAGCAGCAAAGAAGTGTAGGGTGTGGTTTTTTTTTTTCCCAGTGGTGCAAATTGTCTGTATTGGAGTCAATAAAGAAACCAGAATTTGCTACTTCCTTCTTGTGACCTTCAAATCGTGTGTTTCCCTGTGTTGAGAGATGCCTGTGACACCATTTGTGCCTTAGCTTGGCAGTTGGATGAAAAAGCAATCTCATTTTCTTGGGCTGATTCATAGGTCCCTAATGACAGGTTACATGTTAATACTTGTTGTCAGCAATTATCATTAGTTGTGTTTTGGCTGGGACCTGATAGCAAACACAAGTGAGAAGAGCTCCAGGCTAAGACCTGATAGTGCAGCAGTGATACTTCTTGTTTGCCTGTTTGAAAACAGTTCCCCACAGTTGTTGTAGTCCTTTTCCAAGACGAGCAGATCAGAGGTGATTGCTCTTTGCTTATTTTTTGTTCTGTTTCAATGCATTTGGCAATGCTTTATATAGCATCAGTTTTGTTGCTGCTCCATCGTTACAATGATTATTACTATAGGACATAAAGTATCACGCTCAGGTCGAAGCCATATTGTGTAGGAACTGTATAAATATGCTGGAGAGAGGGAGTCTCTGTCACAAAGTGTTAATGGTGTCTAGAGAGACAAGGCGGAGAAGAAACGGTGTCATTTAGCAATGTGTTGCGCAAAAACTCAGTTGGAGAGTCCGATACAGAGCAGTTCTTCAAGTGGGAAGGGACACATTTCTTGTGTACACGGTTGCAGGATCAGGAAAGATGAGCTCTTACCTCCCTTCTAGAGATTAGCACCTTTAAAATAAGTTTGCCTTGCATGTGACAGAAAGTTCAAGGATCTAGATAGTCAAAGGTCCCTTTCTGACCCTGATGGTGTTAGAAATTTGTGTAGTATTTAAGCAGCACATTCAGATTCCCTGTGAAAGTCCATATTGTTTTAAATCTCACTGAACTTTAAGGATTTGTATTACGCCTAAAAGTCTCTTCTTCCAGTGACTGGGGGGCAGGTGGGAGGCTCCTTAGCAGAGGGATTCTCCTCTGTTTGTAAGTACTGCAAGCAAGTAGACAAGTAGGAAAAAAAAATTGCTCTTTCCTATCCAGTGGTGGGTGAGATAGTTCTGTCTCCATCTCAGATTCCAAATCACTCCTCGCTGCCCATCAAGGTCCTTCCAGTTCCAAGGACCAATTGTTTCTATGTTCCTCAATCTAGGAAGCTGGACAGCCCAGAGATGGTGAAAGTCTTGTGATGGAGTGACGTCCTTTGACTGGAGAAAGTGCTAAGAGTAGCCTTTGCCACCATCTTTGAGCTCAGATACATGTAGGTGCCAATTTAAAGGAGAATTTTGCTGGCTCACTGACATTGCTCTCTCCTATTTCTTTACAGCTCCTGTATGACAACCCAAAAGCCCGACAGGAAGTAGAATATCATTGGCGAGCATCAGGGTGTCCCCACATTGTCCATGTCCTGGATGTTTATGAGAATATACATCATGGGAAGAGATGCCTCCTCATTGTCATGGAATGGTATGGACCAGCAGCAGCCCCCCACCAAGCATTGCTCTCTGAGGGAAAGGAGGGAGTGGGAGATGTGTTGGCTTAGGTGAGGGTTAGGTGACCCTTCTCAGCAGCGCGATTTTGGTTTGCACAGCAAACCTTTTGTTGTCTTTATGGACCTGGTAGGGAAATGTATAGCTGCTCCAGTCACAGAATCTTCATCTTGTGCGATGGAAGAATGAGGAACCTTAACCAGAAAATAAGTTTTCCTTGTACTCCATGACAATTGCTCTCATTAAAGCATTGACTAATTAATACAATCTTGAAAGATATGTCACTACAAATATGATGCACTTTGACTGTGATTGGTTTCTAACTTCAGATGCAAATCCTATGATCTGACATGATACTTTTTGCTACTATTTTGGCTCTCACTTTTCTTGTTCTCTCCTTGGATCTGTAGTACTACAGTTATTGTCTTCACTGGGGACAAAATAGTAATTCTTCTCAGTATCTTTGCTTCCTTCTTTCTTTTTTCTTCATCTCTAACCCTTATATAAAACAAGGTTAGTGTCAGCCTCCCCGAGCCAGCGTATCTGACTTGCCAACTATATGTGTCATGTTTGTTGTGACAGGGCACATTAGACTGAAAGCATCAAAACTCCTTGGTCTTGTTTTATTTTCTATTTATTCCATGTCGGAATGGCTTTGTGCATTGATTCAAGTGAGCGTGATGTTTAGGAAGCATTGGCTTAGGAGGCCTGTCACACCTTCTAATCTGTTCCTGTGTGATTATATGGTTGCACAGTCAGGTGTTAATTTGATCTTTTCTCCTCATGCAAGGTGGCGTTTTTGTGTTCTTTATTTCAGCATGGAGGGAGGAGAGCTGTTCAGCAGGATCCAGGAGAGAGGAGATCAAGCTTTCACTGAGAGAGGTGAAAAATCACAAGTTTTATTTTTAAAGTTTGTGAAAGATTGCTTCTCCCTTTCTCTGTCCCCTTGCTTAGTTTCCTTACGTGAATTTTTCTTTGATTTGATTTTTGTTTGTAGTTTTTAAAAATTCTTGGGTTTTTTATTGGGGTTTTTTTATGTTTTTATTGTCTATCCAACTCAGTATTAAATGGTTATTCGTAAAAATTCCTGAAAATCAGGAATTGCCAGAATCGGCCAAGTTCAGGCACAATGTGGAAGGTTTAGAGGAAAATTCTTTTTACAAATCTGCTCAGCTGCTTCATTTCTGAACCACTGCAGCCTCTGTTACTCCAGTCCCTGGTCTTCAGCCAGACCACCTTGAACATGATCAACGCAGCTCCTACTGTGATTTCTCTTCTGGCTGTCCCTCAAGCAGCATCACTGTGCACAGCTATACTGTTAGGTGATGAATAAAACGAGCAAATCGCATTTGATGAAACATCTCTTATTCAAGGGTTTTGCAGTACTGCTTGACAGGAAGTGTTATTAGCCACACTGTAAACAAGCCTGCTCATCTGTCATAGGAACTATGTGCAAGCTTAAAGACCTGCTGTGAGCCAGTGACAGAGCTTGCAATGGAATGGTCTGCGCATTTTTATTGTCTTTGCTATTGGTTATTTGCAGAGTACCAAAGGTGTGCTTGACTCCGGTTCTCCTTGTCCATTCACAACAGACAAGAGTTGCTCAGGAGTAAAAACCTTAGTGTTTGTAACCGACATTGTGACAAAATGATTAGAAGAAGTAAAATTTACACCTGAGCTTGTAAATTACTGTGATGGTTTTGCAGATCTGGTATAGAGGCCAGGCTTTTTTTGATCCTGTGTTTCCTTGGTTGAAATGAATCCTGGAAGCATGTTGTGGTTTAACCCCAGCCAGCAATTAGCACCATGCAACTGCTCACTCACTCCTCTCAGTTGGGATGGGGGAGAGAATTGGAAGAGTAAAAGCAAGAAAAAATTGGTGGGTTGAGATAAAGGCAGTTTAATAGGCAGAGCAAAAGCTGCGCGTGCAAGCAAAGCAAAACAAGGAACTCATTCACTGCTTCCTGTCGGCAGGCAGGTGTTCAGCCATCCCCAGGAAAGCAGGGTTCCATCAAACATAACAGTTACTTGAGAAGACACCATAACTCCAAATGTACCCCCCTTTCCTCCTTCTTCCCCCAGCTGAGCATGACATCATATGTTATGGAAAATCCCTTTGGTCAGTTGGGGTCAGCTGCCCCTGCTGTGTCTCCTGCCGAGCACTCCCAGCCTATTCGCTGGTGAGGCAGCGTGAGGAGCAGAAAAGGCCTCATTTGCTTAGTGACAACCAAAACCGATAGTGTGCTACTAACACTATTCACATCCTAAATCCAAAACACAGCACTATACCAGCTGCTAGCAAGAAAATCAACCCCATCCCAGCTGAAAGCATGACAAAGTACCATGAAACTCATATAAGGAAAACAAGCGTTTTCAGGAACTTTATTTGTTCCTCTCTAAAATGCAAGATTCCAAGAGAGAGACTGGTTCCACGATCATTAGCAACTCCAGTCTGCTAAGGACATGATTTTTCTACTTTAAATACCATTGTATAACATTCTAAATACAAAAATCACGTGGGAGTGTTAAACATAAAAACCACCTTCATTCCTTCCTGAGATAAATGAGCCTGTTTCCACTGGATTCCCCAGGTTCACTTGGCTGTTTATGTATCAGCCACAACTTCCCATTAGGAGCCAGGTTTTTAGCCTGAGCCGGGAAGGAGCAGGTTGTGTACGGTTTTCCCTGAAGAAAATGAGTGATTCTGCCTTCGGATTGCCCTTGCCCGAGATCGTGTAATTTCAATCTCAAGCCATGTGAAAAAGGATCCCAGGTTACAGTAAAAGACTTTCTACCTTCTCTCTCACTACTGTAGCGAGGTTTCCACCTTTGCAGAAAACAGAGGATCAGGCTGAAGTTGCTGGTTCTGTTTCCCTGTCAGTGGAGGTGCAATGTAATGCTCACTTGGTACAACGGGAATGTCACTCCTCCCTGCTCTGAAACCTCTCCCTCTGTAGCTGAACTCTTCTAGGCTTCAGGAATAGTGCTGTTGCGAGGCAGCTCACCAACCATTAGAATTTCCCGCTGAGGTTATGTTAAATTTTAGAAACGTATTATTTCAACGGTGGCAGTTTGGGCTTTGCAGAATGGAACCCTTGATTTTGTTCCTCCTGAGGAAAAACTTCTGAAGACAGTTATGGAATGGAGATGCAACCTCTCCTAAAATTACTATATTGTTATGTTGCTCTATTTTTAGAAAATCTCTTAGATCCTCCTGTTACCCCTGAACTAGAAGCTGAAAATTGAATTTCTGTTTCAGACAACCAAGGACATATCCTGGACATTCAGAGATATGTCCTGCTTGGGGCTCCTTTCTCCACAATCTTGCATGTTGCTTTTGTCCCTGCTTTGCTCTTACTGCTTTTCTGGTGAGCAAATTAAAGCACAAATTTACAACCTTATAAAAAGCTGGAGCCTCAGCCGTTCGGTTGCAGTGCCTGCTCAGGAGGAGGACTGAGCAGCCGGGGAATTGGGGGGTATGGTTGCCTGCAAAACCAAAACACAGCTGTTAGGGCTAATTTTAGGTTTTCTAGCCTTGACGCTAGCCCTATATTCCAGCAAGCTGTTTGTAAGTCATAAGCATTCCCAAGCATGTCCCTGAGTTACAGTGGGAATGTTAATGTGACCTTTCTCTAAAATTGTGTTTATAGAGGCCTCTGAAATAATGAGAGACATCGGAACAGCCATCCAGTATCTGCATTCAATGAACATTGCCCATAGAGATGTCAAGGTGAGGCCTAAAGGTGTGTGGGCAGGGAGAAAAGAGCACGAGGCAGAAAAATAAATGGGTAGAGGTGGTTTAAATAGAACTAGGAGTACAATCAGAGCATCAAAGTGTTTCTGTTCTTCTGCCAGTGTGAGAAGGGATCTGTTCACAACCAGTTTGCAACTAGTCAAAGGTCAGAATATTTGTGTGTGTTAATGTCTTCCAATTGTGTCTGGAATGCAGAAGAATATGGTGATAGTCAGATGGTTAATTAAAGGGGTACAAACAACTTGCAATCCGGTTAATTAATGAGAAAATAATGCTGCCCAAAGTGAACTTAGGCTGGATGCTACACCTCTATCTACAGTCTTTGCCAATTATTAGTTGTTTTCAGAATCATACATGCCTAAAAAAAACCAACCCAGAACAAACAAACAAAAAAACCAAACAAACACCATAATTCCCTTGAGAAACAGGAGAAACTGTGTATATGGGAAGAATAATACCATATGGGAGGAATAATACCAATTCCATGCATCCAGCCCACTTTAATTGTGTATTTAAATATTTGGGGAAATGGGAAGATCTCAGTTACTACCATGTGGAATAGTGTGGTTTATGAGCTAAAGTTTGTACCCAAATCTTCTTGTAGAGGCTTGATGGGGTTTGCAGTATTGTATTTTGTTTTCATTCTGTAAAGGTTGCAGCATTAGCAGAGACAAGAAAGCCGCACCAAGGCGTTTCTGGCACAGGGATACCATGGTGTGATGGAATGTGCTGCAGAGCAGGTCACGTAGCGATAGACAGAGACGTTTGATTTATTCCCCAGTTCTGAGTCTGTGAACATTCTACAGATGCTTCTGTGTGTTGAGCTGGAGGGGAGAGCTGCCATTGCTTAGTGTCACTGGGGGGTATGTTTGAGGGTTCTTTAGGTGGAACTGGAGAATGGCTTAACGGTTTAAAGATGTAAAATCTGTTCGCTTTTGTGGAGCAATGTACCATTGTCTATCACCAGCACAGAAAATGAAGCACTTAGCCCCAAACACCACCTACACACACTCAGTGAACTAACGTAGAAATGGTTCAAATTGCTTAATAGATCCTAAATCCTGTTTTTTTTCAAGCTTGCCCTTCTTCTTTATGTCCCTAAACACTAGCATGACAGGGCATAGTTTCCTTATGACTGAGAAACTGGAAAACAAGTTCAAACAATTGCAGATTCTGGAGAAGTCCTGTTGTCATTGTTCTGCACAAGAGCTTGTACTTCCCTCTGTGCCACTTCTGGTTTTGGAGAGCCTTTATGGAGTGTGGAGCAAGAGTGGAATTAACTCGAGTTTTGGGGAACAGAGGCGGAGACAGGGGAGCAGGAAGGGGACTATGTTTGTATCAGTTAATTCTGATGGAGGTATGTCAGTTGCTTATAAGAGTTTGGCTGATGACTTCTTTGGTCTTCCACCTCAGCTACTCGAGTGCAGTACAGAGTGCAGAGCAATCCTAGTCAGTGCAGTGAACTAGAGAGAGGTTGAAGAAGCCGGACTTGCCACCCATTGGACCTGATGAGAGTCTTGCGATTTGCTCTCCTAAATACCCTGTTGAGAAGGATGTTGATCCTTAGTCTAAGTAAAAATGCTATACATTGGGAAGGAGCTTTCTGCATGGTGTGGTGGGGATGTGAGAGAAGTAAGAAGACCAAGATCCTGGTGGTGATCTGGGCAAGTGGGAATGGTTTGACTTTTCAGTTCATTGGAGACATGTCTTCGTTGTCTAGTTTATACTTTCTCTTGGTGGCCTTTCAGCCTGAAAACTTGCTTTATACGTCTAAAGAGAAGGACACTGTACTCAAACTCACAGACTTCGGCTTTGCCAAAGAAACCACTGTACAAAACGCGCTGCAGACCCCCTGTTACACTCCTTATTATGTGGGTAAGTTATCCAAGATCCATTTCTTTTGTGTTTCAGTCTGTCATCCCTCCCCTTACAGTGGGCCTGTGGATTGTAGGAATGGATGGGAAATCACCTATCGTGGATGTAAATGCAAAGAGGTAACCTGCAAAATTTAAACTGGGATCCAGCCCAAACCTAGTCTGATTCCAGTACAGTTCAGTGCTCCTGCTTTCTTCCTTGGTTGCAGGGAAAAGAGCTTTAACAGGGGATGCAAATGAGGATCAAGGAGAGAGAACATATTGCTTCTGATTACACTTGAAGTAATCCTGATGTTTCCTCTGAATGATGCAATAAAAGCCATAATGTGAACTCAGCTTCATGATTATTTGGGTGTTTCCTTGCAAAACTTCCCTTAGCTTAACTAATGCAATGAGAGAGAAGAGGGTGAGTATTGCCTCAGCTGTAAAGCTTCTTAAAGCTGGCAAATGGAGGAGTTAGTAATAAAAGACCAATGTGACTTAATCACAGCTGAATTTTTGCCTGCATTTTGTCCAAAGACAGAGCACTGTGTAATGAACGCCACAGTAGACTGTCCTTTATGCACTCATTTTAGAGTACATCCCTTTTGGTCTTTGAGTTAATAGTCATTCACCATATGGTATGACTGAGGCAGTCTGCGCCTGGAATTTCTTTGGAAGAAAAAGGGCTTCATTTTTTGGAAGAATTAGTTCTCTTCTACTATGTAAGTTGTTATAGGGGGGAGTGTTTTGTGTATTGGAAGATATTGTTATTTATTGTTAGTAGATAATAACAATAGCATTACTTTTTTTCTGGCGCTTTCTTCTATATTTTTGTAAGTTGGGATTAGTGATAAAATGTTAAGGACTTTACGCGTATATGTTTTTATGCCTTTGTGTATAAACAAGCTGACATTTCCCTTCTCACCACTTTTGTGTAAGCCGGTATGATTGTTCGTATGTTTAGAGGATCATTTTCCTTACAAAATCAAGCTCCCTGCCAGTTCACCTGCCCCAGGGGGGAAAAAGTCCCCTCTGAATGTATCTCTCTATAATTTTGTTACTTAGTGAAAAAATACAAGGCTCTGGAGGCCAAGGGAAAATACAGTGCTCTGTAGTTGCTACAGCTAACCACACTCCACTTAGGTATCCTTCAGAATTTTATCACGGCTCAAGGAGGTCCTTTCTATTCTGATTTCTGGAACATATGCTCCTGCCTCTTCCAGTGCAGTGTTTCCCTGCACACGTTTATCTATAGCTCCTTCTGCTTTTCTGTAATCTTAGTACACTCTTGACAGAGAGACACTAAGGTGAGAAGTAGGGCATTTTGCCAGCTCTGTTCCTCCTTTATAAAGCTACATTAGATGTGTTTAGGAACTTGTCAATAGAAAACACTACCTAGTTCCTGCAGTGAGTTGCATTTTTTTCATGCCTCTGATACTTGTTGAAGTGTGCTGGAGCTTAGAAGGTGATGGAGGTGAAGGCAAATATCTGGTACTCTGTTAATTTCTGTTTATCTTCTTCAGCCCCAGAAGTTCTTGGTCCTGAGAAGTATGACAAATCATGTGACATGTGGTCGTTGGGTGTCATCACATATATTCTGTAAGTAGTTGGGAAGAGGTTTGAGGAACAGAAAAAGGATGCATCTTGTTAAATATACGCATACAAGTAATTAGTCACTAGGATCATGTAACCTTCAGAAGACTGTAAGTTTGTGGGGGACTTTGAGATGAAAGGACTTTCCTAGTTATAAGACTTCTTTTGTCCACTCTTACAGCCTGTGTGGGTTCCCTCCGTTCTACTCAAACACTGGTCAAGCCATTTCTCCAGGGATGAAGAGAAGAATTCGGATGGGGCAATATGGATTTCCCAATCCGGAGTGGGCAGAAGTCTCAGAGGAAGGTAACAATGCTCACTGCTCCTGATGAGTATGTGCGTGGTGTTGTGCAGTGGTGGAGTGTTACAAGAGCCTATTTCTAAAAACCTGTCTTAGGTTTTGTTTCCCTTTCTTTTAGAATTTAAATTAATTTTTTGTAAGGTGATACAGAGAACAGCTGGGAACTCAGACACTAGCCAGCAACCTAAGTACTCCAGAAAGTAAATGACTACTCAAAACTTTCTTTCAAATTCCAGCTAGGGCTAGTGAATGCTGAGATTAAACTCACTGGAAACAAAAGTCTTTAATCCTGAGAAAGGAGACTGCCAGGACAGCTGCAATGCAAGCTGAGTTGGAAGAAAGGCAAACTGTCTTAAGAACTCATTCAGTCTTTGCCCTCCTTGGTGACAGAGCCAGCAAGGATGGCAAGTTTTCATGCTTGCTTTTTGTGATGTAGGAACTTGCCAGCCACCACTTAAACCAAGGTCAACGATTTATTTTGTATAAGTTGCTGCTGTTCAGCTGTGACCTGGATGGGCTCAAACTGGTGTCCTGAGAGGGCATAGTTTTAATTCCCTCTGATTCTGACAGTCTTACAATCTGGAAGTCTCACCTGCCCATCATATTAGAGAGGAAGGTCGGCAACCTCTGGGCACAACCTTTTTTATTTTTTTTTCTAACTTTATACTGCTGCTGCTTGCATCCTGTTACTCTCTGCTCTTTAGCAATAACAAATTATCATTGCATAATACTGTGATCTGTGGCATTTTAACCCCTCATTGGATCTCATGGCTGTGTGTGCAGCACAGACTACTAAACATTAATAAGGAGGATGTTCTACTTACAGGTTTCTGGCTTAATATTTTCTCTGCGTTGGGTCTTGTTCAGTTTACATATTACAGCAGTTATTAAAACGCATGGGGTGCTTGGTCAGAGAACATGCACTTGGAAAGTTTGTAGGGTTTCTGTGTGCTTGCCTGAATGAAGATAGGTGCCCTCTACCTTTGAACCTATTAAAATCAGGTCGTCTGTGTGTATTCTTTTAGGCTGATTGGGCACCCTTAACAGACTGCTTCTTTTTGCCCTCCTTTGTACCGTTCTTGTCATGGTTTTCTTTATCTAATCATTCCATCGTTGCATCGTCTATGGAGACTTCCTCTAAATTCCCCTCCAGCGTCCTGTAATCATCTTAACAGGCTCTGTTTGCGGTCCCCTCCTTTTGTTTCCTTTGTTTCCTTGTCCATTATAGACTCCAGGTAATCTCTACTGTAAAACTCCTTTGCAGCATCTCTCAACAAACTCAAATCTCAGCTTGGACCTCTGACAGCTTCTTACAAGCATTTGTCATCTTGCATTCGATGTTTTTAAAAGAGGACTCTTATGAAGGTGTTTTCCTAGGCTCCCCCAAGGAAGTTATGTCTAAGTCTTTCTAAATAACGTCCCTTGGATGCAGTGTTTCCAGTCTGTCTGCCCACATTAATGAAACTCTTGTCTGGATTCTCATCATCTCATATCTCAGTTACTTAGTACTCTTGCTTCGGCAGATAGCAGGTTCACAGAAAGCTGCTGCAAAGCCTGTTTGTGCAATCCATTTCTTTGACTTTGCAGCATTTTAGTGGCCTCTCAGTTGTCAAAGAAAAGTTTATTGTCCTTTTTTTTCCTGCAGCCTGTGCTAGTTTTTGTCTTCTATCATTTCTCAAAACATCAGCTGATGCATTCATTCAGCCTATAATGCCAAGCTTGTCGCCATCTTTCAGACAGGTGGCTTGGCAGCTTTTTTTCTTATGTTTCTCTTTTTCTCAAGTTCTTGCTCTCAAAGCAGTTGGTTTGGTGAGGGAGTTTGGTGATTCCATATTTGGAATCCATAATCCTTTATTTTTTCTTCTTACCTCTTGTTTTGGATGTTTTCATGTTCTGCCTCTTTAACCTACCACACGGTACATGGCTTCTTAACATGGTACCAGCAATAGGTAGGTGTTTTGAGTTCTGCAAAATTATCTTTCTTCATTCAGCAGGTGTTTGTGTTCTCAAGGTTATTTGGGAACACAGTAGTAAACTACAACGTGCCATATTGGTCCTGTTTTTCAGCCAAACAACTGATTCGCCATTTACTGAAGACTGACCCAACAGAGAGGATGACAGTTTCTCAGTTTATGAATCACCCTTGGATTAATGTAAGTTTCATATCTCTTTTCACAAGATGAATTCTTACATGCAGAACTTACATGTAGCTCCACATAGCACAGCAAAACAATGATAACTTAATAACTTAATTAACCTATTGTGCCCTCCACAGAGGGTCATCTGCCTGCAGAACCACAGTTCTTCTTGGTGTTACCAGAGGACACACAAAGAGAGACACCCACAGTAGCGTCCTTGGAAGCAAAAGCCGAATGTATCTATACCTTCTGTGAGCAGGCAGTCACTGTTGACTCTGCAGCATATGCATGTGTTACTCTCTTTAAAAATATAAAAATAAACTGTATGTACTTACTTCATCGGTGCAGGATTTAGAGAGAGCTATTATTAGTGGGCTCAGGCAGCATTGTGCATAGCTGTGTTAGTGTGAACACACTTCTATGCTTAGTGGGAATTCTCATCCTTGGCAGAGTTTGGAAATGCGTGAGGGAGGAGCAGGGGTCTCGGCTTAGTGCCCTGTAAGAGATTGCCAGATAAGGTGCTACACAGGGCTATTAATGGTCCCGGTTCAGGTTTCATTCGATGACTTGGTTGAATTGACTTTTCCTTAAAAAATATTTTTTGGGGAAAAAAGAAAAAAATACTCTAATAATACAATATTAGTTATTTCAAACAAGAGACAAGAATCCCAGGAATTATCAGGCTGAGTTCCAGGATATCATCTCTGCTCAGTAGATGTCACTTAATAGATTATACTTCTTATATTTGTGCACAAAAGACACCAGTCTTGTTCTTACTGCCCAAAAACTCATCAGCCAGGAACAGAATCACTTGGACTGTAGAATGCCTTTTTCTCCCATAGCGCTTTACCTGCCTGTGGTCATCCTCAGGGGAAGGGACAGAAACAGAGGCATGACTAATAGTCACCATTTCGATAATGCCTGTTTGAAGATCTGAAAGCCCCTAGAATCATATAGAAATGTAGCTGTATAACATCCTGATGAAGCAGATAGATGTCTTCATTTAGAGTTGTGAAAGCTGAGAAATTAAGGTTACAAAGACTCTGCAGAACTAGAACAGAACCTAGACAATGTTTCTAGGTCTTTTTTAACCAAATAAAAATGTAATCATTGTTCGGAATAAATACCTCCAGCTTTAAGTGTTTGAAGACCCAAGGAGGTGTTTCAGAAGTCAGCAGGCGATGAATTTCACAGAATAAGTGCCTAATAGCTAAGGAAGCTACCACCTACAGCGACACATGTTACTTGAAATACACATATAAGCAATTAATGAGGAGGAGATTAGAGACAAGGTCTATAGATTCTGCTGTACCAAAGAGCCGTGCTAGAATTCCTGGAAGAATGCTCTTGGAGCTGCAGATTGGCTTTTTTTTTTTTTTTCTGCTGAACCTGTTGTTCCCATGAGGCAGAGGGAGGGAGAGGGAAAGACCAGCATAGTGAATGTCTGTGTTCTCCCTTTTCCTAAATCCCTAAGTGGGAACACGTGAGGGGAGATGCCTTGCACAAGCAGCGGAGGAGGGTGCTTGACTCTCCTCTCTTTTTTTTTTTTTTCTTTTTTGTTTTATTACATGGATGGCAGAAGTATTAGTGTGGACTATGCAAAAATATTCAGTTTAAGTGGTGCACATAATCCTCTACTTAGCTTGTAGATAAGATTTATTTAACAAGACGTAGCTCATAGCAGATAGGAGGGCAACCTCAACACCTGCTCAGGGACACCATTCAAGCCAGTCTGATGGTTTTCCATTTCCTCCTCCGGCTGTACTTCATAACACTGTGCCCTGGCCAGCTACGGTCCTTTTCCAGAGGATGCAGGAGTCACGATTTCTGCTTGCACTTCTGTAACCACTGCAGTGGTGCTGTCAATGTGGTGGAGTATACGGCCTGCTTACGACGTAATGCTTCTTTTGCAATGACATATACGTAATGACTTTGTTGACATGCAGCTGCGTCTGGTGCAAGACACCACAGCAGCAGACAGCAAGTTTGCGTAGAAAGCATCAGGGAGGTAGAATATGAATTTATAGTTTGGGTTATGGACTGGCAAGAACTACTATGATTCTTGCTGAATTTAGCTAGGGAACTGTGCTTCATGCTTTAGAAATAGTACCTTATTCTAATTTAAAGTGTCTACTGATCTTTCATGGCAGGTGAGCATAGATCTTAATTTTATGTGGAAGAGCATTTCAAGCGATACCCTGTCTTCTGAACTGTGCCTTCCTCTGAATAATAGTGTAATTTCCTCTTTGAGGCACACTGATGATCTGATAAACTGGTAATCTCAGTTAATGCATATGTACAAGAAGATTTCTCCTATGACAAATCCTAGAAGATAAAGGTCGAATTAACCACTTTAAAACATTGACTAACAAGTAGTGA
This sequence comes from Limnodromus scolopaceus, assembly GCA_028565335.1. Classification (NCBI taxonomy): domain Eukaryota; kingdom Metazoa; phylum Chordata; class Aves; order Charadriiformes; family Scolopacidae; genus Limnodromus; species Limnodromus scolopaceus. The sequence goes on from JAOXNO010000003.1 coordinate 18,790,949, forward strand.
AACAACAGTTAAAATCTAAAATGTACATAAAAAATTAACCAGCACAGGGACATTGGTTGGACTGGAAGGGAGCAGAGTAAAACAAACTGATTTCTCTCTCCTTTTGTTCTTTAAAAATACCGTCATGTGGCAACTATAGTTCTTTTCTACCTCACACACGAATTAACTTGTGGAGTGATTGAAAGCGTGAATAATGAGGGCCACTGAAGGACATTAGATAGACTTTTATGCCCTCCATACACACAGAAGAGCAAGCAGTCACTTCCCAAATGTGATTTTGCAGAACACTTCTTTTGGTATTTTTCCCTTTTCTCAGAGATCAATGGCAGTGCCACCAACTCCTCTCCATACTGCACGGGTCCTGCAAGAGGATAAAGACCACTGGGATGAAGTTAAAGTGAGTCAATCACAGTTCTGATTTCTTAAAGTCAAGGGAGACCTTATCTTGAAGACAAGGGATTGGATGGGTTGGCTTCTCTGCCTATGCTTATTTCCTTGGAGATTATCGCTATTTTGAATACAACCATGTTAAACAAGGGAAATGTAAGCAGTCCTTGTTAGAACAGTGTGTATGATAACCATTTAAAAAGGAAGAATGCTATTTGAGCTTTGTCCAATAGCTAAATACCAACAAAGTAGATGTTTATGATTAAAGTTATTAATGATGCTGCCTGCTGAGCCAGTGTATGTAACCACAGAGCAGAAGGGACAGCATTGAGGGAGCTTGAAGTTCATTATAGTGAAGAATATGATGAAAATGGAGAGGGACGGGGTGGGAGGGTTGAGCTGCATTCTGGTTTTCTACTCTGTTCTTGTACTGTAAAACAACATTAAATAAGCTTAGCCTTGTCTTGTTGTGACATTTGGCCAGGGGAGATAAAAATATATCTGTCTTTCCCTTAATCTAACCAGGTACCTCACCTACTGTTTGTACTGATGGCAGTTGAATGCTTCCTGCACAGAGAAGCTATAGGGCAGACTAAAAGTTGTTTGCAAGCTTTAACTCTTTCCTGCTGGCCTTTATCAGGTTGGCATGCTTTTACAATTAATTCTGAATTTTTTACACTTACAATGCTTGCCATTTTGATAATGGCAATGTTCCTGTAGTGTATTTTACTGGTTACTGATTTTATATAAATGACTGAAGTCTCAGCCATTGAACTACATAATGGTAAAATGTCATAGGACCAAGCCATCATTTTCCTCTCGAGTTAGAGATCAAACAGATAGTTTCACTTACCGTTAGTCATTTCCATGTTTCTGAGAAATTCTTGTACTTTTTATAGGTCCCTTGGGCCACCAGCATTCCCATAATATTTAATCGTTTTTCCTTTCCTGAACTAAATGCGAAGACATTCATTTACTCGAGCAGATTTTTTCTTAAAGCCTTATTCAAAAGTCTAAACTTTTCCTGCACTTAAATATTAATTCAAACTAAGTGTGTGAGCTTGAAGCACATACTTCTAAACAACTCTGTGTGGACTCTCTATCCTGGTTCCTGCTGACCTCGTTCGGTACCAGAGCAGGGGAAGCAGCGTGCTGCCTCTGGGGTAAGAAGCCCAGCCTCAGTAGCTGGTGAAGACCCAGGTCCAGCCAGTGAGAAATGCTGGGAATAGGGACATGTTGGAATTTAGGTCAGCGGAGTGTGGTCCCGTGTGCTCACATATGAAACACTCTGGGAATAGTTCCTCCTGAATGAGCCCATGAGTAGAACGAAGCCTTTAGTCATAGTCCAGTGCAGCAGAAAGGGCTCAGCTGTTTCTGGCCATGTTATAACAGAGGGTTCCTTCTTGTACATTCATCTCTTGGCAGTTTTGCGGGGTGGCTGCGCTCTCTGCCTCAGCCTTTTCAATAAATTGCTTCCCTGGTTTCAGGAGGAGATGACCAGCGCTTTGGCTACCATGAGGGTGGACTATGATCAGGTGAAAATCAAAGACTTGAAAACATCCAACAACCGCCTCCTGAACAAACGCCGTAAGAAGCAGAAGCAGGCAGGCACCTCTTCTGCAGCCCCAGGGTGCAATAACCAATGAGAAGAGAAGCCAAGGACCTGTGGGTGGAGGGTAAAAATTAAAAGGAACAATTTAAAATCAGTGTGATCAACTCAGTCCGTACCACAAAGGCAGTGAGACTGTGAAGAAGCTATCCCGCAAAGAGGGAGCAGTGTGAAAGATTACATTTTTATAACTTGAATCAAGGCTTTGCTTTTAAAGGTTACTGTATATGACATGATTCTGTTGCATATTGCTGGGGAAGGTACAGTAATACCAGAAATGTTACGGGTTTTTGTTTTGGCTTTAACTGTATCGGACGAGAGGAGAGAACAGGAGGCCGTCTCAGCATACTAATGCACTCAGGCTTTAACAGCCATCTGCAAGAGTAACTTCTGCCACTGTTTTAAACTTAGGAGTAGAAAAATGCCAAGTGTTCTGCCAGTAGTGTTTTAATAGCTCAAACATGAGTACTGAGAAAGGAGAAAAATGTCACTGCTCTTTATGTGACTAGCACAGGTGCCGTTCTATTACAGATACATCTGGACAGCATTTCATGTTAGAACTGGTAATAATCAATATTTCCAAACTTACCTCCTGTAGTTACAGAATGGCACCTAAACAGTACACAGTTATTCCTATTACAGAAAAAAAGCATCCATACATTTCCATTTAAAGTCTTCATGTAGTCTCATGTCAAGATTTGAGTTTGTTATAGGTTCTCATTTAATAACGTGTAAGTTTTCTAAACTTAACCATTACGTCATGTCTATGCCACTGTCAGATCCCTCTCTTGCAGTGTTTTTAATTTAAGTAGTATTTTATGTGATGAGTTTTAATAAGGGTTTAATTAGTTGAAAGTATCCCACAGAGAATATTGCTGTTCCTCTTGGATCCATGACTTCTAGGGCGTACAGCTGGACATGCAATTGTGTACAAGAGCCTGTTCTAGAAGAGAGACTTCTGAAATTCAGGAAGAAGTGACAAATGCATATTCTCTGAATGGACCCTGATGTCTGCCAACATCCCTTCTGGTAATTATCTCCAGATCTGGTGCCTAAGATGCACTGATCATGGCAAATTTTGGGGTGCTGGGGTTGGTTTGTTTCCTGGGGTCAGGACAGGGAGGATGCTACTTTATTTGCAGTGTTTTGTCAGTGTTTCTGGATGCAAAGATTTTTGCCACCTAAAGGAGATTACCTATAAGTATATTCACCCATTGTTTTTTTTCCTATTCTAATTCTTGTTCTATGGGATTCTAGCCTTGGTTTACTAATTTGTTTTACTTTGTGATCAAAATATTTCCTCTCACTGTATTTTGGGTTTGGTTGGGTTTTTTTTAAGTTGAGGTGAAGCAAATATTTGTTAAAGTATCATCAGAGTCTAGGATGAAAATTATGTGCTTCCAGTGATGCGGGCAAAAACTACTTTGCGGTGGGCGCACAGAGTACTGGTGTGTCAGCGGGCTCGGAAGAATGTTAAAAGACAAAAAGGAAAACAAGGCTTCAGGGAGGATCTGAATCATCAAATCTGACTGTCACATAGACCTTGTTCTGTCCAACAAAGATCAACTCGAGGCTTTGGACCTTGTCTGGGCAGCCCTGTTCCCATCTTCACAGTGTTGGATGAGACCTCCATTCTTCTTTCTGAACTGGTCCTAGGGTTTTATGAACTACTTTTAATAAATCGTGTTACGACATTCCTTCCCCCTGGCATCCCTGGTTTTGTTGAGATGGTGCAGAGTTTGAATTGCTTTGTGAGGTGCATCCGTGTTGAAGGGGATGGGGAAAAGGGAGAAGGAAGGAAAGTATACAATGATGTCCACATTCAAAGACTACCCAACTTTGGGCAATTTTTAAGATTACAAGGGTTTGGTTTTAAATATAAGTCTCTGCAAAGATGTATTTTGAAATTATCTCTAGGTATCTCTATGATTGTAGTATGTATATATATTTATTTTATCATATTACTCCTATGAATTATGCAAATATTATTCACTGCCTATAAACAGTAATACAACGAATTAAGAGTTGTGATGTGCTCTGGGTGCAACAGGTGGGATTAGAGCCAAATCCAGGTTTCTGTCCCTTTATCCAAATGTTTTTGAGGGTGTTATACGTACATCCCACCTACCTTCCCACCTCTGTGCCCCGTCAGGGTGATACCTATCCCAGTTAACAGGGCAGCCTGTGTATAATGTGGTTATGTCCTGGCTGCCTTGGGCAGAGTGGTATTGGAACTGGTGCAACCCACGGTTTTGCTTCTCTCTTGCCCGGAGTTTGGGCTGGAGCTCTCAGTTTCCAGCTGGTGCATTCTTGCGTGTCCCTTCAGTCTGGAGCCTGAAGACACGGATCTGTTCTGGAGTAGTTTTCCATGGGGGGCTGTAGTTGGGAAGCTGGGGTGATGAACTGATGCATTGGGCACAGCACCTTCAGCTTTTAGGCTCTGAATAGTAGGACAATACCATCTCCTTAAATTTGGACTAACGGTTCTTGCGTTCTACCCTGCAGTGACAACATCCAGGAATACTGTAAAGCCCGGCGGGAACCTGAGGAGGGCCTGAAAATGGCAGACATGGAAGTGTATGCAAGTATTGTACAGACGTGTTTGTGCTTGTTTTACAGAAGAAAGGAGGCAGCTCCCTGGGAGGCGGGAAGCAGCTGACGTGCAACGCACGGAGCCTCACGCTGCTGCCCTGCTCCTCACACAGCTGCCTTCTGCAGCATGGCAGGAGCAAGGGATGAGACCCCTGGGTGTTTTAGCAACATCTGAGCCGGCCCGAGCTGTGAGAATCTGCCGGGGAGCGGGTTCTAGGACTGTGCTTGTTGTCACCCCTCGCTGGGGTGCAGCCACCCCCCCAGCAGTGTCCCCGTGTCGCTGTAGGCACATACGTACTGCTCTATGCGCCACCTCCTGCCCGCCGTGCCGTGATGCAGCCGCGGGGGACCGGCAGCCCAGCATCCCCAGCATCCCCAGCAGCATCAAGGTCACTGGGCTTTCCCGAAAGCTCCCACAATTCCAGGAGCTGGCATCAGTTAGAACTAAAACCTACGTGATCTCAGGGTCTGTGTCAGGTTCGTGTTCTTGCCAAAGGCTGCAGGGAGCACTGCCCGTTGCTGGCACGTGTGCTGTGCCCTGCGGGAGCCCGTGATGAGATTCGTGTGTACGTTTTGCAGAAGATCTCTCCTCTCTGGCTGCCAGCTCTGTTATGTGAAGGGCCCGCCTTCTAGCTGCATTCACACACATTATAAAGAGCTTTGGTGTGTGCTAGCGGTGGTATTTCAGTCTTGCCTCTTCCCTCAGCCATATAGTATAATAGTCTCTTTAGAACCTGCTGCTTGGGATCCAAATTTATAGCCTGTTTTTAGTAAGGATAGGCTATTATAGAACTGATTGTGCATTTGCATATTCATCAGCCATATAGAGGAGGTAAAGAGCTGGGAAGGGAAAGAAGAAATGAATGGTCAATAGAGAAGGCTTCAAGGAGAACACAGATTAAAAGGTCTATTTATTTTTTACAGCAGAAGCTAAAAAAGGACTGTGCACAATCCCCCGCCCCCATTCCTTTTCATAGCAATTGCTTATGGGCCGCTGCCTCCCCTTGTATTTCTCTGCACTGTGCTCCTCTCGTAGCACGTGTTCTTGCTCCCTCACTCACCAGTGCACCTTCTCAGGTTCACACACAAGTGAGTACACAAGCACAGATAAAATTCCTTCCCTCGCTTTTCCAGTTCTTTAACTGTGCACTTTCTTACCTCTGTGACCAGACATGCCGTATGATGAACCCTTTTTTTTTTTTTTTTTGGACATGATACAATTAAAAACCAACGTTGATGGTAAGCTCTTGGCCTACTTCTGTGTTTTTCTATTTGTCAAAACCCAGCGTGCAGTCCTGGGATTGCTTTTCGCTCTTAACACTTCGCTGCCTGGAGTCCAGAGGCCCAATTACGTAACTGCTTCTGACGTGGCTGACGGGAGGGATAATGAGAATGCTCCGTACGCAGTTTGATCTAATTTCCCGTCCTCTTTTCAATTCAGACTTTATTTGGCCCTTGTTTACACAAAGGCGCTTTTGAGGAATGGAAGATTTAGTGAAGAGGAGAGAACTAAAGCTTTTAATTACTTGTGCGTAATCAGAAGTACATGTACTGTTTTAAAGCTGTGTTAAAGGTAAAGAAGAGGTGTTAATCTGTGTCCAGCTGCTGTGATAGATTTGCATGCTCAGCCTGAGGATGAAGCCACAGGGGCCAGTTCTGCCTTGTCCTCAAGAACGCTCATTCACCAGTGCCCTTTCACACTCACTAACAAACCCCAGGGACAAAGGGAGTGCAGGCAAGCAGGGAATGAATTTACATGTGGGAGAACTCCTCTCTTCCAATACTGCATGTTTTGGAGAGGTTTTTTGTGGAAATACCAGAATTCCCTTTTTCCTCAGTTCCAGTTCCCTCTTCACCTGGCTGTTCTCGGTACTGGAGCTGGTGTAGCTGAGAATGAACATTGTTAATTCTCTTTTAGAGAGCCTAAACAGGATGAAGGCAGGCAAGCAAACTTGGAAGACAGAGAACACGTACTCAAAACCTCAAAGAAAAGAAATATTGTTAAAAATTCTTGCAAGCTAACAAGCAAGTCTACTTCAGGTACATACTTAGAAGCATCTCACATCTGGAAATTGAGGTTAGAGCAATCCCAGTTAATAACATTTGCTGAAGAAATGTTTCCTTGAAATCTTTGCACCAGGGAAGAAAATGCTTTTGGGGTATTACATACAGCTTTAAAATAGGATTATTTTTTTTGTCTGTGTGGTTAGAAGAATTTAATGGGGCAAAGGGAGTAGGAATGGGGGATGATATGTCATGTTGAAGGATGAGAAATGTCTGCCGTTGTGTTCTACTCCAACTTATTTTCTTACTGCAGATGCCACCTCTGTACAGACATAACAGGGTAGAGTCAACTTTTTATTAGTCTTTTTTACCACTGGAGGAGGAGGATGATGTTCCTGCGCTCTAGGGAAATGTGGAAGAGAACCCTGTGACTGTAGATGAATACCTGCTTTGGTAAATCTGTAAATGATGCCTAACGTTAACTTTATTTCAGAATTTCCTGCCTTGTGAATCTACCAGGTGCCAGGATCTCATAGGTCTCCTCTAACTGCGTAAAGGCACAGAGGCATCCTTGTTGGTGGGTTTCCTTGGACTACTTGAGACTGCAAAAAGAAGCAATTGCTGAAATGTAGCGCAGTGGTTTTAGCTTCCAGGAGACAAAAGGGAAAAAATGCAGCTTTCAAATAGCTGGAGGTGATGTGAGGGGCCAGGCTATCTTTTGTCTGAGGAGGGATGGTACGTGAATATAGTTTACAGTTCAGCTTCCAGACCTGAAACTAAACACATTTTTGCTGTGTGGGGCTGCAGGCCCGGATTACTGAAGTCTCTGCTGCTTTGGCAACCTGCTGGGGTTTCTCTGCTCTCAGCTGCTGAAATGGACTTACTGGTCCATTTAGCATTCTTGGTCCTGGGGCTACATTGAAGCTGAATAATTAAAAAAAAAAAAAGAGGAGTTATATTGTTTTCTTCCATGTTAAGCTTCTATATTTATTTCTGTTGAATTTTACTGCATTGAAGTTAATGCTGGTATTGCTAGTGTAACAACTGCTTCTTATTGCACCTTCTTTATCTGTTAACAGTGAGTGTAAGTGCTTCTCTTTTTTGGGGGGAGGTGTGTCTTTTTGTCTTTTTTGTCTTAGGAATTTTATTCTCATTTTGAAATTAAATGGCAAGGTTATTTTGCCTAATATTGTTCTCCCAAAACTTCCAGGCTAATCCATTTGGGAAACATGGAAGATGTTCTCAAGAGATTTCTTATTGCTTAGCTACTGAAACACCTGCTAAAGCTGAGCACTTTAAAAAAACTGAAAATTATTTAAATGTGAAAAAGAGTGGGTTGATCTGGAAAAGAAACTTCTCAAAAGGCTAAAATTAGAATGAAATGTGTTAGAAGAGAAATACTGGTGGGGGAGGAGGACTAAAGTTTTTTTAAAATAAAAATGCTGCCACTTGAGTAATGATCAAGGAATTTCTGGTTAGGATATTAGCTGCTGCTCCAGCCCAGAGCAGTTCCTGAATTCAGAAATTATTATGTTTCCCTAAAGATAGATATACAATACAGACTCCATTTTTTTACTGAGGTAGTCTAAAGTGAGGCTCAGCTTGATGCTTATAAATGAGACTTCTGGGTAAATGCTGTTAGTATACCAAATAAATGGCCCTTTTTTGGACTGAGTAATAATGGAACAAATATGCTTTGCAGATTAAGTTCTGGTCTCTCAAAGTTGCTTGAGTGAATTCCCTTTCTGCTCACAGAAACCTCATCAAGGTGAAGTTAACTTTCTTTTTTGCTTTTAGAGATTTTGCATTTCTCTCTTCCACTTCATCACTGCGTGTTTGACACTTGTCTTGAGTAAAAATCTAATCAGTTGTCTCAAAGCTAACCTTCCATGATGCAGTGGTTTTTCTTTTTTGGCTCAATTGCAGATGTACCACCTCTTCTCTTATTTCTGAACTTCTTGTGGTGGTGTAAAGTATTGGAAGATTTTCAAGGAATCCCGTTACCTGGCAGGAAACAAGAAACTACATTGTATGTAAAGTGCTAAGGAGGAAAGTTCCAAGCAATGGGTAATAGCAGGAAAGAGGGTACTCTGAGGGTAATAAAAGACCTCCACAAAGAAATGACCCCAACTAGAACTTCATACTTTCTCTGCTGTTTGAGAATGGACTGTGGGTATACTCTCCAAGATTTAGGAGTGCCTTCTTTAGAGGTAGCCCAAAAGGTTGTTGCTCACCCTTCAGAGTCATAGCAGTCCCTGTGGGATAGCAGGCAAGCAGCTCTGCCATGCTTCCCTCACCGAGACTTCTCCCAGAGGCTGATGCGCTTCCTCCGTTATCATTTCTCATACCTGCAGTGCTGTGGTGAAGGGGGGCCATAAGCAGAGCCATCAGCTCTTTCAACTCCCGGACAGGATGTTTTAACCTTTGCTGTTTCTGAGCTTTATTCAGAGTAAGCATGTTTAAATTTCTTAAGAAAATGTTACTTAAAAATCCCATTTCCCATGGTATTTAAGCTTTTTTCCAGGCAGCTCTGTAAAGTCCTGGGCCATAGAACTGTGATTCCAAAATCTCTTGGTGCAAGTTGTACATTGTCTCACTGAGAAGTAGCCACTTAGAGCAGAAATACCTTTATTTCCTCCTCCTGGCTTTTAAGTCTTTGTGTGGAATACTTCACTTGACTACAAAGAATAAAATGAGGTGGACTAATTATCTTCCTTTTAACCCTTTGATTTTCTTCTTCTTAATTTTGTTAGATTGATGTATTTTACACTTTTTGGAAGTCATGAGCACTTCCTTTAGAGGGACTGGACTGCAGTATTCCAGTTTCTTCTCTATACATAAAAAAAAATAAAAATCCTATCGAAGCTTTGTGCTATAGGATATTTAAAATCTGAGGAGTAGGAAGGAATTGAATTTCCTGATTTAAAATGACTCAGCTAGGTCTGCCTCCTGGTTTCGTAATAGATTCTCTGCATTGAGCTCAAACCTTGGCTGTGGCGCTCGGTGGAGCTCTCAAATGTTTTCTTGATTAATTTGTCATTCCTGCGCAAAGTCAGTTTCTGAGCTGTTCCTTGAGGATCCTGGAACAACTATCTAATAGGCAATCATTAGCTCCAAAAGTACACGACTCTGTGTCATAAGGCATCTGGTTCTATCACTTGAAGCTCCCGTCATCGCAAGTTACAGCAGTTATATGCCTGCCTAACAGGAACTCAGAAATAATAAGGGATTACTTTAGTTTGTTAATATTGTTTGCTTTCATGGCATGTCTATAGTCATTCACACACCCATGCATCAAACCTGCTTCCCATAACTTCACTCTAATGTAAAGAGTTGCTTCATTTCTATATGAAATCTAAATGGTGGTGGTGTTCTGTACTTAGCAAATTAATTTTCTTTGTAGGATTCCTGAGATTGTGTATTTCCCTTTGCAGCAGAGTTTGTTCCCAACTTCAGAAAATTATTTCCACTGAAAGTTTAAAAAGGAAGTTCACATTTGTTAAAAAGAAAGTTGATATTCGTGTGCTATGTGTGATTGCATCTATTGAACTAACAGTGTGGAAGAATCTCAGTAGTCTTATGCAGGCAACTGAAAACCTTGAGCTTGCTTGATTACAATTAACTACTGCATACGTGAAAGGTGAAATTTAATTCAAATTTCTATTAATCAGAAATAACCTCCTGCCAAAGTGAGTCTTCTGTTTGTATGATGATGATTTCTGTGTCAAGAGTGACTTTACATGCTTACATGTTTGAAGTTTTATATCCTAGGGTTAAGTACACATAAAAGTATTCCAGGTGCGTGGCCCAAATGCTTTCAATTTGGAAGTACAAATCAAATACATATTTACATATATATATAGAGAGAGATATACTCTGGCATGAAGCCTCAAAAAATTTTGTCTGAGCTTTTGGTGTCAAGTTCACTTTTTTTTTTCTTCCTGCAGCATCCTTAAAGTAAGGTTCTCGCTGCCAGCCAATATTGGGGTGGTTTCACGTCTCTGTCATCTTTCCCATCTGCCACTGGACATTGCTTGCTCCAAAGAAGAGGAGGAGAGAAGCTGGAACTGCCTGTGTTAGTCTATACATGCAGATGAGGCCTGGCAGGTCAGCTAAAAGGGCACAGAGTTAGTTGTCTGTCTGTATATATTGCTCAGTATCTGTAACTCAGGGCTATAGGAAACTTAAGTTTTGTGGGAAGCTGCCTGGCAGGTCATGTCCTATGATCTTCTCCCTGAGAGTGGACCCAGACCCAGTGTGGGAGGAGGGCAGGTATTAGCCCAAACTGAGAACCTGTCCTGTGATGTGAATGGCGAGCAGTATGTCTGCGCTGAGGTTAGACCTCTCCTACTCCCAGCACCTGGATGCGAGAACGTGGCAGGGTTACTGGCAGCCCTCCCCACGTATGGTCCACTGCAGCATGTGGCAGATGAGGGGGAAAATAGACTGTGATGGAGTGGTGTGTAGCACTTGGCTGACCGCTTTTAAGTATATTCAATTTTTTTTCTCTGTTTTTCCTGATACAGTTGGATTTATGAGGAGAAAACTATGTTCCATTGAAAGACTCTTACAGAGAGTTTAGGAAAAGGCTATTTTATTTGCTGAATGCTAGCTTTGTGCTGATTTGTGTGTCACAAGCTATCAAGGAGCCTGGTAAAATACTAATTCTTGATCTGAAATGTTTCCAGCCACATAGATGTCAGCAAGTTTGTTGTCAGGGCTCAAAGCAGATGTGGAGGCTGTCTCTCTCTGTCTGTCTGTCTTTGTAAGTCCAAGTGACACAAGGCATTGTGTTATGGCAATATCATAGACCGCTGATGTGTCCAGTCTTTTGTCCAGCCCAGAGAGCATGGACAACATATTCTCATCTAGAAGGGCACAGGGAGGTTCATAGCAATTTCTACCATGTTCAAGCACTTGAATATATTTTAGGCAGATACCTCTGTTTGTGTGACGATTGGCAGGGACAGAACCTCAGATGTGACCAGTTGCACGAAAGTGCAAATACACCGCTCACGATGGGGACAAGAACAAGCTGCTGTCCCATTATACAATGGGAGCAGGAAAAGAAATCATCAGGAGTTGCCAAATGTTGAATTTCCTGTTCTGTTGGACTGTATGTTTAGCTCAGGAGCTGAACGTCAGCCCTCCTTGATATAGAAATTAATAGATTCTCTTTGAAAGTAGATCAGAGAAGAGTGTGTTCAACTATGCACCGAAGTGCAGAAATATAAATGTTAGACTAAATTCCAAAATCTGAGCATATGTAACAACAAAGGGGAAAGAGTATATAAAGCACACAAGCAGACTTAGCGTCATGCCTTATTTTCAAAATAATTCATAGTAATTTGAATGTTATGTAGAATGTTTTCTGGGGGCATTAAGTACTTGTTTTATGAAGAAACTATGCAATATTCCAATCCTTGAAAGTTGAAAGGGACTTACTAAACACCTTACGGTGTTTGAAATAATAGTCCTAAGGTTTAACTCTCTATATGCTTTTGAGGGAGGCAAGAAAAAGTTGATTCTGTGAATCTGAAAGGAGTTGGGATGAAGCGTGGGTTGCACTGAGCATCATCATCTGTGTCTGTCTCTGCTGCTGTAGGACGGGAAGGGAGAGTAAAGCCCAGGCTGCCGTCATGGCAGAAGTTAGACCTTGAGTTCCTGTAATTCCTGCATTTGAGAGCAAAACCGAGGCTACAGTAATTTGTTTCTTATTTAGTCCTTCATCTTCTATCTTTATTCATGTCACTGGAGATAGGATCGCTCTGACAGCTCTAAAGGAGGGAGCAGGACATTTCAGACAGTTGCCTGCCATATTCGTGATAAATGAAGAGCCCTACCCATGTGCAGAGGGAACTGCAGAACTCGGAGCACGTGCTGAGTTCCAGCAGAGTGCGGGTAAGGGATCTGACCTTGTGCTGCTGGAGACAGGGTCCTGTGTCTGGCGTCAGGACTGTTTTGTATTTCTCACACCAATTTTTAATAGGAAAAGTGTGATCATGTAAAAGACTCCTGTGCTCTTCTTTTTGACTTTTATGTATGTTCCTTTCCACTGTTTTCCTGGACTTTCTGTTATATTTACGCTGTCATTGGGAGTGAACGTTCAGAGATCATCTTCTGACCATGTAGTGTAATCACTGGCAGACCCAGGCAGCAGCTCCTGACAAAGAGGAGATAATGTCCCTTTGAATGTCCCCAATTACGATAATTCTGGTTTTTAGCTGTTCATTCATTAGCAGAGAAGTAAACAGTGCAGACAGAAGGTTGTGAAGCAGGGTGTTTATTCACTTGTTTTCTAGCCTTCTCTCCGGATTAATGAAGTGACTCAGAGACAGCAATAACATGCTTAGAGTAAAAAAAAAATAGCTGGAGGTGGGACATGTGAGGCCAGATCTCTCTGTCAGAACACCCACGTCTCGCCATACCTACATATGTGATTTGACTCTCTTTGTTAAATGTACAGAATGGATCAGTTGTAAAGATAGCCAGAACCTCCAGGGCAGAAGAATCAAATGGGCATTTAGTAAGTGCAGGTTGGTTTCAATATGTGTGAAAGCAAAGGATTGCTGGTGAGGATGTAAGATTATGCAATTGCCCATAAATATTTCTGTGCAAGATTTCTTTCAATTATTTTCCTACCTTTTTTTCTGCTTCTTTGACAACGAGGACAAATGGTGTGCCTCAGACAGGTGAGTAATACCTGTCACATCTCTGCCTCTGTAGGCTGCCAAACATACTCTCTGCGCTTTTTCCAAATAGCCCATCCCATAATCCTGCTCAAACCCTTATGAAATGGAGAAGGTAGAACAGTGAGACAACCCAGATTTGAAAGATACTGAAAGATTTGGAAAGTTTACCTGTATTTTGGGCAGAAGAGGAAACTAAACACAAAACTAGATGTCCCAGATGTGCTTTCAGCGCCAGGCCATCTCGGTGCTCTCTACTGTGTAACCACTCCAGGAAGACTCAGGCCCATCTTTGTGAAGGTGATATACCTGCTTTTGAATTCGTTACCAATAAAAATCTATGAAGTTGTCCATATTAAAAGTTACATGAGTGATGAAGCATGTTTTACCTTAACAACAGGATTTTTCAGCAAGGCTCAACAAACTGAAAGCAGGACAAGAGAGGAATCATAACTGTGAAAATCCTGAGAAGAATTGATTATAAGAGTATAGTACCAGGTAACTCAGATGTTGAAAAAAAAAAAGAGGTGAGATGCACCTACATGATACTTTCACATACAGAAATACTGCTCAGCATTTGTATTAGATTCTGAATTGATAATGATTGCTAACTGTATTATCTAAGGGGAAATAACATGTATAACGCTGTCATAAAGACCTCTTTGAATATGGCTGTTCCTCCATAGGAGTATGTATCACACAGAAACCTAAACCCCTCAGCCAGCTCCTACTCTGAAAACTGCTTAATTTATAAATTCTCCAAAAATTGGTGTAGAGCCAAGATGTTTTGCTATTTATTGCTACTTTATTTAAGACTGTTTATTGGTAGTTTCTGTTCCATTTCATTTTGAGAGGAGCCAATATATCTAGGGTGGAGATTATTTAAGCCACACAAAGCAAAAAATGGGGATGAAGCTGGAGAAGGAAGAGGAACTTGTCAAAGCCTGTAGAGAAGAAGTGAGGATAATTAATCAGACAAATGGAGATAGAGAGCAGGTGTGCGGAGGGAATAGTCTGATGGAACAAAAGGCAGTGGAATGAAAATGAATGTCAGAAGAGGTGAGTTTTTCTCTATTTCATAAATTATAAATTGTAGCAACAGAAGTTTTCTTTGTCAGCCTGAATTTTTATTTTTAAAAAAATAACCCTACAGACATGAATCAAAGGAGTGGTATTTAAAATGTTTTTTTAATAGCAAATTGTTTATTTAATGTAAATAAATTGATTCAATGCTGACCATTTAAACAGTGGGATATGAAACCCACTCACAAGCCTATGAGTTCCAGCAAATGACTAAAATGTTTTACGTGAAAAAGTAGTTTCTATAATATGGGTAAAAGAAATACATTAGAGATGCTAAACTGAGAAGAGAAAGGGAAATGTAGGGCAAGGACAAAACCAGTTTTCCCTTGACATGTTTGTAAACCAAACATTGCAGTATTTACGTCAGTACAAGAGGCAAAAAATATAGTTTATAAACTAAAGTCAAACTAAGCAGTGAAGGTTCACATCCAAGCAGACAGTCTAAGGTCAATCCTCCCATTTCTCTGTGCAACAAAGTAGTGTCACCTTCTTCTCCAGGGAGTCAGAGTGTGGCTAACAGCCCCGAAGACCATCAGAAATGGAAATTCATTCACTGCTTTTGCAAAGAGAAGCAGCTGGTGTCACTGTTTGGAGATTGAAGGGAAATGCTCTTTGATTCTGTGTTTACTTTGCAGTTCCTACACTGAGCTACTGAGGAGCCTGTTGCTGCATTAAGGCTTTTGAGGTCCTGTCTGTACACTTTTTCTCTTCTCAAGGCAGTACTGAAGTCTTTTCCTCACCATGCCATTTTGTTGCTCCCTGGAGGCTAGAGGACTGGCACATGATGAGCACATACGGGAGGTTTGCAGAGCAGATCAAAAGGGTTGGCTTTCACAGATGATCAAGAGGAAAAAATTGGAGGAATAATTTGGAATGAATAAAAAGAAACAGGAAGGAAGGAAACTTGAGGGACCCAAAGACCATGATCCTACAGATTTACAAATAGGATCATCTCTGATGATAATGCACCTGAGTTGATTACCTGTGGTTAGGCTGCCAAGCCTAATGTGAATGCCCACTTCTCTTGCAGCTGTCCTTCTTCTGACCAAATTGACTAGGAAGCACTAACTGTAATGATGGAACAACAGCACAGCTGAAGAAATAAGGTTCTTTAGTAATAACGTCTGAGTCTACCCAGAGCATTTAGAGTAAGTAGAAGCAGAGATGCAGGGATTGGGTCCTCTTGGTGGAGTACAGATGACTGAATTCAGAACGCTGATTCAGATTGTTTCTCGCTTTCATTTGACTGAAGTTATGCCTTCACTATGAAGTTTAAGCTGACACTAAATTACAAAGAAAATTTTGAGCCAAGTGAATGTCAGTGTCTAGTAATTGGAATTTAATAGTGTGACTTACTGTTGCCACAGAGATGATGGCAGGGGCCTAATGTGCTCCTCTGGGTCTTCCCCTCCTTACATAGAAGAAAAATATTTTTTTATCTGTAAAAATATTTGGCTTACTAATTCATCAGAGTTTTCCAATGATCATAAGAGATTTTTTTCTTTCTTTTTTTAAGGAGTATTTTTAAACTTTTTTTTTTTTTTTCCAAGTTGAGGAAGTCTTAGCCAGAGACTGGTCTGGACTGATAGTGAAGAAACTATTCTGTATGCAAGCTTAGCAAGGCAGGCTGTCTTCACTGCTTCTCCTGTCCCTGTGGATTTAACCGAGATGCGTGAGAGGGGAATGAGGTGCAGTGGGATCACAGCTGTGATATTTGAAGCAGTTTGACTTCCCTCAGAAGTTCAGTGAGAGTTGTGCATGAAGATGGAAAAAAATAAAATCATCATTTCTTAGCGTTAAAATAGACTGGCCAACACAATTTTTCCAAGGTCATAACTGTTCTCGAACTCTTTGTACTGCAGCTTCTCCACAAAAAGTTGAATTTTGTATTCTTCATTAGCTAGTAACCATACACAATACATTAAAAACAAACAAACAAACAAATCTTCTTCCAGGCTCTGCCTTCCTTTCATGGTAGATGCTGACTTAACCTCTGCCATGTCTCATCATGAATTTAAAACCATGCTGATTAGCTTTCTGAGATTAGGGAAGTTTTTAATGGTGTTTATTCATGGATTTTTTTTAATAATTGACCTGTGCAACCTGTGCTAACAGAAACACATCCCTCTGAAGGGTTTAATCACTTCCCAGTAACATGAAAGTCCACGAACATTTTTCTAATATTAAATATAAATAGAATTTAATCCACGTGAATTTAGTACTTGTGAAAGAAGCAGACTTGACAGCTTCAGTGTCTGAACTCCACATCCAACCTTGGCATCTGTAGTTGTGGCATCAGTGATACAGAATCTGTATCGTGAGGTCTCTACAATGGCATTTAAAACTACCTTGTCGTGGGGTGACGGCTGTAGGAGCAGTGTCAAGTTCATTTTGCACATCAAGGAAGGCATATATTCTAAATAACTTTTTCCTGTATCCATAGGGAAACCTATACATGGGGTTTACAGTCCAGTTCCATTAAAAAGGTAAGTTGTATTAATAGCTTTTAGGTTAGAACGTTTATGTTCACTTTACTTTCAGTGTGTAGATATTTGGTATGTTGTTTAAAAACTTGTCTGGATAATTATTTATGCTTTACTCATAGGACATGCCCCAAAAACCCAAAACAAAATATAAAACTCATAAAGCCTCCATGCGGATGCTGGTGGGTCTTCTTTTTTTCTACTTTCCCAAAATGAAGTTATAAATTCCTTGTTACTGATCCAATAAATTAATAGTGCAGACGTTTAAAGCAGTCATGAATCATTAATTTGAGTTAACAGGAACCCACAGAAAAATCAGAATAAGTACATGAGAAAATATGACTCCCATACTGTCCCTGTTCATACATGGTATTTACCCTGATCCAAGGTGAATTTCTTTTCATCCTTTAGAGATTTAAACACTAAAAAGCATCTTTTGTCTGCTTGCTAAGGATGAAAATGTGCCTAGAATACTTTAGGGCTGCTGTGTTCCATAGGGTCCCTATTGTGCTTTGTATAATGTACTCATAGCTCACCATGGGTGTTCTTACATGACTTCATTTTTTTGTGAAGCCTTCTTATTTTTAGAATAAGCTTATGCTCTGCTGCTGGGTCCCAAATTTTCATGGATATGCAGATGGAAGAAAATTGCTACCATAAATCAATCTTAGAAGAAAGAGATTGCAAAAGTAGGACAAGGTGCCATCTTCAGATGTTAGAAGGAAGAAAAAAAAGAGAGGGGATTTGAATTAATCTTAAACTGACTGGCCAGCTGGTTGGTTGGGTAGAGTACCACAGTGGCTTTTGGTCAGGGAATAATATGTGTATGTGATGCATTTCCACAGTGTGCATCAGGGGAAAAAAAGTCAGCGTTCAGTTCTGAACATTGACCTTGGGAGCGTTTTGGGGATCAGCTCTGGAAAGCTGTGCAGAACAGGCTCGGGCAGGGACACAGGCACCGATTCCGACACGGCAAATCCCACCAGGTGTGGGGCATGTGCAGCAGCAGCCTGTCATTTCCAGGAGGAGAGTATATAAATAAATATATCCATGTTCCCCATCCAATGGAGGGAGATGAGGAGATGGTGACACCAGCAGTAAGCATTGTGGGGGAGCACCAGGCACATTGTCAGTAGGGACTGTGAGAGCAATTCATTGTTATTTGCAAGGACAAACTCCCATGTCAGTCACTTGCTTTTGATTCATACGTAATTTATTGATATTTTTAGCATACAGTTGTATTCAAGCTCAAAATGACTTTTTTTGTGATTTTATTTATTGTGGTTTTCATCTTATTTCGGTTTTAGATTTCATGTGATTTGGGGGTAAAATTACTGATGGGAGTAATATTTTAAATTTAGTTCTTATGCCAGACTGGAAGATATATGACTCTGTCATGCTTCTGTCATCTTACCTGATTAGAATGGCTTTTCTTCCCTGGCCTGCTAATAGACTGGAGTTACTGTTACAGGCAAGGCAGTGATGCCCAGCCGAGTATAAAGCATCACAGGACAGGCAGTGGTAGCACACAAGTCTTGTAAATAATATCTAATAAATCTGAGGGAGCAAACAAGATTTGCTGAGTTTGTCTTGCAGACGTGGGGAGTTGGGAGGCTCCTCGCTGTGTGGTTCATTCTTTTCTCTCTGTGTCAGAGAAGGAAGAGATATCTGCGTACTTAGGAGCACCGAGCAGTGATCTTGCAGCTTCACCTAGAAACAGAAGACGTTCCCAGTTCCTCTTTCTTGAGCTTTTTTAACCAGTGAATCAAATGGAGAGGTGCTTTATGGTCTGGTGGATGGTGTTTCTACTCGCAGGAAAGAAAACTTGCACTGATGAATGAGGATTGTATTGTGAGCAATAGAAAGGTGACATCCCAAGGTGTCTAAATTCCCTAAAACTAAAATTATTCCTTTAGTTTTTTTTTTGTTTGTTTGTTTTTTGTTTTTTTTTTTAAATCAGACAGTTGTGTGGAGCATCTAGTGAGATTTGTGCAAGCATGATGCAGGAAATCTTTACATTGGACTGAGAGATACAGTGTCTGTTGCCAACAGGTACCTAAATTTGGATAATGGCCAGTATGTTTTTGTGTTGTTTTTCACAGATTTCTTAGATGTTTCTTTGTGTAACGTGGGCAGTACTGTTCCTCTGAACACGTCTTAATTTTTAACTTCCTCTGATGTGGTCAGGTAAAATATTTGCTAAGTTTTCCTTTTTGTTTTATGATTTATATCTCTAAGAATTTGGGAGTGCGGGGTTTAAATTGTATTTTTCTCAGTAAAATACAGGAAACTGTGTGTGTATGTATGTATATATGCATACATAGGTACACATATTTAAATTTGAAGGCTTGACTACTTGCTGTCCCCATATGGGGATTGGCAGGAACTGAGTTAACAGCCGTATAAGCAGCCACAGCAGGTGAATGTTGTGTGTTCAATGTTCAGCAAAAGAAGGTGACTTCTGGAGCTTAAGCAAAGTTGAAAAGTATTCAGAAAAGGCAGGATAGCTTAATTCAGAGACACCATTACTGAGAATTCAGTAAGCCTTGTTCTTACTCTCTAAGTGAATTAAATTCTCCTGAAATAAGTGTGTGTAGGAACAGTTCTGCTTAAAATTCATACAGTATTTTAATCTGATTTAACTTGCTAGATAGACAACCAATAATTTCCCCCTTATCTTGACTAATTCTCTATGTGGATAACATTGTAGGCTGAAATAAATAAGATAACTTTTTATATGACTGGTTTTATTTTAGGTTAAAAAAACAAATGTTATGAGAATACAGCATACTAGCACCTTTCTATGTTAGATTTCTGCATATTCCTCATCACCAGCATTAAAGGGAAGTGATTATGGTTCCTTCTGTGCTACTCTCAGTGATTATTTTTGCTAGCAGAGATTATTATCTGGAAGATTCAGCTTGATAGTGATCCTTTCTTGTTCATCTTCTGTGCTTAAAATGAATTAGGATTATGAAGCAACCCTTTGTCATGAGTAATAAGGACCAAAAGGTCACAAATAGGTTACCTACAAACCTCTTTGTGGTCATTTGTTGTGGACAGTTTTGGCTGGAAGGATTTTGCTGTTACATTTTTCTCAATCTATTTAATTGGCTTTTCTTTTATTCCTGCACTGTAGCTCCAATCATCTGAAAATCTTTTCCACATTATTCTAATTATTCTTCTGACTTTCTCTTCTTTTGCTCCTTTCTGTCCTCCTTCAGTATATCTCAGTCTTATCTTTGTTAATAAGCATTTTGTAGCTTCAAAGTACTTTAAGGAGCAGCAAGTTGTTTATAGAGTTCCTATTAGGCTCATTGTGCACCAATGAGGAAAACGAAATTAGAAGAATTAAGTGATTTGCCTTGGGGGAGGTTTGGTGTGCAGACCAGGAACAGAAATCTGTTCCTAACCTTCCATCTTGTGATTCGGGGGGCACTTTCACCTTTCTCTCCTGCCTTCTCATCTTTATTTTTCTGACCTGTATTCTTTTTTTTTTTTTTTTTAATTTCCTTCCTGCATAAATTCCTTTTGCACCCACTCAAAAAGCTGCGCCTCTGACCAGGACCTTTGCCAGGTGGCTTTATATACCAAACACAGGTCTGTTCTGCAAGCGCTGACTCAGCACAGAAAGAGGTGCCTTGGTGGCAGTGACAATATGCGGTGAAAACTGTTGGAAAATATGCTGGAGTTGGACACGGGCGCAGTTCTTAACTTGCTGATGAGCCTTTCCAGAAGCTTTGCTTAATGAGGACGTTACCCTGAGACGGGGAGGGTTCCTGCTGCTGCTGTCGTGTGGTTATGATGAACTCAGATCCCGCAGAGCTGCCAGTTTTCCTGTCCCTGCTGCGAAGGGCTCTTGGAAGCAGGATCCTGAGGACTAAAAACCCACTTAAAATGCACTTTAACTTGGAGTTCAGTCATGTGTCCAGTTACAAGGCTTCAGCTCTTATTCTGCCCACTGCACACTACATGGGGTTTTTACAATCAGGTTTTGGCTATTTTATTTTGGTTTTTTTTTAGCTTCAGCAGGTGACATTTTAACTTAAAAGTTAATGATTTTACTGCCTATTTAAATCATCTGGTGAAGTTAGTATCTGCTCATCCTTTCTTTCCCATGAGAAATTAAGTTCATGGTTAAAGAGGTCCCCTCTGGTGTAATTTTCTCTTGAAACCTTAAGAGGGTTTTTTTTACTTATGGCAGGGAAAGTAAGGGCTTGGGGTATTCAGAATTCCTTCATCCATGTTGGTTTCATTGCAGTTTCACAAATCTAAAATAGAAGTTTCTGATGAAATGCAGTTTCTCCCAAGTAGTTCCTGGAAAATAGTATAAGCTATGTCTTCTGGTTAAGTAGCATAAAAAGAGGAAAAAAATCCAAGTATGGTTGAACTTTGTTTATTTGTGTTTCTTCTACATATAGGCAGACAGTCCCACTCCTGTAAATCAGAGAGGGGAGAGAAAACTTTTTAATACATTTTATGATCCAAATTCTGTGTTATTAACTAAAGTCCATATGGCAAGAAAAAAACCAACCCTATTAAGTAGCACGTATTCTGTCTCTCCTACTGTAAGGCAAAAAATATGAAAAAATGGTGTATGAATGTAGAGCAAACTCTACAGCTGGAACTGATAGGACTCAACTTTTGGTTAACCAAGAGAGGGTGGTGGGATGATTTTAAAAAAGGAAATGCAATTGAGATAAGAAGTGTGGGGGTTGGAAGTCTGGGGTCCTCAACCTGAACCAGCACTACAATCAAATCCAGTTCTTTGGAAGTGCAGCCTGACATAGGGCATCCTCCAGTGAAAACCTCTGGAAAAGCTGCATAAGAACAGACATCAGAAAAATGGCTGAGTGGAGCAAGAATCCATCTTGTTTGTGTTTACTCTGTTTTTTACAGAGCATTTTAAGTAAGAAAATCCCTTATTTGATAATAAATTTATGGATATTATTTGTGCTTATACTTCTGGTCAGGGTACACTGAAGGATTAATATAGTGGCCAATTTAAGCATTCTGTGGAAGTTAGTCCAGCACAAAAGCAACTATTCACTGTGAAAGTTAATGGGTGAACAGAAGGGCCTTATGAGGAGGAAGGAAATAATTTGGTGTCATTTTCAATCCCCCTGAGGTTTCTAGAGATAGAGACCATGTTTTCTCTCTCAGACCGGTTACCACTTTGTGACCTGGAGATTTCCAGGGGGTCTAAGGACTGTTTTTAAGAGCCCTACTAAAACAAAAGTTACTTGGCCTAACTTCAGCCAAAAGTTGTGTATCCATTGTAAAGTATTTTTTGTAAACAGCATGTAGGAGAGTGTGCTGGAAGCGTGCGTGCGCTCAGGCAGAAATGGGAGTTCTGTCATTTAAGCAGCTGAGATGCATTAAAAGGGCACGAGGTTCCTGACCGCTAGAAACAACAGCTTTTCCCATTCCTCTGTCTGAGCTCCTCTAGCTTGAACCTGAGCCTGTTTTGGTGCACTCTGAGGAAGGTGAGGTTGCACACGCATGAGGGCAGAATTGGCTTCAAGAGCTTCCTGGGGGCAGGTAGAAAGAAAGAAACCTTTTTTTCCTTCCTCCAGAACTACCACTTAAGTTGGATTATTTCAGCACTTCTTGTGGCATACATTCATGTGGTTTTGCACTCTGTATATGTAAATTTGTACTTTTATTTCTTTTTTTAAAGCAAACCTGAATCTCTCATGCGTTATCTGGATAAAGAAATCTGCCCAAATTCCATCATTTCTTAGGAAATAACAGTGAGTATTCTTTGAGCTCTAATCCAAAAATATTACATAGTACAACTTCAGGAAGTTAATATGAACACAAGAGTGTGCTTCCTCTATAAAGTGCTGTTTCCTTTTTAGAAATTCGGAAAAGAAAGCTGTATAACTTCTTCTAAAATATAATTTTTACTGATTCCCTGTTTTCCTGTGTGGCATGTTCAGAATGTAAATGCATATTAAAACCTGTCACTTACCAGCATTCCTGAGAAACCACTGCTTACCAAAGAAGGATAGGAGGGAAGGGTATTGTAATTATATGTTGACCTCTCACTTTGTGAGAAAACTCCATAAAATCCAAAATAATTGCCTGGTGCCCTGGTACGTGTTTGTCTCCCTTTGGGATTAATAAACCCAGGTGTCTTTGTGGCCTCTGAGGTATCTGACCTTTGTGGGCTGCGCACACTGACACCATTAAGATCAGTGTGAAGAAGTATCAAAGCAGAAGGGGAGAGCAATGGTTATGGGTGCCCCATGTGGCAGTGGTAGATCTAGGTTCTGTGTCTCTTCTGGGCTCTGTGGAGTTCAAACCTTTGTCAGTCATTTGCCAGGAAAGCGCTCTTGGCATGAGAAATTTGCCAATGACTAGAAAAAAAATTAAGTCAAGATCTAAGGGGCTGGAGAGAATGAATAAGAGGAAGAAAAAGTTTTATGGGGTAACAGGGAGGCCATTCATGCAAGGTTTCAGTTCCCAGGGCTGTTGATAACTTGTGCCTTCTTTATCAGATAAAATACATAACTGCTTTTCCGCCATCACAGCTAATTAGCATTCATGCAGCTCTTGATTGACACAGCTAATTGTTTCCTGTTCCAGCAGTAGCTCAGTTGTTAAGACTGTGGGCCACCGTGCAGTGTGGATACATCCTTAACCCAGATCTCTCCAGTTTGAAATCCATGTTTGTAAGTGGGTGCGTTAGACCAGGCACGGGTGTGATTTGAGAAAACCTTTGCGGTCTTCACTGTTGGTTGGCTTAAGTATTGCACGTATTATCTGTTACGAAACCTGCTTTTAGGTGCCTGACTTTTTTGTCATGAATTGTGCAGGAAGCTGCATCCCAGCTGTGAGCTGTGAAGTTCAAAGTGGGAGGGAGGTGTGATGACCCTCCACTCCCCCCCCGCAAGAGTTCTTCTTGTCTGGGTGCAGTCTGCTGGGTACTTTTATTAGCATCTCTCCTGTTGGTAGAGTAAAATCAGTAAATTATTTCTGCAGGAATTAAATTGTGGCTGCATTGTATACCACATAAATGCGTGAAATATGCCAGTGGGGTTTTGCAATTACCTAAGAATATATATATAATATTTTACTGAAAAACTAATTTATACCAAGACATCAGAGGAGTAGGTCTGTAAGCACGGGTATTAATAAAAATGTTATCTTGCTATGCATTCATGTCTCACTTCAGTGACCACGGTATCTAATATGGTGCAGGTTCAAAACATCATTTTTTCTTTTCCATATGGTATTTATCTGTTTATTGGGACTCGCTCTGCTGTTGCTAAGAAGGCGTGTGCTTCAGTATCTTCCCCTCTGACTGCCTGTTTTGTGAATTTATAGGATCTAGATGACTTCTCAAATCAACCAACAGGTTGTGGGTGGAACAAAAGGAAACAACAATAGATGGTACAAGCGAAGTCTGGTTTTATGGTTCATTGTTTTGATGGGAAAACAGACTAAAAATGCTCGTTCATTATGTTTCCGTAACTTGAGATTTGAATGGAGTTTGTGTTTGGGGTTTCTTTGTGTTTTTACTCTGGTTGAATAAAAACACTGAAAGGCAATTTTATTGTTTTAATGCTTAGGAGGCTCTGAGTTTAGGACAAGTGAACTATGGCTAGTAGGAAACTACTTGGGTGTTTTTCCTTCCAAAACCTGCATTTGGAATTATGTTTTTCAAGCTCAAAAACAGGTCTTTATCTTCGTAATGACATTGGTGATCATCTGACGTCTTTATCTTCCGTGGAAATTTTTTTATTATCTGAATGAATGTGGATATACAATACCAGCAAAGTTCCTAAGCTACAGATACAGAAAGTGGCTTTGGGGTTTTTTTTGTTCATTAATGTAGCCTGCTGAGGGTTGTGCAGCAAAATGGTTTGTTTACTCTGTGCAGCTTCTCAGAATACAGACATCTATGACAACTAGAGTTAAATTTTGTAATTTTCTTTCATAAATTCTGTTATTTCAGAAGATGCACGTCATTTATATTTGCTTACAGTGACTATGAAAAGTCAACTTCAAATCAAACTATTGAGGAGTTGTAACCTTGTATGTCCCTTGATACCGAAATGCAGGAAGATGTCTTGATACACTGGGGAAAATGCAAGTGGCACGTAACTCCCGTTTTGTATGCCATATCAAGAGATACTAATCATATGACAGAGCACATTTTATATAGCTTTTATCTGAAGAACCCCAGAGGGTTTGCAGAGTGAAATAGTCATTCCTACTTCAAGTGCAAACACCTGTAAGGTAAATTGGTGTCTCTCAGGTCTGTGTCTTACAGCAGGAGGACAGCATGGCCAACACTGTATCTGGATAAAACTTTAAGGGAATTTAATGAGGTAGAATGTAGCCTTGCTAACCATGGCTTAAAGGAAAACCAACATGCCAGTAAATCTTCTCTCGACTTGCCAACTAACTGGTATTAAAGTGATTTTAGGATGAAAATTAAACAATTCTGAGTGGTCAGTTATTTTGAAATATTTCACTTCTGATGAAGCTCTCTTAAATCCATTTTTAAAACTGCAGCCTGACTTTTGAAAGGAGTTTTAAAAGCCTTCTAAAATTGCAGTGTATAATTAAAATTCCAGCCATGTGTCATCAAATTTGAAGTAGCACATTGTCTTCTGACTGATAACATGCACTGATACTGCACTAGCCCTGAGGAAATCCACTCTCTGTTAAATCTACAAGGAAACAAAGAGAAGAGGGACCTCCTAGGTCAAGAGTCCAAGCCATTTCTATCATAAGCAATCATATCAGTATAAACCCTTTGGCAAATGGATTAGGCTTAGTGTCAGAAACTTAAGTTGTCCCTGAAACTCCTCTTGGAAAACTGTAACAGAATCTTATTCCAGCTTTCATTTTACTACAATGAGTTTCTGTCCATTGGTTTGTGATGCAGATGTTATTTCTGGTCACTGGTTTCTCCTCACTCATCTGAGTATTTGTTCTGCTGAAGTAATTAAAGAAAATAATCATTCTCTTCTTAACCTTTGTTTAACAAGCCAATCTTTCTATTCTCCTTATAAAAGATAGGCTTTCAATTCCTCATATTTTTACAGTAGTGCCTCAACTGGTGTTGGTGCAGGAAATTATTACTCACAAAAACTCATTATCAGAGTTCTGAAGGAGGTAACTTACTCAATGGTATTGATACTTCTGTACCTCCTCTTCTTACCTGATGGTATTGATACTTCTTGACCTCCTCTCGACCTTTCTCTCCTAGTCCTAGCATTGCACTGCCATGTTCATGGCCACGTTACACAGGTGACTTCCGATCAGCTTCAGATTTACTAACAGAGAAGGGTTTTTTCCTCTGTCCCTTGCCACAGGTAAGGCTAAAGCTTACAGTACTCTTCTTATTTTATTACTAGTAACTGTGTGTTATTAAATTTTCATCTCTTTTGATTATTCTCTTAAACAAGCTCATCCATGAATAAACTTTCTGAGTAAAATGCAGCCTCTGCGTGTGGTGACTGTGCCTCCCTTATGTCATCAGCAACTCCCGTGAGTGCTCTCCTACTTTTTGTACCAACACTATTAATTAAAATACTAAATAAAAATGGTCCCAAATGCAAAGCTGAGGAACACTAGTAGTGGTCATCTTCATGCAAAGCATTTTCCCATTCAGAACAGACTACTGTTAAGTTTTTAGCCATTTTTTTTAAACCGGCTTACGATTTTTTATAGGGGTCACTTCTCTATTTTCATCATTCCATTATTTCTCAGATGGTTCTATATTGTCTGTTTTACAAAGGCGCAGACTGTTTGTGTTGCATTTAGGTCATAACTTTTCTTAGATGTAAATAAATCTTAAATTGCAAGCAAAGCTGAGTGCCTTAGAGATTTCTTATCTGAGGTTGCCTATGCCAACGAGTTCATAGCGCATCATAAAATCTAGGAAATGTAATGTTTTCCATACTTTTAATAGCTTTTATTGAAAAGAGAATAAGAATAAATTAAGTTACTCAAAGATGAAAAATGCAGTAACTAAACTGATTCAGCTAAGACTGAAACAATGAAATAATACAAGTGAGCCTATCTCCAAATTAATACACTGGTAATGAAGGCAAAGTGTAAAGCTGATACTAGAATTTTCTAGGCTCGTTTAGTAAGATGCCCTAATCTGGAGGGAACGTAACAAGCCAGGTTCTTTTTAGCCAATGAGCTCTAATGATTTCGCTACTGATAGGCATAAAGTGTGAGTTCCTCAATATATGCATTTGTTCTGGTATTAAACCCACTCCAAGCAAAAGCATTAATCCTGAAGGAAAAGGCTGATTTGGGTTGGCTTATGGCAACTTGGGGGTTTAATTTTTGTAGCATTGCTTTGGTTATCTGGAATGGGGCAGTGGAGACTTAGGAGTAGTAAAGCATGTGTGATCTCATGTCCAGTTAGACTGGGCTGACTGGCCATAGCAATAACTCAGGTATTTCACCTTTTCCTTCTGGTGGCCTATGAAGAGAAGAAAGGAATATATGTAACCTCCAAAACGTTGGATCATTTTGCCTTCATACAACTTTTGTATTTTATAAGTGTCATTTGCTTCAGGAACTGACAGTTGACTGTCATGACTTCAGGATCTACTAGAGCCCATCTGGTCTGCTTCTCAGAAAGCAAAATCCCCAGGGTGAATCAGAAAAGATTTAATTCCAGAAATGTGAAGAACAGGATATGTGAATGGTTTCTGGTGGTAGTGTTACAATACCAGCCTTTTGACAGAGGTAGTGAAAAGAATAGCTATGAGCAGTAACCGTAATTTCTTAGAACTGTCTGATAATCTAGTCAGCATACTCTTTCCATGCTTATGTCATTCCAGTTATTTCCATGTGCTCTCCCTTTCTCTCCTTTAAGCACTTCCCCAAGACTCCTTGCTAAATAAAAATCCAGGAACTACTCTATCTTAATGCACAAACTCTTTTTACACTTTATGCAAAAAATATTTAAAGACTATGCAAAATAATTTATGTAAAAAGAGACTATTGCATATGTGATTAAAGGTTTCAGAGGGCCAGCTTAAATTAAACCTTGTGGTTCTCATCTGCTGAATCCCTTTTTCCATTGCTTGATTCCTGATCCTTGGATTTCCTGCCGTGAATTACTGGCTGGCCTGACATTGCCACCTTTGTGAGAGCTGACAGGGCCGCAGGCGAGATAAGAGACTTCTCAGCTATAATTACCCAGCCTTTCTGTGAATATTCTGATAGAGATTTACATTTTGTCTAGCCATTACTCTACAGATTAATTATCTATAATGCAATAATAAATTGATTACTGTGACTAAACAGTGAAGAGGAGCAGTGACTTCAAAGAAGCAGACAGCTGTAGTGAGTCTGAAACTTGAAGAACTCATTCTATCCTTAAGCAAGGGCTGTCTGAATGGAGTTCTTTTACCTGGGATAAAAACGAGTCTGTACTCCTCTCAGTGTGTGTGCAGTTCCCGTCAGCATTAATTGGAGCACTGAGTGAAATTCATAAAGAAAATAGACCCTGAACTATTGTTTTCAGAACCAGCAGCACAGCAGATTCTACAGTTGTGTATTTGTAATTGTGCCACGGTGGAACAAGCCCGGGAGCAAGCAAAGACACTTGGAGATTTCCCACCTCCCTGGCAGCTTTGCTGATGAGTTCAGCTGCCCTGGCAAGTACCACAGTTAGCTGCGTGCTATTTCCAGAATAAAGTCTATCCAGGTGAAGTTTCCCCCTTTGTTTCACAGGGGTGTATTTAACCCTTCTGCCATGTGTGACGGTCATTATGTGGGTGTGATGTGACATCAAAGATCCTTTTGACTAATAACAAAACATTGGCTTCTGGCTGCGCAATTGATCTCTCCTTAAATTCTGAGTCCGGGAGTTTAAGATACAAATACCTAAAGGCCTTTTGAGTAGAAGTTCTTCCCTTTTTGTAAGCAGGTCTGAGAATCTTGTTAGCCTGGGAAAACAGCTGGTTTTGATGTATTAAGGAACAGAGGCTGCTGTACCTGAAAGTTCTGTCTTCCTGCAGAGATTTCACTTCAGCTCTACCCCTCTCACCCCAGTTTACCCCAGCTCTGCCTCAGCGTGGTGGTTGTTCTCCACTGGGTCTTTCTCCAGACCCTTGTGCGCAGTCAGTAACTGGGCAGACCAAACTTTCTTGTCCATCTTGTGATGTGCCAGGAACATTCCAGCTTCCACCTGAGGCTCAAACCAGCACCTTCCAGCCCTGCGTCATGACGGGTAGTTGGGACTTTCCTTTCTTTGACAAGACTGCAGAGGAACTCTTGCTTTCTGCTCTCTTTCCCAGCTTGAGCTTGATTAGATTTGAATTTTAGTGTGAAGGAAGTGTGATAATGGAAAGAAAGAATAAAGAATACCTGCAGGATTACTTTGTTTGATTTTGCTTAAGATATGGAGAAAACAAAGAAGGCTTCTTTCAATGAGAAACCCACTTATTCTATCAACAATAAATGAAACTATTCCTGCAGAAAAGTGCAATAAAGAGGTAATTCTTATGCATAAAGATTACTGGAATAACTGGAGTGACAAGTCTGTTGAATTCTGTTTTATGCACAGTTTTTATGCATCAAAAATTATTGCAGCTCCAGTTTAAAGCCATTTTGACTACAAGACTGTTCCTTTATATTCACTGTGGAGCCTCTATATTCTTCTAAAACTAACAGGAGAGGATTTTAGCTTATTCCTTTGGAACCCAGTGAAGGCTCGTTTTCTTGGTCTTTTCTTCACTAGTTCTCTTGAGACCGCTCTCTGTTTTCTTTTAAGCAGAGAGAAGCCTGTGGGGTCCGTCTTCTGAAAGCTTCCCAGATAAGATGAAGTGAGAAAGTGGACGGGCTTAGAATGTGAATTTCAGTAGCAGCGTGGTCATTGCTCAGCACTGAAAATTTGATGAAAATTGCATTAGTTGCTTTTCAAAAGTTGTCAGAATCTATTTTTTATGTTAGCAAAATAATGTATTTTCTCTACTCTAGTTTTGTTGTTACAACCAGCTAAACTGTCTCTAAGGGAAGCAAACAAATTACCCTACAGGTGATGTTCAGCATCAAAATGTTCAGGTGAAATGGGTAAAATTTGGCAAAATTATACCTAACTGAAGAGCGCAGCTCCTGATGTCAAGTGTCAGGGCAGCTTTATTCAATAGTATTAGTTCTGGTTTTACACGTTTATAGCAGAATCCTCAGTGAGTCCTGGAAGGAAATAGAGTCTGTTTAATCTCTATGAAAGTGAAAACTGAAGGTTTTTTTCTCTTTTACTCTTTAAACGTCTCCTTGTGTTAATATTGCACTACTCAGCATAAAAGTCTAAATGGATTTCCTCATCTAACAGAGTAAAATAGTGTATAATATCCCGCGGCTCTTGCAGCACCATTGCCAGGTCTGCTGCTATTAGAGAGATGATAACTTACAGGAATAACTATAATTTAGTCAACTTTGAAATAAAAACTGTGGAAAATATGTTGCTTTTGGGGAGATGAAAATATACCAGCAATATTGATCTCAGTACCATATGATGTTCTTGCTGAATTCAAATGTGACAGGACAAAACAGATAAAGATGAGGATCTGGCTGCCTGTCACATGTTTCAGCAGCCTTTCGGAGGCAGGGATGTTGCTTTGTGTTCCTTCTGCCAGTTCCTCTCCCTTCTTCTGGTTAGAAAGGGGTGCGAAAGGAGCCTCACGGGTTTCTACCTGTTTGCTTTGCGAAGAGAAGTTTTGGATTTGTTTGTTTTGGATAAAAAGTATTTCCTTGAAGCTAGGACATAAAAGAGGTTTGAGAATGAAAGAGGTTGCTACTTAGAGTGGGCGATTCTTCTCTAAAAATGTAGTTCTTTTGAAAGATGTATAGGACCCTGTCCCCCTGTCTCACTGAAAGCTTTGCTTTCTCTTTTTTCTTTAGGGACAAGAGTATTTTCATTCTTTTCTGCCAAGAACGAAGCTTAGATTCAGTGTAACCATGTTGACTGTATCAAAAAGTGATGAAACCTGAAGAGTAGCTATCTATTAAGATTCTTGTCTACTAGGGGAAAACATATAATCTATAAGCAATTAATTACTCAGTATTGAATTAATCTAAACCAAACAAACATATCCCTAAACATTACTCTCAGGTTTCATTTGCAAGCTTTGGCCTGGATTTTTCAAGCAAAATTAATCCCACTCTTCAGCTAAAGACAAACCTAGAACTTACTTTTAATACAGAAACTGTGACTGAAGGTGATTAAGCGTGCTCTAATTTATTGTAGCTTACAGGCCAGCAGCAAAATGTATATATATCCTATAAATCCATATGGTGATATGCAAGCATTTCTCTCCAGTACTATATGTTTAGAAAATGCCTTTCTGTGCCAGTGCTTTAAGCAGTTCTAGAGTGAGCCTTTGACTAGTGCTATAAAGATCTTATGTTCTTCTCTGTTAAAAAACTCTGAAACCAGCTGCGGAACTGGAGCTGTGTCTGTGGGCCATACTCTGAGATCTTTTCTAGGGCAGAGTCCCAGGCGTCTTGGTTTCGTTACGGAGAAATATCAGCATTTCTTGCAATTGTTTTCAGTGGAGTCTCGTTTATTTATTTCAGCAGCCCGAATAACTCTGTCTGCCTCTCTGATTATGGATCCCGATAGTGAGAGCTTTATGGCTGATCAGATGATGCGCCTTTGCAGTTTCAAGCCCCTGCTCGTTCTACCATGTACTGTGAAGTTGGAAGCTAAGGCAACTCAGTATCTGAAAAGGCAGTTCAATGCCGAAAGGAATGCGCAAATGCAAGTATTTTCTTTTTAGCCCTTTTGCCGTGTTCTGGTGAACCTATAAGCTCCTGTAGCTCTTTTAGCAGCAGCAGAAGTTTATCTTCATATACCTGCTGTATTTGTGTGATGCTCTAATCTGCATAGCATTTCCTTCATTATCATTTTCATGTTTCTACTTGAATTTTGTGTATAATAATTTTGCGTATTTTATGTAACTTGAATTTTGCGATCAGGAACCCTGAAACTTTTTTTTTTTAATCCCCCCTATTACTAGGGTAACATTGTGTGTAATATCTTTCACAGTTCTGGCTACCAAGCTGTCGTCATCTCCCTCAGTCGTGTTTGTGTCTGAGGACATGCTGCTGGCACCATTTTGTTTTATCTGTGCTAGAAGACTGCCTCTTCTCCTTCTGTTCTTGTGCTGATCTAAGTCCCAGATTTTTCCTTATGAGGAAAGCGCGTGTTATGTTTCTGTCATTGCAAGTTCTCATTTTAGTTGAATAATCCTGTTTTTAACTTTTTGATCCATCATTATAAGGTAGCATAACAAGCCTGTGGTGTGAATACGGTGGCAGCATCATCTGTGTTTCATCATGTCTCTTGAGAACGTGCGCATCCACATGAACCCACTGGCTGTCTGATTCAAAGTGGGCCTCATCTAAGAAAATGAGACAGCTCAGCACTTGGGGTTGGGGCCAGGAGTGCTGGGGGCTCCTGCTGGTTGTATTTCTGTTTTATTTTTATTTTTATATAAGAAGCAGAAGCTGGACAAATTCTTGGGACCGATAGTAGGTATGGTGTAGGGGAAGATTTCAGTACAGGCAGGTGACTGTACTTAGCAGATGATAGTGCCAGCTATAAGATCTTTATCTATATTTACATTTCCTTAATGAACAGACTGGTTTGTATTTAAAACTGTTTTCACATTACACAAAAAATGGCAGGAGAAGAAACATTACTTTGAGAAAAAACAATCAGTAATACCTGGTGAAAGACATGTTTCATCTGTTTGTTCAATATGGGTTAATTATTTTCCATGTGCGATTTCTAGAAGTTTTTTCTCATAGATAGTCTCTTGAGCAAATAAAGGATGTACTTCTTCTCTAACAGTTCTAAAATTCTGATCTTCCATTTTTGTTCTCTCTTTCAATCACTTCAGTTCTGCAATGAAATAGAACATTATATCCCACGTATGCCACGTGAAGTTTTCACTAAGTCTTTAATATTCTGTACAGCAAGTGAAATTTGGATGTTCATGTCTTTTTGTCTTTTTTTCTTTTTTTTTTTTTTATTTTTTGGTTGGAGATGGGATTCTTTGATAAAAAGTATCTTAGACCTAAGTAAGTTTAATTTCATTTCAGGCTCAATGTAACGAGACTCTTATCTTGTACTATAGAATATGCAGCTAAATTATAGCTTTGAAGATACCGTAGTCTGATAGAACGCAATTTATCTACTGAATTTATTAGGCCAGATCTTCTGCTAGTAATTAGTTGGGTGGAGCTAAACTAATTTACACCAAGAATGTATGTGTTGCTGCTGTCTGAAGGAAAGCGATGAGCAGGAAATGTGCTGACTGAGACCTTGCTATAACCAGAATTGGATATGCCGGAGAAGTCTTGTTCAGAAATGCAATGATGAAGTTTATACATATTTCCATATGGAAGGGATCTCTCAGGACAGGAGAATCAATATGTGTGAATAACAGCTTAAGTGATTAAAGGGAACTGTCCCACAGAATGGACCTGTCATGCTGTGTATGTAGTTTAAAAAAAGCAACCAACATTGAGAATAATTGCAGTTAATAGTAAAGTGGTCTTTTTTTTTTTTCCAAAAGGAGGACAATCTATAGATTACTTTTTCTATTTCCTTTGACCTTTTTGAATGTTTTCTTGTTTCATTGCCAATATGCATGGAGTGAAACTTCAAAAAAATATATTCATCAAGAAATGTGTACACTGGGGAAAGGGATGCTGATTGTGGAATGTTTCTATTCTTTCTCAACAAAACAATGGGGTGAGAAGAAAATAGAAAGAACCAACATGTTTATACCTTGAAATTTTCCAGGGTTGAAGACCTTGAGTCCTTGTTTACATATGATGGCTGTTTTCAAACTTAGAATTTTGTGAAATGTCTTGGATCAAAGCCCTTGTTGTACGTGCATCAAATTAGTCCTGTGCTGCCTCTTGAAAATGGTGCTGGTTTGAAGTTTGTGTAGCCCCTGTTTGTAAACTAGAGCATCTGACACTTAACGGTGTTTGGACCAGTCTTCAAAGACTGACTTTGGGATCTGTAGCTCTCTTGAATCTCTCTTAACTTGATGCACCAAGAGACATTGAGCTCCTTTTTCTGCACCTTTCTGCAGTGCAGCTACCACACAAGGGCCCACAGACGGACTCCTTCAGACGCAGATCTGAGAGCCGCGTTGCTGTTTCTGCCCTGGAGTTCATCAGATTTGCACGTACACAGGAGCTCAGGCAGGTGAGAAGAACCCTTAGGACTTGATTCATGTAGGGAGCCCTTAGGACTGTGATTCACGTAGGGAACAGTGCAATTCTAGTGCAAATCAGCTGAAATTATTATAGTTGTAGAGGAGTTCCTAAATGTAGAGAAAAAGCTATCGGTGATTTTTACTAAGTGTTAACAAATAAACACGATGTGTGCAGAGTGTGGTTATCTGGGGACATTTAAGAACTTCTAATCCTCAGCATGGAAATCAAAGCATTAGGACAGCACATGGGGAAGATGATGGACCTTTTGTTTCCGAACGCTGTACATAGCTCAGGCTTTCTGGCAATGTCCCTGGGAATATATTCATTTCTTCTGAAGCTGCAAATTGATTAAATTAGATCAGTGAAAGGCCACTAATGACATGTTTTGGTTTTCTTTTTATTGCAGCAGCATGTTACTCTTACGTTGGGAATCTGAATCACAGGGCAGCTGGCTCTTCAAAAGAGCAATTGGTCAGGGTCTAGACATACACGATACAGGGAAGCTTCTGACCACAGCTATTAAAAGAGAAAACAAAGGAGGGAAGTCCTACAATCCTGCCTTGGGCACACATTTGTAGTGACGGAATAAGACATTTTCAGTCATTTTCATTCCACATAGTTATGTGGAATTTTAATGATGTTCTCTAGGTATAGTGCTGAAACAACTCTTCCAAAAAATTGCTCTATTTTCTGCTGAAAGTTTCAGAACCTCTCTGCATGTGTGTCACTGGAGTCTGGGTTTGTGCAAATTGAAGTGTTAATACCCGTTGATGAAATAGCTCTTTTTGCTCCCTTCTCACCCCCTCTGTTTCCTGAGCTATAGTGAGGTTTTTTGACACCTCGGAGCAGCTCTACATATCTCGCATCCTGTCCTCTCCTGGTGTCCCTCTGTCATCACGCTGCTTCTGATTATAGCTGTGGATGGATATCTTTTTCTCCTGGGTGGCAGTAGCAACTTCTGTGGCTCAAATATATTCCTTATGGTACCCTTCATCCACTTCCGTCCATACCCCAAGTACCTTTCACTTTTCTTTCTATTTATTAATTTCTTACTTAAATGAACTCTTATATATGATGGAATTAATGTGACATTTTCCACCACTGTATTCTGTTTAGATGTCACAGCACTATCTCTATCTTATGTCGGAATATTAGTTTAGATTGTAATTGCCTTGGGGTAGGAACTGTTTCTGCGCGTGTGTGCATGTATTGTGCCTGTAACAGCAGCAACTCCTCCTTTGTCTGTTGAGAGCCAAAGGCAGCTGAAGTATATACCATATTCTTAGTACATTTTAAAAATGTTTCAGATAGCCTGATCTGAATTAATGACAAAATATTTAAACAGCTACATGTTCATACAATTCCCTCGACTTCAGATGAGATTTAGGCATTACTTAAAGTTGCACCTGAAAAGTCTTTCTGTTTCTAAAACTTTTTTAATCAGACTGAACTCAGTATTTTATCTAAATTGGTATAATTCACATTTTCTTCCAGCCATCTCCATATAAACCGTAATTATTTAGGTTCCCATTTAGATACTGCCCAAAATGTGATTCACATCTCATTTATACACTACTATTGCCATTTAATTAAATTAATTCTTACAACAGCCTCAGGTAACAGAGCAGATAATGCCTCAATTCTGAACAGTCTTCACTGATTCGATCAGTTTTATGTAGTCACAGACCAGGTTTTCTGAAAAGCTTGTTTGCTACGCAAGCGCTATAAATGCTCATTTCTCTAAGCATTCAGCGTAGTGGATATTCAGCAGAATAGCTAAGCATTTCGGAAAACTTGGCCGTAGTTGCTGGTGCCGAGCCATACAGTCTGTCTCAGAAAATTCTAAGGTTTTATTTTCTCAAGTTCTCTCAAAGTTGAGGGATGAGGAATCCCTTTGAAATATGTAACAAGGCTGTAGATAGCTTAGAAGGGAATATTTCTGAAAATCTCTGTTGGGGGGTGTCTTGCCAGTGCGGATTGCAAGCAATGGCAAAGGTAGAATTGGAATAATGAGAAAATTAGAAATTGTCTTTGAAACAAATTTTGAGATTCAGTTACAAAAATTAGGCTTCCTGAAAGCTGTTGAGGTTAAATATCAGGTCATTTTGCTAGTCAACTGCATCCTTGTGTGTGTATTTTGAAATGCAATCATACAAGTTCAGTATCTGATATATTTATTTTTTTTAACAGCAGTTTTCA
Organism: Limnodromus scolopaceus; assembly: GCA_028565335.1. Lineage (NCBI taxonomy): Eukaryota > Metazoa > Chordata > Aves > Charadriiformes > Scolopacidae > Limnodromus > Limnodromus scolopaceus. Next base: position 18,827,221 of record JAOXNO010000003.1, read on the forward strand.
CAGCAGGGCTAAAATTGAGAGACCAGAACCACAACCTTTGAAAATTGCCTTTTCGTAGGAGCTTCACACTGAAATTTCTCTTGTTATTTGCTTGTGTGGAAACACAAACAGTCACCCTTAAGTAAAGTGCATTTCATTTTAGCTATGGGAATGATTCTCCATGTAGGAGTAAAGCTGTGATTTTTTTTCTTGAGGAATTCTTTTGTATCTGTTCCTTCCTATGAGGTTATTGAAGGCCATTTTTCATATAAACCAGCTTTATTCTGTCAAGCAACAGAGTCACAGGAAACCAAGGCTCCAGAAATCCTGTAGGGTCCTCCCACTCAATACTGCCTGGCAAGCCAATTAGCTTGGTATTTTTGTCTCTAACCTGATTTGGAACTAATTGTAAATTACTATTTTACCATCCTGTTTTCTGTGATAAATGCCCTACTCAATTATTATTAGATCTGCTCCTAGAACAGCTAAATCTCCTTATATCTGTGCCATACCTTTGTGGCTCTGCAATCTGAGGAGGATACAGAAGCAGCCTCGCATCCTACTGCACCGATTGTTGATCTTGGCCGAAAGAACAGGAAAATGTGTTCACTCTTCGAGACAGCGCAGGATTTTTTAGTCCACCCTTCCCTGTGGTGAAAGTACCTTTCTATATGAAGGTTCATGCCAGTACTTTAGTATCTGTTGAGTTGCCTTTAAGGCAAGGCCTAATGCTCTACACTAAGTTAAGAAAGTTGGAGCCAGTTCACATTTTATTCCAGGTTGGTGTTTTCTGCTTTTTGTTTGATTTTTTTAATCTCAGGGTCTACCGTGAGATAACATTTATTTTAAAGGTTGAGATGCAGTTTTTACCGCAGAGTACATCTGCCTTCAATCAAATTTTGAAGTAAATATCTCAGTTGTTCCCATTTACTGCACTTTGCCTCATGTCACTGAGTGGTGTCAGAGCCCACGAGTTGGATTGCTTCTGGTTAAAACTACACTGGAACCTGCACTCCAGGAACACACTTCAATGTCCATTAAGCAGTTGGAGGATGTTAGTTCCTGGGTGCAGAGCTTATCCAAAGTGGCATACACTGTAGATGCTGGGTTCTCAGCACCGTTTTGCTGTGCAGGTGTTCTCCTGTCTCATCTCCCAGTGCAGGAACACCGAGGTGAGGGAATGCATGTGAATCTTGAACAGAAAGTAGTGTTGTGGTTTGAGAAGGCTCTTGCTTGCCCCAGTTTTGGGAAGTTCAGTGGAGATGGAGAAGTAGGATCGGAGAAGTAAATAGTTCTGCTCGTTACTGTCTTTCCTCTTCTCCATTTCTGTTCCCTGAACAGAAGATCTTGGAACTGAAGATCTTGCCAACTGTTTCAGTTAAGGGCACTGAGCAGGAATGCTTCTCTTACAGTGTCTTACGTAAGTTACCTGGATCCCAAGAGTACGGTGTACAGGCCACTGGCAGGAGAAGCAGAAAAGCAGTCTGGGTTTTTAGAGTGTGCCTAAGTAACAGTATCTGCCCAGCTACAGCTAACAGGAGTCATTACACTCACCCTCAACTGGAGAGACCCCTGAGCAAGGATGGAGTACATTAGCAATCACAAGTACATCCCAAATCTGCTGCTTCCCTACAAATCTTAGCTACTTTGCTCCATGTAACTGCTGAAAGAAAATGCAAGGTCCATCTATCCAGATTTAATCATCTGTATCTGAGCTTTCCATGTAACTCCAGAGCGGTCATTCAAGCAAGCAATTCTCTTCCACGGGCAGCTGAGTTCATGAAATCGTGAATTGGAAAGTCTCACACAAAAGTGAACTTTGTGCTCCAAATCACCAAGATGATGCCTTTTCCATTAGCACTTTAATCAAGGCCTTTGCTACAGTAAATGTTTAGCACTGTAAATAATTGGTAAAGACTGCTGACCTGAGAATACTGTGGTGGGTTCAGCCTAATCTCAAAAAAAACCTCCTAAAACATTTACTGCATTAGCTGACCCAATGAATCATCAAAAAAAGCAAGGCATAAACTGAATTTTGTGTGCAGCAAGTAGAAAAATGCCTGGAATATTTCAGAAGGGCAACACAGAAGAAACAAAAAAGGCTGCTCGAAGTGGAGCATTTGCCATGCCCTGTTTCACGGGAGTCATCACACAGAGACCCCCTCAGCCTGCTTGTGAATATCCCTTTGGCAATAGGAACCAGGATGCAGGTGTGAAAATACTGTGGCTGCATTTAGCATCACAAAATAGGTTTTTTTTTTATTGGAAAGTGTGCACAAAGTCATGATTTTATTGGAAATTCATTGTCTACCCTCTGAACATCTAAGTATTAGTCACTTGATATTTGATTCAAGGATTGTATGATTCAAAAGCAGGACATGTTTAGGAAAGCTGTTAGAGGTTATACAGCACCTAAGAAGTCCTTTTCCTTTCCTCTAGGCAGAGAAGCTTGAGGGGACTACAGAAGGCTGGTTGTCTTAGGAAAGAGCAGGTGAGTGTGAAGGCTGGAGCAGAAGCTAGAGGATTGTTTTGCAGTTTGATTCATTTGCTTGGGAATGAATCTCGGGCTGAGAGTCCGTGGGTGCTACCCCTGCCCAGCACTCAGTTCTGCCGGCGAGGCGGGAACCTGACTACACCCCTTGGCACAGGAGTCAAGACTAAGGACTGATGACAGACAAAGAGGAAAGAGCTAGTGCATGAACAGCCAGATAACAAAATAAATATAAATAATGGCCAAGTAGCTATCATTAGAGTTGTGTATTTTAAAAACTGCTAATATCTGTGAATTTCACTGGAATGAATTCCTTGAATTCACCACCTTACTGACATCCTGCTCGCTAAGCCATCATTTCCAGGATTTATTCAGCCATTCCAAATCTCTGAGCAGATTCAGAGAGCTGTGTTTCTTAAATAAGCAAATAAACCTGTAGTTCTCTCTTTAATACCAAATGTAGATGGTGTTGCCCACTGAGACTGTCAATATGCCAGTGAGAGTTGACATGTGTGTAGCATCTTTTGGTTTATTAAGCCTGGAAGGAAGTTTTGAACTACAAAATAAGAAAATTCACAGGATCCTAACAGCAAAAATATTTTTTTCCTGACTGTGAAAATTCCAAGGAAGCCATGTCTGGCAACCTGTCACTAGTGGGGTCCCCAGAGATCTATACTGGGACCAACGCTGTTTAATATCTTTATAAGTGGTCTGGATGATGGGATCAAGTGTACCCTGATGAGGTTTGCTGATGATACCAAACTGAGTGGAAAAGAGCCACCCTGCAAGAAGACCTGAATAGGCTGGAAGAGTGGGTTAACAAGAACCTTGTGAAGTTCACTAAGGGCAAGTGTAAGGTCTTACACTTAGGAAAACAACACAGGAGTGCAGCACATGCTGGGAGCTACCTGTCTGAGGAGCAGCTCTGTGGAAGGGGACTTTGGGGTCCTGGAGCACAGCAAGCTCAGTACGAGTGAACGATGGGATGCAGCCTCAAAGAAAGCCAACAGGATGCTGGGCTGCATCAACAAGGGCATCACCAGCAGAGGTAAGGAAGTCATTATCCCACTCTGCTTGGCGCTTGTTAGGCCACACCAGGAATGCTGTGTTCAGTTTTGGTCCCTGCTATGCAAAAAGAAGGGCCACCAAGATGATCAAAGGACTGGGAAGCCTGCCATATGAGGAAAGGCTGAGAGAACTGCGTTTGTTCAGCCTTGAGAAAAGAAGGCTTGGGGAGACCTTATCACCATTTTCCAGTATTTAAAGGGTGGCTACAAAGAAGATGGAGACTCTCTTTTTACAAGGAGTCACATGGAAAAGACAAGAGGTAATGGGTACAGGTTATTCCTGGGGAGATTCCTATTGGACACAAGAGGAAAATTTTTCACAGTGAGAACAACCAGCCATTGGAATAATCTCCCCAGAGAAGTGGTGGATTTCATGTCATTGGACACTTTTAAGATTCAGCTGGACAGGGGGCTGGGCCATCTTGTCTAGACCATGCTTTTGCCAAGAAATGTTGGACCAGATGATCCTTGAGGTCCCTTCCAACCTGGTATTCTATGATTCTATGATGTCTTGTAGTGATCTTTTTTATCTTTAGACTGCTTCAGGCAATATATGAGGCTTCTCTCCTTTGACTTATGCACAAATTAAATTCTCTATGGAAAAGGATACAAAAATGTTTTTAATTTTTAGAAAAGTTTGTTTCCATAAAATAGACATTATAAAAACCCACATGTAATGTCTAGTGATCTAATTTTAAAATAATACCTATGTGTGCTATAAATATGAATATATAAATATATATATAAATATAATAATATATATATAAATATATAAATATATTTTAATTTTCAATAATGAAAATAAATTTGAGTTAGGATCATCTGCTTAATTTGTTGTAATAGAAAATGGTAACAATAACCTACCTTGAAAAACACGGGTCTGAGAATTTCACCTAAGAATTACCTCAAGACCATTCTTTCTTGTTGAGCTAGTGAATGTTTCTTCCAGTGACAGCCATCCTAGAGTAAAAAGCTGAAGCAACAAAGAATCTTTTACATCTTCTAGTGAGTTGTACCAATTTACTCCCATGATTAAAAATCTGCACCTATTCCAGTCTGAATGGGTCATAAGCATAGAGCCTTTTCATCTTGCAGTGCCTTCGTTTGCTAGATTTAAAGAGCTATCAGAAATCTCCACATGTATATGCTTATAGACACTGATTATATCATATCTTAGACTTCTCTTTGATAGAGCTAAAGAGGTTGATCTCTTTAAATCTCCATATGAGGAAGATATTTTTTTCAGACCTCAAATTATTCTTTTTGGCTATTTTTCCTGAACTTTTTTAGTTTTCTTTTTGGGGAAGGATGGATATCAGAAGTTGGCACAGTATGTTGCAATATGAAAGGGATGCAAAACTTTGTGGTAAGATTAGATTCATGCAAATTAGCTAGAAATAATTGTTTCCCTTTTCATCTGAATCTGTCCAAGCTCCATGTTGCTTTCACTGAGACTTGTAACATTATGAGGTTTGTTGTGATTAATTATATCGCTGATTATGGTCTGATTGCTTCATTCAAGTTGTCTGAACTGAGCTACTGCTAGTAACAGTAGTAAAATCTTCAGAGTGTTGTATTAATCTTTAATAGATCTGTAATGTCCAGGATGCACACCAATGGTATTTTAGGAATGACAATTACTGTTATATTACTCAATATTATAATCCTTCTGTCCCCAAAGCATTTTAGCTAACACGTTCATATGACATTAAGTGGGAAGCCTCCTATGATTCATATTCATTGTAAATAGAAAACTTTTTTAATATTTCGGCAAATTATCCTAGAGAAATTGGGCATCTGTGGATTGTAAAGATCTGAATTAGTGAAAGTCATTTCTGAAAGAGTATCAAAAGTCTTACAGCTTCAGAATGCAAAGTTCCCTGTGTAGGAGTCATCACTATTTTATAGCTTGCTTGAGTAAATAATTTGGCCTTGGTTGGCCTCCGAATCAAATAGTTTCTGGGCTGCAATTCCCATAAATATGTATTTAGAGTAAAATGTAAAAATGTGACTTTGTAACTTCAGGTTGCTCAATCTGTCTGTCTGTCCTTGTTGTAAGCAAGCGAATTTACTATGTACATATTTCTTGTAGTTCACTTTGTTGCCCACAGGATCACTTCTAGTATAATATTCGTAATATTATGAAAAGTCCTCAACTGCTCTTGGGTATGATCAGTAGATGGTATATTGGTTTCAGAATTATTTTGTAATATTGCGCTAAATTTCTCCTGAGGTGTCTGTACGAGGGTGTTCTTTACATCAGCAATGTTCTGTGTTCGGGAAGAACAATTAGGCTCCCTTACAAACTGCTTAATATACATTTCAGGTACGTTTGGCTCCTGGACATAATCTGTATCTGGTTACAGCAGCAAAAAGTCAGGCAGGTTGATACTTCTTGTCTGTTTTTATCATGGTTACATGATATGTAACTTTTCCTCCTTCCAAAAGAAAACAGTGATATATGTATTTAATCAAAACAATGGGGGAAAAAGCTCTGAGTAAAATATTTATTTTATTACAATAGCAATCTAATACAAGTTGAACCTTTTTACTGTATAACAAGGTCTTTTTTAATGGATGTTGGCTGGCAATGATCTCCTAACAGCAAATGTGTCTTCTCTTTGTTTTTCTCAGCTGGACAAGTGAAGTTTCTTCTCTTCATCTCTTCTCATGTGATATATCTTCCATTTCCCTAATTCTTCTAATAGCCTTTCTTTGTACTCACATTAATCTTTCTGGAAGATAGGTGATATAATTACATTAAGTACTCCAAGGATTTCACTAAGAGTTTTCACCGAGGCTTAGTTGAGTGGTCTATTTCCAATGAAAAGATTTGTCCTGTGTCGAGCTTGCTGTTTCTCCCTTGGTTGCGCCACGGATCAGGCTTTAACCACCCTGTCATCACCCACACACAGGCTTTTTCCCTCCTCGTGCATTTTCAACCAATGAATCTTAAGCTTATAGCAGACATATCATTGCTGAGAACACGATCTCCTGCTTTGTACTATTAGCATTGATCCCATACCATCATGAAAATTATCCATCTTTTCCCAAGATACTCTGATCTTCCACTGATCTTCCTCATTGTATTGCAGCCAGTGTATATTTATGTAGTTTCTGGGAGTTTTTTGTGGAAATTCTGTTAATATAAATACAATGTGAATATATGATCTCAGTACCCTTGGGGGACTCCACACCCATGGGCATCTCTAAAGTAGTCGGCTCCCTCACTAAGATCTTTCTTCTCTACCTTGTGTACTGCTCATTGAATCCTAGGTAGATTACCTGTAGGTTAAAATAAACATACAGTTTTACCTAGAAAAGTAGTTCTTTTACATTTAAATAAATCTTATGTTTTGTCACATTTTCTGTTTACTCTTTAGCATTTCATTCAAAACCTTTGAGAACTTTGCATGCTGCAGATGTTTGACTAATAGGGAAACAGTTGCTTGCATCACTCGTTCTGCCCTCTAAATGCAAGTGATTAATCTGTCTCATTTTAAGACTGGAATCAAAAGATGAAATATATTACAAATTTCTGATTTCAGAACAGAACATTAAGGTATCGAGGTATTTTAGAATTTGGAGCTTTATACTGCGAGATTCCCAATTAGGTTGTGTCAAACTCTGTGACCTTTGCCTCCTACACATGATTCTCTTCACAAGTACACAAATGGCTGGTGTTAATTTGCCATTCAGTGTGTGAGCCTGCCACACACCTTTACTGAAAGTTAAAAAAAGAAAGGGATTTTTCTTCTAGATTACCTTTGATCTCTGTCTCATTTTCACTGCAATGTAGTCCCACTTTTTGCCTTTAAAAAAAAATAAAATCTTACTGTCATTTCTATGATTTAGTTCAAATTGATTTCTGGAAGTTCTGACTTTCTCCCTTCACATTTTAGACTGATAAGTTGTACCGACTCTTCCAACTTCGTACTTTAAAGCCCTTTTAGGATTTTCATTTGCGCTATTCACTTTCTTGGGGGTGGTTATTCCTTTGGAGCCCATTTTTACTGAAGTCTCTTTGCTTGGTATTCAAGTTTTAGAATCAGTAATCTATTTACAAATTAAATAAATTCTAGACCTTCACGTTCAAGTTCATAAGTTTTTCAGCGCAATTATTTTCAGTAAATAGTTACCATAGTTACTCAAAGATTCTTCTTCTAAAATCAAGATTGAGCCCAATGTTTGTTTGCCATTCCATCTAATTTAAATTGAATCATCTTATATACGTTCACTCCGAGGTTATTTGATCAACTTTTTTGTAATGTCCTTGTTGCAAATCAGATTCACATTTAAAATAGTATCACTTCATGGGAATTCGCTAAACATTTGGAAGAGAAATCTGCCAGCTCTCACACTGATGAGTAGATGAATGCTACCACTAACAGGAACATTTATTTTCCCGTCTCTGTCTGGAAAGTTAGTTCCTATTTTGATCAATTTCTAGAAGCAGTAAAACTAAAAAGTTTTCTAATCAAATCAGTCCTAGAATGCTCTTGAAGATCTTGAGTGAACTCGTTTGTTTGCTTAGCATTCCCCAAAATTATTTGGGCTCCGACAAATTCTGTTTTGTCCATGCTACTTACATTTCTTTAAGCTATCTTCTCCTTGTTTCATAACATGAGTGTATCTGTATTTCTGCACTTTATTTCTCTAATTTATTTTTATCGCTTTTCATTATCATTATCCTTAGATGTTTTCCTCCGATTCTTTCAAACGTTGCATTAGACATATGGGTTAATTATTTGTTATTCAGACAGCAATCTCATGCACAACAGTAAAATATTTCACTTACATCATATTGCTATATATTCCTTTTCATTTTTCTTTTTATTAGTTATATTTTTTATATTTTATTCTTTAGGGATAAGCTGTATTTCGTTATTTGAACTATAAAATGTTATATTTGTATAATAAATTCCAGTCCTTGCCTCTTTATATGCACAAGTAGTAATTTTTAAAAAATTCTTTCTTCAGTGGCTTGTGCACCGAGAAATGTGTCTCTTTCTTCCCTCAAAGTTACACGAGTTGATCTAATAAAAGATACTTATGCTGCTTTCATTATTTATGATAGAATGAGCAATTTGCAAACTGCAACAATTAATATGAATTCCAAACTAACTAGTAAGGAAGAGTAAATTTATTTTAGAGGGTTAACAACAGATTTTACCGTGTTGCAGTAGAATTAGTGTTAGTGGAAGATTACCTGTCCTCTAGATCCTCCAGACAGCGGCTTGAAATCTTAAATCTCAGCTGAATGCATCCTGTCTAGAGGGTGACAAGGACCAGCTGTCACGGTTCAACTCAAGTTAATACAGTCAAGCATTTTGAGAAAAACACAATATTTTGAACTGCGGTAGGGAATAGAGAAGTATCAGACACCGAATGAAAAGATTTCATATTAATAGGAAAATGTAATAATAGCATCAAAATTTGTACTCTTCTAATTCTACATTTGTGGCAGTGTACGCTCAGTCTAAATTCTCCATTACCAATAGGGAGAAGAAAGGAATTATTAATAATTATCTGAATTTTATCTTCATAATCTAACAGGCCCAATTAGTCAAACAATCTGTTTGTGGTGTGCAGTCAAATTTGCACTTTGCTTGACAGGCGTGTTATATTTTTATATTGGTTACTGGGTTTAGTCCTACTAAACAAATATGTAAGTTTGTTTATCCTGTGTAGGAAGGTTGCAGTGGCCATGGCCAACCCAAAACCTGATGGTAATCCACCTGATGGTGGATAATTTATAAATGAAAAATGAAAAATAAATCTTCTAACTGAACCTATCCTTTACTGTGTGTCATGCCTTGTAAGGGAAAATATGCCTGCAGAAAATAGCTTTTGCAAACTCTTCTCCAGGCCTTCTCTTCCCTTTGAAGCCATGAATGGGTTTATTAAAGTCTTCAAAGCTACACTTCCGTGGCAGAAACACTACCTGGGTCATAGCTGCTTTCTGAATGATCATTTTAAGCTTCTTTCCTCATTATTTTTCCAGAGTGTGAGATTTTGTGCCTGTCATTGACCCCTTTGTAATAAGGGTATACTTTCCCTCCTGCTTTTGGATGGAATGTTTCTATGAGAGCTTTTGTGGAGATCTCTGCTTCTGACAGACAGTTATGTTGATTAATGTTGCTGTATATTTAGTATGTTAACGACTACATAAAAAATTAAAATTTTATTGCATAGCTTTACAGGAGATAAAGAACATAATTTTTGCTTTTACATAGCACCTGCTCAATTTTAGATGGTAATTTTTCTCCATGTGGAAGAGGGCCTGCTTCATCCAGGCTTTTTCTCCTGTTGACTGATTCAATCACCTGATTCAGTCACTTCACAACATGAGGGCATTTCTTGCTGGTTTTCAGGGAAGTGCCTCTCGCACAGACGGAGCTGTTTGTGTGTCTGTAACAGCTAAGCAGCATCTTGAGGAGCTCTAGGCTAAGTCTATAGTGCTTGAGTTTACACGAGGGTTGTTCACTGAGCTGAGGGAGGGGCCGGGGGGTAATGACTTGAATCCATATCCTTTGTGCTTGGTAAAAAACTATCAGAAATCTACTTACTCTGTTGCTTAGGTGTCAAGAATACCATTAAGGAAAAGAGAATATTCAACATCGTTGTGGAGATGCGGATGTCATCTAGCTCTGTTTCTCTGCTTCTGAATAGAAGAGAGCTGGATATATAAAGAACTTGAACATGAGCCAGCAGTGTGCCAAGGTGGCCAACAGCATCCTGGCCTGTATCAGGAACAGCATAGTGAGTAGGACCCAAGAGGTGATCATCCCCCTGTACTCGGCACTGGTGAGGCCCCACCTCAAGTACTGTGTCCAGTTTTGGGCCCCTTACCACAAAAAAAGACATTGAGGTGCTG
>JAOXNO010000003.1:18846502-18894247 GCA_028565335.1 Limnodromus scolopaceus
ACTCTCCGCAGCGGCCGGACCCCGGGGGCCGCTTCCCCCCCCCTCCCCCGGTGCCTCTCGGCGGGGGCGGCGATGGGCGCCTCCGCGGGCCGCCGGCGGTGCCCGGCAGGTAGAGAGCGGGGAGGCTGGTGAGGAGGGTTCTCATCCCCCGCTCCCCGTGGGGGGCTGCCGGCGCGGGAGAGCGGGCTCCGGCTGTGCCCGCATCGCCCACCGAAGGCAGCTGCCTGTGTTGTCATTTTGGGTTATTTCTCTGAGTTTTTCCGTAGCGAAGCAACGGGGGGTGGAAAAAAAAAAGTAGACTTTTGGGGCCGGCGCTCAGGTCCCGATTCGGCAGGAATAATCAGAAAACGAGTCGCTGAGCCCTTAATCTACTTAAGCACGCGATTCCTTTTTCCTCCCCGTTTTAATCTGTGGTTTGTGGCGATCTTGTTTATGTGGAGTTTAGGGGGAAAGCGAGCAGCGGCGGGATGTCATTAGGGGGCGTCGGTGATGCACCTGCGGCGGGGCGGGAGGCGGCCTGCGGGGGGAGCCGGGCCGGGGGCTGCGCGGCCTCGCCGGGCGGAGCGGGGGGGACGGGGCTTTAGGGGCCCGCAAGGGCTTTCCCTGCTCGTAATCCCGGGCTAGGGCGGCCGTGCTGCATTGCGCCGCTTAAAAACGCGTTTCCATAAACGCCCGGTGTTGTTATTTTTCCTTGTCGGTGGCTGAATCGGGCGTCGCTGTCGCCTCGAATCGTGTTTGCTCCGAGAGGTCATCGCTGGTGACTTCGGTTTTCTCTCTTTTAGCGTGCAGTCGTTTCTAGGAAGAGCAGAAACGTTATACCTAACGAAAGGAAGATGGGCTTTCTTCAACTTCACTTTTGTTTATTTTGATTTTTTTATTATTATTATTTTTAAAACTGTTGACATGTATATAAAAAAAAAAGTAAATACTCTGCCCTGATTACTTACCTAAACGCTTCATTTAATTTATAGCTATCAATTGTTCATACTGACTTTTAGGTTAGACAGTGCGTGGTGGTGATCAATTTCTGCAAATATTTAAAAAATATAAACACTGCTTGCTACAGAATTCTGTTAACCTGTGCTGTTGAAGTGGGGTTTTGGCAGCTGACTTGTGACAAATTAAAAGCCTTAATGCCACTAATATTTTCAGCATATTTTGAGTTTGTAGTCAACAAGCAACAAAATGTGTTGGTACTTTTTGGTAATTTTTCATCTTGTGCAGCAAAAATTTTGCTTAGTACATTCCACATATCTTCATAATTAATAGAAGTAAGGGATTCACTTTTGTTAAAAATAAATCAAATACAGTGTGGTAAATGAGAACATATAAGTATAGGACAATATGCACAAGTGGCATAAAATAACCCAAGAAAGTCGTTACTTACGGTACCGTTGCTATGTTTGTCAGTCATGGGGAGTACATAAAGGTAACAAGCTTTGTTAAATCTCAGCTGGATGTTCGGGGAATACCAAGTATCCACACTTGCTCATGCCTTAACCGTTGGTGAAAGACCGCCTCTGTTGTCTTAATACAAAACTTGCTGGTATAATTATAAGAGACACTTCAGGAAACAATTCTTCATTTTTTCAGTGAACGTTGGTTTTCCTCAGTTTTGTTTATGTAGTCATTTTTCTTTGCTGTCTTGCAGGGTTTGATATTCAGTGTTTTGTTTGTGTTTAGCTCATGTTCTCAAATAAAAAAAATACGTATGCTACCTTTAATGGAAAAGTAGGTGAACTAATTTTTTTTTATGCAGACGTATGGGAGGAAAAGATAGGAAGTCTCCATTCAGGTTGTAAACAAGTCTAGAATAGGCATCCAGAAGAGAGAGTAGTGAATGAAAACAAATGTTATTTCAATGAATATTCTGTAGCCCTATGATGATGATTTTTCTTGTTCAGACAATGCTCGTGTAGGTAGATCTCAGAAAATGGCTAAGTCTTAAGAACTTTGGTGATCTCTAGGCAAGTTTATTTTATTCTTGGGTAGCTTTAATTACTTTTTCTGTAATTGAAATTTGTTGATAATCCTCCAGAGAGGGCAAATAGGTGAAAAATGCTGCTTATGTCTGGAGTTTAGTTACTACAAGTGGGGAGAGGAGTACTGGTTTTTTAGAAGTGTCATTGCTTGCTTGAGTGGTCATTTTTGTGCATTTTGGAGAAACTAGGCTATAGAAGGTGTAGACCTAAGGTTTTACTGTTTGGAGGTAAACTAGCAAAAAACAAAAAAGGAAAAAATAGAGATGATTTTGAAACTTTTTTTTACTGATGTAAGTTATCCTGGTTTCACAAATAAAATACAAACAAGTACTTTTCTTGGCATGGGTGGCTGGTATGAGGTTATGCCTTGGGCTTTAGTAGTTTGTTTTTATTTTGAAAGCTGTCTATCAAAAAAACCCCTGTGCGTTTTCTCCGTGCTCTTGTTAAACCATGAAAAGTTTTTGACGTGCCTTTGGATTCAGACAGTAGACTTTATGTCCCTGTTGATTTAAGTTGGGTGGGAAAAAAAATAATCAGTTATTTCTGCAATTGGAACAGCACACAGAGCTTTCTGGTGAAATGTCTGAGCACCCAGGCCTTGTACATACCTTTTTATGTGTATCAAGGAAAGTGAAAGTATCACATAAAGTAATTAATTCTGATGCTGTTCTCTTGATTGAAAGTTAATTGTGATTTATGTCATCTTCTTATCTAGGTAGTTGGCTCAGAGATGATAATTTATGGAAACTGTTCCTTCAGAAAGACACAGCGTTCCCTCTCTCTACTCATTGGATATAGAAGGGCTTTGTATTCTGCATTGGCATTCAAAGAGTTTAAGGCAAAGGCATTTCTTATGTGTTTGCTGTAGCCCCTTTGCAGATACCCCTTTAGAGCTACACAGACTCTTGACTGCAAGAGAACATGTTAAATTTACTGATGTGATTGTCAGTAGCTTTTTGGCAGTTCTGAAGTTCTCTTTGCCTGCCTACCTGCAGTTAAAAGAAGTTTTCAGTGCTTATGGTTGTAGAACTCTATTGTATTGCCCAGTTCTCATACAAAAGATTAAAAGATTGCTCAGGATATTTCTAAATAAAGAATTAAATTAAACATTCCTCTAACAACAGTGGAGTTCTTCCTTGATTGTATTTCTTAGCTCCTATAGCTAATGCCTGGTAGCTGTTGTGGACAATTCCTTTCTGTTCTATTTAGAAATACTTATGTTCAGTTGCTCCAATCCTATCTACACTTTTAAGACTCACCGTTGAAAGGGCGAACAGTTCCTTCACAGATGCTTAGGATGACCAGTTATGAAAACAATTAGGTTTCTAAACCGATTATTGAAGATAACTAGCTCTCTAGCCCTCTAGTGTTTTAATGTTTTTAAAGCAGTCTCTGTCTCTAAGAAAATATTTATTAAAGTGATCTGATTAGTTACATTAGTCTTCTAAAGCAAGTATTAAATAATAATGAATTAAAAGAAAAAGCTAAGCAGAGAGAACTTAGTAAATAACCGTTAATTAAAATTTGGCAAATGTGTGAGAGCTGATTATGTATTTCATTAGGCTGTCAGTTTCTACTGCTTTATTTTTGTGCACGTTTAGACGGTTCTCAAAGTTGTTTGTTGGGTTTTTTTTAGTGTAGTTAATCCTGTACTTTGTATGGCTGACCATCTTAAATATGTACATAATAAATCATGGAGAAGAAGGAAAACCTGCCTGCATAAACAGCACCTGTTCTTAGTTTATTCAAAGAATTAGTGTTAAAATCTGTTGTTTTATTTTAAATGATTTTTTATCTTTATTTTCACCACTTAATTGGTAGAATGAAAAGTAAATCCATAAGCACAAATAGATATAATTAATATTTCCGTTGCTCCTACTAAGAAAGGATGGAACATCATAATGTCCTAGTTATAATTCTGTACTGCAGCTTCTGCTTTTTGATCAGTATCTTGATTTTTGGTTTTGTGGTTGTTTTTTTTTTTGTCTGTTTCTTTTTTTTTTTCCCAGTCGCTAAACCTTGGCTTGCACATTTCCCAATTCCTATTTGTGTGTGGAGAAACAGGACTGCAAAAGTTACAGGAAGTCTGTCTTCCCTGACCAAGTCTCTTGGCATACTTCTCTATTCTTACCTTTTTACATACGAGGCAGCTGCTAAACAAAGAATTGCTTTGAGTTGGTTGATATTGGGGTTTCTCTGTACCACTGAAGCCGTTTTCTTACAGGTTTAAAGTGAAAAGTTTCAGCGAGATAGAAACAAGTCCCTCCTCCAAATTAGGAAAAAGTCCATCGTTGGTTATCTGGGAAGCAGTATAAACCATTGCAACTGCATTCTGTGTTGTGGGACATATATTATGTTTCATCTTCTCCTTTGTACCCTATTGCCAGAAGCTGTAATTGTCTGGCAGCAGGAGGGAGGTGACTAAGGATATTCTTCAGTGATGTGTCTTGGAACCAAAGCTATATGGAGTTTATAAACCTTCTGTGCAGCGGTGTTGTGGGATCTGGTGTTAATACCTGGGGACTTTCTCCTTAGTCAAGAAAACTAGATCATCTGTAGATTGGAGTAATTTTTAGTTCCATGCAATATTTTGCCCCTAAGGGCCTTTTTTTTTACCCTTAGGACTTAAGAACGATCAAAGGAATTTGTCAGTCATGGCTCATAAAGGAAATGTATATGTGTTATTTGGCTGAATGGGAAATGAATCACACCTTGAAATGCCTCTGGAAAAGAGCAACTCCCAAGATGCACCCGACTGGAGACCTTCAGCATAGACAGGAGAGTCTAGTGGGGTGTTATTTAACGTTGTGAGCAATTTTAGTTTCAGTCTAGTGTAAATCTGTATTTGTGCTGTTACTGAGATAACTCTGAGATTAAATATACTGTTTAGTGGGAAGACATGAATCTATTTTGGCTCATTTATCCTGGAAAAGACTAGCCAAAAGATGCTGTGGTTACTCTTGTGAATATCTGGTCTGCAGAGCTGGATGAGAATTAATCTCTAAGATAGTACTAGTTTGAGATCAGCTAAATACTAGCTGTCCACAAATATGCTTAGAGTAGAAATTAGCCAAAACTTTCTAAATACAGGAGGAATGAAGCTGAGGAACAATTTTTCAAATTGCTTGCAAAGGCAAGGAATCAGAAGTGTATGTTTAGCAGTTTATCACGTGGTTTGTATGGGAATGTAGGTGTGATCTTAAAGGAAGAAGTGATAGTATTGCAATATGGGTTTTGACTTTTGATGCTTTGATGGGTTTGAGAGCAATTTTCTCCATTTATTCATAGTTATGCCATATGCATTCAGCTAAGACCTTCAGGACTTCAGCTGCTTGCCAACAGGGTCGGGGCAAAAGTGGTTCCTCTCTGACCTTATCCACAGTGCAGAATGGATTTTATATTTAGACAGATTTCCTACAGGTGGAGGTCTTTAAGTGTTCAGGCTTTCTGTTCTCACTTAAAAATACCTCTCATCCAGTAATGAGCGATGTTTTATGATGAGACTTGGCAGTCTCAGGCATTCATTTTCTACAGATTTAATGAAAATTAGTGGCAGGGTGGGGAAGAACTTACTAGTGTTCCTGTGGCTAGAAGTGCAGGTAAGCAGCTATGGACTTGCTGAAAAGAATGGATAACAATGTCCTGTTGGGACTCTTTCTAATACAACTTTTTTGTTTGCTTGCTGGAGAATGTGAAGGGGAGGAATGTTAATGTGAGCATAGGAATGAACTAGAGGGTGCTTTGTGGACTGGAGAGCTCAGGAACAGGACTGGAGATAGCAAAAGATTAGAAGTCTGATGGTACTGCGTTCGGTTTGTCGTGGGACTGTGGATGTAATGGAGGGAAAGGGAATATGAATTTCCATTAGTAGGAAACTAGGCTTTTTATACTTATTCAAGGAACAAGTTATTTTGCTTTCTTTTTTAATGGAGCAGGTATCAATTACAATTAAAAACAAGGTATATGACACCATGCCTTCTTGGAAAATTTAGGTAACTTTGTGGTATTTTTTATTTGTATGCTTTGGGTTTAAATTCATTGTCAAGCCTGTAGGACAGGAAGGGAGATCTTTCGGAGTGAAATTAGTGAGGAAATTTAAAGTCGTTTCTCTTTTGAACAATGGGAGATGTAGGAATTTGGTGTGTGAGTTTGCGGTGATGGTGCAGGTGAGGGTTTGCAGTTGGAGGAAGAGCCAGGAGGAAGAGAAGAAAGCTGGTATTTTTATTATTCCTTCTCACGGTTGCTTTCTTAGTTTACAGTCAATGGCATAGCTCAGCCGGACTTGAGTCTCACTGTCTTCCCAACCCTTTCTTTCCAGCAATTCTGTACTCAAAAAGTCAGAGTCCAATGTAAACATCGGGGAAACATGTAAGAACTTGTGATCTAGAAAATATCTACCACGTATTCGATGACATTTCAAAAGCCCACAAAAAGGAGACAATTGGTAATGAGGAAGAGTTCCTTGTCTTCATATGCACAATGACCTGTAGAAACACAAGTTTTTCTGCTTAATATGTTAAACAGTTATTTGGAACATAGTTCTTATGTGGGAGAGCTGTAAATGCCTGATGACTTCCAACAGCTAGTGTTATTGGTGGCCATACACATTTCGTAGATTTGTTCTTTTGAGAAATGGGGGCTATTTTTGGATGTGGAAACATTGACTGAAGAATGGAAAGTCTTTGGAAGATTATTCAGCCATTAAAGAGCCTGATGCAACTTCTTTAGCTGCAGAGAAATTTTTGGTAATTCGTGTCATGAATTAAGTTTCCTATGTTCTTTTCTCAGCTGTGATATTCACTGAGGAAGATGCTAAAGGAAGTAGAGAGTAGGATCTTGGTTTAAAACCGATTGCAGTTGACAGCAGTCAACTGCAACTGATTGTTTTTAAGTTATGAATCAGCCAAAGAGATGAGATAGCTCACTCAAGTGACGTATGTTAAAGTTAAACCTCCATTCAGGTTTTTGCATATCAAAATGGGCTTTATGAGCTCTTCTGAGATGCTGAAAGCATCTCTTAAGTTTTTTTAGCTGTAATTCCCTCCTCTTAGACATATTTTAGTGTTTGTTTAAACAATGAGTCTTTCATCAAAACTTACTGAAGGTATAAGGAAGACTGGTAACTGTGGGTGTGGGCAGACTAAGTGCTTTCCAGTATAGTCATGAGGTGATTGCTTATTACAAGGAGGAGGCTCGCTCTTTTCCCACTTCAGCATTTGCCTACATTTTCTTTTCTTCAGTCTTTCTGGATATTAAACCTTAAGAAAAGCTCATGACATGTGGTGTCAGCTAACTCTTGGTGATTAAAAGCAGGTCATTGTGCTTTCAGGGATACGCTGATACCAGTTACTCTCTGAAACAAAAATAAAGGTTTGTTGAGATATTATGATGTAAGGAAGCTTATGCACTAAACACTTTTAGTGTTGGCAGTAGGTAGTTGGTGGAGTGGTGAATTATATTTTTTTCTTTGTTTTGAGTATAAGTTGTTGAGCTACCCTGCATGCTAGTGTACTTCGCTGTGGCAGGTGGCTTACCGTTCTTGAAATCTCTTGTTTCTGTGTATTTGAACAGCAGGGGACTCTCTCTTCCCTCTAAATGTGTTTGTGAATGAGATGTTTATGCCAACTGTTAATTTAGTACACCTGCCCTTTCAGTCTTCTGATCTTGATAAATAAAGCCTTGCATATATGTCAGAGAAACACAGAAGAACTGTTAAACAAGAGCCAATTGAAAGCAATATTTAACTTTTTACAGGCCTGTTTGGGTATGGGGTTGCATACAGTCCTTTGTCTTGCTGAGGTGTGTGGTCTACCCGAACAAGTTGTAAAGGCAGCAGAAAGCCTTTCATAGGGGAATATCGCAGGCGGTGTTAAATAGTCCCTGTAGGGAGTGATAGGTTTGTTTCCCATAACTGGGTCTGGATCTGGGAGGGTAGGAGGAGATATTTCTATTTCACCCATCTCTTTCTTTGCAGAGAAAAATGCCTACGGAAGTGTCTGTGTAAAGTTGCCACTTCACCTAGGCACATGTTCTTATTTATGTAAGTTTATGTACGTATGGCTGTATTATATGCATGGATAGAGAGTGTCTATCCATGTTGACAGGTGAGAAAGTGTCAACCAGTGTGTGATAAATAATCCAAAGATATATGATTTACTGTAAAAGATTATTGAAAACTGTGGTTTGAACTTTGATGTGTCTTTGTGTTTTTTCTCTCTCTCTAAATGCTCATGAGCTGAGTGATTGGCAAGCCAGTTTTTGATAAACCAGAGAGGCAACAGTCTAGTTTCACTGCATTTAGTGAAGCAGGATCAATGTTTTTGTGAGATAATTTTGCCCCGACATCTGCTACTCCATCCTGTTCAAAATGGAGCTGCATGCTACCTGTGCGCCTGGCCTTGCGTGAAGAGCATGACTTGGTGAACCACCTACGTGTCTGCGTTGCTGAGTAAAGGTTGCGTTGGCTGGCTGTCCCTCTGGCAATGACTTGTTGGTATGGGAGGAGCTGGCCCGGGGTGCAGAGACCAGCTCTGGGAGCCGATGTGCTCGGGCCTGCTGACGGCGCAGCTCCGCATCCGCCGGGAACAGCTTGTGCTGCTGCTGCCGGCCCTGCTCCCCCATCGCTCCCTCATGCGCACCGCAATTTGCAGCTGTCCATTCTGCCCCCCTGCTCTTCTCCTTCAGCCTCTCTGAGTATGCTGATCTGATTGGAATGATGAACATAATTGCTCTGCTGTGGGTTGCTTGCTTTTTTTTTTCTTTTTTTTTTTTTTTAATTCTGATAAGTATTGGTTATCTCTGTGGTCCAAGATTTTTACCCCAAGGAAGATTGCTTTTGAAGCATTGCTCTTGCAGAAACAGTTTCTCTCTTGTCTTTGGGGAAGCAGAGGTAGAAAACAGGCTTCTCTCTCTAACTTTCATCATCACAGCAAGGCCCTAAACTGCAACTTCTCATCTTGCTGTTTTTTTCAGTTTTGGAGTGACTACATTTCAGGTTGCTGGCACAACACAGTATTCTTCTTTTAATAATAATAATAACAATAAAAAAGTTAATTATTCCAACCTAGGTGGAGGTTGTAATAAGAGAAAGAGGATTTTTCCCCAATGTTTCAGATTATGTTGGTAGCATTAAATAAAAAAATCTTGCTTAAGTCAAGATTAGCAGAGGTAGAACATTCTTTAGACTCATTTTAAAAAGCATCTTCAAATATGTCAGGTAATTTTTTATTAATTTATTTTGCATTTTAGTAGCAAATAGTTTACCAAAAAAGTCAAAGTTCTTGTGTGGGGGTTGAAAGGTTTCTTAGCAGTCTTGTAAGCTATCTTCAGATGTCCACAAAAAGTTCTTGTATGGCAGACAGGGTAGGCTACAGTACAGAGTTTTCAACTAAGATGCAGGAGCTGAGATACTGATAAATACACTTTTATAAATCTGCTCTACTCTTCCCTTCCTCCTCCTTGGTGGAAATGTGCAAACGGACCATAAATGCCGAGGTAACTTTAGCATGTTATGAACTTATTTAGCAGTTGGATGGGAAGACTGAAAAATCTTATGATCAGTGTAAAATGGGGTAGGATGTAAAAGGCTGTGGGATGATACCTCAGTTTTTGCATGTGTGAACATGAATCAGTTGTGCTCTCTTGTAGCTAGCTGCATACCAGGCTGTGTTCCCGTATAACCAGTGATCATTTCCTCCTTTGGGGAATCTCTCTTGGGACTGCATCTGGAGGGTGTGAGGGTAGGAGATGGTTAGAATGCTGGAGCACATGATAAGAGAGACAAGTCTGTAAGGTCTATGGTGGTACAACCTGTAGAAGGAAGAGGGTAAGAAGGGGTCTAATGTGTGGTTAGCTACTTTTTACGGTGTTCTGGAGAAGAGTGAGCCAGATGCTTTTCAGAGTTGCACAGTGAACGGAGAAGGAGCAGCAGTGGCAAATTACAGCAGGGAGCACTGATTTCCACAGGGCCTATGGTAAAGCACTGGAGCAGGTTGCCTGCAGAGGTGATGGAATTTCCATCATCCAGGATATTCAAAACTTGACTGGTTTCTTATTTTGTTTCCTAGTGTTCAACAGTAAAGCGTGGCCATTTTTGGCTCATGTTTGCAGTTTATGGAACACAGCAGTGCAGAATGGCTCCATGCTTCTTTGTGCAGAGTGTGGTACGGTCAGTGTTTTTGTCCTCTTTGCAGGTTAGGTGTTGGAAGGAGGGAGAAATGTTTTGGAAACTGAAACAACCTTTGTCGCTGCTTAAAGAGGAGAAAAAGAAACTGCTGCATTTACTTCCTGCATGGAGGGCATGATGCATAGGCGAGGGACTTCTCTACTGCCAGGGTGCAAGTTGAATGAACTGATAGCTGACAGAATAGATTTACCGGCAGGGGATGTGTAACTGGGATAGATGCCTGCAAAGCTAGAAGTTCAAAATCAGTTCCTTAATGTAGCTGAGGTAGTGGGCAGCACTGGGGGCTTTTGGTCTGTTTCTTAATTCTACCTCGTGTCACCAGGATGTGCAAAACTGTCTTAAACAGCTCATGATTTTTGAGCCTGATCTCTATTTTTGTCTTTGAGGGTAGGGGAAGGATGCTAGCAATAATTCGCTTTGCTAGTGAATGATCACCTTTCTTCTCAGGCATCTGTTTCTTTTTTTACATGAATATTTTCATAGTGGTGGTATGACTCAGTAGAAAGAGGCGGTGTTGCTAGGCAGCAGTTTGAGCACTTTGCAGATGCCATGTGATGGCAGTAAGCTGCCTTGTAATAACCCATTGGTGGCAGTATTCCTGGCCGAGGTTCTGTATTGCACAAAGAAAGAAGCATCTCTGACAGGAGCAGATGCTGCCTAGCAACTGCCAGTGCTCCTGGACCAGCCTGAAATACCTTCACTTAATTGTAGTGTAATTTTGGTAATAGACAAAACCTTACGTGTAAAAGATGGCTTTCAATTCTGAAGAATATTTTTCTTCCTCAAGGTTTTACATAAAAGTTCATAAAGACCATTAACAAGGTCAAAAAATTCTTTAGCTCTCTTCTAAATCATGTCTTTTGTTTAATCCCTACTCTTCGATTGTAATGTTTGGATGGCTTTTAATCAGCTTTTGATAATCTTTTTTTTTTGTGTGTGTGTATTACATTAGTGCCTGGCAGTTCCAATCGGATTAGAGCCCTGTTCTGTGTCATGTGTATCAGCACACTCTGCAAGAAATGCCCCTTGCTGCAAAAACCCTCGGTTGCTTGATTTTGGTAGTTTTTAGGGTGTTACTGGATATGGCTTCTCCTTTGTATCTCGATTCTTTATGTTGTCCATCCTGCTTAAACAGTGGAATGTTTTGGAAGTACTCAGCCTGGGTTTTGTTCCCTGTTTTCTTTGTCAACATACTTTCTAAATGTGACCTGAACTTGCAAATAAATATATGTGTCTCAAATTCATTTCTGGCGAATAATTGAAACCCTCAACCACAATTAATCGTTTAGATACTGGGAAAGTATACTGTGAAGGTGAAAACATTCTTCTAGGTAATTGTAAATAAAATGAAAATGTTTTCATTTTAATTTCCTCCTGGTTCTGCTCCCTTGTCAGATATCATCAGAGTTTAACTATGCAATCTACGCATCTGCCAGGTTTAATCAAACAATTCCACAAAAATTTAATCATATTGGCCTTTAATTTTTGTTACGAAAACATGAAGGGTTTTTTTCCTCATAAACTATTTTTTGGTCTTTTAAATTATTAAACCCACAATTTTCTGTTTGCAAGAACTAGTCCTTTTGGCTGGAGAAAGGTTTGTAGTTCCGAGAGAGGCTCAGAGTGGAAGGTACTCGGTGGTTTGGAAAGTATTAATTCTGTGCTCCCTGAAGGTGTGATTGTGCAACACAGTTGCCTCACAAAAAAATGGTAAAGCTGAATCTTGACTCTTAGCTGTGTTTTCCTCTGTGTGGGAACTTGTATTAATGTTGGGTTTTTTTCTTGCACAGCCATATTGCTATGGCTTAGAGACTTTTCCCTGCCTGCCATATGCAAACGTAAAGAATTAACATCTGTCACCATTCTTAAAAAGCAAATTATTCAGAAAAGGTAGTTTGGAACTTTCTAAAACCATAAATACTGTGGAGTAGAAGAGTAGACGTTTATTGTGCGCTCTTTTTCACGCAGTTCACAGAGAGCATTGGTGATGCAGGATCTGAACAACTGAAAAATCCTTTCTATATGATACATAAGTGAAGTGTGGAGTTCTGGGGTGATGTGGATGTTAAAAGTTGATGTGATTCAAAAACATGTAGGTGGTTTTGTAGAAGAAAATGTATAGAAAGCACTATTAAAAACATATATAAAATTAATACTAATAAAAAATTCTTCTTTAGGAAGTTCCAGTCCACAGATGGCTCAAGTTGGGGAAAGCTACATCCTTACCCTATTCCAATATCCTTCCTTCACCATCTTGCTTTAGCATCTGTTTAGGGAAAAGGTATTTGATTTAAAGCCATCTTTGGTCTCGCCTGCTACAGTGACTCTTATGTTACATGGAGACTTTATTGTCATCTAGGTGTTGCAGGGAAGAAAATAAAGTTAATCTTAGCTGTTAAAACTAGGCTATACTGCTAGATAATAGACACTTTTATAGATGGATTCATACGAAAAAGCATTTTAAGGAAAGATACATCCTTGTCATAACATTAATTTAACCGTCTGAAGTAATTACGTTCTTTTTTTAAAGATTAATCAATATCAATCATTCCTAGTCTCAGAGATTGATTTATATTCCATGTTAGTATCACTAGTAATAGTGATAACTGGTAGTAGTTGAATACGAAATTCTTTATAAGGACTGTGAAGTTTAAGAGTTTGTTATATGTGTTTGCCTAAAGTAAACACGAACACCACTTCTTAGCTGTTGTGATAGAGGTGCGAGTTTAAAATATAGTTATGTGTTAGAAAACATAAGTTTCACCATCAGAAAACTTCAGAATTTTGACATTTTGTAGCACAGAACACAATTCAATATCTGATCAGTGTGATTATGAATTGGTAGGGTGCGGAGCTAGGTAATTTGTATATAGAGCAACACAACTGCAGCCACGCTTCTCCTATGCTTCATCCTTCTGAAATTAGTTTGGCCGAAGATATACTTGGGGCATGATTAATGCATAATCTCAATAACTGTAAGCTGAGTGCAGTACAAAGCATTTATAAAAATTAAATGGCATGCTTTAACCTGAAACACTTCTGCTATGTTCTGCTAGTGTTATCTGAAAATACTGCAAGTTACAAGAATGTTAGTGGGACAGATAATAATGAGTTGAGAACTGGAAGAAACTGTCACAAAGGCCAAGAAAATTGGTCTTTTGAAGCCATGAGTAAACAGAGAGATGTTGAAAGTTTGCAAAATTATAAGTGTTACTGTGGAAGGAGTTTAAGAACTTTTTGTTTCTTTTGTCACATTATGCAACTAAAAAAGATCTAGTGAAACTAACAAAAAAAATAAATGACACATTCACAGCTGATTATTATATGAAATGTTCTGGGTTTTTTTCCCCAAAGTTAACCCATACAGTACATTAAATCTTGTTCTTGCCAATATCTTGGTATAAAGAAAAACAAAAATGTGGTTTAGCATATTGGATGTGTTCTGGCAGCAGTTATTTCTATTGTCGAAGAGAAAACATGAGAAATAAATAATAATTTTAAAAAGCCCAACTTTATGATTAGAGAAACATAATTTAGATTTGGAGAAGGAAAAGGAGACAATGTAAACATGGAAACCCCTTGAACTGATTTTGCTTCTCAGCACTCATTTAAAAAACACTCCTGGTTTTCATTGGTACATCTTGGAAGGTGGGGAGGGAAAGGGCAGGAAAAGGGCTCTGTTTCTCTATGAAAATAGACAAATTACTTATAATGGGCTGAACTGGTATTTTACATTGTAAATAGAACATTATGCAATATCAAAATACTTCTGTAGGCTTTACTACAATGTGTAGAAATAGGTTGAAAAAAATAGTGATTATATGCAGAAGGCATATACCTATGCTGGTTTGTTGTGCTGCAAAATATTTTCATGTGTATACTAAGAAAAAATGATGTTTCAGGGGAATTAGCAGCTAGATCCTGCACTGTCTTTGTGTGGATGTACTGTTCTGGACAGTGCTCTGGCATGTTCTTGTTTTGGCTTTTCCCGCTGTTTGTGTAAAGATGTGACAAATGTCTATTACTGTTTATCATGTAGTTGCCATAAACCATTTGAGAAGAAAAATGATCTGTGGAAGTGTTGTGACCCAGATGAGACTGGGTGGGGAAGTTGGGATGTAGGAAATTGAATTAGAAGGAATTAAAAAAGGAAGATATATTTTAAATTATAACACAGCAAAAATGAAGACAGCTCTGTTGTTTAGGTAGGCAGCAGAAAGTGATGATGACACACATGAAACCTAATTTAGCATTTCTCTTAACTGTGAATTGTATTATCTCTTTTTGCCATAATAGCGTTCAGATGAGGTCACAAATGGATAGATATCAAGGACCAAGAGAAGCTCAGGCTGTGAGTGAGAGGGATGGTAATAGTCCAGCCACGTACCCATCGCACTCCATGTCCTGCCCTCGGCAAGGACCAGTAGCGGCTGTTTCCGGAGTAGTAGCGCAGCAAGATAAGTCTTGGGAAAGCATCACACAGGCTTAAGTGCTTTCTGGGTTATGGGCTTGCTGAGCCTAAGGTGGTACACATCCAGTAATTTTCTCTCTTTGCTTTTGAACTTGAGTGATTTATTTATTACTTTTCTGTCACCCGTGGCATCTTGTAAGGAGTTCCGCAGTTTATGCACTGTGTGGAAAAGTACTTTATTTAATAAAGTCCTGAGTTCTTCTCTGCTGTTTCTTTTGACACTGCTCTGCTTTTTATACTGGAAGGGATAATTAGCAGTTGCTCCCTGTTTACCTTCTCCATGCAACTTATCAATTATGCTGTCCCCACCCCTTTCAGCGGTCAGTCTTACTGGTAGAAGAGTCTTATCTTGGTTCATAATTAATCACATAAAAGCCCTTATGCAGTACTTGATATCTCTTTTCTCACTTCTTTCTACCTTTCCTTAGGCTGTTCCATCCGTTTTCACAAAGGATGTGTTTTTGACAAAGGGGAAAAGGCAAAACTGGCACATGGGGGTTTCATTGTGAATTTCATACAGAGCTGTAGGTAATGGCATCTTCCCTTCTTCCCCAAAAGATAGTGTTCTGCTGGGATGTGGTGGTGGTGAGAGGGGGTGCTGCCTGACAGTGCAGTGCTGCTGAGCACTGAGCTTAAGACAAGAACTCTGAGTAGCAGTCCAGGGTCTCGCTCAGTGTGGTAATAGCAAGGGGAGAGACGATAGTTTTGTACGTGAGATTAGGGTCACGAAACACCGAGTAAATGGTATGTATCCGCCAGTTCTACTTGCAGTTCTACTTAGGTCCATCTGCAGCTGTTTTTTACCCTGAATAACTCAAGTGGCTTCACAAACTTTGTCACTTTTCCAAATGATCAGCTTACCTGGATCATTTAGAGATACTTTAAACAGAAAAGGCTCCAACAGAGGTCCCCTTAGAGCTTGCTGGTCAGTCTGTCTTCACTAAGAAAACTGGCTACTTTTTCTGTTTCGTATCTCTTTGCTAGTTATTTATCTGTGCTAATGCCTTCCCACTTTATCACAGCTGGGCTCTGTTTCTGCAAGAGATTTTCACAGAGCTTGTTTCAGAACAGCTTTTGTAAATCCTGGGTTGTATCAAGGGGATCTTCTTTGTCCATATAGCAGGCAGCCTCTTTAGATATCTAACATATCAGGGCTCAGTAAGCTGTGCAGAGATGCACTGACTCTTTTTTAAGATGTCATGTTTATCTGTGTACCTTTATTCTTTTGAAGCAGTTTCTCTTAGTGCTGGTGACTTACAATGCAGCTGCTTATACTGTATCAGGGTGTCTCCATAGGCAAGGATGACACTTCAGAATCTGTCCTTTCCTGCCTGGATCTTTGGCTTTCCAAACTGTTACTCCAATTCCATTTGTTCTGTTACACTCTCCAGTTCCTTCATGCTGTTACAGCTCAAGAGTGACTGCCTGTGCAAACTAGTTTGTGCCTTTCTCATCAATAAATTGCAGAGGAAAGGCTTTCTTTTGCTGTTGTCCACTTTAATACAGTTCAGATACCACAGGAAGGAACCTCTGACTTGGAGATAATTCCTGAAAATGGCATGTGGTGTGTTTTTAAAGGATTCCTCTTTGGCAGAATGTGGGGTTTAAATGCTGGCTGAAATTAGGTTTCATGAGGGGGAACTGTGACCTCCTTACAAACCTGGATGATGGCGAGAGGGTGCAGTATCTGAAAATAGTTGTTAAATATTTCAGCAGTCTGTCTGGAATTCAAGAGGGATCATCCAGATCTGTAAATGGGTGGGTAAAACCTCTGTTGTATGCCCATTTTGATGATGCCAGTACTTCTGTATTCTGGTGACCAAGGGGATGACTCATGTAAGAAATGATGGAGACTTGTTGATTGATGGACAATTTGTTCGTATGCTATGAAGAATTTCTCTGTGGGAAGGACAGAAGTCACTTATTGGAGTCCTCTCTGTAAATTATTTTCCCTGCAATGGTTATATTATTCCATATTTCCTATATACTTTTGTGTTCATATTTTTCAAATAATCTGCTAAGAAGAACTATATACCTAAAAGTGGCTTCCTAAGTAAGATTGTGTTGCATAGTGCATTTTTAGCTTAACAAAAACATCCATAACTTTGTCAGTGACCTTTGGGATCATGTATCAGACTATAAAATTAGCCTCAAATTTCTGGGATTTTGTCATAATCAATAGCTATTTTTACCATTCCCTTTTATATCACAGATGTTAAATTGTGTTCTTGTTAAACAGTTTTAACAAGATATGGTTTTATGTATTTGGTTAGTTTATTTGGGTTCTTTAATTTTTCCTGACTTTCATTTAATTTAGTGTGGCTGCAAAGTCAACTACTCTTGAGATTTGGTTTCTGTTATTTTTGAAAATATCCATACTGCAATTCACATACTCTATTGATTATTAAAATTGTCAAGCAGAAGAGATACACAATTTATTGATGACTACAACTTTATCAATGAAGGTATTAGATTTCATACTGCTGTATTAAGAATGAGGAACATGAGGTGAATGTTATTTTTGTATGAGAATGTATTCTCTAATTGAGAATGATCATCCACTTTGTATCTTTAGCTGATGGGATCAGGTAATTTCTGTTCTATGATTTTTGTTTATTTGTTCTTTTTTAACTTAAGTAGACCTAAGAAAAGAGCTTTGGCTATCTTATTAATGAGTACTCTGAATTCTCAAGAGCTGATTACGTATTGATACAGTACAGTCCTTATATCAGGTTTTCTTTGTGGGGCCATTACAATCCTTTTATAAATGGACAGTTTGCATCTATAAACTAACAGATCTATTAGAATAACTTCTTGTAAGCCTAAATATGTCAAAGTCATTATTCTTGGCCATATTTTAAAAGGGCATTGTGTCAGCAGTTGAAAAAAAACAATACTGTATTTTCCTGGTACCTTTTCTATAGCTTTCATTCCATTTTTATTGTTACAGAATAGGCAAATATTTCATGACCAGAGAACTAGTAGTTGCATCAAGTCCAGTTTCTTTCCTGGTTGCATCCTTTATTCAGTAGTTTTCATATAGTAAATAACTTTCATAGGAAGCCAGGTGTTGTTTGCTAATTCAAAACTTCTAATGCGGTGTTGACATGCAGTAATGTTTTTCAGACTAGCTATTACTTGTTGGATTTAGCTGAGTAAGACCGGTCAGTCGTTAATCTCTCTACAGTTCAAACTGTTCCTTTGTCTAAAATCACTAATGCTTGTGTGTCTCTGTCATGATAATCTTGGCATATTCAGAGAAGTTAAAAATGGCCTGGAAATGTGAGTTAATACTGTTATGTATAAATTAATATTTTTAATAATCATGTATCTAGAATTATTTTCATAAATGAATGTAACTTGTTACTGTATTAACATTTTTCAATTTTTCTGGTGTTTTCAATAGTAACTTTTCACCCAGGATTTCTAAAATGCTGTGCTTTTGAGACTTGCTTGAATCTTTTAGTATTTGTGTTGGTCTGGATGGAAGAGTCACGTTATTTTAATATAGGACTGCATTTTGCAAAACAATTTAAAAATAAAAGATTTTTGTGTCTTCTTTTTTTGGTAAAATTGCCTATTAGGAAAAAAAACACAAAACATTTTCTGTATTTAAAGGATTCTATTATCTAAAATACTGGAGGGGCAAGGAGAAGCTATTAGAGATTTGATTGGGGCCTGCCGGTTAAGCGTTTGGCAATTGCCAGTGTTCCTGTACTTTGGGAGAAGCATTAAATAGTTTTTCTTTAGTTGAAATCCATATTTATGATTTCTTCATGGGTGAAGAATGAATCCAGAATGCTGACAAGCTTAGTGTTTTTCTTGGATTATGTTTTTTGCATTACTCCAGTCTGGAGCCAGTTGTTGCGTTTCTTCTGTCTCTGACGTAAATGAGAATTTAAAACCTTATTTAAGATTTTAAGTCACCAGTGGTGACTTCTGCTGGGCTGTACAAGCTGAGAGAACAGTTTAGGTTTGTTGATGGAATCCCTAGTTTTTATCTCTTTAATTCATCACTGCATTCAGCCTCACTGTGGAAGAGCACACATTTGATGCTGTTTGGTTCTCTTCAGATAGATGAGAGTAGAAAGAAATAGAATTTGAATCTATGTGGGTGCTTGCCTGGTGTAAGTTGTTTGTTCTTTCTTGCCCTTTCCCTTTTTGGAATCTATGTATACATACACATATGAAACAGTGTTTATTTTGGTGGAAGTTTTTTCTATGCTTTTCTCATTATTTCTTGGAAATTCAAGGTTCAAGAAACATACCTTGTGGTAGACTGTGCAGATGATAGTCTTATTTTCCATGGTGTTTTTCCCTTGAAATTCAGACTTTCTGGCTAACTGCCTTAAGTTCTGCACGGAGAGGCTTTAGCCATAACGGATTTAGTGGCCTTGACATAAAAAGATATTCATGAAATGCAGCTCCATGATGTGGGAGCGTCTCCATAGCTTGAGCGTCTGCATGTAAAGGGGAGTGTTCTCTTAAATTAGAAAAAAAGACCATGCCCACTGGAGGTCACTATTTCAACTCATGGAATTCCACTTTAGTACTCCAGTGTCTGTGTAGGTGATATATAGGGTTTACTCTGTGTCTGAGCATGTATTTATTTAGAACAAGGTACTTGCATGATTGAATTAAATCTGTGAGTTTTTAAATGCTGATGAACAGGCGTTATGGGACTGGGAAGGGGCAGATCTCATTTGCAATTCATCCTTTCTTTTGACATGTCATGTTTTGGGTAACTACCCATGTCCATGTCCCTATTGTATTTTGATAAATATGGTTAAAGAATATATCATTATACACTATGACAACTTATTAAAGCTTATTTTTAAAATTGAGGTTCATTTAGTAACTTTTGATTGTATTCATATTTTCTGAAATGGTAGGATGGAGTCTTATTTTCCCTGGTTAATGAAAACTAAAGCTACCTAGGAAAATATTTAAGATATATGTCATGTTAGTTAGTGCTTATGAAAAGTACAGATTCTTATATATTCTGTATATCTACTGAAATATAATAATGTACGGTAATATAGGATCTTTTGCAGTGCATTAGCTGCACAGATGGTATTTGAAATAGTTTCAACTTGGAGGAAAGTAATCCCTGCAGTTGACTACCTATTGTAGTCTTTGCAGTTAGGACTGACTGACTCATTGATGAATTGTGTAGCAGAGTACGAATTGTGAGGCAAGGAAATTTTGTATGCAATATGAATCAGGGCTTGGTGATTTAAGTGATTACAAGCCTTGCTTTATTAAAAAATCTTTTAAAAAGCCCAGTTTTTATGTTGTTGCTGAGCTTAATTTCTGATAAGGGCTGAAATAAAGGTATCCGATGAGGAAAAGTTGGCTGACAGGTTTTCTGGGCAGCTGTGCAATAGCTATTTTTATGTAGGGAGTGAGCTAAAGTGCTATGCGTAGAAGGAAAATTCGCACAAAGATTCAACCCTCATGTGTCTCTCTCTCTTTTTCCCCACCCTTTAGTGATATGCAGCTTCCGAGGAGCTGTACCACAAGGCTTGGTCCTGGAACTAGGTGAAACTGTCCAGATCCTAGAGAAATGTGAAGGTAAGTGTGATATCCAAGAGGGAGTCCTATTTTCTATACAAGAATATACAAATATCTTATTTCTAGCAGATTTTAGTAAGTTGTTTGGAAATCGTGATGCATCAAAGCAAAGCACTTGAATAAAACCTATTCTGACCCACTTTCTGTAGGAAAGGCTGAGTGCTGTTGGCACTAATCCAGTCTGATAGGGGGTCAGTGTGTTTTAAGTTAACCATCTGTCCAGAAAATCTTGAACCCTGACCTGATTGTTGTATTGTAATTGGGTCTTACAGTGAATTTTCATCATGTGAAGTATATAATCAGTATCTTTTTTTACTGTATTTTCTCAGTTTTACTGTTATGCATTTCAATTAAGTACGTAAGAAACATCAGAACACATGAAAAGTATTAGTTATGAAATAGATTAGCAAATCATTTGGGAGCCATACTGAAAAAAAGTGAAGAATATGGGTTTAGGGGGAATTGTTTTGCATTTATCTTCATGTGGTGTTTTTTTTTTTTTTTACCTAGAGGAAAATGCCATTGTAAATGTCATAACTATAGGTCTTTCTTATGTGGCTGGAGATGTCTGTGTGGGAATAAATTGAATGTCCTAATTCTCTGCTTTAGTCACATGAATAGTACAATTGAAGTTGTTGTGTTTAGGATAAAAATCATTCTCCTTTTAATGTTCAGAGTAAGCAAGTGGTGTAAAACATGTCTATTGAGAAGCAGGTTGACAAGATACAGTATGAGAACGTGTTTCACTATAGTCTGAGGTGGAATAATGTACCTTAATCCTGAAATGTTAAAACAAATTCAAAACCCAGATCCACAAATATGTAGGTTTAGTTTTGTGTTTGTTCAGCTTGCAGTCATTTTTCATCTCCAGTGTTAATGTTGCTACCCAAACCTTCTGCACGCTGGTCAGAAGACTGCTTTTCTTCTCTGTGCCTAGAACTGTCTTTTGCTTTTGAAGCTTTTTCATGTACTCAGGTGTTTTGTTTGTTTACCTGCTGACTTAATGCTTTATGAAAAAGTGACCTCATACATGTATTTTTTTTCTAGGAAAGCAGTAGCTTCATCAACACCTGTAAAAAAATTTCCTGTCGAATGAGAGTTTTGCAGTGCAGTGGTGATGTTTAATCCATGTAGCAGCATGCTGTAAACAATACGTGTAGTATTACACCTGCAAACTATAATGTTTTTTAAAGAAAATCACATGTGATTTAATGGGCTAAGCTTTACTCAAGCACTGAGTGTTAATTGGAGTCATTCTACCAGGTCTTGTGAATTAGGACAGGAAAGCTCAGGAAAAATTTACTGCTTTGCATAAGATAGTATGAATGTAAGGGGAAACAGTGTATATTGTTGAAAGCAATCGTGATATTTTCAGACCATTTCTGATAATCGAAGAAACTTTCAAAACTGTGGGAAATACACAAAGGAGCAGGTTGCTTACAGAAAAGCAAAACGATAATCCAATACCTCTTTACAGTGTTACAATAATTAGGCTCTATGTAGTTCCTTTGCCAGTAGTTTTGAGGATGATTCTTCAAAGGCAATTCATGCCAATCTTCAAATTAATGAGAAAGGAGGCCCTCAGACAGAGTGTTTTCCTGGGTGAAAGGAGGAGTTTGTACACAGTTTTTTTTGGTTTTGTTGCATACACCCTTTGTCCTGTCATTATGGTTTAGGTGCCTTTACCAGGGACTTTAAAAAGATATATTAATTTTGATAATAATGTCTGGAACTCCACATTATGAAAATTGTCTAAATATTCAGGTGGGCTGTGCTGCAGCTCTTGCATGTTTAAATTACGAAAAGAAGCACACTAAACATGCAGAGTAGGTTCTTAAAAGGGGAAAAAAAATAAAGTAGTAGTTTAAGCATTCTTGCCTAAGTGGTTGTTTAACATGGTCCTTGGTTTGTCTTGCAAATTTAGAATAAAACATGTCTCATCTTCTACTTCTGCATTATTTACTGGGGGTTCTTTTGTCCAGACAAATGGGATAAATTAATGTTAACCCATGCAAATAAGGGGCTGTGGGAGTCAGCAGAAGATCCATTGCTGTTTCAGATCCACTTCTTAGAATAGTTTGTGCATAATTCTCTACAGTGGGGACTTTACTACTGGGTTAAAAGGATTCACATACATGCATACCTTCTAGTGATGTGAAGAATGATCTCGGAGGCTCGCTGAAGAATTCAAGGCTGACAAGGATTCAAATACTAGATATACATTTGAGTGTACTTATTTTTAATCATAGTGACTTATTGAATAACTGTTATTATAAAAGAGCAAGTGCTCTTTTGTTGTGACTGGTGTAAAAAGCAGTTGCTGCATTTAGAGTAATTGAGTGAAAGAGTAGGGAATTTTCTCTAATGAAGTTCTCTGGTACCTCTGCAGCTAAGTTTCAGATGTACCTGCAGAGTAAAGGAATGTATGCATCCACATGCATGTACACGTATTTGTCTCTTTAAGACTAATAAATATGAATACCTCTTGATAACACATGTTTAAAAAAATCTTTTTTATTGTGGTTGTCTATGCATATTTTAAATAAAAAGCAATGAAATACAGTTGTGATTTTTACTATGGATCTTGTTCGTGTGCTTGAAATTGGAATTTTTGAATTACAATCAATTTGTGTGCCTGTGTCTCTGTGTGCTTTCATACCAGACCACAAACATCTAAATCACTGTTTTCTAACCCTGTCTAAATCTGACAAACACCTCCCGCTGCTTCCCTGCCCCCATTAATTCAATATAACAGGGTTTAAACCCATGGGCTTGGTGTCTGCCTTTCCTCTGGAGCTACCAAAAGCTCCATCCATGTTTTCACCAAACATTATGCTATTTCTAAAGCATGTGACATTACTGCAGTGGTTTTAGAGTTGCTGTTCTCTCTGATTCCTTCCACTTACAATCTTGCCACTCAGTGAGTGATGTTCTCTGCTTTACGTGCCATGCATTGAGGAGGTGAAGGGGTATGGCAATAGCCTGC
Source organism: Limnodromus scolopaceus (assembly GCA_028565335.1). NCBI lineage: Eukaryota > Metazoa > Chordata > Aves > Charadriiformes > Scolopacidae > Limnodromus > Limnodromus scolopaceus. The sequence goes on from JAOXNO010000003.1 coordinate 18,869,701, forward strand.
CACCTATAAATGCTGAAAGACACAGTTTTCTTTTGTCAAGTGACAGAGCATAAGCACACACATTGTTTGAAATTCAAATGGACTGTGCCTTTTTCAAGTCCTTCGGCTCCCTGCCACTGGCATTCAGAGTAAATTTTAAATGTCTGTTTCATCCATTATTTTTCTTGCTAGGGAGCAGTTTTCTCTAAATTAAAAATGCTACAACTTCTGTGACTTTAAGTATTATCTTGAGAATCTTACATATTCACTGAGAAAAGAAACACTAGCTGATGCCTGAAGCGCCAGTTAATAGTATATTATCTTACCCATGCAAATTCTGGTATCCACACAAGTATTTATATGGTTTTAATTTGTATGTATGTTAATAAGTGTTCTTAAGCCTTGCATGCAATATATTTAAAGTTTCCCTCTATTATTCCAGCCGTGACAGCATGGTCAAACAGAGGCTTTCCAGTATTTGGGACGCTTGAGCAGCAATTAGGGGTTTTTCTTAAAGTCTTGAAGAATTCAGTGTGCTTGAGAAGTGCTAGCTTTGCCCTCTTTCCAAGTTGTACCATGCAGATGAGTGAGGAATCACACTTCAGGCTGCCATTGCTGGGGGAGCAATGCCGGTTTCCTTCCACCGGGAGTGGGGAACTGCTCTGGGGCTGGCTGGGCAAAACCGACTCACTCCCAGTAATTTGCATTTCCCTTGAGAAGGACATGTTCAGTGAGATATCACTTCTCCTCTTTGCCTTTTTTCCCCTTTTCATCCCTTTTCCTCTTTGCCTTTTGTGGAATGCGCCAGTGGAACTGAAGTGTCTTGGACCCACGCAGCTGCTGTAGAAGATCTTGCCTGGCTATTCCAGCTAGTCTTTTGGAGCGCAGGAGTGGCTCCTTGGTGGCCCTCTGCTTGGCTAACACCAAGATAAAAGCACATTCTCTCTCTTCTGCTTGTGTTGTGGCATCTCTGACTGTGTTATTAGCATATACCTGTGGTTCTGCTGGCGCAAGGCTGCTCCCTCCCATGGTGTTGGCAGGCTGAGCTGGGTATTCATCTGCTGCTTGTCCTCTCCTGGCGCTGCTCAGAGCATCAAGCTCAGAACAGAGTGGTCTTGGCATTGAGTGGTTTCGGCATCAGGAAGCTTTTGCTAAGCACTGTTACCATCCCTCTTCTGGGTCACTTTGAATACCTTTAGCTCCGTGCAGCAGCCTTTAAGCAGACTAAAAGGTAAAAGCTTATTGCCTAGTATATGCAAAAGATAGCTTTTCTTCAGGTTTGAGAGTTATAGTACTACAAACTATACTGATTTTTGTAGGATAAAGAAGGTTTGAGTTCTTGTAGCAGATTCTACTTGCAGCGCTTTCTTTAAGAACCAAGTTTAGCTTTAGGAAATACCATAAATACTTATGTAATTTATTTTTTATTTGTCAAGAAATTATATGTGGAATTCGGGTTTTTTAGCTTTATTTTTCTGAAAAATAGATCAATACCTTTCAATTAGGAGCCATTTGTTTTTCTGCTAATGAGTACTCAAAAGGGAGGAACTTTTTCCATGTGACAGACCTTGGTGATGCATTGGAAATCTGAAAAGGGTTACGAAGTGGCTTTTAGAAAGAATATCCTATTTTGTTCAAGGCGCTTTCAAGTAATGATCAAAAAATACTGGTAACTCTTCTAATCGCTCAGATGAAGAGATTGAGATGTGCAGGCCTGCCACAGAGCTCCTTTTGCAGTTTAACAGGGATTGCACTATTGCTGAGACTTCCGGGTCTGATATATCTTTGGAAAGACTGGTTTTTTGTCTTCATCTAAGAGTATGCAGGTTTCTGTAGTATGGCTTCAAGTTTCCCACACAGTGAATTTCCATATGTATGGGTAGTTGTAGGTGAATGATATGTTATTTACCTGAGCGTTTTTTGATGTGTGATGTTGGTATATACACTCACAATCCGTTTTTCTGTCCTGCCTCTTCAGAGGCCTTCTTGAACTCAACGTTCAGAGGAGCTTAGCAGGAAGACTAATACTTCTTATAGTTTAAAAAGGGACATGGACACATTCTTGCATGTGTGAATATACGTATAGGCAATGCAGAGGGGAGAGCTGTAGGTCAGCCTGCTCTTAACTTTTCTTGGCTTGTATCAAGTACGGTTAGATGGTATTGAAAAAAAGCAGCTTTAAAGGGTTGTGTTTTTTCCTGGGTTTTATGTTTCACCTTAGAAACGTAATGTTTAGACTCTGTGGTAGGCCTGGCTGGCATGGATCGCTGTGCAGTGTTGCTTCAGGTGGTCCTCCTGGTTTACCTACTGCATTGGGCAGCAGCGTCCATGTAAAAGAAAAGTTGGAATAGGCCTTTAAGATACAGTCACTTGTCCAGATCACACTGGAATGGATGTGATTCATTCGGTTTTCACAGAATCACAGAATCCTCATGGTTGGAAGGGACCTTTGAGATCATCAAGTCCAACCATACACACACAAAAAACCCCTCCAACAATCTCGGGCACTAGAGCATGCCCTGAAGTGCCACGTCTACACGTTTCTTAAATACCTCCAGGGATGGTGACTCCACCACCTCCCTGGGCAGGCTGTTCCAGTGTCTGACCACCCTCTCAGTAAAGTAATACCTAATCTAATATCCTAATATCTAATCTTAACCTCCTCTTCCCTTTTCTTCTACAGTACTTGTATTAAACCTTTATCTTGTGCGTACTGAGAATGTAAAGCATGAGGTGTTCAAAATCAGTTAGATTGGAAAAACGTATATACTTCCTGCACTGTTTATGTTTTACTGAGGCATTATGTCTATGATACTATCAGTTTCTTTAAAACAAACAAACATAAATCTTTGCACTTCCAGTCATCAAAATTTAATGTGTACGTGGCTTTGTCATGACACTTACCCAGAAATACATGTTGATGCAACATTAAGATGCAATCCAAATGGCTGCATTCATCCTCAGCTTCTCACAAATGTTCAGACATAACAGTGCTTTCTTCAGTTGTTGTTGTGCTATGGTGTAAGGAGTGGGCTCATCCTATGCCTGCCTTCCTATGTGATCAAAGAAGAGAAGGAAAAAAAAAAAGGTTGCTTGCAGTGTCATCTGTATCATTGAAGGTATTTTTGCCCTTCTAGGATGTCTTCATTGTTTTACCTACTTCATTTTGACTATGATATAATACTTGAAATTCATCAGATTTATTTGGGATATATTTAGCGTTCTCCTTCCTATCCTGAATAGGACGTTGCTTAGAATGATTCTTCTAAGAGACTAATTTTTGGTTTTCTTATAGCAAATGATGTTATATGGTATGTAATATCTCTTTGACTGATTCAGGTCAGCTATCCTAGCTATGTCCCCTCCCAACTTCTTACCTACTCCTGGCGTACTTGCTGGGGGTGGCACATTGGGGAAAAGAGAATGCCTTGATGTTGTACAAGCACTGTTCAGCAATAGCCAAAATGTTGGTGTCTTATCAGCCACGAATCTAAAACACAGCACCAGACAGGCTGCTGTGGAGAAACTTAACTCCATCCCAGCCAGACCCAGTACGGTGATTCATTTCTTGAAAAAATTATTTAGAATTATCTGTCATGCTTTCCCTAGGCCATCCACTAGATCAAGCAGTTTGAGAATGTTCTTAGCTGTCAGAAGAAGAAATGAGGGGAGGCATCGTATGCATGAAGCACAGTCTTTCTCTGTAGAGATTTGTAGGTGTTCTAGCTCTGGTCTTATGCTTTAACTTCATCTGTCCTCAAATTCTTACTAGCTGCTGATAATTACTAGATAGTTAATCTGTTAAAATTGTGGATGCTCATGATTGTTGTTTCACATCAACTTACAAAATTGTTATCACTTCATATCTGTGTTTTTCTGCTTCTTAATATGAAATCTCATCTTTTTCACTGTTTCCTTGAAGTCAGTACCCTTTAAAGGCCATATATCACTAGAAAATTAATGCCACAATTCTAAAGTATTAAAAATTATTTATTTGTGATACAGTAACATCTAAAAACATTGGTCGATATTGAGGTGTAACAGCGTAGTGCATGTTGTGATCACAGTTAGCTGAAGCATCTGCCCAGATTTCATGAGTATTGTGATTAAGTCCTCCAAAATAAATGTTCTTTAAAATAGATTATTAGATCAATATTAATCTATTTAAGACTAATTCCAGAATAAAGGTTCAGTTCATTTTAGTGAATAACATAATGCAGATGCAATTTTCTAAATGTGTTTTTATTTAAAAAAAAAAAAAAGCATTGTACTTTTTCTTGTAGCTTTTAATTTGAGATACAGAATGAATTTTTGGTGGTGTTCACTGTAAGCAAATACGGAATTACATTTTTCAGTCTAATGCTTTCAAGTTCTGGTGAGCTCTTCTTTCTCCTGTATCTTGCTTGCATGGAGTTGGAGGAAACTTAAAACAGAAAAATGTGATTCTAAAAATATCGTACCAAGCTGAACAAGAAAAGGGAAAACTAAGATCTGGAGAGAATGTACAAGATGAAAGGGAAATATACCACTTTTCATATGTATAAAAGTATTTACAAAAAGGAGCTCCACAAAATATTTACCATATTCTCCAAAAGAAAAATATCTGGATTTAAATAGCAGCAGCATAAGTTCAGGTTTTGAAGTGCACGTATGTTGTCTGAGCTGCTGAAATAGTTGTCCAGTGAGGATTTGCCATCTTTACTTGACATAAATATTCTAGGTTTTCAAGTACTATACCAAAATGTTACTGTTGAGTGCAATTTTCTTGGCCAATATTGATCAGTGGAAGAATTTTCTTCTAAAAATATGCCTGTGTATCACCAGGACTTTGACACCGGTCTATGTGGAGTAGGAGAAATGTTTCTTTGGAATACTGTGCAGAAATACCTTGGAGTTCTGGTTTTGCACAAATTGTATGGATCATTTTCCACAGGCAAAGAGTGCTGTGTTATTCAGTCCTGATGATAAATTATTGGACACTGTTAAAAACAGGGTAAACATCTGTGAGGAGAGGTTTAGAGACATCGCTTGGATGAGCTGGATGATTTCTCAAGGGTCCTTCCGTTCCTGCTTGTGTGGGTTTTTTTCCACAGCTCTGTAAACATATACCTTTTAAGCTTTGAAGATTTGTTTTGGGATTAAGAACTGGAAACTCAGAAATAAGGTAGTTTTTTGGAAATGGATTTCATTCCCTACCCTGCATGTCTAAGTCATTAATAGATGCCTGCTTTATCAGTTTGTGTTCTAAATTTTACAGTTCTGTTCACAAACTTAGATAAACCTACTTTTTTCCATATTTACCAAGAAGTTTGCCATTCTGTTTGTCTTAAAAGCATAAAATGTATGTTTATTTCTAAGATACAGAGTCAATGAATATAAAAGTTAGCATCATGCTTTATTTAATACTGGTAACAGTGAATCACTGGATAAATAATTTTTTTTTTTTCTGTGACCTTAAAAATATGTAGCCTCTGTTACTCAAAAGCAGGTGTTTTAGAAATTGCTTATTTTAAGGATCTTTATGTGTTGTCTGTGCATATGTGTTTGCCATGAGGTTTGATCAACTAAGAAGTAAATCAAAAACAAAATTTTATTTTAATATAAATAGTAATTTCATGGGAAAATAAATCTTAGTGTTGTGTCATATCTTTATGAGAGATTTGTGTAATAAAGAAGATGGATTTTAATTTTTTCCATACTAAGATTTGCAAATGTCTTGAATTCATCAGTTCTTTTCTTTTATATTGACTCACATTTCCTTAAAATAAAATCAAGACTAGCAAGCTGTCTTTAAAACAAAGTCAAGGCCTTCTTCCTCGCTTCTGAGCCTCTAAATGAGTCTCATGTCATAATTCTGCCAAATATGAAGTCCTAGGAATAGGAGTAATTGGCTTCTTCTGTTTAACTTTCAGCTTTTGCAGCTTTGGCTTTTACTCCTGATTTATTGTTCTGTCCGAGACTGTTACCTAATGGGGGATACAAGAATAATAATTGGGTTTGTGAAATCAGATCCTACAGTCTGTTCTGTAGTCTCACAGACATACATAAGACCAGACACATGCAAAGGATTTATATTTGTTTACACAATATTAGAAATGTATAATAATAGCTTTTCCTGTCTTTAAAAGGACAGATTTTTGAAGTCTGGAGATATTGTTAAGATAAACACTATGAAGAGACTCAGGTACCAGCACGTAAGAAAAGTGTTCAGTATGGATTCTTGCTTGAGTGCTGAATGCAACTTTGCCACAGAGGCTAATGATTTTGAGTACAGTGGCTAAGTGTACTAGGCCTAGGGGATGAGACCTAGCTCAGAGAACCACTTAGGTACTTGGTGGGAATAAACAGGAGTATTCCAGGTTCTTAGTCACTTGTCATCATTGCAGAGCAAAAGAATAATTAAAAAACACCAAAACACAAACCCCAACAAACTTAACGACAAAAAAAACCCAAAACCCAAGCCCTTGTGAGGCACAGCTGGATATTGAGATGATCTCACTAACTGCATATTTTTCAGTCAGTTTGCTTCTGTGTAAAGTAAGCAGTGGCACAAACTAATATAATGTGTTTTATCTGGTTTTAGGCTGGTACAGAGGTGTTTCCATTAAGAAGCCCAATGTAAAGGTAAGTGTGAATACTTTTTTTTTTTTTTTCAAATCTAGTGGGAGATTGTATCTATTTTGCTGTTGCAACCCTGTAAACATTTCTTTTCCTTACCCTTAGGATTTTACTAACTTTTTTTCCTGTGGGAGGACTAGATTTATTTTCTGAATCGAGAGAACAATACTCATTAGTCACCCAAAGGATCAGAAGCTTTCCTGACATCTAGCATGGAATCTTTCCAGCATTTATAAATCTCATCCAGTTTGATCCCCTCCATGCTATTCCCCTAAAAAAAGCATAGATGGGTGCTGAATTCAGGATTTTTAATGAACACATTTGATAATTTGCGGTATTAATCTAAGACAACTTTGAAAAAAGTCTGATGAAAAAGGATATTTTAAGTTTGTTCTTTTTTTCAGATTTTTACAGTTTAACCACTGCAGTTGGTTATTTTTTAGTCATATCCCTGTTTCGCTCTCAGAGAACTTTTTTGGCTGTTCTGATATGAAGGTTATGTGAGTGCTTGTATATTTTTGTAAATGTATGTATTGAAACACATAAATAGTTGCTGCTATGAAAGCATTGCTTCATTGTCCCTTGGTTTAAATATAGCTTGATTTAAAAAGAAAAGAATACCAGATTCTTCATCTTTACCTGTATAATGGAATATAATACAGGTATTCCTGTATTGTATTGTATGTATTATTCCTGTATTCCATCTACATATGGAATATAATACAGGTAATATATTACCTGCACTGTGTTTTCATGACTATAATACTCTTTAAATGGAAAAGCCTACATTCACTGTGTGTGTGTTGGTACATCTTCTCCTTGTGTATATGTTCACTTTTGATTGGAGAGCCCTTCAAGCCTTTCTTGGTTTCTTAGGTAACCAACACAGAAATAAACAGCATTAATTGGAAGTCAACCAAACAAGAAATTGAAGTACCATTTCCTCCTTTTCCAAATTTTTGTGTGGCATACATATCTATTTTATTTTTTTCCCCCGACTAAGCTATACCTGTTAGATTTATCTTTTGTCCTCCTGCAACTTCAGTCTTGCCTATGAAAAAGAAGGAATTTTTCTTAGCATTTTGAATCATCTTTACTTAGTATTCCTTTCAACCTCCCCCCGTGAAAATTTTTCTTCCTAATTGTACTGTATTAAAGGTCTAAAAAGGTAAAGTGCACACTTGATAACTGACATTTTTGTGAGAGGTTGTCAGCTGGTTTTTAACCTGAAGATTACCAATCTGTAATGCCCTCCTGTAGTCCCCACTGAAGCACCAGGTTACTGTTCCTACTGCCTGCCTGCCTTTGCTCTGAGGATTCAGGGCCACGTGTTTTAAAGAGATAATGGAACACTATGAAAAGTTTGATTTAAATTGCCTCTTTTCCCCTTGTCTCATCACACGAGAGCACAGTGGCACAGGCAAAGTTAGAATCCAACTGTCACGGGAACAGCAACAGGCAAATAACAGTAGCTATCCCAGGCGGGTTTAAACAGCTTTTTGTTGGAAAGGAAGAGGAAAAAGATAAATCCAGGGTACGGAAGTAATAGAATGCTTTCCCTAGTGAAAGACTGGTGTGAGGGCTAGGCACAAATTTGATGGTGGGCTTTTTGTTTTGGTGGTTTTTAAACCTTTGTCCTTGTCATCTAATGTAATGTAGCATACTGGTAGGCCCGCTCTGGAAGCGTACTGATGCTATGCTGAAAACTGCACAATAGCTGCTTTCCTGGCTCTCCTGGGGAGTTTACATCTCTCCAATAAACGTTGCTGGTAGTTACTTCTGTTACCCATTCCTTTCTGCTGACTGCAAGCTGATCTCTGAACTCTTGCTGCTTGTCGTATCTTTTTCCTGCTTGCTCATCACCTCTTAGTGGATTATTGGGCTCTCACAGTCATTGCAGTAGGAAGACAATTGGCTGAACTGAAATGTTTTCTTTTAAATTGGTCTTGTCCCATCCAAGACAGCTGTGTAGAGTGACATCTTTTCATTTGGTCCTAGTTGACTTCTGATTTTTATATCAGGGCATATTTCCCAAACAACAGTTTTTCTGAACACTTCAGGAGCTTTTGGGTTTGAAGATTGCTCAGCTTGAATCTTTGTATGATATTTTTATTGAATAGACTTGCAAAACTTCCTTATTAAGAAATTAATCTTTCAAGATGGAGGTTTGATTCAGTGTGCTGTCCTGTTCTAAGATGGATTAAAATGATCAATTGTGACTAATTTGAACACTGAATTTTGACTGTGGTAGCTTCTTTGACACAGTGTTAGGGTTGGTTTTTTTTAATAGGTATATTGGCAGCTATTTATTACGGCTTAGGATATAAATGGTAAAAACTGCAAATGTATTTCTCTAACTTACAGACTTTTTTCTCTTGCAGGGGATTTTTCCTGCAAATTATATTCACTTGAAAAAGGCAATCGTCAGTAACAGAGGGTGAGTATTTGTCTTTCTCTTTAAGAAGCTGCAGTGTTTCTTATCTAGAAGGGAATCTTAAGCAATAGTTATTAAAATTTATACAGTGGTTTTAGTTCATTGTATCTTTTGGAGTGTATTGGGGTTTAGAAATGAATTCTGCAGAGCTTTGGATTTATTTTTTTGTTTTTTAATATAGCAAGAATCAATTCTGTTAGTTATTCGTGTTTGCTTTTGCTCATAAATGTTAACTTCAGAAGTATCATCTGAAAGACACACATTTTAAAGAACTCTCTTTATATTTTCCATTTCTGCTTGTTCCTCACTGGAAAAATTGTATATGTTCCTGTTTGTTATGGGGGCACGGGTATGTTTATCAGCACATTTTCAGAGACATAGCTGACAAGGTAGTTATGTTACTTTGAAACTTTTCAAAAGGATCCGACCTTCCACACCTGAAGCCAAAGAAGGACTGAAGTACGCTCTGCTGAAAATGTTTCACCTTCACTGTCTTTCTATGTAGCTCATGTTGCTCTAGGTATGTTTAGTTTATATTAATGTGAATAGCAATACTGATGGCAACATAATGTCAGAGATTTTACTGTGTGGAGGCTCTATAACCTGAAGAGTTTCCTGTGAGATTGACTGAGACTCCTGAAATCAATATCCTGTGTCTTCACTGCTGCTCTTACCTGCATTTCCTGGATTAAGGCCACTGTGGGGAGATTTATAAGTGCAGCATTTCAGACAGTGACCCAAGGCAACAAATTAAATGTGGAAGATAAAACATTTAATAAAATGGCATTTAGTGAAGGTCCTGTAGAAAAATGTGACTTCTGTTAGTGGATTGTATGTTTACCCTCAAAGGGACTGCATAAAGATTGCAAGGGCAACTGTAACACTGGTGCTTCGTACCTTTCGGGTGTACATAAAATGATATGTATTGCAAAGAATGACTACTCCTAATGTGTACTGTCTTTAGAGGAAAGACCAGTGTCCTGTAGTCTGTAGTTAATTAGTACTTAATGCTATTTCAGAATTTGTAACGGGCAACCAGTTCAGGATATTTAGGTACTAGGAAAGTTGATGTACTTTTTTGAAATAAGTATCAAAGACTGTTACATCAATCAACACAATGGAACATAATACTGTTCTGAACCAGAGATCACAGTTATTTAGTTTTACGGCAAAAGAAATTCTGCCCTTGAATTTTAGACTATATTCAAAGTGCCAATGTAAACACTTGTGAAATAATAAAGCATGGTATATACTGTTCTTATATTTGAGTCATAGAACCAACATAATGTCGTTAATATGTGGATATAATGGAGGAAGTGCAGGGTTATAGGAATGCAAAGCGTTGTATTTACATGGTTAAATGTAGTCGTGATGTGCATTCTCTTTAAATCCATAGTGTTGAAGGATGATCTTCCAAAATGTTTTATTTTGTTTAACCATTGAAATGATCTTTGAACATGAGCTGAAGAATAGGTGTTGGGATTTTCGTCATATTCTTAGTGTCAGACTTAAGATCACAGGCACACTTTGTGGCAATTTGTTAAAGCATGAATTGGGATTTCCTAGTCTTACTGCGGCCAAACTTGACAAAAACTCCAAAGGAGCCACCAAAAAACAACCAAACCAAACTAAACCCAGACAAAAACATTGCAGAACAGAGCGCAATCTCTGATGCCAAGTGTCTGCTAGCGTTTGTTTCTCAAAACAAAATGTGGGAATGAGAAGGTCATCGCCATAATAATAGGAAAAAAAAAGTGTGATCTGCTTTAGTCTTGTGGTGTGTATGTATGTGAATCACTGCTTTCTGGTCCCAGCTTTATTGAGTTGAATACACACCTAATATTACTATGTCAGGTTTTTAAGGTAGTGATTTTTCTAATATATTTATATTTTGGATCTTAATATAAGATTTACTTACATCATTGATTGAAAATGAGTTTTTGGTAGCTTGGAAATGAGGAATTTAAGCTTTTGTTGAGTGAGTTTTCTGCTCCATGAATACACAGAGACATACAGGGATGTAGCTTTGTCATCCTCTCCCCCATCGCTTGTTACTTTTGGCTTCAGCTAATTTGGCACAACTATTTCTAGGAAGAATTTTCAAACGCTGCCAGGGAATACTGCCATGACAGTGTGTGGCTTTTTAAAAAATTATTAACTTCTAAACACAAACAAACCAAAAATTTTTGGAATTAATTCTATCCCGTTGTTCACGTGTTTACTTGTTAGCGCTTATTTAACTCTGCATAAAGGGCAGAAGAAATAGCCTAAGCTGGTTGTGGAATGAGGAGCTTGTAGCTTCTCTTCAGGGAAATTTCCAAATAGCTGTAGGCACAGTTGTACTGCTGGAGAGGGAGGGATCGGTGTCCTTTGTGGCTGTTGGATGTGCTGCAGAGGCTGAATCTCACTTGGCACCACTCGTCCCAAACCACCTCTTGACCTGTTTTTTTTTTCTGTACCAATACTTTAGATCTATGGAAAATTGTTCCAACAGGGTGTGTTTCAAAAATGTGGTATTTTGATGTTGGGTTTTTTCTTTTTTTTTTTTTTTTTTTTTTTTTTAATTTTCTCTCTCTTTAAAAGAATTTCTGAAAGAGCGGAAGCTTGAAATAGACCTTATTTTTATAATACCTGACATTTGTTTCAGTAATAGCATTCAATGTAAAAGGCAAGTCGAGGCACTAACGGCTCAGTAAATATAGTGGTATTACACTACATACATTAGTTATCACATTCTTGCATTTTGGTGTGATAAAAGAAGAGAGAGCTGTGCTTCTCCTTTAATGGCTATGGAGGGTCTCAGCCACAAGTCCTATTCTTTTGATTAGAGGATAGCTCATCTGGGTTTCATATCCAATATTGAAAAGGTCTTTTGCATGGGAAAGGTTAATCGACGGTAGATCTTTTGGGTGGTTAATTATATTGGCTAACATACTAATTGGAGGGGAAAAAGGGTTGGACTGGATTAGAGAGAAGAGACACAAACTGTGAAGGACTCTACTTTGCACGCAAGTTAATTTAGCATGCTGTAATCATGAAAAGTGTTTTCATTGACCTTGATTAGAATGAAATTATGTATTTTGAACAGGTAACTAGAAAATGCTTTGCATAAGCTGATTCTTGTAATGTAATGGAAGAATAGTTGATAGGACTCGGGAATTGCTTCAGCGTTACAATGGACGAAATGTTGCTCTTCAGATATTGTTGCTTATGTTGAACAAATTAAAACAAATTCAAGTCCTATTACTGTACAAATTACCATGCTGACATTTAATTTTTTTTCTACATTTTCCAGGGTACCTTTCCTAATTTTTTCCCCTTTATTGTATAGGCAATATGAAACAGTTGTTCCACTTGAAGATTCTGTTGTGACTGAAGTCACAGCCACGCTGCAGGAATGGGCTGTACTCTGGAAACAGCTGTATGTGGTAAGAACAGTACTCTTCTCATTGTACTTTATTTCTCAAATATCTTGGGAGATATGTTGCCTGCATTTTAGTCCATTAGGAAAAAATCATAATCAGTTGTTAGACTTGTTTTGTCTAGTGGGGGGTTTGCTAACTGCTGAATTGCTGATCGTGTGAGGTTCACGTGGGCTACATTAGAAGTTTCAGCAGTGTTGAAATGCTGCCTTCAAGTCTGAAAGCTTAATTGTTTAAAAAAACCCCAATTTTAAAGCGCTCTTACATATATAAGACATAGTTTAGTAACACAATGGAAGACTTTTGTAAAGTCACGTAAAGACTTCAAAGAATTATTCAGCGCAGTCTGAGTATTTGTTTAGAATCTAGAGTTTGAAAGAGGAAGAACTCAAACAGAGGTCGTCTTACATGACTGTTCCTTCATCTATTAAAAATAAACACTCCAGATAAGTGTATTGAGTTTTATACTCATCTATTTTGTATCATTTTCAGTTGCTGCCACATAATGTCACCTACCTCTGCTTTCATCTTTGTTCTTCTTTTATTTTTTAATGGCCAAATCCCATGGAACAGCAAGTAAAAAAACTTGCACATTTGAAAGTATTTGTTTCCTATTGGTTTCCTCCCCCCTCCACTTTTAGGTTTTTAGCTTAGTAATTACAAGCCATAACTGTAGGATTAGGATAAAAAACTGCAGGTGGTACAAGCATGAATTTCCTTTCTTTCCTTACTTTAGAGAAATACCTCTACATAGAGCTGCAGCAGCTTTGTTTCCTTATTTCAACCTGATGTGACAGTAGTTTGATAGCTAGGAAATAAAACTGGAAAAGATCCAATTAAATGAGTGTAGTGTATCTCTATCATAATCAGCCATGTTCCCTACTCCCTTCAAAAAGCAATCAAGTCTATTATGAAATTAGTTTTACTTTCGTTGCTCCCACTTCTTCTATGGTGATCGTATCATATGCCTCTGAAGAAATTTTCTTGGCAACTGGCATCCAGTCTAATTGGGGGAGGGAAGAGGGGGCATGACACATGGCATATACACTTTTTTTTTTATACCACTCTTACACCTCATACTCCTTCTTCTACCATTTGAAACACTTACCTCTCTGGTGTATGGGAATAAAGCAATCTTTTCTGTTTTCTTCCTGCAAGATTTTCTCTCTCCCTGGTGTCAGATGAAGAAGGCACAGTAATACTGACAATGGTATTGAATTGGAGAAATGGGAACCATTTTACCTACAAATGAGTTACGCTTCCTTTCTACTAATCTATTTCTTTTTTATTGTTAAAACTAGTTCCTTGAGGGGAGGGAGAGAAAAGCTCTAGCTATAAACTTTCACTTAGTTGTTTTCTTTCTGGGACTGCTTCGTTTTGTAGCTCATTATGCTTATTATAACATTGCACACAACATTATTGTATTTTTAAATAACAGAGGAAAGAATTTACTGTTTTCATAGAACTTTGGAAAGAGACATCTGTTCTATGATTGGAAGAAATTAGTAGAGCTTCAGAGTAGAAAATAAATTGTTTTGTGGTAGGTTTCTCCAGAAATTATTAAAAAGCACAAACTAAACAACAGCAAATCCCCCAAGTCCCCACTACAGAACAAAACAAAAGAACCCAAACCAAACCTAAATATTTTCTAATGTAGAAATAATCAGAGAATTTTTTAGGTTGGAAGGGACCTCTTGAGATTATCTGGTTCAACTGTCTTCTGCAGTAAGGTCAGCTGGAGTAGGTTGTCCAGGACTGCATCCAGTCAGGTTTTGAGTTTCCTGTAAATGGAGACTCCACGACTTCCCTGGACAAAGCCATCAGTATTTGACCACCATCAGTGTTTCCTTATGTTCAGTACTGCTGGTGTAGTACTTAGCTCTTCTGACATGAAAGAACAATCTGCACCATTTTTAGGTGGGTAACAGAAATTTGTGCCAGTTAGAAACTGTAAATCTGAAGTCTGAGGAAGTGTATGGAGGTGCACAAATGGATGCAGCAGAGCTGGGATTAGGATTTTATAATTGGTATTTAGGCTAGAAGCTACTCTGTAAAGTTGTATAGTATAAGAGACTGAATGGAAATACTTGAATGTTGTTGGATCAGCACCAGCAGAAATTTTTTATTATTCCCAAACTGTAATACGAATCGTCTAAGAAAGCTAATTAATGTTATTTATCATGCTGCTGTACCTAGTCAGCTTTGTAGAAAAGTTTCTTACTGTAGTGGAAGTTCAAGTGCTCGTTGTCACTGCAGATGTTTCAGTAGGTCAGTACCTACACATGGCAACAGTAGACACTTCGTTATTTAGTAGTATTGCACTGTAAGGCATCTGCCACAAAATGTACAGCCTCACCTAATATCTCTGAATAGGCTGAAATGTTCATCTCGTGCTTTTTGGCAGACTTCTTACTCGGATCAGGGCACGAAAGACCAAGTGTATTTCAATTTAAAAGTCCAAGAAATTGCTGTAGTAATATTGTTGAGATACATTGTAAGGTTTGTATTTGCCTTTCAGATAAACAGTAGGAACTGGGATTTAATACCCAGGAAGCCTGGAGCGATTGAAACACTACCTGAAGAGGGATGCTATGTTGTTCTAAGATAAAATAGTTCAGCTGAAAGAAAATTGGAGGGAGGAGGAGTGAGAAATGGAAGGGCAAAGTTAAGCACAATTTTGAGAGAGAGAGAGTTGTAGAAAATTAGTTTGTGTAAAATATTGGCAATCTTTCCTGGTTCTTTCTGACTACAGAGAGCCCATGCTATTACTAGGGAGAAACTGTGCGTGGGGAAGCTTGAGGAGGTTTGAGTTATAAGAGTTGTGCAGTAATTTTAGTTTGTAGATCTGTGAAATATATATTGGAAAGGTTAGCCCGAGTTCACTGTACTGCACAGGGCTGTGATATTCTTGTAATTTTTGCTATCAAGGTGAAAGCAAAGTGATCGTCTCAGTAGAACTAGAAGCTGAGACTGAGGAGGAAAAAGCATTTGTGTGCAATGAGTTCTTAAAAGAGGCGCTGTGCCTAACATGAATTTGAAATGGAAAGATGTATGGTGTGTTCTTTGCTTTACTGTAGTATCGTGTTATGCTCTGGGTAGTTGGATTCTGATATTAAACTCTTTAAATGCTAACAAACAGTAAGATTTTTTCAAAATGCAGGAGGTTTCTCAAATTAGAAAGGAAAATAAATAATGCTGGTATGGAAGCTATCAGAATTTATTTATATTGTGTGGATTTTGTCGCAGTAATGATAACCTAGTGAATTCTGTGCCTATCTGAAAGTCACCTTTATTTTTTGTTTCAGAGTAATCAGTAATAGAACTTAAATGTTTAGTATTTTTAAAGGACTAAAGGTGATCTGACTTTTACAATTCTGGGGACAGACTTTTTAGTAGGGCCTGTTGTGACAAGGGCCAATGGTTTTAAACTAAAAGAGAGAAGCTTCAGTCTAGATATAAGGAAAACATTATTTATGCTAAGGGTGGTGACACACTGGCCCAGGTTGCCCAGAGAAGTGGTCAATGCCTCATCCCTGGAAACAGTCAAGGTCAGTTTGGACGGGGCTCTGAGCAACCTGATCTACTTGAAGACATCCCTGCCCATTGCAGGGAACTTGGAGTAGATAGCCTTTAAAACTAATCTATGATTCCATGAAAAGAGCACGTTTTCCCCCTATTTAAATATGTAGCCTGTGTGCAGATGGATACAGTGTCATGACACTGGAAAACAAAAAAAGCATTTCTTTGCTTTCTGACCTGCCTGTTTCCAGGCTTCTAAGATGAGCACAGAAACAGTAAGATTTTAGTAATTACTTTCTGTCAAAAACGGTCACTGTTCTGTTTAACCTACTTGGTTTGGATTTCCCTACTTTCACCACCGTTGTACAAAATCTTTGGGAGGGAGTTCACAGGAACAGAGTGTTTAAAATCTGTTCTATGTAAGCACTGTAATACTGAGTTGCTGGTAATGTGCGTAGAGTTTCTGATAACCGTAGCTGACCAGATGGGAGTGTGTATGTGTGAGTGTATGTCTACAGTATTACAAAGGCTTATAAACAAAAGATACCAGCAATTCCCTTCCCCGATATTGTACTTAATATGGAGTGGAGGAAGAAAGAAAACGGGAAGCTGGCTTGTGACTACTCCAAAGGGACAAAAAAGAGAGCAGAAGAGCAAGAACAAACCTTGGGGAGACTTCTGTAGGCACAGAGATGGAATAAGATGCAAAATTGCATTTGTTATGGTGAAACATATGGTGTGGCTCTCATGTAGTTGCCCAAACCAGTGTATGGCTTTCCTTGAGACAGCAAAATAATACCAAGAAGATACATAACTTTCTTTCTTATCCTGTATGTGTTGATAAGATTTGTTATTTTTATACCACTTCTAAATAAAGGATCTGCAAGTTCTCCGTGAGCTTTGGTTAATTAGGTCAAATAAGACCCCTGTGAGTTGTTAAGTCAGCTGAAGAGATCACTGAAACTCACAGTTGGAGCATAGTAGCTATTTTAACAGTAAAAAAAAATTCCTCAGAGTTTTTAAGATGTGATGTGAGGACTATTTCTGTTGAAATAGCAGATGACTGTAGAGAGACCACACATAATTGCCCAATTTAGAATTTGGTCAGATCAATAAAGGTAATTTGCTACTTTTATACAGAAGGGGAGCCAGGGAGGGGGGGGAGTGAAGTGACTTCTCGTTTAGTTTTGGGAATAAGACGTAATGGTGTTGGGAAGAGATGGAATTTTTGCCAGCTGAGTCTGAGTCAAGTTTCCTACTGGGTCCTTCTAAATTTTCTGAGGATCCTATCAAGGTAAAGGGAGTGGGTAAAAGGACTTGGTCCAACTGAAGGTGCTTGATTTGGGTGTTTTAGGGTCTCCCTAAAACTGGAACATTAGTTCAAAACTCATCTTAAAAAAAACCCACAAAACACAACCAAAACAAAACAAACAAAAAAACCCCAAAATCCCCCCAAACAATTCACTTACTCACTAATGTAGTTTACTCTTGTAGTGGAGTATTTTACAAGACATTTTTATTTATTGTTATTTAGAGATGCCTTTTGCTTCATGTCTGATAAAACATGAAACTGCTGATGTGTTTTCTAAAGTTTTTAGATACAAAAAGTGTGGTATGATCTGAACCAGACATGCTGCATCTGATGTCTGCTTCAGAATGTTTCTCTTGAAGGAACAGAATGCCTTCAAGTCAAGGCAGGGCGTATTTCATACCCACATATAGTTAGTTATGTGCAAGCAAACTCCTGGAAAGATGAGGTATTCGTACTGAGACAGATGTATAGAGATGGTATTGCACATATATGTGGTCCTCTTTAATTTTTCTCAGTAATTTTCAAGGTTAACTGCAAATAGGAAATTCCTGTAGGGTGATTGTTCAGGCATTGGGAAAGAGACATCTAAAATGAATCTTAAGAGTTTGTCTGGCCCCAGTTGACACTAACAGAGATGCTCAAAATTATCATGTTATTATCCCTACTCCTATGTTCTAATGTTCGGCAGTATTATGGGTATTTTTATATCTTTGGAGTGAAGGCTGGATCTTCATGGAGCGGCCAGGAGCTCAGATACAAGTTTGAGGGAGCTGGGAGTCATGTTACTGGTACACAGAATATAAGGGAAACTTAAGAATAAATATTTCCACTTTTAGTAGCATCTAGTTCTTCAGTTCCTCAAAGGGAACAGTGTGCTGGGATGTGATTGCATAGCAACCTAATCAGAGGTTTTTAGCAGATCTGTCATTTGATTACTAGAAAATACTTGAACGTTTTTCTTGATTGGGTTGTGAAGGGTATGTGCAGAATGATTTGGAGAATGCAGAATGATGAAGAGTTCAGTGTTCTATGGGTAAGGTGGATATTTGCATAACTTGGTATGTTCAGTCATGGAAGGGGAAGCTGGAGATAAATTATAGAATAGCCCAGGTTGGAAGGGACCTCGAAAGATTACCTGGTCCAACCTTTTGTGGGAAGGGGAGCATAGATGAGATTATCTAGCACCCTATTCAGTCACATCTTGAAAACATCCAGCGATGGGGACTTTACCACATCTCTGGGGAGGTTGTTCTTACTGTAAAAGAACTTCTTTCTCATGTTGAAATGAAACCTCTCCCGGTACAACTTACAGCCGTTGGCCCTGGGGTCTTCTCCATGTGGCTCCTTGCAAAGAGCCTGTGCCTCCATCCTCTGTAGCTGCCCTTTAGGTAGTAGAATACTGTGATGAGTTCCCCTGAGCCGCCTTCTCCAGAGAGAAAAGACCAGACTCCTTTCATCTTTCCTCATATGACAGGTTCTCCATCTCTTTATTCATCTTCATGTCTCTCATTTGGACCTACTCCAGTCTCTCTGCCTTTCCTGAATTGTGAGGACCAGAATAAAGACCACAATATAGAAGTGTCACAGTGGGGTTTATGTCCACTAAGGTATGCCATTACCTTAGGCAGTTAGAAGGTTTTGCACCTAAAATCAGACTTTTAGGCTGCTTTTATTGATGCTGTCTGTGGAAAGTTGAGTAGAAGTCCCTCTCATGCTGTGTTAAATTGAGATTTGCATTTACATAAATTTATTATCTATGGTTTCTTGGAGGTCTTTAATGGATGTCATGACCTCTACATTTCTTCTTTGGTGGAACGGTCCTCCTGTAGAATCTACACTTTATATTTATTAGGTCACTGCCATAAAATCCAATCCATTTCAGTACATCTCCCTGTCAGCACCAGCTTGCTGAAGTTCAGTTTAAGTGCTTCATGTTTTGAGATTAAAAGGAGTCCCATAATTATTATGTTTCCTTTCCCTATATTTAAGAGATTTAATGTAGTCCGTCTCTCTTAGTGATTTGTGGAAGTCTGTGGACTTTAGGAATTACAAGTTGGCACAAGTTTTTAGAAAAGTGTTGTGGTTTGACCCCAACCAGCAACTAGGAGCTGCTCACTCCTCCCCACACCCTTCTCCTCCCCCCACTCATGGCAGGGAGAAAAGGAGGGGAAAGGAAAAAAACCTCATGCATTTAGATAAAAAGAGTTTAATAGAATGGTAATGGAATAGGAAAATAACAATAATAATAATAATGGTAAAAGAATATACAAAATAAAATAATACAACTCAAGTCACTCTCAACAGTGGGTGATTGGTTGCCCAGCCTGTCCCAAGCAGTGATCAAGGGTTCCTACCCCTCGCCCCCAGCCAACCCCTGGTTATGTACTAAGCGTGACACCTATGGCATGGAATATTCCATTGCCCAGCTTGTTCTGTCTGTGCTCCTTCTCAGCTTTTATGGGAAGCTGAAAAAGTCCTTGACTAATATAAAACATCACCTGGCAACAACTAAAGCAACATGCAGTACCAGCATCATTCTCAGGCTAACCCAAAATTGAGTCTATCCCAGCTGAAACGAGGACAGAGAGTAAAACAAGAATAGTTTGTAAACAAGTCTTATATCATTAAGATTTGAAAAACTACAATAATTGGTTTGAAAATTACTTTCCTTTGAAGAGCACAGAACTTATGGCTAGTTTGTTGGCTTTAAAGAACGGTGTAACATGGAGCAATATATGCAGTACTTTTTACCTTTCATTTACATCCAGGTACAGATTTATGATACCATTTGAGATTATTAGGATCAACTAAGTTTCTGTATATTTTCAAACAAATGAACAAAAGTTTGACTAT
Source organism: Limnodromus scolopaceus (assembly GCA_028565335.1). Taxonomy (NCBI): domain Eukaryota; kingdom Metazoa; phylum Chordata; class Aves; order Charadriiformes; family Scolopacidae; genus Limnodromus; species Limnodromus scolopaceus. The sequence continues at coordinate 18,889,838 of JAOXNO010000003.1, forward strand.
TAAACAAAAACTACAAAGTATTAATCAGACTGTCAGGGAGGAATATATGTTTAGAGTTACCATGGAGATGGGTAGATTTTAATAGATTTTAAAAATAAACACAGAATTAAATGTAAGTCACCTTCTGGTGTCCTTGGCAAGTCCTACTGTGACAAACTATGTGCAGGGTGTTCTTACACTCTCTTGCTTTGTAGGAGAATGTTATTTAGTCATTGATACAGGAGGTCATAATACCCTACTTACCAAAATAAAAGAGTATAACTGCCTTCCTGATTTTGAAATTTATAGCAAATTGGGGAGGGGGGATTTGGAAGGGGAGGGGGAGGATGTGAGATTAATTTTGAATTTTTGAAGTATTTGCTAGTTTGTAGTTAACAAAGAACTCTTTCGCTTTAGAACAATACCCAGTGTGCTGCGTGCTGAAAGCAGTGTTACAGTGTACATGTAAAGTACAAACACAATATTAAAACATGGGGATTCGATTTTACTGAGTGATAGCTTTAGACTAGCTGTGAACAGACAATCAGCAAAGAAACAGAATAGAATTTACTGAGGGGAAATACCAGTGGCTGACCTGCAGGTGCTGTCTAACTGTTCCTGTTCTACTGTCGGCATACTGCATGCTTAATTCTGTAAGATGAGGGAAAGAAGGTTTTAATCCAAAAATCCAAACAGGAATTTGAGAGTTTCTTCGTCTGTAACTGGAGAGAATCACCTGGGTTGTTCCAGCTAGGACAGAATTGCAATCGGAATAGAGGCAAATAGTAGTGTGGTTTGCTTTTAGTCTTCCAAAGATGTATTTTGAGGAAACATGGCAGTTTGTTTTGGTTTTGTTTTGTTTATAAAGAACAGAAAATGAGAGAAGAGGGAAAAAAAGGGGTAGGGGAAACTGACAATCTGGCTTTTTTGGAGTGAGTTATCTTGTGTTCATGTGTAGAGCTTAGAAAGAAAAAAACTGATCATCCCTAGTGGGTATTTATTGGAACTGAAAAGACAGTTTGTTGGATTTTGTTTTATAGAAGACAGATATTTTTTTTAATAGAGGAGCAAAGAACATCTGTCCTTTTGGCAGCCTGTATAGCACTGTTGTCCATGTGGTATCAAGAAGTGTCCTTCAGTCTTATCCTGATTTACGTTACTTTCTGTTGTTTCTATCCTTAACACATAGAGAGGAAAAGGTAATTAACGTACAATAATTGTAATTATTAATAATCATTGTGATTTAAATATCTAAATTTATAGCACAATATATGTTTTCTAAGGGGAGTGGGTAAGGAAGTTTCATGGGTGGGAGGGGTGGAAAATGAGGGTTATGAGCATTAGCATATGCAGAGGCGCACTGAAACCCTTGTGGCTGGAGTGACAGAGACCGCTGGAGCTGAGCAGCGGACGGCCAGCCCTTGGCCTGCCAAGTCTGATTACTCTCTGCGTTGTTGCATTTGGCTGGGCTGGAGGTAGTGGTTGGTTATTGCATCCTTCTAAACAAACAGGAATAAAAACGCATCTTAATTTGAAAGCTCGGTGGTAAGTCTGACAAATGGATAGATAATTAATTTTACATAAGGTGTTAAGGTGAAATTAAAATATTTTACAATCTTATTAAAGACCTGTTTCTTATTTCAATTTCCTGCCACATGATTGTGGATATACTGTAGAGATATTTAGTAAATAGAAGCTATTCTAAAGGTATAAGTAGGGTTGCACAGGCAAGCATTCAAGAACCAGGGAAATGCCAGTGTTCTCAGTTTAGTCTACTCTTTCTCTAAGAGTTATAATAAGACCTTTAATTTTGTGGTCACTTACCATACAGTGTATGGTAACGAGGCTGTAAACCCCTTTCCCTCCTGTGTTTCGCCTTTTCTCCAGTGAATGGTGAGCGTGACAAAGGCTTCCAGAAGGAGTGAGAGCCACTCTTCAAATGAAGAAAATGCAGTGCTCCCTTAGAGAGGGTGATGACCTTCCATCTTCAATGTTGATATTATAGGTGATATTACAAGCTCGTCACACAAAATTAGTGGACACTTTTATACTTAAATCTCTCTGTAAAACCAAGATAATAAGATCTCTAGTCTTGCATGTATTTTCATAAAAATACTGTAGGGTTGAAGCACTTGGATGCTGAATGCTATATGGAAATCATTAGGAATGGGGAACATCTGCCTTCATGGTAAGGTTTGAATAATTTTTAGTAAACTAAGCCCTAAGAACCATACATTGACCCACAAATGATAACAAAAATCTAAATGGCTGTTCATTAATTGGTCAAAATAAAGAGAGGTTCTGCTTGTGGTCATGCAATTAAAAACTATTGTAAAGCATATGTACAGGAGCCAGGGCTAATTGCAGTTATCTTCATTTTCTTGAGTGCTTGACTTTCTCTTTGAGTAATTTTCTCATAACATATGTTTTTCATGAATGTTGGAATGAAAAGGGGGAAAATAAATATAAATTTTATCTTTGGAAACTACTCACGTAATTCTTTATATTGGTTGCATCTTAGTTTTGAATTAATAGTGATTCATGACCTTTGGAGAAATATGTTCTACTTTGAGAAATTCTTCTGTTTCCTAAAGTTTTACCGTTTAATAGAAGTTATCATACTATGTTTTACACATAAAGTTTGCTTAAAATGGAAGGAATATGAAGAAACAAAAAAAGAAATTGGGAGAGGTTTCTGTGAAAGAACCATAACTTAGCTTCTCACATTTTTTGTATTCATCTTCCTGTAAATTTCATGGTGATTTTGTTTCATTTTTAATTTAGTGGCTGAGCCTTGTGCTCGCTGATTGTCCATAAATTTGGGTTTGGTCATAAATGTTGACTAAATATATAAAAAAATACCAATTGCCAAGTTTGACTTCCAAGTCATTACCTGCTTTCACTGTACTGTATAATAAGAGCTTCTTCAGTTAGTGAAGATACTTTATGATTGTATATTTACCCCTAAAAGCAACATACTGCCTTTGAGGAAAAAATAAATCTATCAGATGATAAGAAAAGTTAACTCCAAAAGATAAATGAATTTAGGGCATCCTGACGGCTTATAAAACAAATACCCATTTCTTTTTAGTGCCAGTACTCGCTGCCACTAATAGCTCAAGATCCAATGTGTTTAGATGAGATCCAATACCTATTACAGAAAAAAAACTGTTGCTGAAGTAATGGCAAACATAAGTCATGTGTAGGATTATATTATTTTCTGATAATAGCCACTGATACATACATACCTCTTTGTATCAGTGGCTTCCTGTTGATGTGGTCTCATCAAGCGTGTTGCTGCTAATCGTTCTGAAGGGCACAGCAAACGCTGAAGGTAGAGGAACACTACTCTCCCACATACTGCATCTTGCCTGTGTGGCCAAGAGTGGCTTCTGGGGCTGTTGCACAAGGAACAGGAAATTTAGGAACCCCTATTCTAGGGATGAGGGGGAGAGTAATAGCTTTGAGTCCAAAGGAATTTAATTGCTTTTTAAAAATGGCGTTTAAAGTACATTCTTTTGCTCCAAGTCTTATCCTCAGCAGGTAAGATTGCATGCGTGTGTGACTTGTTACGTGGCTTTCTAGGGCTAATATAACTATATTAATTCTTCCTTTTCACTGTGTTTTGCTGAGCTGTGTGTGAATTTTCGATGTCCCTGAGCTGGAAGGACTTTTCATAAATTTGGAATATCCTGAGTCCCAAGTTCTTTATCTGAAGTTTGGGGGTTTTTTTCCCAGTAAAATGACAGTAGTCCAAATTCAAAGACCTTTACACAGCAGGGAAAATAGTGGTGTCTTTGATGTTCTTTGCCATTGGAACATTAGCTGTTTGATCTAAGTTAAATTGCAGTTGATGGAACAGATTTCAGTTTATTCTTTCAGATATGTCCATAGAGGTGATGGGGAATTCGTGAATGCTTCCTCTGTAGCCTGCGCGAGAGCAGGCATTCAGAAATGAAGCTGAGATTGCATCCTTTCAGAAGGAAAGGGGCTCTGCTATTTAATACCTCTCTGGACGTTTCACACTGATGTAAGCTGGCACAGCTGCTGAAAGAAGCAGTTTGTCTCCCACCCGGGGACCCGTTCCCAGCCTGTCCTTTCTGGGCAGTTGTGGCAGCAGCCAGTGAGGGGACTGAGGAGCTGCGCGTCCCTGAGCTGTCACTTGGCACCTCATTGACCGGGGGGGAGTTTGAGCTGCCCTTTTGTTTAATCCAGCAGTTAATATCTTTTGATAGAACTGTTACAGAATCAGAATCACCTAGGTTGGAAGGGGCCTTTTAAGATCATCTAGTCCAACCAATGAAATGGTTGAAAAAAACAACAAAAACAAAAACAAACCACACACAAAAAAACCCCACCAACCCAACACTAATCCATATCCCCAAGCACCATGTCGACTCGTCTCTTGAATACCTCCAGGGATGGTGCCTC
>JAOXNO010000003.1:18894347-18942196 GCA_028565335.1 Limnodromus scolopaceus
TTCCGTTGGTCTCAGCCCATCCATCCAGCCTGTCCAGATCCCTCTGCAAAGCCTCTCTACCCTCCAGCAGATCAACATTCCCACCCAACTTGGTGTCGTCTGCAAATTTGCTGAGGGTGCATTTGATCCCCTTGTCCAGATCATTGATAAAAATGTTGTTACATTGATGTGTATCAAAGATGCAGGTTTAGAATTATTATATTAGTGTATTTTATTGATTTAAGAATAGTACTTAAAAATTCCTTTTATGAACTAAGCTCAGTTTATTATGCACAGGTGCATATATTATCAGTGTTTTCTAATACACCAGTTAAATTACTAGTAGTGCTCCTAGTGCTATTTCTTTTCCATGTGTTCTATAACTGACAGCATTTAATATTTTTTTTTGAGTCAGGGTAGGCCAGTAAAGTGTTGAAGGCAGTCGTTTTATTTTGGGAACCCATCAGTATCTTCCTCTGTCATTTTTCCTGATAGCCTCAGAACTTGGGGTTAATAAAGTCTTTTTGTTCTCTATGTGACCTGGCAGTCTTAGCCATCTTGCAGAGTGTGTACTGAAGCAGCGCTGAGTTACCATTTTTAAGGAGTAAGGTAGGAATGTTTTTGGTTTCAGAATTTTTGTTCTGACCTGAATAGCTCAAGTTTAATTTGAAGTGCACAGGGCCCAGATACCTTCCACGCTGAGATAAACTTCTGCAGTTTCTCTGCAGATGAGATTTCTGCCTAGTGAGTATGTAGTGATTGTAAGTGGTTTTATGGATACTAGCAAATGAACTTGTTATTTTCTTACTAGATCGATGTGCTTCGAAACCTGCTCAGAGAGGCTTTAATGAATTTCTAAAATGTAGCGTAGAATAGTGGTTCATATTACTGAAACAAAGTTAACTTGTTTTCTGGGAAAACAGGGAAAGAACAGTAGCAGAGGTTTCTTTTTTACCTTTCTGTGTGTCTATTAATGAAAGGAAGCTGTAAAGAAACATGTATGGTAGGTTTTCATTAATTTGTTGATAGAGTAAATGGAATTACTGTAAATAAAAACAGTAATTATGGAATATTTGGTAAAATGGAAGAGAGGGGTGAAGAAAATAAGATCTTAACCACTGTGTTGGGTTGGTTTTTTTGGTAACAACCAGGTAACTTTAAGGGTATTGTATATAGATATTACTATTGTGTTAATTTAATTTAAATATATGTGGTGACAGAAACTTTTGATCTTGGAAAGTATTGGTCCGTGTGCCGGATCCTTAGATAAGTGTGGCATATTTTTAATATTTCAAAAATATAATTAAAAAAATAACCCTATATCACTTTGAATTGGGAAGTGCATATTACTTAAACATTGTGTACTTTTTTAGAAGACATCAGACCCTCTCATCTTTCTCCTGCCCAGTCAAAAAGACCTGTGCAGTGTGGCAGATCAGTTCTGAATTGGCACAACACTCTGCTCTGAAGACCAGCCCTAAGTTCCACAGAACTCATGTCAGTTACTCCATGGACCTCAGATGTTAAAACAACCGACCAACCAACCCACCTTAAACAATGGGAAACTTTGATTTGTACTTTTATACAGGGAGCTCAGCTACCCCATTTCTCCCATCATTTCTCCCCTTTTGCCTCATTCTTTTTCAGGATCCCAATCTGAGTTTCTCATTAACTCTTCATCTCCCTTTCCCTGGTTTGTTGTCAGTTACTTCCCAGTCAGTCCCAGTGATGCATGTACCAGTCTTTATTCTGATGAAACCTTAGTATGTTTTCTTCTATTTCCCGAATTTTACCGAATCCTAATTTAGTAAATTGTCTAATTTACTAATTTAGGAAATCCTAAATCGCTTTTTGTTGTTATTTAATTCTTACTCTAACTGTTATGAAAGGCAACAAGTAGAATAATTGTTGACTTCATTTTTCCTGCAATTAAAAAATTCTCTGGATAATTCATGTAACTGACAAAAAGTGATATACAGAGATGTTTTAGTTATTACTTGAAAAGGCACTAAAGACAGTGAAATGGGGATATCCAGTTGCCTTTCAAAAGAGGGAAATATTGCAGCCAATGCAGTGCTAAAAAGATACAAACTGGAGATAAGTTTTCTGTCAATTTTTGTCTGGCCCTTGTGTCACAGAATGTAAACAGAATGGCAGCTTGTTTTAGGGGAACCAGCAGCATTACTGACAATTTTAGAATCAGGAGGATGATTTTAATGAGCCAGTTGGGCTTGTTGTTGGATTTTGGTGTCATACTCTGAAGTAGCTGCTGAGTTTGCTGTCTCAGATCTGACAATAATTGCAGGCATGTCAGCTCTCACTCTTGTAATACTGTTGGCTGTTATCATGTAAATCTACATAGAAATACATCTAAACGCTTGTGTTCTATGTAATAGTTATTCTGTTACCAGCATAGTATTCCAGAAATAGCATAATTGTGATTTGATATTTCTAATGAAGCCAAAGGCATTGCTGTGATAGATAAAACACAGAATGGTGGTATTAAAACAGTTGCAGAAAGAGGAAAGACAGACATTAGGCACATCTCCTTGGTAAAAAAAATCTCCTGCGTGAGACAATCTAAAATATATCTTTTCTTGTTGTCCCTTTTGTTTATGCTAGAAAAACCATGTCCTGTTTTAAGATACGGTTTGTTAATACCTTAGTTCTTCATTTCACCACTGTCTTTCAGGAGATTTTTTTGTAGGTAGAACTGGGAAACTCATGGTGACGTTCACAGGCATCACCAAAGAAAGCCAGAATTTTCTTACATGTGGACAATGAGCTGAAAGGTTTATACATTGTGTGTGACTTTTTGATGCAAATAGTGGTACTATCTCAGTTGCTTCTTTTTTTAGAACATTATTGTGCAGTGAAAACCACGGTATTTCTAATGGAAATTCCTTCTATTTTATAAGAGGAAATCAGAAAGCTGTACCTGATGAATCATCTTTCATTAGAGTTACTCAATTTGGCCTGGCCAGGGCCTTCTGATTGGTGTCCATTTGAATGCTCTAGACAATCGCTTTTCCTTTCTTTCTTTCTTTTACCCCATTGTCCTATTATGTTGAATCTTTTTACCAGTTCTTACTCAGTCCAACCGAAAAATTAATTTTCTTGGAGATAAGTGGCTGTGTAGAGGTAGGAAATATAATTTTATTGATCCTGCCATAGGAAGGACTGCAGTGCAATTTCATCCATATTGTGAAGCAGAAGGTAATTCAAACAGACATGAGCTTTGAGAAGCCTGGCTTCATAATGTACACTGCTTATTGCACTTACGCATACACTAATGGCTATGTGGCTGTGCAAGTGGGAATTAGGGAATTATCTGGCTGAATACTAACCATCTTTAATTCTGTTGCTGTTTTTCTGGCAGATTAGATTCTCGATGGAGCTCACTGTACAAGTGCCAGTCATAGTGCGTGGAAAGGAGACAATAGGTTCAGACAATGAGTGGTTTTAAGAGTACTTGCTTTTTTTTAGCAACATGTATTTCTGGTGGATTAAACTGGCTGTGGTGCCACTGTGTTACACTTTAATGGAGTGAGTAAGTGGTTACCAGTGAAAAGAGTTTTTATACTTTTGGTAATAGTTAATGGCAGAGGTTATTGTATTGGTTATTCCAAACTCTTCTGTTGTGGAACTTGCTTATTGCTGTGCTTGTTATCTCCATCGTAGAATTTTGGCTTAAAAGTCAAACAGAATCAGGCAAAAGATATTCCCATGGCTCACGGGGAGTTTCACTGCTGTGTCTTAAGTTTTACAAGCACAGAATCATAGAAATCTGGTAGATTGGAAGGAACGTCTAGGCATCTCCAGTACAACCTCCTCCTCAAAGTAGAATCTGTTGGAGCATGTTGTTGAGCATCTTCTCCAGTTGAGTTTTCAATAGTTGTGAATATCCCACAGCCTCCCTGGGCAAAAATCTGTTCTAAATTTTGACCAGCCACAAAGGAAAAATGAATGTTTTCCTTTTATCAGTTGGAATTTCCAGTGTCTCTTGCCTTTATTCCTATTCTGGTGCACTTCTGAGAAGCATCTGGATCCATCTTTTCTAAATATTCCCATCTGGCAGTTGTACATGGTAAACAAGCACTCCAGATGTCTCATGACTGCTGAACAGAGGGGAAGGATTGACTCCCCTGACCTGCAGGCTGCCCTCTTGCTGATACAGCCTAGTATATGGCTGCTCTTTGCTGCAAGGACAGCATTGCTTGCCCCTGTTCAGCTTCTTCACCAAGGTCACCAGGTGCTCTTTTGTAAGTAAAGGTGCTGCCTGCCCTTGGTGCCTAAGGTTATTCTGTCCCAGGAGAGAAGGACTCTGTATTTGCCTTGGAAGAACTTTGTGGGGTTCTTGTTGGTCTGTTTTTCCAGCTTTTTGAGGAAAATTCTCTGAATAGCAGCCTCCAGTGTGGTGACTGCTTCCCCAAGCTGGTATTATCTGTAAAGTGCCTGAGATTGCACTCTATTCCAGTATCCAAGTCGTTAATAAAGATGTTGGTACACTGAGGGATGCCACTGGGAACCAGCCACAAGTTGATCTGTGTATTGTTGATGACCACCCTTTGAGCCTGGCAGTCCAGCCAACTTCCCAATTTCCAGTCCAGTCCATATCTCACCAACATGGCTTCTAGCACGTTTTCTGCAGGAGATGTGCCCTGGCTGCCCCAGGCCAATTATCTTTTCTGTCCTGAAATCTTAAAACTTCATAGTTGAGTTTCCCTGTTTCCTAGTGCTGCTATTCAGAAATTGTCAACCATATCAGAGATAGAAGCCATGCGTGTCCCTAAATCTGCTTACAAGTTGCATTGATAAAAGTTAACAATAACTGTAGTACTTATGCAGGCATTAACTAACCCTCCCCTGACACTACGATTAAAGAAATTAACAGTGCAGAATTAAACATGGCATTTACTAAATGGTTTAAAAACAGATGAATTGATAACAAAGCAGTTGAAAATGGAGAGTTGTTATTCAGTGCTGCTGCTTGTAATAGGACCTGCAGGGATCTGTTCTTGTCTCTTTGTTATTCACTATTCTCATAATAGGAATCAGAAAAAATTGGTGCAGTCTCATAAAATTTGCTGATGATGCAGTAGAAAGTTAAATAATGATTAGTTCAGAAATGGTATGGTTTCTGTCAGATACTTGGCTCATTTAAACGGCATCTATTCTAATACATCCAAATATAGAAAGGACCTACAGATGGTGTTTGTGTCCTGAGGTGCAATGACACTTAACATGATGAAACATTATTGTGGCTAAACAATTGAACATCAGCCTTCTCCTTGATTTTGATAGCTAAGAGGATAAGAAGTCTTGCCTTTATAGGCAGGGAGCCATCTTGGGGGGAGAGGAGGAAAATAATTGAAAATCTCTCTGTATGGACTAAATGAGGTGATTGTTGAGCAATTGCTACTGATCTGCAGTGTCCTCTTCAAAATAGATTTGGAAAAGCTGGAAAGATTCAGAGATGATCTGCAATACTTGACTCTTGCAAGGCAAGCAGGGATAGGAGGGGGAACTGGACGGGAGGACTTAGAATGAATTTTAATGTTGCCCAGTCCATCTAACACCTTTAAGACAAGTTAATTTCTAACTATGGCACTTTCAACATGTGCTTGTCTTGCATGTTGTAAAAAAAATAAAAATTTTAAAAAAAATAATTCTATCAGTTGGTATTTTGCAGCCTCCCAAAAAAGTCCAGCACTTTTTCGCCCATACTGTTACAGAGTTTCCTGAAGCCTATGCTGAATTTTCCTTATTCCTTGTTATTCTACTTGCCATGGACAAGGGAAAAAGATTAGTCTGTTCCTTTTTTCTCCCAAGTTTTAGATTTAAATTGTTTTCCTAATTCTTGTCATTTCTAGACTGAATAGCCAAACCCAATGTTTAGAATGTATCATGTCTTCTGGATATTCTCATTGTTGCTTTAAAGAATGATCTGTTTATCCACACCTTCTCAATACAGAATAGATAAAAATACATATCTGAAGAAGTAGATCTATAAAAGTGAGAATGGTATTCCAGCAGAAGCGTGACAAATACAGAGTGAAGGAATTACTTTGTACATTTATTCAGACAAACTGCAGAAGTTCAGTGAGGAGGTAACCTATTTATGATTTATAAATGGGGGTACAGAGAAAGGTTTCAGGTAGATGGTTGCTAATTGAGATAATCTGTCAAAAATATGTCTCAACCTGATTGTCAGTTCTGTCAAAAAAGATTTAACAAAGTCCAGTATTTACAGACTGAAGCCATGCATATTCAAAATAAAAACGAATCCCCTTTTTAATAATTTGGGTAATTAACAATAAATTAATCATGGAAAGTAGTTGATTCTCTATTACTGATATATTTAAAACAAGACAGGATTGTATTTTAAATGATCTGTTGCCACATTATCTTGGAGGAAGTATGTTGCAGCAATCTGTGAGCGAGTTTCTATGGCATGTGCCCTGCAGGAAGTCAGACTAGATAATCACAATAATCCTTTATAGTCTTGGAATTGATGAATCTTTAAATCTGTTTAGTCAGGACCAGCTGTGTTGAAAAACAGCACTACTAAAATAAAAAAAAAAAGCTAAGAAGAATTGGATATACTGCACTGATGTGTTTTATATTTTTTCAGGCAAGAGAATTGTATGTGAAAGTCTAATAGCTTTTTAGGAGTCTTTCTGAAGTGATGCCTTTCAGAGATGATATACTGATTCTTGTACCCCTTTAAACGTTCTTTGTAGTTTTTGATGACTTACCAACTTGGTAAAGATATGCTTTTCAGCTATTTGTATATAAACTGTGGAAAAGATTGACATTCAGTACTTTTTTGGGCTTACTTATGTTTCGAACACTGTAGAGAACAGCAGAAATTTTGGTTGTCTTTGAGGGGGAGATGACCAGGAATCAGTCGTTCTGATGCTGTGTGAAGGTGTAAGGGGGAGTCAATAGGTGAGGTGAGAATCAGTAGTACTTGAGGGCACAGCATTGCCAGATGTGCTGAGGTTCAGTCGAGAAATAACGCCAGCAGAATTCTTGACTGTTACGTGTTAACTGGTGTTTTTAACTGTTACACCAAAGCTGGTTGTTAGCCTGTATGATGATAATTTTCTTCCTTTCCTTTGGCTTTTGTCTGTAGAGCATGCTATTACATTCTAAGCACTAGCGAAAGCACCTAACTTCTATTTCAGAAAGTGACCCTATTTAAAATAGATGAAAAAAACCTCAATATTCCACGCTAACAGGAATGCTTTGATATTTGTTTTTTGTAATGATGAGATGCCCTAAGTGGAAAAACACTGTTTTGTTCTGATGTTATTGGGATCTTTGTTTAAAATCTGCAGTTTTAACAGCTGCCAGCCACAGGTCCATTGCAAATATTTGCAGTGTTATTGTCACATACATGGAACAAACGTTTTTAAATTGAAGAGGTTTGAATTAATTCTTTATCCTGGGAGTTGTACCTGTTTTCTCTTAGCTTTTTATTTGCAGCTCTGCCTTTCATCTTTTAACTGTTTTAATTTTTTATTTACCAGAAGCTTGCCTATTTTACAGAAGCAGTAAAAATGATTATTTGAAAACTGGCTTTATAATTTACATCCTACTTGCTGCATTCTACTCTTTTTGGGTTGGGTTTTTTTTTTTGGTGCTTTTTGTTTAACTAGTAAATGGTAATTTATGTTTTCAGTCCTGCTGTATTATGAGGTGGCTATCAGCTCAGTGCCAGAGTTTCCATCTAGTCTGCTGCACACATCCTTTCATAGGGTGAAGGAGCTTATCTTTAGCTTGTGTTTGAATCAGTTATTATTTTACCAGTATTCTTCCTGAGGCCATATGTGGTGCTGCATTTACTGTCAAGGCAGAAGAAATTACTTGTTTATACAAGTCTTACTTTGATGGATCAGACTCTTCTTAACAATATTTCTGACTGTTCTGAAACCCAAACCGTCTTGTCACAGAATATCTGAGTTGATCATACAGTGCATTTCCATCTGCTATTAGCTGTCTGGAAGCATCTTCCCTAAAATGTAGAGATCCTCTGTACCTAAGCATAGCCAACACCGCCTGCATGGTTCAGAGAAGTCAATATCCGCAGGGCTGCCAAATAAAACAACTTCTGCTTTTATTGGCTTTGTGTCCTTGACCTGGCAACTGAGGCAGAGGCTTCAGCCAAATGGTAGTAGTTATTGACACAACTGATTCTTTGCATCTTTCTCTTTAGGAAAAATTTTGTTCGTTGTGCAAAAACATTACCGTCTGAACTTGAACGCATAAGAAAGGACAGTTATTTAGTCAGTAGTAACAGTTGTTTTTATATGTGTGGATCCCATGACCTGCCCTTTATTTCTCCTCCTGTCATGCTCTGAAGTAGGAGTATCAGAGATGATTTGAATAAATAAGAGCTGTAACTCCTGCATTCATTTTCCTTTTTTTGTAATAGTAGGGGGAGGCATATAATATGTCTGAGACACAAATTAGCATTATTGTTAGAAATGTTGATACATCAATATGAGTTTGCATAGATTGAAATAGCTCAAAGAAGCATAAATCAGAGAATCGTGGAGTAACAGGTTGGAAGGGACCTCAACAATCATCTGGTCCAACCTTCTTGGCAAAAGCACAGTCTAGACAAGATGGCCCAGCCCCTTGTCCAGCTGAATCTTAAAAGTGTCCAATGACATGAAATCCACCATTTCCCTGGGATTATTTCAGTGGCTGGTTGTTCTCACTGTGAAAAGTTTTCCTCTTGTGTCCAATCAAAATCTCCCCAGGAGTAACTTGTACCCGTTACCCCTTGTCTTTTCGATGTGACTCCTTGTAAAAACGGAGTCTCCATCTTCTTTGTAGCCACCCTTTAAGTACTGGAACATGGTGATAAGGTCTCCCCAAGCCGCCTTTTCTCAAGGCTGAACAAACGCAGTTCTCTCAGCCTTTCCTCATATGGCAGGCTTCCCAGTCCTTTGATCATCTTGGTGGCTCTTCTCTGGATCCTCTCCAGTTTGTCCTGTTCCCCACCCACCACACAGACCACTTGTCTAGACCGTAACATGTCTGTTTTTCTAGGAGGAGGTGGTGGGGAACTGTGTTGAATACCTTGGAGAAATCCAGGTAGACAATGTCCATCGCTCAACCCACATCAACCAGGCAGGTTACTCTGTTGTAGAAGGTGATCAGGTTTGTCAAGCATGATTTGCCCTTGGTAAATCCATGCTGGCTTTTCCCAATCACGTTTCATTTGACTTGTGACAGCCCACGGGAGGATTCGTTCCATAACTTTCCTAGGGACTAAAGTAATACTGATGGGCCTATAATTTCCTGGATCCTCCTTTAAGCCCTTCTTGTAGATGGGGTGTGACATTAGCCTTCTTCCAGTCTTCTAGGACGTCCCCTGGTCTCCACGACTTCTCAAAGATTACAGAGAGCAGCCTCATAACGAGGTCAGTCAGCCTTTCTTAACACCCTCGGGTGGATAATGTCAGGGCCCCATCGATTTCTAAGGGTCAAGCTCCTGTAATAGTTCGCATACCAGCAAAAGAATCATGACTCTCAGTAAGGAGAACATACTCATGTATAAGGGAATTCTGACTTGCTTCCTTGCAGTTTTATATTTCATATTTGATATTTGAATAAAAATAATTGCATTATAAGGTAGAACAGAAACAGAAAATTTGAAAATCTGAAGATTTTTAAGTTAGAAGATCAATTTGGGTGATGGCCTTACCTTCCAAAAAATCCTCATCTTAAAAGTAAAATGTAAATAACTTCACTTCTGCTGTTCCTTATTTTAGGAAAAATAAAAACCACAACGTTATTTTCTGTACTCTGCCAAGTAATTATTTTATATAGACAAAATTAAGACTTCCAGGATGGATTAGAGTTGTGCTAAACATCGGTGTGAAGTAGTAGAAATGGATCAATTCTCTATTTAAATTGCTAGGTAAATGGGCCATAATCTTCTCCTGTAAAGTATTTTCCTCTGCTGGACAATGGTTTCTGATTTTGGAAGCTTCTTCAGTTAAGGTTCAGTATTAGAACCTTCTAACAATTCAGGGAGATATTCTGGTTTTTCATCTTGCTCTTTTCCCCCCCTCGTCTTAAAAAAAGGATTAGGATTAATATTTTTAATGTGTGTAAAGCAGTTGTGATTTTATCGGTAGCATTGGTTCCCCTGACAGAAACCTAAATGTTACTCCTAAAGTCAAGATTTTAAGAATAACAAGTGGGATTTTGTAATTGCAGTTACGTAATTTTTCATTTTTTATTCAAATTTAAGGAAGCTATGCTGAATACTTACCTATGTAGAAATGTGGGAATTACAGTGGATGTGTTAATAATATTACTAAGTAGTTTTTTGCAGAATAAATATTATACAATAAAAACAGAATTTTCATCTTGTTTTTCTGACTCTGAGACAGATCTTTGTGACCAAAATCATAAACAAAATGACAGACATTATCGCAGAATCACAGAATGATACAGGGTTGGAAGGGACCTCTGGAGATCATCTAGTCCAACGTCATGTTTAGATGGAACTTTCTATGTTCAAGTTTGTGCCCGTTACCTCTTGTCCTGTCACTGGGCACCACTGAAAAAAGACTGGCCACATCCTCTTGACACCACCCCCCTTTTGGGGTGGGTGCCTATTTATAGGCATTGATCAGTTCCCTCCTCAGTCTTCTCTTCTCCAGACTAAGAAGACTCAAGTCCCTCAGTCTTTCACAGGTTAAGGCGTGGGAAACCAATATGTTTTTTTTCCTCAGACCTGTTCCTCTGCAGATGAAATTGTCTCTTTTGGAGGAATGAAATTTACCGGAACCTGCCTATAAGAAGCGCAGCTGAAACTTTTTTGCAATATTGAAACAATTTGAAATGTTTTTACTTTTTTTAATTTACATGAGAAGTACATAGCTGGAAAATGGTTGGGATACATTCAGCCATTTTCTTTAGGGATTCACAGAAATGTTGCAGAACAAATGGTGGCATCATGCCCAGGATCATTAATTACAAAATGCGCTAATCAAGCTAGTCTACAAATAATGGTCTATGTTCTATATTTTATTGGAATAATAGTGTGTGTTTTATACAACTGTAAAACCTGGCTTTTGGCAAAATCTTCTCTAACATAATGAACTTGTATTGCATGACCTGCATAAACACTCTAACAGAGACAAAGAATTGTTAGAGGCATTGAAGAATACGTATATTGACCCAGTTGTACAGATTTTTTTTTTCTCTATCTGCTGTGTTTGTCAGTTCCAAAGCAGCAGTACTACTAGACCACTCCACATGTGTGAATGACAATATTAATTCTATGTCCTGTGTGGTGCTGTATAAGAGAAGCTGGAAAATCGGGTTATACACTTGAACTCCATTGGATGTGAAGTTTCCTGTTAAATGTGTAAATAGCATTGAAAGAGCAGATGTTTAACCTAAATGCAATGAAAGGCCTTGGGAAGAAAGTATTTTTCAACTTTAGAATTTGGCAAACCAGTGTAAGGCATTTCTAAGGGGAAAATATTTATTTGACAGCACTCGTTATATGATGTAATCATTTTTAATTTCTTGATAGATATTTATCATCTAAGTTGTAATTTAGACAGCTTGGCTATTGCTAATTAGTGTGAATGTTAATTATTTATTAATATGCCTTCTAATAAAGATATCATCATGTTGATTCAAAGTGGCAAAAGCATTTAACTCTACTTTAAAATTGATGTGAAAGGTAACGTAATTTCTCTGCCCTGCAGAAAAATGACCTTAAAATACTGATTTATGGGGGATGATTTGTTGTATTTGTGAAAGAATATAGCCATTTAGTCACGGGTAGGAAGCTTTCTTCTGAATGTTATAGGTTCTTTCGCATTCAAATAATGGTAAAAAGCCTACTGAAAATATGAAATATAGAGACTTCCACACTTATTCAATGCTGCTTCAGTTTCTTTGAGAGCAAAATGTTTTTATTTATTACCTCTCTGACAGGTAAACACTGCCAGTTAGTATTGAATGCAGTGTCTTCCTCAGATCCTCCAGATTTATATCTTTTTCTGATGGAGGCTGTACATCTTCTCCTCTTCTAATACATCAGAGGATAAGTGGCTTCTGCTGGCACTGAAAGGCAGTGATTCCAGCAGGAGGCATTTTGGATGACTGTAGGGGAGATGGCAGCAGGAGGTTGAAAGTCCTCTTTCAGCCACATTTACCAATATTTGAAGCTTTGAGGGAACAGAACTTCAGGGAGGAGGGGAAAGAAATACCTGTGCTGTGGACCAAGATAACCAGTTCTCCCTCTGGAAGAGCACGTAATTCAGCAAATATATTTTGGGATGTAAAGTACCATTATGATTGCAAGTTTTATGTAAATGGGGGACACAAGTTTACAAGAAAAATGGAAGGTGATGATGTGAGCAGGGAACATTTGATACCAATTTTAGTTCTGCTTACCAAAGCCCTTTGCTGCTGTGACCTTATGTTTACAAGCAAGGAAAGGCAGGTTGGGGATGTGAAGGTCAAAAGCAGTGACCTTGAGATGGTAGAGCTCTCAGGATCCTGAGAGGAGAGAGCAGGGAAAAAGCAGCATCACAGCCCTGGACTTCCAGAGAGATGACTCTGACCTCTTCAGAGATCTGTTTGAAATAGTCCCATGGAACAGGGCACTGGAAGGAAGAAAGATCCGAGAAACTTAGCTGTTTTGAGGATCATCTAGACCAAGCTTAAGCAAGGATAGTCCATCCTAGCGAGCAGGAAGTCAAGCAAAGATGCCAGGAGGCATGGATGAACAAAGGAGCTCCTAGCAAAACTTAAACCTAAAATGGAAGTATACAAAAGGTGGAAGCAGGGACAAGGAGGAATATAGAGATACTGTCCAAGCATGCAGAGACCAGGGTTAAGAGAGCCAAAAACTCAGTGGAGCCACATCTGGCAAGGGATGTCAAAGGCAAAGCAAGAGGGGCTTCTGTAAGTACTTAAACAGTAAAAGAAAAAACAGGGACAATATCGGCCAGCTGCTGAATGAGGCAGGGGCCCTGAAAGGCATGTGGAAAAGGTAAGATGCTGAATGCCTTCTTCACCTGTCTTCACCAGCATTCAGAAATCCCAGGTCCTAGAGGTCAGGGGAGGGTCTCAAGCAAGGAGGACTTACCCTTGGTGGAAGAGGGTTGTGCTTGGGAATACTTTAGCAAGCCAGTACATAAGTCAGTGGGCTCTGATGGGAGCTGGCAAAGGTCATTGTGAGGCCACTGTCAGTCACCTTTGAAAGAGGTCAGGGACCTGGGCAAGGTGGAGAAGTGGTCTGATAGGAACCTCATGAAGTTCAACAAAGGAAAGTGCAAATTCCTCCCCCTGGGGAGGAATGCCCCCAGGTAACAGAACATGCTGGGAACCAAACCGCTAGAAAACAGCTTTGCAGAAAAGGCCCTTAGAGTCCTGGTGGACACCAAGTTGACTATGAGGCAGCAATGCACCCTTGCAGCAAAGAAGGGTAGCTGCGCCCTGGGCTGTGTTAGGGAGAATGCCAGCAGGTCGAGGGAGGTGATCCTTCCCTTTCCATTCAGCACTGGTAAGGCCACATCTGGAGTGCTGTGTCCAGTTCTGTGACCCCCATTACAAGAAAGAGATGCAACTATTGGAGAGAGTCCAGGAAAGAAGTGTTATTGCCAAATCTGATGCTATTTCTACTTGTTCTGAAACTCTTAAACTCTACAGTCTTGCAATCAGGATAATTTGTTCTTCAAGTAAAAAAGGAAAGGGAAAAATTATGCTTTTCAAGCTCAGAGAGGGTCTTGAAAATGTAACCGGTGAATACTTGACAGAAAGGGTCTTTTATACATCTCCCAGAGGTATAACACATTTATCAGCTGCAAAAGTCAGCTATATGTATGTTAGAGATTTACTTTTTCCCCTTTAGTTGGTTTACAGAACTTTCTCCTTCGGTCCACTCGTATTTCTGTGTCAGTTGTGCTGATCTTATTCAGAGAGATATTTGGGGCCACGTGCTGGGGAAAAAGCAAGCCTCTTCGATGTTCTTGGGCCCTTTCTTTACTGTATTATCTTCAGAAGGTTGACATACATTTATCTAGTTCAGTTAGTAATAGTTCTGAGGAAATGTGATAAAGCAAAATATATTGTCGTCTTATTGTGTTCTTTCAACAGTTATATGACATGACAAAGACATTAAAAAATGGGAGGAGACACCAGTAAACTAAAAGCCAAGAAATCATCCTTGATTAAATAGCAAAAACCTTGCATGTGTGTTTTTTTCCTCAGAAGGGAAAATAAATGTACCTTAAATTGTTCTTACATTTCAAAATGAAAATAAATTAAGTACATTTAATATATAAAGGATTTAGAACTGGCTTCAATAAATGTAATATGGATTGAAAGGGAGAGGGAGTGTTAATGTCACTTGTTTTACAGTATTAGAAATGAAGAAGAATTAAATCTCTAATTTTATCAGAATAGTTATCCCCTTCAATCCCATTTCCTTAAGCTTTGTTAAAAGTTTATTATGAAGTTATGAAGGGAGGTTAGTGTTGCTATAACTCCTGAAAAATTAGGATCTTCAATTGAATTTCAACAAAATATTGGTAAGCTGCAGTCTCTTCCACAATTTTATTATGAAGGTTTTTTTACCATCAGTGGCAGCAAGGATGGGGGACGGCTGGAGACAGAGGGTCAATTTAGGGTATTTCTTCAACCAAGTTTCTCCTCTTCTCAAGTTAATTATCCCATAGAGCGCCCCTCCTTATTTTTCCTGGAGAAGACCAGTCTATCTTCTTTGCATTCTATTTTTCTGTTAACCAAAAAAGCTAAACACCACTAATTTACACCCAGAATACCTGTCTCTTTCTGGCCAAGTTGCATTTCTTGATGATGATGATACAGAGTCTGAAAGTAACAAGAGCATATGAATACTAATAGTGTGAAGTCAGACACCAAAGCCATGTCAGATTTTTTTGAAATTATTTCTGTAACTGTTAAATGTTGTCATCTGTTACTTGTCTCGAGTTGCTGCATTAGACGACTCCAGTATCTGAAGTTGTAAATAAGGAAAAAAATGTCAAGATGTATGTCTTGACTGCCAGTGAGTGAATAAGTTGTACCTGGAGTTATTTACATATATGATATAACTGATTTTTAAAGTGGAAAAGTTGTTTATAGGGGAAATTGAAAAATACAATTTTCTTTGTACCATGCTGCATTACTATCAATAAAAATAAGTTCCAAATTGCATCTTTAAGTTAGAAATTTAAAGCCTGTGAAGTGATGTGAACAAATAGGAAAAAACTTGTGTTATTGAAGAAGGGCAGTAGCGTGGTACTAACACTTCATAAATATATTTTTCTTCATAATATTCTGTGGAGAGCTCTGAAGTTGAGATGGGTTGGTGTGTTAAATACAGATCATTGTGATAACAGGATAATCTTACTTGCTTCATAAACAGCAATGGTGATTTAGGAAAGAAAACAGCCCTTTTGAAAAGCAAATTGCTTTGATAACATTATGGAGAGTCGTCCTCCTCTGTGTTGTGTTATTACCTTAAATGTTGCTATTGCTGTCATGTTACCTGGGTTCCTCTTGACTTGATATTTACAGCTATGAAAAGCTGTAGGGTGTTTGTTTGGTTTGCAGTGCATACAGACTATCACCAGGTTTTTTGGACTTGTTGGTAGATAGCTTTGACTTAAATACACCATTTAATTTTTGGAGCAATCAAATAATTGCTATTTTCTGTTTATCATAAAGGATTTTAGTGTAAATGCATTCAAAAAAGTACATTTTTTGTAGATATGAGCAATCTGAGAAAGTTCTGAAGTTATTTTGGAGGCAATCCAATCGTTGCTTGCCTGTACAAAGTTGCTGGTAAAGCACATTAAATGCTCTTAAGTAGAGGAGGAGGTTAGCACAAGTTCTGCACAAATGAAATTTCTAGCACATTTCAGAGGAATAGCGAGAATAATTAGTGGTGAGAAGAATTTGGATATATACTGCTTCGGTATAATTTAAGACTTCGTATCACAGGTTTCATTCTTTAGAGAATATTTTTATTTTTTGACTCAAGTGAAAACTTGTAGTTTCTACTTGGATTGTTGCCAAGAGCGGCAGGGAACCTTTTTGTGAAGTTGCTGATATGAATTAAATATAAATCTTCTAGCTCTTAGCTCAAGGATTTAACTGTTTGGAAGAAGCATATGGACATATTATATCTAGAAGAAAGTTACTGTACTACTTAAGTATGGTATATGGGCATTCAGATATGTCATTTAATCTAACACAAAGGAAAAGCCTATAGCAACATCTCTGCTTATCTTGTGGAGGCTTTATTTTGTTGTTTTGCTCTGCTTTTGCTTTCTTTATTAATGCTACATCATTCTTTTTATCACTTAAGTTTTCCCTTTGTAATGTAACAGTATTTTAAACTATTTTAGACGTTTTCATTGGCAAATGAGTCTGAAGAATTTACTAGTGACAATGTGAGATATTGTCACTCTAATCTATTCTGCTTTAATGCAGACTGTAAATTGAAATGCCCTCTGTGAATACAGTAGAGATTCCATTTAAAACAGATTTCTATTAGAGTAAATAGTTCCTGTCTGAAGCTAAAAGCTATGAATATTCATAGGAGAGAATAAATGCTATTCATGTTAATGCATTCTTACTAGTAAATAGAGAACTTCAGGATAGAAGAGGGGAAATAAACCAAAACTGAAGTGTCCTCCTGGGGAACAGTCTGTTACTTGTTTGAAAGACTAATGTTGCTGGTTGAACGTTCAGTGGTGTGTTGGTGAAGGAGTGGGAGCTCTGCCCTGGGCTCTAGGGGAAAACCACCACCCTTTGTAAATGTACTTTGTAGTTTTAATTGGGAAAAGTTGTAATTTAGTTAACTTTATTCTTGCTTGATGTTACTTTTCCCTATTTGTTTTCTGTATTTTTTAACTGTTATGAAAGTCCTTTTTAGTTCTGTAATAAAACAGGACCAGATGTTTGGGCACACATGTGGAACACAAGAATACATGCAAGTATTAATTGTCTTCTCAAATTTCTTTGCTTTTCTGTGGGTGCCAGTCTTGATGCCCGAGTACGATCCACATCTTCCACACAAGTTGTACTTCAGTTCCTTTCCCTATTCCTGAGACCATCCCTTCGTTGACCTGTAAAGTCTGACCTATATTCATCAACAGGCACTTGATGAATACTGTCAAATTTGATGGGTAGTGTTTAAGGCTTGCATGGTAATAATGTTGGAGTTTTGGGGTAAGATTGAACTATAAATATTGCACAAATCTTTAATTAAAAAATCCAGACAAAACTGAAAAGAAAGGAATCGGTTTTGCGTTGTTTCAAGTTTGGCTATTTCCTTTCATGTGCTGATGATCCTCGCAGGCTTTAATATCCAACTTAGATACTGAAATCCATAACAAGGAACCTGGGAAAAGCTACTCAATTTCTTCTATAAGGAAAATACTTTTTTGTGTCCCTGTCCCCATTATAGCCTAAGGCAATTCTATAGGAAATGTCTTAAGGGACCTCTCTTGAGAAAGGCAAAATCCTGACTTCTTTACAGTAGTGTTAAATGAAGTCATGGTAACAAAATGACTATAAATAGGTCATCTTCCATAATACACCAGTCTTTTATATATTTTCACATTATGTGGTATTTATTGAGAGAAGAATGACAAAGCCAGCCTTAGTATTTCAAAGCCACCATAGGTGTGAAACAGGGAGCTTGTGCTACTGCCCTGAGGCATGAAACAGCTCTGTGTTCCTGTGAGTGTGGGTTAAGTTTGTGTGCTGACCTGTAGAAAAACACCTGCGCTGGGTGCTGTGCCCAGGTGTTGGTCGTTGGGACGTCTCTGTGGGAGTTTCAGCTGGTTCCACAGGAGACCTGCTTATGGGGCTCAGCTGAGCCCGTTAGCAAAGCTGGTGGTGCCTCTGGGACAGCAGGTTTGGGAAGGGGCAAGGTGAGGGTGAGGGGATAAAAGAGCGGGAAATGGTGGGGCCTGAGGAGGTGGGCAGGCGTCAGAGCAGGTATCCATGCTGTGGGCCCTGGGGAAGGACCACACCAGAGCAGGCTTGTCCTGAAGGACTGCAGCCTTCTGCAGGCAGAGAAGGGTGAGGAGGAAGGAGAAGCAGAGAGGAGCTGCTATGGGCTGATTGGACTGACCCCCCTGCCATTCCCCTGCTGAGGGGAAGGAGAGGTTTGGAGGAGCTGGGAGTGAAGGTGAGCCTGTGAAGAGGGTAGGTGGGGATAAGGGGCTTTAGGGGGCTTTATCTTTGTTTCTCACCACCCAACTCTATTTTAATTGGCAATAAATTAAATTAATTTCCCCCAAATAAAGTCAGTTTTGCTGGCATGGTAATGGGTAAGTGATTTCCCTTTCTTTGTCACAACCCAGAAATGTTTTCATTTCCCCCCAGCCTGTTGAAGGGGGAGTGAGGGAGTGAGAGTGTAGCTGGGGGGGGGTAAAGATCGACCCACCGCAGCCCCAAAACCACCTTTTGACTTTTGATCTCCATGGAGTTTATGTGGAGTCATTAAAAGAAAAAAATAGACCCATTAATACCAGAATTCCACTTTTTGATGTGTAGCTGTACATATGACAATTATCCAGGCATTGTAAGCGGGACTTGTTAGTAGTAACAGATCAAAGAAGCATCACAAATTAATTTGTATCAGGGGATAGAAAAACAAGGTAACAAGGTGTGCTAGAGAACAGACTTGTGCTGCTTGTAAGAAGAGTCCTCGGTTCATTAAGGCTATCCAGACACTTTGTCCCTGACACACCTTAATTATTACCATAAAAGTTTTTGCATAAATACTTACTTTTATATTCTGGATGTAAAACATTTGTCAATTATGTTCATAAATGTGCACAGCAGATTATTCTGGCTGGACTAATATAGAGCATATTGCTTGGTGGCCTGTGACAAAGTGAGACGAAAAATGAAATGTTATAGGTTGTGTGAAGGTTTACTGTAAAACAGAGTGAGCACTTATGTATTGCATTTACTTGCATTTTTTTATTTAGCTACTAACAAGACAATAAAGTTTCAGGCTTGTTTATGGTGCTGCTCTGACTAAAACAGCTTAAACCACTCTAATATTTAAAATCATTTTTTCTGGAAATGTGGTGTCCAGGATCATGTGTTTCACTTAAAGCAAGCTGGGGTTTTGGGGTTTTTTTTGTTTGGTTGGTTGGTTTTTTCACATGGGTATAGGAATCCTGATCAGCGTAGCTTACTGTTGAATTTTTAAGGTCTTTTTTTCTTGGGAGAAGGCAGAGGAATGTTATTAAAATGTGTGCATCCACCTCCCTCCCTCTCTCCCAAATGGACCTCATTAGTCCCGAGACTCTTGTGGTGTTAGGAGAGGCGTTAAACTGTTGTTTGACTGCTTCAAACTCTTTGCTGCCTGCAAGCCTGGAATTAAGCCACCTTCAACTCTGTTCTCTTTCTCTCTCACAAGTATTTTCCTTCCCTTTCATGGGCTTTGCATCTATGGTTCACTTCACAACTGTTTGCCTGTGATCACAGCTCCAGCTCCTCTAGCTTCCCACTGTCTGATACCTCTTCTTCCTTCCTCATAGGGGACCTTGTATTTTCTAAAAAGGACACCATATGTTTAGTTCTCTGTCTATCAATACTTGTTCAATCTGTTTAGAGCAGATTAAATATTTTTGGAAGAATAAGTCTGAGAAGGAAAGCTGAAAAGGACAGATTGTCATGATCATGGAGCTGAGGTGTTTGAGGTTTGAGAAAGGTTTGAGTCGAGTGTTTTTCTTTTTTTCGGATCATGGCGCAGGACCTAAGGTAACTACCTTTTACAAAATTGTTTTCTACAATCTCATTTCTCATTTATTTGTATTTAAATAAATATAGATAAGTACTTCTGGTATCTATGTAAAAAAATAACTGTGTAAAAATAACTCCAGAACATAAGTAATTTAACCAGCATAGTATTCTGGACTTGAATTTATTGATAGCCTTGAACCATCATTTCAAGAGTGAGGGAGTAGCTCTCTCAGCAGATTTATTTGGAAAGTCTGAATATGATGATTTTGGAGCTGATTTTCAGAATCATTTCATTGCCAACTGTTTTATTGGTAGATATGCCTAATCTGCTTGTTTGTTAGTCCCAAACTCCATTGTCTGCATTTTGTGTTAGAAGTTACAACCTTTTCTTGTTCATGTAAATAGCATACCAAAATGGATATTTCCTATACCTACTGTCGTCTTCAGCTTACATATGATGTACTCTGGACCACATTTAGTGACAAAAAACGAAACACAAATCTAGTAATTTTGTATTTGTCATCTGTGCGTTATTATCTTCATAGAATAAGTATTTTCAGCCCCAGAAATGTATGTCTTTCTGTTGGATCTGGTGTCTGTAGTTCATTTTTTCAGACAGGCCCAGAACCAATGGAGATACATAGTTGGAAGATGGTGGTTCTTTTAATCTCAAAATTGTTTGATAAGAACAGCAGATGACTCTATCTGTGCTTAACCTGCTTCAGCAAAACAGATGTGTAATCATGTTCAGAGAAATTAACAAATTGCTGATCAAAATGGAGCACATTTGAAGTCTGTTTCCTAAGTCATGCAAATCTAGTGGTCTTGTAAGAAAACCAACTCAAGTAGATGGAAATTCTTTTCCCGTCTCATCTTACCTATTTTTGGCAAAACAAGTGAAAAACATGTTTTCTGATCATATTGTGCTATAGAAAACATACGTTTTTCTTTGTGGATGTTCCTCTATCAGATCTAGTCTTGGTAAATGCAGGTATCTTTATTTGGAGAGTGTTTTATAAATCACTCATTTGCGAGCAGAAATGCGATCAAGACAATCCTAGCGTGCAAAGTCTCAGTTTCAGTCCATCTAGTCAGTGACATTCAAATGTTTCAGGTTTTGCACACAGATAGAAATGGAGTTCGGTTGTTGAAGAAAACAGCATTCAACTGCAACAGGAGATATACATTTTGTTTCTTCTTGGGATCCTCATTCATTGCACATTGGCCATTTTCTGCCCTTTGAGACATGGCTGTGTAGACAAGAGCTGCCCTGACACACAGTTCTCATCCAGCAGATACGGCAGTAGTTAGGGCACGCATCCTTATCTTATGAGCGCTTATAGGTGGCTTTGCTTTTTAGCACCAGACTATCCTTTTTTTGGACTTCCCGTATAGTTATTTCCTGCAGGGGTAAAAACATTTTTCTACTTCTGTCTGTGTTTTGGGGATTTGGTTTGAAGTTGGGTTTGGGGTGTGTTTTTCATATTTGAAGTCAATACTAGTTCTTTCAGAAAGGGTTGTGGTGTTAGTTGCTTTGATTTTTTTTTTAATTATTATTTATTTATTTTTGCTGGTGGTGTGGTTTTTTTTTACTGTCTATGGTAATTTTCCTCTTTGAAAGTAATTTTGCAGGTGGATTTTATCATTAATTGCTGTAGTCCTTTTTAGAGTGCAGATAATGAATATTCATATTCCCCCACCTACCATAGATAACTGGGTAAATGTTAGTAATTGGAATATCAAAAATATTAAAAGTGGTTTTCTGTTGTGGTGACTGTTCAGAGCCATTAAGTTAGCTGCTTACAGAAAACAAACTTTTCACCTCTGTTTCTTTAAATCGAAAACTTTGAATTTATTATATGATGGAAATAAGTGATCCCAGCTGCACATAATGGATCCTATTGTCTATAGCATTAGGTTCCATCAGCAAATGGACCCCTAAGCAGAGTGAGCCTAAACTTAAAAAACAAAAATTATACAACTTAAATAGCATCAGTTAACACTACATTTTGATAGAAATATTTTAAAGCTTGTACAAACTGGATTAATGTTCCTCTAGGGTAATTAAATGAAAAGTTGGTAACTTATTAATATCTCTCTCTTTCTCTCTTTCTTCTTTCTCACACTCTCTTTCCAAACTTATTAATCTTTCTCTTCTCCCCCCTTTCTCTCCTCCCCTTCTCTCTCCCCTTCTCTTTCTTTTTCACTCTCTTCCCCTCTCTTCCCAAAAATATGCCTTTACAGAAACATAAGGTAGATCTTTTCTACAAACTGCGGCATGTGATGAATGAGCTCATTGACCTGCGCAGGCAGCTGCTGTCAGGTCACTTGACGCAGGATCAGGTGCGAGAGGTCAAGAGACACCTCACAGTGAGGCTGGACTGGGGCAATGAGTAAGTACAGGTACCGGCTGGGTACTCTTTGTTCTAATTATTGTTAAATAGCTTTTATTAAAAAAAAAAATAATTAAAAAATCAACATTTTCCTTCCACTAGTGTTCATACACAGGTAGAATATTTCATTATTTGGAAATCAAATGTAACTTTGGGTTTGTTGCATAGTTCTTCTACCATTACTGTAAAGTAAGCTGTTTGCTTATTAATAGATCTTTTCTAAGGCTCCCTGCACTTTTAAAGGTGCAGGCTTAACTTTGTATCAATATAGTGAATATTAGGCCTGGGAGTCCCTGTTCATGGGTACTAAAAACCTGTTTGTCAATTGAAGAAGTATTTTAATGGTTGATGTAATAACTAGAGAATCTCACTGTCAACAGGGACGTTGGTGCTGAGAACATAATGCTTAGACTTTTTGTATGATTATAATACATAATCTATGTATTTGGCTGTTGATGACATTTCTCAGAGGTTTAGACTCTCCTTGGTTAGTTCCGTGGTAAATTGGTGGCAAGGTTTTTGTAGAGCCAGAGACGACTGCAATTCAGATACAAGCTGAAACGGTAATAAATTGCCATTAGACAAAAACTGGCCCTTCACAGAATTGGTTTTGTTCTGAGACACAGTGTATCAGACAGGTGAGTTTTACATGACAAGCATATAACCTTTTCAAAGGAAATATCACCTTCCTCGGGCATGTAGAGACTGCTATTCAACTAGGATAGGATTAGGGCTAATTAACATATCGGGGGGAAGGATTGTGTAAGTTGACAACTAAGGAAGAAAGTCAAATGTTTTTCACTAATATATATTTGTTATGACTCTGTTCCTTGGTCACCCACCTCAGGATTCCCTCCGAGAGACATACTTGAACACATGCATGAAGATTTCACTGGCCTTCATGCTACATTTCATTTCTCCCTTATTGAAAGGAAACTGAAGGATAGAGACTAATAGATTGCATCAAGTCATTGTTCTGCAGTGCAGAGTTACAGATACTTTCCGTTGTCATTCCCGGTAGGGTAAATGGGAATCAAGAGACCATTTTTGAACATTATGCCTAGATGTTTCTGCTCAAAGAGCGTATGGATAAAATTAACAACAGGAAGCTGCAAAGATGTTGCAAGAAAAACTGATGAGGAGCGTAGACAGCAATGCAGCAATGAAGAGAATAGGCTGTTCAAAGAGGGGGGCTATAGACTTTTTTAACATAAAATCATTAATTTTGAAGTGCATTAAAACTATAAAGGTAAATCTGGCATATGACAACTATGGAGAAACATCAGTGAAATCAGTAAATATAAATATATTCATGATTAAATTCATCTGCTCAGGATAATTATTTAGGAAAAAAAATTTCTGTTTCCTGCTGCATAAGAACAGGGACTGACCTCCCTAGACAAAAAGGCACATGATGTCAGAGATACATGTTAAAGAGAAGAGGATATCGATAAAGGAACTGCATAAAAAGGCATATGGTTGAAAAGCTATTTCATTAAATCTGTACACTATGCAGTATTTAAATACAAGTGTCTGGAAGTTTGGAAGGTCTTTCTGCAGCATCACTCTTCTCCATAGAATTTCTGGGAGAGTTCTGTCACTTTCTTTTATCTCCCCTCTCTGAGTTTTATCATGAAACTCATAACCACACGTCTTAATCTGTGAAAAAACCTCATAATTCTCATATACATATTCACATAGTACTACCCTTTCTCACAGAATGTAATGATGTTCATTGCTAATTCTGTCATACTTAACATTTGCAAATAAAACAAATGAAAAATGTTATTAATGTATTAATGTTAACTGAGAAGTTTAAATACATGCAATTTGAGCTGGTCTGTAATTATTCAAGATAGTACAAGTTAATAGGTCACATTCAATGACCAAGTTGCTTTCAGGAAACAAATAGTCTTACATATCTAATATGTAGCATGAATGCTTGTTTAGTGTAAAGCTACTTTTATCCTGACCTTGATCATTAATGCATTGTATTCTTTGGGAAGGAGTGATGCAAACATGAAATTCACACTTCCTGTCACCATGGGTTAGGGTTTTTTTCCGTTTGTTGAGCTGGTATTTTCCCTTAAATACGCTGGCAGTGGTTCTGGTAGTCATCCCTTGTGTTCTCGTAGGAATTGGTGGAAGTCAAGGGACAGATACACTCCTTGGATTAGTAGTTACAGATATTTTTTTTTTTTGTAAAAGAATTAATTTAGACTGTTTTCAGAACTACTAAAGTGAAGTTATTTTGCTTTTTTTTTTTGGTATGCTTAGTCTAAATATTAAGAAGTTGTGCTCTGTTGTTTGTTCTATTAAAAATGGAGGAATATAATTTATTTTGCAGTTATTGCTGCTGACCTTTTGTATTGTTGCTAGTCATTCTTAGAACACAATACTGATTTCCACTTATTGTAGCAATTTAATGTTCTGTTGCTTACACATTCTTTCTCCTCGATATAAAAATGTGCATCCTTCTTACGGTGCTTTGTTACCTGTTCCAGTTATCCCCAGTTAGCTTGGTTTTGTATGCATATATTGACTGTCTTGCAGCTGTATAGGTTTTCGTATTTCCCAATATTCCCAATTGCCCAAAAGAGCAGAATTTACTACCTTCAGATAAGCACCTTAGTCCTTCTAGACTTGCAGTTTTAAGCATCCTTCTGTGTATGTTTGCACAGCTAAGATCTCATATACTGGCTTTTCCCTGCATAGTTTTTATACAGAATATTAAAATACTTGTGTTTTTTAAAAATGCTTCACTCCAATACAATTTATTAGATTATTGATCTTTTGAAGTCTGAAATGTTATTGGGAGTGTCTAATAGTCTGTAAATAACAAGGAAAAATTTGTAGAGCAGGGAACAAATATTATAAAGCTGAAGTCTGCAATTCATCATCTCATTTTAAATTGTGTTGCAAGTAAATTAGAAATTTGATTTTGAAATATTTGCTTAGGGTTTTTAAATGAAAGGGTAAGTTTTTCAACTTTTACTGGTGCTTACAATAGGAAACCAGAGTTAAACTTTTTTACTAACAAAACCATGTTTCGTTCTCGTCTTTTGCCTCAAAATCAGTTGAAGGAATCTGCCTTACAGAGCTTCTGTTTGAAATGTGAACGCTCTGCTTCTGCTCCAGGGCAAAAAATTACTTACAGCACTATGTGCATACCTTAGTTACCAAAGAGGGAGGTGAAGATTTCTTCAAAGTAATTTAACTTAAAAATTGGAGGTCATTTTAAATGATTTTCAGGATTGATTCTTTCAGTTTAATATAGTATCTGACAGGAGATAAACAGAAAGCATCCAAGTTTCTGAGCACAATCACTTTCCCCTTGATACCGAGGGAAGACACTTCCTTCCCTATAAATATGGGATAGATACTGCGTGTTTAGGCTCAGAAACAGAGATGGGGAGCCACCAGTATGTTGAGATTTTGAACAGATAAAAGCCATAAACAAAATGAATTTGTAGAGTTATGTTACTTTTTCTAAAAAGGTTATTCTTTTTCCCATAAAATGTTGTTAAAATCATTACATAAAAATAAATCTTCCAAATAGTTGCAATAAATTCTGCATAAAAAGATCCATAGCCAAAAGTTACAAAAGAATGTTTAAAAAGAAAAACGGGGAAAAAATGTCAGAAATAAATCTTTCACACTGTCATACACATAAAATGAAACACTGCTTTAAAGTCAGGGTCTTTCTCTTAGCTCAGAATCGCAGTCAGAAAGCCAGTAGCAGTAGCAGTGTTAGTACCTGCTAACATGCAGAACACTGCAGAGGAAATAGTGTGATCCAGGAAAGGAAGCATAGTCTTAAAACTCAAAAAGCCCTAAATTTCAGATTATTTTTGGACTTTGAGCGACTTACCTTCTTGTCATATTTTTCTTGACATAAAAGGAATAATAATTACTTCCTGGCTGTGTTGCAAGAATTAGCTTAAAGTTAGTAAAATACATCTGGAGAGATATATATTAAGCGTACATATGAGTTGTAATATCTGGAAATCAGTTTGAGAAGTAAAGAAATTCTTGTTATGGTAGCTGTCATTGTTGCATCAAAGGTGATGAAAGTAGGAGTGAGCAATTTAAACAACCATGATGAAATGCCTTTAAGAAGGTAGCAGGAAGAATACTTGCCATTTCTGTCTAAATATCTAATATTTTTTCTGTCACCTGAATATACCTGTAGTAATGATTGGCTAGGGATTAAAACAGTAACGAACTCTCTTGGTGTCAGCCTTTGAGGAAGACCTTAATAACCTCTCTCTGTAGTCTGATACTTCCATGCTCAGAAGTATTTGCTGCCATTCCCTTTAATCAATTCCCTACTAAGATTACTTACCTTCATCTCATCATCATCATCATCGTTTTAAGAAGTAATTTCCTGTGTAGCATTATATCAGTGCTTTACTAATTTCTTTATAGATTACAGCCCCTGCAGTTTCTTTGTATATAAAATAACTTAATTCTGTCAAGGAAAACCACCAAGTTGTATTAGCACAGTCTAGTTTTCACAAACATGTTTTTCATATATTTCATTTTCCATGGATTTCTCTATTATATTTCCTTCAAAGTCTTTTTTAAAGCCTGCACGTAGTTTCTGTGAATCTCTGTGAGGATCATTTCCTTTCCCTTCACCACCTTTATAAATGTATTTGTGTACAAGAAATATGTGTGATATTAAATGAAGGTTTGATGTAGTTGGAGAAGGAATACAAGGAAAATTGGTGGCTGCAAAATTAAAGCTGAAAAGAGTCAAGGTAAAGTGCATGTTTTTGGAGCAAAGGGAATGAGATCTTGCACGCTCTAGAGATGTGAGGAGTTCTCCCAATCTGTTCTTCAAGATTGGATGCACATCTTAAAGATGTTTTTTTTTTTTCTCAAATGACATATTTCTGCAAGATTCTTCTAGGAAGAGTTGTTATGGCTTGTGGTTTTATGAATTCTAAACAACGTAGCATTTGTATTCTAAATAAATGAAAATATTAGAAATTAAGATAATTCTTTGAAATTACTATTAAAACCAAGTTGATTTTATCTAGAAGCCCAGTTAACCTGAAGCAGAGTTGTATATTCATCCTTTTCAGTTTTAAAAATGCTAGTGCTTTTGTCTGTCAACTTCTTTTTGTATTATTTGAGAGAAAAGCATCTAGAGATTTTGGGTGATGGATTTATTTTTTTCCCCCTAAAGAAAGGAAGATTCTAAAGACTTCTGTGTGGAAGAGGAGGAATATCTAAATGTCAGCCGGAGCTATCCCAGCCATATGCTATCAGGAGGTAGTTGATAGGCTCGGGGATATTTTGGAGGTACACTTGGGAAATGTTTTTGAAAGGCAGTTCAATGTTAAAGAAGAATAGAAAAGCACACAAATTTCATTCTAAAAGAAAGTATTGTGGAGAGAGGAACTGTCAAATAAACAAAAGGGCACATTATCTAATTTTTATGCATGCTGTGTTTTGGAGGAATACAGCTTGGCAGCTGGTGCTCTTATATTCCACATATTTTGATAATAGAGAGGGAAAGTGGGCCACTGACTGTATCATTGCCATTTCAAGCATTATGTTGTCAGTGCTTCACGGACAAAAAATAATTGATACAAATTAAATGCATAAACCTGAACTTCCACCTGCACAAGAAATGATAGCACGTTAGTACTAAAGCAAAAGACACCTTTATTTGCTGGGAGCGAGTATTGTGCAGGATTAACATAGTATTAGGGAATGAGAATCTTCTGGGCTGGAAATCCATGGTGTTAAGGGATTTAACTAAAAATAGACTATCAGATAAGTTTCACAGGGATGTTACTGCAGTTGTGTTGAACATTATTAAGTAGAAGATAATACCTTTGTCAGGTATTGAGTAATGAGTCCAAGCACTGTTTGACCTCAGCTCTCTAGAGAGGTGAAACTATGAGAATAGAACAATATCAGTCTATGATTAGCTTTGGCAGGTTTTTTCTGTAAAACTTCAATGTGCTTTGGAACTGTAAGGCAGTTACAAGTGGTTTTGATAATGTCATTAGAAAATCCTTTGTTAATATCTGTATGTTGAGGGAAATTCCTTTATGAATATACTTTAGGAGTGGGTGTGTGTACACGTGAGTGACAGGGTATTTTGGAGGCACTTTAGATATTCAGATTCAGGAAAACTTCTGTGAATGAATATGATAAGCAATAACTTTTTAAAAAAAAAACTTTGAAGTGGACTCTTGCCATGTTACTTTTTGTACCTGTTACCAGGTTTCTCTATTATATCTTTGGACTTTCTATTATAAGTAGGTTTAAATGGCAGCTGCACTTAAGTATTACCTAGTGTGGTCTTGTTTTAATCTTTTTCATTTGGTAAACAGATAAAGTAATTTTCATCTTTGCAGCTGCAGTTTTCAGATACTGATCTTGGGCCTGGGATAACTTGTTTGATAGGTTTAATCAAAACAAAGTGTGTAAAATGTGTATAAACATCACTTTCACAATTTAGCCTTAGAATTTAGAAACCGATATTTGGCATGAATAGGGCATTGAAGAAGGAAAATTGTTCCCTTTTCTATTGAAAATAAAATTGGTTCTGGCACAGAACTATGAATGGGGAAGTTTCAGTCTGTCAGTACAATATTTTAATGGCGATTATTGTACTGCCTAAAAATTGTTTGCCAGAAAATGGACTAGGACTGAGCTATATTTTTGAGATATGGTGATTTAGAGATATAATTAAAGAAGGAAAACCTGATCGAGCAAAGTTTCAAAAATAATTATGGAGTTGGGAAACTTATGGGAAATGATTAAAAGTACAGTGGTCAGCAAAGGTACAGACCGAGGTCTGGGCTTTGTAGAGACCTCTGGTTCTTCCTTGCTGTTGTTTTAAGTTAATTACTCAGAAAGAGGCATTCTATTGCCTGAAGGCTCCTGTTTATAGCACCATGCAATTATTCTTCAGAACCTGAGAGATTTTTTCAAATAAAGTTTTTCATTTGCCATCAGGAACAAGTCTGTGCACAATGTTTCCCTCTCTGATTACAAAATTAAACTGACTTTTGCATTTCTCTGTAGTTAGTGACAGAAAGAGTGCAAAAGTAGTCCATGAGAGCACCTCTTCTGGTTTATTTTTTTAAGACTATTAAGAATTCCAGTATAAAATATCTGTAAATGAAATATCAAAGCTACGTAAGATGAAAGCGGGAAAATGGTTCATTCATGTGTTTCTTTAATTTTACTCCTAATGCATGTGTTTAGAAAAGCTTTTTCCTGTAGCTCCTTATGTCTCAGAACCTGAGCAAAAATTGGGTTTTGGCACCTTTTAGTCTGTCTTGTTCTGCAATCTACAATTATTAATTAATTGTGAATAGTTTTCTGAATGCAAAATAGCTTATTCTGCCTTCTGCTCTCATGCAGTTGTGACCTGAACTGACTTTTTACTACAGAATTTCTTAACTAGTCATCTTTGAAATGGTGTATTTTTAAAAAAAAAAAAAAGTTTATATATTTGATTTGATCCAAAATACTATTTCAGTTCAGAGTAGTTAAAAGATTTTTTTCTATGTGTGTTACAAATATGGAATAAAATTGTTGTTGATATTGCAGTTATTGTTTATTATAAAAAAGCACGTATGTTTATAGAGTGATATGATAAAGTTGGGGGTTTATTTGCATGAACATTGGGAATTTCAAAGCAGTTTCCCAAGGTGCAGTACCTATTTGCACATTTGCACAAATGGAACTTTTTCATTATGTAGTGAAGGAGCCTACTTAAATACTGCAGCAGAAACCAGAGTGCTAACTTGATTTGCCTACTGCATTTCTGTGCATGAAATGAACGTGTTCTGGATACTGCACAGGAATACTGGCCAAAATTTTGAACTACCATTAATTGCTATAGCTCCACTGAAGTCAGTGAACAAAAAGTAACAAGTTCACAGTGGTTTTTTCTTTGGTATTGGCATTTTAATTTTATTTAGAAGGACTGTCTGTTTAATGATTAACAATTGCAAAAAGTTGTAAATAGTTCAGTATTTCTTGTGTCTTTGTCCATGAGTAAGCACATGCAGTAGATAATAGTGATTATTCTCATGTATTATACTTACCATTGCTTCTTCTATCTCTTTTGCAGACATTTGGGCCTAGATTTAGTTCCTCGGAAGGATTTTGAAGTTGTGGATTCAGATCAGATCAGTGTTTCAGATCTTTATAAAATGGTAAGATATCTGTGGGGAATTCCTTTGAGTTTTCACTTTGGGAGGGAAAGAAGGGGAAAAGTTTTTGTTTCATTCTTATGCATTTTCTTGATTAGAATAGTGTTGTAAACCGAGTGGTTTTTTTACTACACCCTCACCACCAGAATAGTCAGTGTCTCTAGAACCCTGAGTTCAGTAAGAGTGAACCAATCTTGTTTCAGAAATGGCATGCTTGTATACATTTTAATTTCAATTTACAAAGTATCATGGTATGAGAACTGGAGAAGGTAACTTTAAATGTTGTTTCTTCGTACAATTTCCTTGTTTTTAAAATCTGTTGTTTCAGAACCAGCAGAAGTTCTAAAAAAAGGGATCTTTCATTTCCAACTAATGGGAATCCCTTTAAAATTTGATCTTCATTACTAAAATCAATATACTAGCATTAAACGAAGTAGCAATAATATTTTTTCACTTATTTGTAGAACTAAAGAAAGATAGGGCTGGAAAATCTTAAGAGGTCATCCAGTCCGTTCTTGTGCTTAACGTCAGGATCAACTGTCTCTGTCAATTTCTGACAATTTCTTCTCTGTTTCTAAAAATCTCCAGTGGTTAAGACTCCACATCCCAGCCAGGCAATCTTTTTGCTCAGTTCACTGTTCTTATAGTTTGGAAGTTATATTAATGATGGTCATTATTATTATGGCTATATACTGTTGCTGTTTGGGATTATTGGCACCATATAACAGTTGATTTCATGGAAAGAAATAAAAATTGTGTTACATAAGAATCACTCTCTAGTACTAATTTTCAATGTTTGTTCCTGATTTGCCATAGTCCAAAGAAAGTTTGATGTTATTCAGCAGTGTTTTCCTTCAAGTACAGTATAAAAATAACTCAGTACAAAATTAAATCAGTAATGACTCAGAGAATGCAAGATAAGTTGCTAACAGGATTGCTTTATTCGTTTGTGTTCGTTCTGCGGGTTTTTTGTTCTGAATACTGTAGTACAGCAAATAGCTAATATTTGATTGTAAGAGTACTCAGATTACGTCACCCATCTGTCATGAAGAAAGTGTCCATGGCACAGTTTGTGGGTTGGTATTAGGACATGCCCAATAGTCAGTTCACACTTTGCTGTTGTTTTAGTGTTTAGATTCAAGAAGACAGTGCTGTCTAATGACATCTAGTTCATACTCTGAAGGCAATTTCAGGAACCAAAACAGCCGAAAACCTAGGGTTTTTTTAACTTAAATTTGGCAGAATTTGAAGGCGGGGGGGTATTGGTGATTTTTGGTTTTTTAGTGGTTTTTATGTGGTTTTTGTTTTGTTTTTATTATTTAACAAAAACCAAAGGAGAGAATCCTCCTTACTCCTGGCAAAATACTTAATGAGTTCTCAAATTAGCAATGAGGATTTACATTGTAAAATAATCTTGCAGGAGTAGCTGTGAGAGCTGAATTACTTTCTCATGTTTGCGGGGTTGTAGAGCGTTAAATGCACCATAGAAGAGTTTTGTATTATCAGAACAATGGATGAGGTAACACAGTAGACTTTCCTATCTGTGACAACAAATTCAAGCATTTTATACAGAGTCATTAGCCTTAGCATTACTTTTCTTGGTAAATTTTAAAATTTGAGCATCATTTTTAGCTCTCATTTTTCATTGCTAAATATAGTTGTGACTATTGTATGACCACTATATTCACCTCCTTGTAAGAACTGTTGTGCTTTGAGGCCTTATACATCCTGTTTCTCCAAGTTACTCATTTTTAAGCTGAATACTAGTGGCTTCAGGAGGCTGAACATTTGTCAGAAATCATTGCTTTACTCCTGAAGGAAGCCAGATTGCCTTTTTCTTATAACAATATTCATGATTTTAACTAATATGATTGAACACTTGTTTAAAATTTATATTACTTTTGAAATTGTAGGAAAACATGTTGTCAGAATTTTGCCACAGAGCTCAGTGCTGGAGTTACCACTAGATCAAAGCTGTCATTTCGCAGCACAAGTCCAGCAGAATGTCAGAAGCAGTTGGATAGCACTGAAAGGGGTTACAAGACATAAAAGTCTGAAGGCATTTGCAAAAATCAGAAATGTTGATACCTGGTGATTAAATGTTTCCGTTTTCTGTAAATTTCTTGATTTGTGTATGTGTTGTCAGGATGGATTTAAGAGGTGCGTGAAAGGCACAACTATTGACTGTGTTACTGCTAGGTCTCAGCCATTTCTTCCAACTGTCTGAAAATAATACCATGAGTTTACCAGTGCTCCAAATAAATAGGCAGATTTTAAATGAATTCTACCATCGCCTCATAATTGCTTATACTTTATTCAGATGAAAAATGAGATTGCTAAGAATGAGTAGGTATAAAACTTGAAAATAGAGACTTCAATTGCCTAGAACTCTGCTATAAAAGGAAACCAACTGGACACAAACTGTGCAGGAAGCTCATGAAACCTCTTTGTGATTTTGTTTGTTTAACAAAGTAGATTATCAGAGGACAGATTTGTGTACATTTGGTTCTAAATCCTAGCAAGAAGTCAGTTGAGAATATTAAGATAAAAACAGTTTGTTTGAGACTGACTTGATAACAATAGGATTCACTTATCAAGCATCATTAGGAAAGGAAGGAGGAGCGACAACAACAAACAGTAATATTGCTAGGTAAGATATCATGAGAAGGAAGTTTGATGGGGGGAAAAAAAAAAGGTCAGGAGAATTGGTAGTTCTTTCAGAAAATTTAAATCCTACAAGTTACTCACTGAGAGGCCAAGTTGGATAAATTAAGGATTATTCTTTGCCTTCAGTCACTAGAGTGAAAGAATGGGAAATTAAGATTACCAAGAGCAAGTATAGAAGAATGGAAATATAGAAAAATATAATAGAATAGCACAAATGGGTAAATAGAAAAATTAGAAAAGCAATGCACAAATTAAGATATAACAAGCAGGTATTGTCAATTGTATCAAGAAATAGTTTTATATAAATAAACTTGTAGTAATTGGAAAACTAGAGAAAAGTTTTTACACTAGAGGAAACCAAATGGCACATGATGCAACAAATAAAGTGGCCTTTAATATCCTTTTCAGTTCCCTCAAGCTCTGGTAAGGTGGTAAACTGTGTCGAATCACTAACAATACCTGTGGAAAAGTGAAAGGAGTCAGACCTGAACAGAGGGGGAAAGTTTATAAAGTAGTTATTGGTCCCAGGAGATTTAGAACTATATACATTTGATTTGGAATGCCTAGAGAAGCTGTATCAGACATGTTCGTGATAATCATTGGAAAGGTGAGTTCCTGGACACCAGCAAAGGGCAAGCATACTTTACACCTTTGAAAAAAGTGAGGGAGGAGGATGCACTAGTAATCATTCTCTCTCTGTAAAAAATGCTGGAAGAGAAAAAAAAAATCCAATTATTTGCAATAAGGAGGTGAGTGATAGTGACTGTGAACTTCTTCAGAATAAGCAATTTTTAAAAGTTCCAATTTACTTCCCGAGCATAAATGACTCTAGTGGATAGAGGAAAACCGGCTGATGCCATATTTAGATTTTCATAAAGATTTTAATTGTTTTTTTAATTGAAATTCTCCTAAGGTCGTTAATTCTAGATTAAATTACTGTAAAGTAAACACAAAGCTAATTAGAAAACCCATACTCAAGGAAAAAAAAAAAGAATGGTTGTCAATAGTTTGGTTAAATAGGAGGAGGGATGAATCAGCTTAATTTCTAGTGGTCATCCTCCATTTTGTAGTGCTTCATGTTTCATTAATGGCTGGATGATGAAATTGGGTGTATGCTTACTAAATACGCAAATACCACCAAGTTGAAGGAGTATTACATGGGAGGAAAAGATCAGAATTCAAAACAATACAGAGGAATTGAAGAAATTATTTGAAAAGTTTAGGATACAAGTGCGAATCATAAATGCAAGCTTTCAGCTTCTGCAATCAATTGTTGCTTCTGAAGTACGGGTCGGGATGCTACAAGGTTAGCTGGTTTTGTAGAAGAAGATTTGAGTATTATAATGAAATCATAAGCTGAATTAATCTTTTCACGCTAATGATGGATGAGACAAAAATCAGTGGACCTAGGTTACAATGGCAAGGATTCAGTTTAAGAGTTAGAAAGAAATAGATCATCTTGTTAAAGTTTGTACAACCTTAGCAGGCAATTGTCTTTTGGGAAAAATAAAGGTAAAACTGATGCAGTTTTGTTTTTAAGAAGGAAGATGGATAATTTCTTAACAATCCTATTTCTATATCACCTCACAAGGCTTTTCAGGTTGGAAGGGGCTTCAGGGGAGATCTAGTCAGGCTTCCTGCTCAATGCAAGGTCAATACTGAATTCAGACCAGGCTGCTCAGAGCTTTGTCCAGTTGGATCTTGAAATTCTTCAAGGAAAAAGTTTAGATCTCTGCTCTAATGCTTGACTGCCTTGATGGGGTGATTTTTTTCCTTTTTGGAATGTTGGGATATCCCGTGTTGTAGTTTATGACCACAGTATTTTGTCATCCTGCTGTGCAGCTCTCTGAAGAACCTGGCTGTGTCATCTTGATGATAACTTCATAGTTATTGAAAGGCTGCCATCAGGTCACCTCCAGGTCTTGTCTTCTCCAGACTGAAAAACCTGCATTCCTTCCATCTCTTCTTATGCAGTGTGTGCTCCAGCTCCCATCTGCTTAGATGGCCCTTTGCTGAATGGGGTGCAGTGTTTCATATGTAGCTTACTGAATGTTGAGTAGAAAGGAATAAACGTTATTCTCAATTTACTGGCTGCATTCCTGTTGATAGGAGTAAATTGTTAGATGTCCTGCTGCCAGAGTGTTCTCCTGACTTATATTTGGCTTGCTGTTTGGCAGGACCCTGCCAGTCAATTTCCAGTCTATACCATGGAAGGATTAGCCTGTCTCAGGTGCAATACTTGTATTTGTCCTTACTGTGTTTCATACGGTTCCTTTTAACCAATTCCTCTGGATTGCCTGGAACCCTCTGCATGGAGGCCTCCTCCTGGAGTACATTGACAGCCGCCGTCAATTTAGGATCATCTGTGAATTTATTAGACTGCTTAGGTATTGGGATAGACCTCTGAAGAATACATGCCATCAACCACTAGCTCTTGAGCCTGAAAATCCAACTGTTTGTTGGGGTGTTTTTACCAGTATCATTAGTCTGCCCATCCAGGTGTAACTTCACAACTTGGGTATGAGGATGCTGTGAGAGACTGTGCTGAAGTCAAGTTAGACAACAGCCACTAGTCTTCCCTCATCTGCAGATCTGTTCATTTTACCTTAGAGGGCAATTAGGTTGAGGAAGCGTGATTTTCCCTTGGTAAATCCATGTTGGCTATTTTCAGTCACCCTCTCATTAATGTACCCAAAAATGGCTTCCAAGAGAGCATGTATACTTTGGGCACTTTGCCTAGCCAGAGGCAAGGGTACGTAAAATTCTCTCAGTCAGTGGTTGTGTGTATTGTAATAGCGTGGTCCTGAAGCATAAAAGCAGAGACTTAGTGAAGTCAAGTCTTTTGATTGTGAAAAATTTAAAACCTGGATTTTGGCCGCTTATTGTTACAGGTTTACCTGAATGTGCACTCTGAGCAGCTATGCTCCCTGAGGAAACTACAGCTCTTCAGACCACCTCTCATATTTCTGTCAGTTGAGTTTATCTCCCACTTTCTTACTCAAATTTAGAGACAAATTGTATTCAAAAGAAGCCAGGATACCTTGAGCAGCTTAAATAACTGGTCTTTTCTATGGCAGCTGCTTCTGAATGGTTGCAAGTGACAAAAAGATTAAATAGGCAGTTTAGCCACCTAAACTTAGAGGATTTTAGCATTCAAATAGTGCAGTAGTTAGACAAACAATGGAGCTGGAGATCATTATTTCTTCTGCTGACACTGTGAAAGAGGACGTTTTTATAACTGTGAATGTAAACAGATGTCAAAATATGCCATTTAACTTAATATCTTCTTGATTTAGTCTCATTATGAAGATTATCTCTCCTTTTGCAGTAAAAAGTCTTATTTTTGTTCTCTGTGAAAGACAGTGGCATAGTTTGGAAAAAGTACTGCCGAATACATTTTCTGCCTGTCTTTTACTTTCACGTCTTCTGAGGTTGTGAGGTTATCAACAGGTTGTGTTGGTCCTGCTACAGAATGTATTTGTTTGGTCAGAGTAAGATGTTGGGTACATGATAGAAGGATAGAGATGGGGCTGAATGAAGACAATGTTTGTTAACATGTGGTAGTGTTAATCTTAATATTTCACTTTAACATGCTAATGTTGAAATGAATGTGTGTGGAACAGGCATGGCAAAATCATTAATGATATGGTTTTTAAAGCTCTCTGAAACCTTTTCAATTTAGATTAGTATTTAAATTTCCCTTTGGAGATTAAATGTGTTCAGTGAGTCTTGCAATCCATTTTCTGATTATAACATCTCCTTCTAGCATAAAAGGCTTTAAATACAGAATCATCCTCCAAGTTCTGTTTTGAAGATGTAGCTCTTCATACGGATGCTTCTTTACAGGTGTTGGCCAGCTGAATCCGTACTTCTTTCTAGATATCTATGGTTTTTAACAAATGCACCTTTTCATAGACAACATGCCAGTAGATGAGGATTAATGGTGAGGTATCTCCCATTTAGCAAGAGAAGACACAGATTACACAGTGTAGAGTGATGGACTTTTCAAGAAGAAAATCTATTACAGTGTTGGAAATTCTGTGTAGCTTGTGACAGCCATTTACATTAAAAGCTAAGGCAAATGCCACCTGTACATTCAAGTAATTAGGTTAAAAAATGGCTTAACTGAGGAAAACCTTCAGGAAAACTAGTGGTCTCATGAGTGATGATAAACTGTGAAAAAAGGCCATGAAAAGTTGATAATAATCTTGAACAGTTGTATTTTAAAATTGCTGTTCTAATGCTGCACAGATATAATGTAAATATTTCTTACTTTCAAAAAGGTTTGAATTTTACTATTTTGTATCTCCACAGCATTTGTCAAGTAGACACAGTGTCCAGCAGAGCACGTCACAGGTAAACATCATCTACATATGGATTTGTGTTGTCTTTAAGTGTTTGGTAATGTACTTAAAGATATGATGGATATTATTGGGTAAGTCCCTAACCCATAGAACACTTCCACGGAAGATCTCCAAGTAATTAAAGGTCCTCCTTCAACTTTTCCTTAGCTCTAACTGTTGTTCTTAAAAGATCAACTTCTGTAGTGATACCAAAAGCCTCCATCTGTCCACTTGAGCCTTCTTTCCACCTGCTGACACATGGCTTAGTAGGCTTCTGTTTCACGTAGTCTTTCTGTAGTAATGTAATGCTTTCCTGGTCATGGAATCTGGGTGTAATCTGTGCTTCCACAGGTACTTGTCTTTAAAGGATGAGGATTTACTTGGATTGAATTTAAAATCCACAACAAAATTCATTTTAAACTCTTTTTAAAAGTTGGTACAAATGCGGGTTGAAAGTCTAAAAATGTTAAGATTTTCTTTGTCAGTATGTACTTGTCTGTGCACTCGGAGACTGGCTGGGTGAGCTGAGGGTATCCATGCAACCTGCTTATTCAGATCAGCATAAATTGGGGATAAAGGGAAGTGATTGAGTCACCATCCCTGGAGGGGTTTACAGGACATGTAGACATGGTGCTTAGGGACATGGTTTAGTGGTGAACTTGGCAGTGTTAGGTTTACAGTTGGACTCGACAATATTAAGCATCTTTTCCAACCTAAATGATTCTATGATTCTACAAAAATTAAATAGTAACTTTATTTCTAATTATACTCCTTTTTTTTTTCCCCCCCTCACCAATTTTCACTGTTGTAAATAGATCTTGATATATTGAGTCAAAATGTAAACCTTTCTGCTATTTGACTTTATTGGTTGCTCATGTTACCAACAATTGTTAAGATTTCTTTTTGTTATACCTGCAGGGTATATTAGCCTATAAAGCCAGATTCTGAATGACCTCCATAAATGAATTGCAGCTGCTGAAAATAAATAATGTAACAAATGTTATTTTTAAAAATGCTTTGAACTCCATCTGCTTTAAATGGAAATCATCAAGAACCGGCCTAGCACCATCTTATAGTTTATTTTCAGTACCAGAATCAAGATAATATTTGAGAAAGAGGATTATTTGGTTTACTTAGTAAAAATAGATTTCAAATGCATAAACCATTTACCTCCTATTTCCTTGGTTATTGTGGTATCTTAAAATATGGAAAAATAGAGGAAGAAAACTTAATCTGTCATGTATCTCTAAGGTAGAATATATTTGAGATTAAGCTTTTACTTTATGGAGAAAGGAGAGCAGAATCTCAGTTAAAATTATCAAGTTGGTCATGAGTCCTTTATTTGTGAAGAACTAAAAATCATTTTCGTTGTTTTTAATCAGGTGGATACAATTCGTCAGCGTCACGGGGAAGCTTGCCGTATGCCAGTGCCTCATCACTTCTTCCTCAGTCTAAAGAGCTTCACCTACAACACAATCGGAGAAGACACAGATGTCTTTTTTTCGTTGTACGATGTTCGAGAAGGCAAGCAGATCAGGTAGGAATGTTATCAAGTAACTAAAAAGCTTCCTAGGAAAAAAATGATGAACAAAGCATTAAAGCACAGAAGAGTTGAATTTTGTTGACGTTTCTGACTTGGCCTCCACATGTTACTGAAGGTCTTGGTGTTCAGTAGATGCCTTCTTAGGGCTGGTGTTTAAGAAGTGCTGATAATGGCAGGGCCGCGCTGTGTGACTGTTGTGAAAAGAGGAGTGCGGTGTGTTTGGGTGGTGAATTGAGGCTCTTGAGCTCTCATGCACTCCTTGCCTTACAGCATGTTACAGTATTGCTTGTTTGCATTACTCTGCAATCAATATAAACAGAAGTATTCATGTTCATCCCTGTGTCTAGGCTGGACAACTGTGCTGCTCAGCACGTTGAGGTAATGGCAGCAAATATGAAATGTGCGGTATTTTTCATTTACAAGCATGTGTTTTGAAAACATCAGAATAAGGAGGAGAGTATCACAGCATATGCATCATGTCTCAGAAATTAAGTAAGTGTAGGTTGGTCGGATCTAAAGTACAACGTGTTTGTGGGGTTTTTTTGAGTTCTGATTAAGGTACATCCTGACAGTTGACAGCACGTTTGCTACCATGGTCAAAACTGTCCTAGTTTTCAGCAAAATAGATTTAGATTGGTTTCAAACTAACGAAAGAGCCCCAAAATGTTCTTTAATCTCTTTGGAAGAACATTATTATGTGAATAATATTTTTCCAAGAAGGTTCAGAGTAAAGTGATAACAATTTTGTAGTTCTTCGGAATACATCCCGCTAAAAAAGTGATCTATATTAGAAAGCTCCAATGACTTGATTGTGTCTTATAAATATGTGTTTGCCATGATTTAATTAGGCAAATTAAAGATCATTTTGCAGAATATGGCAAGATTGGCTAATCTGATACTACATCATGTTTACTTAAGTGAGAAATGCTTGTTTTGATGTAGTTAGGAGGACATGCCTTTAATTTCTCTATTGAGAGAAGTAAGAGAATGTAACTGTTATGAGGGAAAGGTGCAAATGCTAAGTCAAAACAAAAGAAGATTACTCACAATTAATTAGTTCATACCACAAAGCAGTAAAATATCAAATCATTTAGATGAGGAAAGCTACGGGAAAGACAAAAGGACAAGCTGCTGCCATGACTGCAGAAGGCCTCAGAAACTGCTTCAAAAGGAGGTGAATTGTCGTGAGCTGCAGTTTGCATAGTATGTAAACATGGAATGGGAAAGCCTTAAGAAGGGGTTTTGCCAGTGATTTAAAAAAAAAAAGAAAATAATAGTTATGTTAAGAAAAAGTGCAAAGAGTGGTTCAGGAAGATTTAAGTATATATAATAATGCTTTCATGGGCAAACAGTTGTTATTACTTAGCTCTTTGTATTATGCAT
The DNA here is from genome assembly GCA_028565335.1 of Limnodromus scolopaceus. NCBI lineage: Eukaryota > Metazoa > Chordata > Aves > Charadriiformes > Scolopacidae > Limnodromus > Limnodromus scolopaceus. The sequence goes on from JAOXNO010000003.1 coordinate 18,934,633, forward strand.
CAGTGATTTGCTGCAGTGAAAACAGCATGATTTTTATATTTTCTTACATTCCAAAGAGGCATGGGGAAGAAGTGTGTAATGAGGCTGAGCTCTGTTTTAGAAACTTAAAAACAAATAACAGACAAACACACTGCTACAAATCTAGAATGATGTTTTTATATCTACTTTAAAAGATTAAGTTTCTTTCCCTTTCTGTATGCCTCAGGAAATAGTACATTAAGGTAAAAAGCCCAAGAAAAGCTTCTGCACGCTGCATTCTAAATGAAAAAGACAAATTGACTTTTCTGAAATGGTTTCCAGGTTGATAAATTTCTTATCCGAACAGTTCACACTGGAGGTTGACTGGCTTTCAGCGTTAGTGCCTTGGACGTATAGTAGATTACAAACCTCATTGAACCTGTTGGTTGCAGTAGTTATTTCCCAGTCAGGTTAAATGGAGAATCAGTTAAGGTTCCACTGTTTTTCCAGGACTGAAGTAATAGCATGTACCAATTATGGGTTAGGTATCAGGAGCCTGGAGCACCAGCTGAAATACCGTTTGAGGTGTATTCCCAGGTTCTGGATACAAATAATTCGCTACTGTACCGTGTTTAATGGTTTGGTTTGTGCTGTCTGAAAATGAGAAGTAGATGAAGGATGACAGTGGGGAGATGCAGATAACATGAATAACAGTGCTGCTATCAGAGGGGTAAGACCTAGAGGTAAAAAAAAATGGGAAAAGTGACTTAATTTTTACTTTAATCATTAAAAAAAATATATTTGTAAGTAAATAGAACTGGATCAATGAATGTCTGCCTAATAATTTGTTTCAGCCCATGACAGAAAGAATCTGTCAATCTGAGGATTAGGTAATGGCTCAGACCAGAAGGGATGAAGGTCTATTTGTACATTTTAAAGTGTTTGGGATTTTTTGTTGCAAAAATTGTCCCATATTTTTACATACAAAAGGCATTAGTCTAGCAAGAAAAACTTTGCTACTAAACTTTCAATATTTCAGGTTTTTTGTCGTGTGGAAGTTAGCAAAAAACAATGAGAAAAGTGCTCTAGTTTTGATTACAGCCAATGGAGAGGTACAGCCCTATTGGGATGAATGATCATGATAGAGTTCATAGGAACTAGAAAAACAAAGAAAGAAACCGTTAACATAAAGATGGTGAACTTCAATAAGGCAGCTGTCAATAGACATCAAAAACAGTTAAACTGTTGTGGAGGAAAGACATTTCAGAGTTGACAGTTCCTTACCAATACTATTGAAAAGCGCCAAATTAAATTGTTTCAATATGAAGGAAAGATTGAATACATGGCAACAACAAAAAGTCTGTATCATGTATTCTTTGGTGAAATGGAGTCTGGAGAGAATTTTTTAAAAAAAAGGAGAAACAGGGATGGGAAGAGACAGAAACTTGCAGAAAAATGCAATTAGCAAAGGACATCAAGGACAAAAAAAAGAATAATTCTATAATGCTTTAGAAGTGAAAATTTTTTTTTACAAAATCAAGAAATAATTTAACAGACTAGAAGGGACATTAGTCTATCAGTCGGTGTTACCAAGAAAGCTGGACTTAAGAGCTGTTTTGCTTCAGTCTCCCAAAGAAGGTCAACTGCAATCAGATGACAAATACAAAAAGTTCTGGAACAAATAAACTGTTTATTAGCACTCAGAAACTAACAAGACGATAAGTAAAAGTCAGCGTAGATTTGTCAAGCACAAGTCACATCAGAGCAAACTAATTTTGTTCTTTATATGGGAATGCTCCTTATGCCTCAAGAGAAGAGAAGCATTTTTTTTTTTACATTTTTTGGAACATTACTTGGATGGAAGAAATAAACTAAATTGAGTAAAGCAGTGAGATTTAGCTATTTTTTACCATATCTCTTTTTTACTGATAAATGCATAAAATTATGCATAACTTCAAAAATTACACATTCAAAAGCATGATATAAATTTTACTGAAAATAAACTTGAAGAATCCACTGAGTATGAAAAAGGATAAATAAATTTCAGTATGAAATCTGAATCATCCAGCCTGGCCTTGAACGCTTCCAGGGATGGGGCATCCACAACTTCCCTGGGCAACCTCTTCCAGTGCCTCACCACCCTCACTGTAAAGAATTTCTTTCTAGAAAGCACCACTACCCAGGGTGTGTGTGTGTGTGTGTGTGTGTGTTTGTTTGTTTCTTTCTTTCTTTCTTTCTTTCTTTCTGCATAGTGTCTCTTCTTGCTATTAGTTTATCTTGCTATTGCATTCTGGGGAGTACAAGGATGCCTCGTTTTGGCATGCAGACAGTCAAGCAGATGCATCAGATTAGCTACCTGGGAGAAATAAGAAATTGCCTGGGCATGCAGAGGCAGAATTAGAAAAGTGAAAGCTCAACTGGAATGTATGTAGAACGGGAGAGAAATGTACATGTGCATACATGGCTTCTGTATTGGCAGTAAACAGAAGACGAAGGAGAGAGCATGGTCCAGATGCTCAGCAGAGCAGTGTATGATGTGAAGAGGTATCTAAGAACAGTGGCTGTTCTAAATAATGAATATTTTCAGGTTAAACAATTGCAGTCGTAGCAACAGGTGGCTGTATGTATTTTTAGATGTAAATTTACAGTGGAGATTGGCAACTAAGAACATGACAATGAAACTCTTTAAGATTTTGTGTCATTGATGTTGGTTTTTTGTAATATGTGCATGAAGACAGACATTGAAAGTCGATTCTTTGATTTGCATTGTGCAGTACTCAAAAGTATAGTTGCTCTTAATTTGTTACTTTTATGTCATCTGCCTTATCATCAGTTCTTCTCTTACAAGGTCACGTACTCTTCAGGGAGCACCATAATGCGCGTTATATTTTCTCCTTCCTGCTTATGTGACTGTCTTTTTATTATTAACATTTATTATTCCATTCTGTCTAAATCAAAAATCCTATGTAACTATATTTGCAATGTCTTCATGGTATTATCTTTATTTTGATTTTGGAAACAAAGAAACAGAGGAATTCCGTGGCAATTTTTTCAGAATATTGCATTCTTATTCTTTGATTCATTTATAACAAGGTTACCCAGAAGTGATCACATGGAACAAATTAGGAAAGTATATACAGGTGGGTAGATGTTACTTAGTTTAAGAGCTGCTTTCTCCTCTGCTCTCTGCTGTAGTGTTTCTCTGTATGATGCTCCCAATGCATCTTGTTAAGAGATGGATACATTTCCTATTTCTCAGAATATAATTGTATGATATGTCCAAAAAGCTTATGTTATAAACTTTCTAGCTTTAGATTGCAAGTCTAAAGTTGATGAAAATGTACTTTGGAAATGTTAGTTGAGGAGCCATGAAGGATGGAAAGTACAGTAATACACTCTTCCCCACATTATCTTGTAGTGCCCCCGGAAACATGTGAGAGAGCTTACTTAAGGTAAAAGTTAGCCAAAAGAAAAAAAAAAAAAAAGGGATGCAAAATATTGTTTTGCCTTGGGGGGAGGTAGCGAAGAGTAAAGAAGAAGCAGCAACTATTCTAACCAAAGATGTTCCTATCAGAAATTAAGATTCCAGTGGAAGCCAATTAAGATGCTGACAAAGCCATGGGGAGTACTTAGTGTGACCTTCGTGGTGCGTTCTGTGGGTCCATATTATTGTAACTTTTCTCAGTACTGCAGATGTTTTTAAGCAAGCATCTTATCTGTAAAAATGATTGTTAGTGATCAGAATTCAAACTAGTCTCACCCCAAAGTGTGTCAGCTATTTAAACCTAGAGTGCTGTAGCATTTTTAGTGGCTGTGTGGTTCCTTAGCACTTTGTTAGTAGGGTAAGCAGGGGAAGTAGAGCATTCATCCAGAGAAGTTATGCAAACAGAGGAATTGGGAGGAAGAGAAATGTCTTCCAGTGGCAGAAGTGTTATGGCATATGCAGTGTGGTAGTGGTGAGTATGTCTACGCTCAAAAGGTCACTGGGGAATTTATATCTAACTCCCTAATTTATCCCCCAAAAAGACAAGTTTAGGTTTGGCAATTTTTTTTTGCATGTTTTTTTCCTGTTGAGAATCCTTAGGATGCTCTAAATCCTGAAATAAACATCAAGATGTCTTCAAAGCCTTTATTCTTACATGACTTGGTATATGAGAATTCTTCTGAAGGTTAAGAGTTTGGATTCAGATGTCTGTGGCTGAACTGGAAGCCTATCTGTATTGCTTTCCAGCAATACTGAGCTTATTCTAGTAAGTGTGGTTCTCAATTAAATAAAAAGGATCAAATAACATTACAAAAGGCAGCACTTTCACGGATCCGTTTAATTATGTTCTAGTTGCTAACTATGCCTTGGATTTTTTCAGTGCTATAGAGAAGGCAAAACAAGATGGGTGGATCTTCTACTGAAATACAATTGGGATGATGTTTATCAAATAAAAGATACTTAAAAAAAAAAGAAAAGATGTGTAATAGACATATCTTATGTGGGACCTGTCCTAATAACATAAAGAGAAGAAAAATCCAGGATGAAAGGATATAAAACTGGGAAAAAAACAGATGATTGTTCAGTTTAGGAAGGACTACATGTGAGGGTACACATAGATGTATCATGTAAATCTTGTCTTCTTTGGTTTTGATACTGTTTTATTTGACAGTTCTGTAGCATCTAGGCAGCTTTGAGGGAATTTTGTGAATGCTGTCAGTTAGAGGTGGGGGAAAGAGTTAACTTTTTATGGAGAAACGGAGGAAATAAATGCACCTGCAGATGCAGAACCACATATTCCTTCTGCTTAAGTACTTCCCAGCTGGGCTCCTAAAACTTGGTATGGGAAGTTTGTGGGGATCATAGATGACCATCAGGATTAAAGGACATATATAAATCAAAATACTGATGACCAGTTTATCTTGCAGTACAGTGAAATGGGAGGAAGGATGCTGCATAGCTATTGACCTTGAAAGCTGTGACTAGTTCTCATGTATGCAAATTCTCACGCTTTTTCTGGAGGGGTCTTATTTCCATAATGCCTCTCTGAGTGCACTGGTACAGAGCACAATATTCTACCCGCTGAATTTTTTCATATTTCCATTTTTTTAATTCTGTTTCTCCAGAACCTATTCAAATAGTTATCTAAGCTTTTCACCTTTCAGTGTTTGGCTTTTGGGTTGGGGTTTTTTTGCTTCTCTCAAACCATTCCTTTCATTTCTTTTTGCAGACATCCAGCCTTCAATAATTTTACTGTTAAATCTATTTTTTTTCTTAAGATTTTTATTCTTTCTCTTTGTTGTCAGTATAAGAGAACCATCCAGATTGAAATACTAGAATTTCTTCCTCTGATTATCATTTAAAATAATTTGATTTGGAAAATAAAATACTTCCCCTTAATTTTTTTTTTTTAATGCGAAGACAAAGAAAAAAAAGAGTAATGGAATTAAAATCATTCATGAGAGCCAGTTTCTGGGAGTGTGATGCACTGCAATGAGAGGGGAATGTAGGAAAGGCACAGTAACAGGGTAGTAATCATTTGAGTGGTTATTAACTTGGACTGATTAGCATTCACACCTTTTGGTTTTTTACTCTATACTAAATTGTGCCATTGGGCTTTATCTAAATGACATTGTGCTGTATAACTGCAACCTTACACAGTGAGCACATACCATGTGATTGTGATATTTTTTCTTATTACTTAAGTGATACCAGTACACACGACTGGAGATGGTGTGCTCAGACTTTCAGATATGAAGGTAGGGTATGATTTGCTCCCAAGAGATGTTTGCTGTAAGGTAAGATGCCTGTCCAAAACTTTGTATTGAAATACTGTGTGCAACCAGAGTATACTTCGTTCTTTTATACTATAGGTTGATATACTGATATGTGTCATAAGCATAAACTATTTGCACTCTAATGTAAGGAAAGAGACAGCAAATGCTAATACAAAAAAACCGATCAGAAGGTATGGAATAAACAAAAAGAGTAAAAAACCCCATATTTTTATAAGCCAAACATCTGCCCTAGCCCCTCCCTCTCCCTTGCTAAAATAAACGCAAAGATATGTATTAACATAAATGGTGTGTGGTCTGTGTTATATAGTAGACAAGATTGAATTTTTATAAAGATCCCATCTGGTCTTAAAATTAATCTGTTAGATAGAAGTATTTTCTATTATATCAGCTGGTAGTTTCCTAGCAGCACCATGATGGAAGCTGATCTTGATTAGAGATTGCAATTAGGAAAACCTATGTTAGCAGAATATTTTTCCCCCAAAGATTCTACCTTAAAATGCGAAATTTTACTCTGTTCCTCTTTGCCTAGGACAATAAGACACAGGGTAGAAAAACCTGTGTCTGCTCTGAAGCAAGACTTTATCCTTCAATGGTTAATTTATAACCCTTGTAGTTCTGCTTGTAGCTTTTCTAGTGTTGTTTCGGTGCATTACAGAGATAGTCCTTGTTCCTTTAAAAAAATAATAATCTTCTGAAGTTTGTGAAGCAGCTTCCTTGCCTCATTCTTTTTCTTTGATTCTTACCTCAGAGTATGTGGAGGTATTAACATGGTTAACATCTAGCCCTTGATAAAGCAGCTCATTGTGTTTTGTTGAGATGCCTTTTCGCATTCTTTTCCTTCTCACTGAACGATAAAATTGTAATCCATCCTTTCTCAGCAGATGGCTAGGTAAAACATGTGCCGAAATGTGAGAAAACAGAGACCCACAGTGATTTTTAAAATACTAGACATGTAGAAGCATATCTTCCAGCCAGCTGCCGATTTTCAGTACAGAACTAGGAAATTGGTAGTTTTGAAATATATTTCTTGAGATACTTTAAAACCAGATTCTTTTACCTGATAAAAATTAGCAGACAAATGTATAACACTTTAAGATAATAAAGATGTAAAAAATATTTGAGAACATGATCATTATTTTAAATGCATTGGTTCCTTGGCCTCGTAGACAGGTTAACTTCCACTGCATGATCAAACTGGGTTTGGTTTGACCAGTGTGGGTGTTAGAAGAGGAAGAGTTTCCTTGAGATGCTACTCACTTGTACAGTCTTGTCTTATTTCAGTATCTCTAAACTTCCATTACTTCTCACAAGTGTAATTGGACGGATAAGAGGTTGCAGTCCTGCCTTTTGGGGAGGGGGCTGTAAAAAGAAAATCTTTGTGACTGTGTTTAGATAGAGTAGAATAAAATTCACCACTTGGAAATGCTAGACTTAGAAATAATGGATTTGTAGGGGAATTGATTTTCACTTTTTCCGTAGTAGGAGTTTTCTCTGACACAGTATCCCTGTTTCAGATGTCAGAAAACAAATCCATATAGCAAGTTGCTGAAGGTAACCTTGACAAATTTGACAAGAATCCTCATCTCTGTGTATTTATTGATGACATTTAGCTCCGTGGTCCTCCTCATCATTTAACCATATTTTCTTGACTTTAATTGTCAATGGGATTATCTGTTGGCTGCTCAAAGATGTTAGAACAGTGTAGCCAAAATTACATTGTGTTTAGACGTTTCTTCTCCAACAACATACATTTCACTGAATTTCACTGAATTTTTAGAGTTGGAAGGGACCATAGAGATCATCTAGTCCAACTCCCCTGCTGAAG